>ML681981.1:47508027-47551803 GCA_007922195.1 Podocnemis expansa | reverse complement strand
GCAGGGGTCGGAGTGAGAACTGGCCCCGGGATTCCCCGGCACAGCCGCTCCTGCCGGGGGCGGGGGCGCCGGGGATTCCGGCGCTCACTCCGGCCCCTGCAGCAACGGGCTCCAGCCGCGCGCCTGGGGCCCCGCCACCAGGTTTGGGGGCAGCCCAGGCTTTAAAGCCCCCGGGGTGAGGCGCCCCGCTGTGCCTCACCTGGCAGGTGCCTGCAGAGGGCCCATCTCTGTTGCACCCTGCAGGTGCCTGCGATCCCCTCCCCAAGCGTGGACCTGCTATTTCGCTCCCTTATTTTGAGGACACTGTTTTTGTCCTTCGAAATAAGGTGTTTCGAAACGTCTTGTTTCGAAACAAGCCCTCCCTGTGTGAACATAGCCTAAGTGCCAGAGGACTCCTTGTTTGTTTTACCAAACAAGATTAATATGCCTGCCCCTTTGGAAGTTAAAATCAGAATCCCTTGAATTTATTCTATTCTTTTAAAAAAACACACAGCTTTTCTCCCCAATGACTCAGATGAAGGAACATCTGATGAGCCCCAATCCCCTTCTGTTAAAAAAAAAGAGATAATGATCATCATACAGCCACAATCTCTTTCAGTTACACCTGGCTCCTGGTTTTCCACTCTCTGAATGTTATCTAGTGAAATAAGTGTAACATACATAATTGTAAAACGGAGAAATTAGCACTTTTATTTCCATAACATGAACTCTTTGTATAACATTCTGTATTACAGAAGCAGCCATATTCCTATGCAGAAACATACCCACAATTTAAGGTCACCTGATTTATTTCCAGTATTCTGTACTTGTATGTTCTAGATTTTCAGAAATGGCCTATCCCAGAATATTGTAGACATCTCTACCCAAACACTTAAGACAAATCATCTCGGGCGATTTCAAATTAAAAGCTTGTAAAATATGTAGCCTCTCCTAGTTTTTGCAATTAATAGGGTATGTCTGCAATTAGCCTGAGTTACAGAATGCTACACTGTTGTCATTAAAAGATATTTTGTGAAAGTGTTGCTGTTATTATGGAGGCTCAGGAGACCAATCCCTCCTAGAGGGCAAACAGTGGACTGGTAGAAAACAACAGCCATAAATCACACTGTCAGATAGCAGAGAGAACAGGAGTGAAACATAGGCACATGAAGGCCATTCACTGTAAACACAGCACAGCAGATTCCTAGTCAGGATTTACTGAACATGTGATTAATTAAAATTTCCTTCAAGCTAAATCTTTAATAAACAAGGATTTGTGCTGACAAAGAAAAACACAGCAAACAAAATTTTAACAACATACATTACATTTACTACCTATCATTTCAGTGTATCTGGTGGATGCTTAAGGTTGTGAAGAGTCAGTTATAGCTCTTAAAATACTTTAAAAGGAAGATCTCTTTCCTAGATTTTAATGTTAAATTCTGATATAACCTGTTTTAATGTTGAATCATTTCAGAATTCATGCTACTTTATCAGTTGGTGTATTTATAGTCTTTAGTTTGCAATCTGAACACAATACTCGTTATTTTGCTTAAATTAAGATGTGCTTAATAATGATGTTTGCTTTACTGGGATGTCTCAGGGAACCAATTTAGGCTAATGATGGTGCATAGCAATGACTGTAGTTTAACTGGGACGGCACTAGAATAAGTTTTGCTTAACGTGGACAAATTCATCTAACACCAATGGGTTAAGTGGTGGTTAATTAAGTTTGAAATTCTGAGTTCTGGCCTTCAAAGAGATGGGTGTCCCAGATTACAAGAAATTATGAAATGAGAAAATTTTTACAAAAAATCTTGCAGTTTTATTCAATATACAGTGGTCTAAGTTTACTTGGCCCTACCCTCAGCACATGGGGATGGGCTTGAGAGCCTGTCCAGCTCTATGTTTCTACGATTCTGAAGGGCTGCAAAGGATCATAAGGGTCTGAGATGACAGGTAACAGAGCTGAGACCAGTATTTTCTATTACTCTCTCCTATAAAAGCCAGTATCGTACACGATAAATGGAGCACTATTCATGACACGTAATCCTGGGCTTACTTCTTCTGCCTCTTTCATTCTGAAAAATCTCAAAGCACTTTTTATAGCCAGGAATCACTTCATCCGTCACTGAAATAAAATCCTATCTAGCGCTGGACATCGCAGAACGCATTATCTAATAGCACATAAAAATGCTACATATATGGCTAAGGCAGGACTATCATATCCAGCTCAAACTACAGGTTGAATTCAGGGAGGAAAACGTAATTATCCAAATTTGATTTTTACTTGGAAGCCAGGATCAACACCCTTTATCATCACAAAATGACTGTGGTATTGTTAATGATCATAAATGGGAAGACCTCAGTTTTATATTTCATCCAAATGGTCTCAGAATTTCTGCACACTGTTTGGAAAAAACACAGGTGAAATGTTCTCTCTCATTCAACCCAGCTGCTGCTTTGTTCCTCCACGACTCTCACTGTCCCTGAAACAAACACTATACAATCTGAACAGATGAACAGCAGACTACATATAAGGTTGCAGGTGATCGAAAGGTGGAATCACCACAGTACAGTTGTGTAAATCTTTATAGGTCATAAATCAACACCGAGGCTTCAAAGACTAAGCGTGTGTTAAGGAGGCATTTGAAAGGAGAGAGAAAAGGTCTAATGCACTGCATATTTTACAGGATCAAACTGCATGATGTTGTCAGTTATATTTGTCTTGTTGAGATGATGAAAGAAATCATTTCTTTCACTCCAAGCCCACTGAAGGCCAAGAAGATTCTATACAATGACAATTTCATGATCGCACATCTAGGGTGTATTTGAACCGTTGATTATTTAGTTGGCAGGAAAGAGTGGACAGTCCTGAGGTCTTCAGTGTACCCCTCTCTCTGCTTGTGGAAATTCTCTGTAAATCAGACAGGTTCATTAACTAATGAAAACACTAAAGTAAGTATGCATGATTTAATTTAGGATGACATGCAGACATGTTAGTGTGGTCAGTAGACTTTTAGGGCTTGAATGAAGACACGCTGAGTTAACAGAACAACTGGAAGCTCTGAGCACATTTCTCAATATGCTCTTCATTTTTTTGCCATGTCCTGTAATTGTATCCATTATTTTACAATACGTTTAATCAAATGCAATTAACACCCTATGTCATTTAAATATCATTACAAGAAATTCAATATTTAAAGAGTAATTTAAAAAAAGGAATGACTGAATTCTGCAACTCATTTAAGCAGCTGAAAAGGAAGCTGAAAACAAAAATCTAAATTTTCATAAGATTCTACAATATTTAAGTTTAGTCCAGAAACTGACAAATTGCCAGAGAAAAAATTTATAGTAATGGTCTAAGGAAGTAGGATCTGTTGATTTAAACTGAGATAATGACCAAATAAATAGAAAAAAGGTAGAACTCTTTGTATGTAGGTTGAATCAATTAAAGATTGGATCAATGATCTTCTAACACACGATAAGCTTGAGGGAAGAAGCCACGACGACCAGCTGTCCGCGCACAAATAGGTTCTTAGATACATTAATCAGCTGCAGCAAAGACAACTAATAATTTCATGCGGTGTTCCCTAATTATATACAAGACAAAGGAAACACACCATGGCCTTGCACAATGGGAAGCACTTATTTGAGAGAACCTTATGTCTATGGGAATCTACAGAGAAGAGCTACTCAAACAATCAAGACCACACTGAATTCAGAGTAGGCTGAGGATGCTTGGTACCTTTCTGTGTTGAACCTAGTCTGAAGAGGAGGAATTTATTATGCTCAGCACGTGTATGTGGACTCGTACTGCACTACAAAGTACCTAGAGATGTTTGCATTGATTTCAATAAAGATGCTAGAAGAGATCAAAAGGCAAATGTGGACTCCTAGAAATTAAACTAAGATGAAAAGAGTTTAGGTAAAATTCATGCAAGGGCCACTCTCTCTCTTTCTGTCAGAATGTGAGCTATGTTTGGAAATGCTTCCCTCTGGAGACAGAAGAATTCAATGGTGACAAGATTCAAGAAAGACAATTAAATATTACATGGACATCACTAATACGTTTGAGTGTGAACAGCATTAGATAACAAGCAATGGGAATTCATCCTCACATACATGTGGTTATACTAATCGTCAGATAAGGCAGCCAGAAGGATTTCCTTTCCCCAGGCCACATTGGTAGGGCTTTTTAGTATGCCAGAGTATTGTGAGCAATGGCATGATGTGCGATAAATTCTGTGCAAGAGCAGAACAGCAGCACTGGAAGCAGGCATAAACATTAAGACCAATACATACTTTGTGATTACACTGTAGTTTACTTGTCACTTTTTCATCGAGTTTTCCAGAGAATACATACACATCAGTGTATTTTAAACTTAAAGGAAATTAAAAGAAACAAAAAAATATACACATTTTCAGGAATAATAGATACACAACACTATGTACTGATATAACACCAAGTGTGTATGTACACACATCTCTCAGATGTTACCTTTTTATTGGTGTAAGAGCCTGTTTCGTGTAGAATTGCAACCCTAAAAGGGGGCCACCAAGTGTGGAATTCTTTCACCCACTGATGCATCACTGTGGTTGGACACACAATCACCGTTGGACCCAAACCTTTAAACCTAAAATAAAACATACAGGAAGAAAACATTAATGTGAAATAAATGTGCCATATTAAGTGACCATTTAAAATAACCCAACACACACTCAATAGTTCAAGCAGAACATATGAGCTAAGGAAATTGGTATTTTTTCTTTTTTTAAGCACAATGAAAGGGGTACAACTACAACAGTCGAACAGGTAATGGATGCATTTATCAATATAAATACAGAAATAAAAAAAGCTCCATAAAAGAAAATAGTGAAACAGTAGTGTTGTAACGCAAATCAGATGTAGGATGCATGAGGTTGCTTTTAAAAGAGCCAAAATTACCAACTCCCAACAACTTTGTTACTTGCAGGCTGGCTAAAGAATTGGGAGCTGGCATTCTCTCCAGCATCTTATGATACACAGAGTGGGTGAGACCAGGACTTTAATTTCACCAAATTCTGCTGGTGAAAGAGACAAGCTTCAGCCTCTGCTGAAATGTTCTTCAGATCTGGGAAGGGGCTAAATACCAGGCAGAACACATAAGGAGCTAGACAGGTTGCAAGAGACCATTAAAGATGAATTAGACAATTAACACCACTTCAGTCATAGGACAAAGGAGAGTCAAGTGGGTTACAGTTTGCTGTAATGAGACATAGAAGCAATATCTCTAGTACAGGGGTCAGCAACCCCTGGCACCCATGCCAGAAATGGCACAGGGGCCAAGACTGAGCGGCACGCAGCACCACTCAGGCTTTTGCGCTCCCCCAGCGCTGCGTGGCTGGGTGGAATGAGCTGTTGCTGTGGCTCCAGGCTAGCAGAAGCCATGGCATGCAGCTCCAAGCCCCCTGCTGGGCAGGGCTGGAGCGGAGTGGGTTGGGTCACCCCCTCCTTCTGGTTCCGCCTGTGGAGCCAGAAGCCTCTCACCGGTGGAGGAGAGAGGCCGCCCGCCGACGGGGGAGAGAGACAGCCCTGGCTGGTGCTGGAGGCCACAGGCATAGAAACAGCCACTGCCGGAACTCGGAGGCCACCAGCCGGCAAGGGCAGGAGCCACCTCTGTTCCCTTTTGGCCCCACTGCTGGCATGGTGGGCAGGACTGGCACAGGGGTTGGCAAAGGCTGCCGAACCCTGCTCTGGCATGATTTTTAGCATCCAACAGAGTTATGAATTTAGGTTTATTTTCTGAAGGGGCTGTTCATGTTTTCCTTTTCAGGCCAAAGATGGAGAGGTTGCAAACAAAAGTTATCACAAACATTATGCTTTATGTTGGTAGTAAAGAATATATAAAACTTGAAGACTGGTCCTGACCATTCTGGGGCACTGTCCTCTATTTATTTATTTATTTAAGATGGACAACTGCAGCACATTTTATTTGCAAGCTCTTTACAAGCAACTGCCTCAACAACCTCTGAAGTAGTATCATGACCCCCAATTTAGAAGTGGGGATACTAAGGCAGATCTGCTGAAACCTACAAAAGGAGTCAGTGTCAGAGCTGGGATTAGAATTATTCTTTATGGTAACACATCACTGAATAAACACACACACACCTGTACCACAACCACATACATTTGTGTCCTTATGGCACACAAAACTTGTGGAAAATCATGCGAATGTCAAGAGGTATAATTTGTGAGAGACTGAAGAAAAATTCTTACACATCTCTAGATTACTGATAAATAGCCAGGAAGGAGACAAACTAGAACAAACACAGACAAAAAGATACTAGTTTAAACAGTACAGTTCCTCAGACTGACGACATTTTATGAAGGATTTTGATTATCAAATGTACACATTTCCAAAATGACAAGAGATGTTGCTTGTTTTATACTTCTAGCCCAATGGTTCCCAACATTGTCTTTGCTGTGGTACACTTTGCTACCTTTAATTAATTTGAGGCACACAACCACATAGCTCCCAAATGAACTCATGAATATTCATGAGCCAATGAGCCAATCCAGAGCTCTTTGACTGGGTTTTCAAAAAAATTTGTGACACATCTGTGTGCCATGGCACATTAGTTGGGAAACACTGTTCTAGCCTCATTTCTCCATTCCATTCTTGCTCCAACTCCAGCCATTGATCCCCCTCTGTATGCAAGATGTCCACATACCAATTGCCCTTGCTCCCCATCATCAGCTTCCATTCCTGTGATAATTTCTCTTCTTTCCCTACCTCAGCCTATTAAAAAAATCACCTGCTATAATACACTTGTTCTTGCACCTCTTTTGTCTACTCCCTTTCTTTGCTATCTTTAGGTTCTCTCCAAATCTAATTAATCTGTTTTAGGTACTTTTGGGGCTCCAATCCTGTGGTGTTGGAGCATCTCACAATCTCTAATGTAATTTTCCTCACTATATCCCTGTGAAGTAGGGAAAGGCTATTATTTTCATTGTACAGACAGGGAATTTAGGGAAAAAGACTAAATGGTATGCCTAAAGTCACACAGGAAGTCCGTGGCAGAGTTGGGACTGAACCCTGGCATCCCCACCTCAAAGTCCTAACCTAGGGTCCTAATACACTGGGTCACTATTCTTCAGACTGTAAACTTATCAGGGAGGGACATCATGTGTTTGTTGTTTAAATCTGAAAAACTCTATACAGAGTTAAAGTGATGGGCTATTCAAATGCTTAATCACAAACAGCATAAGGGAGACATGTTCCTCATTATAAACAAGCACTTGCAACTGGTTTAGAATAATCTCTAATTATTGTAATTCTCTGATACTCTATTGCTCTGTCATTACATAATCCGTCATACACTGCTAATCCAACTTTTGTCCCCATCCACGCTTGTACTTTAGTATGTTCTTTAAAATGGCATGAGGCAACTGTTTAGCTCATCAGAGTGGATAGGCCCAAACAGCATATTTAACAACTGAAGCAGACAGCTAGACTTGAGCAGCTGAAGTAGTATTTAAAATATATTCAGAAAAACAAGGTACAGCACTTGGGCAGCACAAGAATAAGTCCTCTCTGCCTGTGCTAGGAACTCTAAACCAAAAACATCTCCAGCTGAGTGAAGTTTGCTGGTTTTGATTTGTAAGGATTTTAATCAATTTGTAATCTGTTCCACTTCCCAGGTGTTTGGGCCGCACCCACTTTCTCTTGGAAGTTCATTTCAAGGTAAAACACAGCTGGCAAGCTTCTGATCAAAAACCTGTAAAACAATGAGCTGAAACTGTGAATTTCCCTGTGGAACTCCTCAGAAGAGTTTTCATTTAATTTAAATAAATAAAAGTTGAAATCAGTTCACTGTGTTGACAAACCTGGGCAAAGTTTGGAGGCCTGATGTAACTTAAACCCAACAAGTTTCACTTACTTTGAGTTTTCACATTTTAAAAACATTGAGAGCTAAAAACAGCTTAATTTTACTGCCTATGCTACAGAAACAAACCAAACAGAACTCACAAACAGCTTCCATTGAAGGGAGAGATGTACATACTGGCTTGTTCTCTGACTCTCAAAAGGGGGCAGTTTCAATGTCAAGAGACACTATGTTCCTGTGGGCACTTTCATTCACAATTGATTTAGTTCATAGGTTAATATACCAAGCATTCTTTTATTGAAGTATTTTCCCCACAATATGATATTAATGAGAGATCTGAGCTATAATCCAATATACCCTACTCTTTCATTATGGATCACAGGATATGAATATTGATGGTTAATTGATTGAGACTGCTGCTTATTATTAGAATGGGCTGCAAGACTCAAAGGATTCCTGCTGAGGGCAGGCAGGGTTTCATTTCTAGTCCCACATTTCTGGGCTGGCTTTCTGTTTCCTTAGGCTCAGTGTGGCATCTCCCTTTGAAAACTATCATTTTTCTGATTTGTTCAACCACAGAATAAAAATCAAGTCTTGTAATACAAACCAAAGAAGTTATCAGAGGTGTACTTAATATAAAACAGACAACTAATGAACATCTTCAGAGCTGTTAAGATGCTACTGACAGTGCCGAGAACGTACTCTGCCTTTAAACATTCATCCAAAATTCAGGGGCTTATCCCTCCACCAACATTACCACAGCAGCTAGTTTCAATCTAGATGAATCGGCCCAGAGAGTGAAATAGGAGACTACAGACCTGTGGATTTTGTACTTGGTGAATTATAATAGATCCCGAAATTCACCTCCCAGGGAATTACAAAGCATTGCTGTGTTACTCACGTTCTTCACTGTAGGGAGTGGGCACACTTGCTGAAAACACAGAGTGGTTCCTACTGCCTCCAAGGCTGTTTTTACACTTTGAGTTGGAGATGTGAGTCGAGTCAAGAAGGTATTTCCACACTAGCTTTGACTGAGCTTGTGTGCGAAAAACAGCATAGCAGTGGAAGTGCAAGCCACTAGCCACCTTGAGTAAACACCCATCCTAAGATAACACACCTTCAATGGCTACCTCTTCCACCACCATAGGTACACTTTATGGGATGGGAATGCTCCACACTTCTGAAATTGAGGCAACTTCTATTTAGGGCATAACTGAAGACACCCAATTTGGAAAATTTTGCTTCTATTGCCTTCACTGTGATGCCCTTCTTTGTAGGCTTCCCCATCCCATGGTGGATGTTCTTTTAATTAAATGGTTGGAATCAGAGGTATCTGAAAGTTCTTTCTGCACTGTCAATGATCCACAGACTTCCCCTAAACAGTCTCTCTCAGAGGGAGCCTGTCACATGGATATGGTGAATCTATCTTGCCTGTGGCCATGGAGCCTCCAGGGTTTACAGAGGCTGCCTCATGTAGAGAGGTCGTATTTACTATGAAAATTGTTCCAGCCACTGCAGCCTTCACTGAAACCTGATCTATCTGTCAAATCCATCAAGCCACATACTTACAGGACAGGGAACTCTATCCTGGGATACAGAGACTCTGAAAAAGATCTGCAAGTCACAACAGATAATCAGCAGAACATCAGCTTCCAGAATGATGCTGTGGCCAAAAGGGTTAACAAAATCCTTACAAACAGCAGAAACTTGGGGAATGGAGAAGACTTCTGATAAACTGGACAGTATTCAGAGAAAAGTCATGAGAATTATTAAAATACTAGAAAACACACCTGACAGTGACAGAATGAAAGCTCTAATTAGTTTAACAAAAAGAATATGACTTGATCACTGTCCATAAATCCATGGAGGACAAAATATGGTATATAACAAGATTCAATGGCTCGAAGCTGAAGCCAAACAAACCCAGATCAGAAATCAGTCAATTTTTTTTACCTGTCTAAGCAACTGGTATAGTTAGCAAGGGTTGTGGTGGATTATTCATCACTAGTAAGCTTTAAACCAAGATGGGGTATTTTTCTAAAAGATCTGAACTAGAAATTATTTTGGCCAAGTTCTCTGGCCTGTGTTAGGTCATCAGGCCAGATGATGACCACAGTGGTCCCTTTTAGCCTTGGAATCTGTAACTGACAAGAGAAAAGAAGGCTGGGTTCTGCCTCCCAGATGTAATTTTCACCGTGTTCTCATTCAAAGTTCTCCTCGAACTCATTTTGCAAAGCTTATCAAATCCACTTCCACCAATGAAATGAACCACATAATTTCCTTTTTAATACAAGGACACCACTAACCACTGACCTACACCATCACAGTACCTTTTATATCTGGTGCTTCTTGAGAACAGCATTGACTTTGATCACCGGACCCACTCCCTCCATAGCTTCTGACTCATAATGCCAACCTTTGTGTGCACTCCATCTTCTGAGTTGCCTCTAAAGCCCCATGCTCCATAATACCTACCAGTTTAAAGTGACAAGCAAGGGTGGAACTGAACCACACTAGTACTCCCTGAGTTGTTAACTACACAGAAACTGAACCCAGTATTAGCAACTGTTCAAAAGCGTTTTGCAAAATTACCCCAGGCTGCAAAGTGCAAGTGACTATTCAAGGTGACAGTACATATATAGCATGACCGGGATTAGAATTTGAGGCAAGGAGCTGTGTGTGAATGGGGGGAGGTCCTGATTCCTAGTACCCTGTTTTGTTAATAAACTTATTCAGATGTTCCAGTGATTACAGTACTGTGGTACTTGTAGACACAGTACTGCTGCTGACTACCAAGGCCAAAGAGAAAATTCTGATCAGGTGATAGCATCCTGAGCACTCCATGTACCATGTGATGACATCAGGACATTAATCAAACTTCCTGCTCAGCAAAGACAAATACTCTTTAAAAAGAAACTGAGCCATGAACTCCACCTTTGCTCATATAATTATTAACTATTTTGTCACATGCAATGCAACAGAAGCACAACAGAATTTAATACGTTCACTGATATATTGTCTGGAAGGGCACATGAAAATAAATAACTGTGGGCTTCACGGAAAAATACGTCTCTCTGGGCTAGATCTCCCTCAGTCTCTCCTGCTGAAGCTGTTCCGCTCTGTACAAAAGACTTTAAGAGTCACTTTGGGGGTTGGAACGGGGAGGTGGGAGAGAGAAAAAAGTGACAATAGCCTGGGGTTTAGAACACTCACCTTGTATGTAGCACACCCTAGTTTAAGTCCCTGCTTCAGTAAACAGTTAATTATCCATACAAAAGTAGAAGAGATTCAACAAGAGAGAACTGCAAGACACCCACCCTGCAACACCTACAGAGGTTAGGTGGGAGACTCAAGCTGAAGTCCCTGCTCTACATCTGGCAGAAGAGGAATATGAATCAAAGTTTTCTACATTCCAAGTGAGTGCTGAACACCATGCTAAAAGTTATAAAGGAAGACATGGCCACCACTACTATTACCTCATTCTCTTTTGTGAATCTAAATTTTGATCTTTAAAGCAAAGTGGAATTTTCTCCTGTGAAAGTTCATGCAATAAATAAATGTGTTAAGTCTTCACAAGTGCCCCCAGACTCTTTGTTTGTTTTGCTGGCCTAGACGAACATGGCTACCTGTTTGGCACTTAGATTTTTACAAATGCCCAGAAACAAAGCAGTTCAGGTCAAATGACATGTTTCACTTGAATTAAAAAAAAGACGTTTAATTCACTGAAATTTACCAGAATTTTTGGCTTCAGTTCTGGTTGTAGTGACTTTTTTTTCCTGGAACACCAGTGAACTTAAATGTCAGTTATCGGCCCAGTTTTAAGGAGGGAAAAGTAGCAATGTTTGTGTCTTCTTCCTACCTAGTATAGCGAGAGGATAAGATCTTTACAGAGAGATGCTATATTTTGTGAGTCATTTTAACAATATGTATTTTCATGTTAAACATTCCTTTTACAGGGAAAACATTTAATTCCATTTGAAAAATGACCTTGCCTTACTTATTTTCTCCAGTAAACCCTAATCAGTAATTTGAGATTCTCAGCTAGGAGGTGCTAGAGAACTGCAAGGTACCACTCAATGGTAAGCAGAAGGAGTAATAAGGGCGCTAGGTGAAAGACTGGTCAACCCAAAGAATGGCTTTCAGATGAAAACACAGGCGCAGATCTATCTGTTCTCTTAAAAAAAGATTTTGCAAGAACACCCCTTTACCCATCAGAAGCTCTGACTTTCATCCTGAATATGCTTGTTATTTCCTGTAAAGCTTTTACCTGGTGTCTTGCCAGAACAAATATTTTAATGTAAAATTTAATAAATGGAACTAAAGGTATTACAGCTAATTTAAAATTCCATATTGGGTAAACTACTGATATTAACGTAATTGAGTTTGTAAACAATCCATTTGTGTAAGCTAACCTTAGACATGCTATTGACCCAAAATATCTAGTGTGGCTCATCTGCAAAATGAAGCATCAATGCCTGGAATTCATTAAAAGTGTTACATGTTTAATTTTTCCTGCCCTACAGCTCCATTGTCTCGTAAAAAATTTCCTTTGATGTTCCCCACTAAAAGAATTAAAGGAATAATGTAATTGAAATATCATTAATAATTCACAGGACCCTCCTCCACCAGCAATACATCTGATGAAATATTAATTGAGCTCTACAGACTGACAGTCTGCAGAGAAGCACTTGCCTGTAATTTGAACCACGAGTCCTGATCTTGCTGTAGCTCAGACCTGCCAAGAAGGCAATTATCTGGATGGTCTTGCCCAATCCCATCTCGTCTCCCAGAATTCCTCCTGCCTGCTGGCAGTGCAATTCCCAGAGCCACCTAACACCTGTCTGTTGGTACCTAAAACAAGCAGGAAAAAAGATGGCAAATGTTTGATAATACAGATCATAACAGAAAGTACTCATGAATTAATCATTTGGCAAGGTTCTAATACTAGTTTCAGCAACATGCTGCATGTGTGTTTTACATGAGCGTTGTATTTACAAGGTCATGCATTTTTGATATGCTTAGACAATATATGTGACAAATTCATTCTTTATGCAATGCTAAAACATTTCTAATTAAACCACCAGACATGGTAATTAGAGTGTATTTTATTTCACGTATTTTTAAAAGTACTGTTAGAAGTAACGTGGGAAGCTGCTCTAACACCCAAAACTTTATCATCCCTTCAGAAAAGGGGAACTTTAATACATAGGGGTTTTGTACACTAGATCATTTGGATCTTAACTGGAAGGTTAAACCTGTAATTGGTGACGAGATTTAAACTCCACCACAAGAGAGTAATGGTTATGTCTGCTGAAGCTTGTTTACTTTATATACAACCAGAAATTCATTCAAGAGAAGTCAGTATTTCAATAAGGAAAAAGCTGAGAGAAGTCAAAAATGTGTTGGAAGGTAGAGAACCAAGATCTGTCTCCAAGAGTGGGATGTAGCAGAGTGTTACTAGGAGAGGATATCAGCACGGGTTAAAATAAGCCAGAACACGACGGAACATCATTCCGGGGCCCACTACTTTAGGGGCACAGCATTCCAGGGCCCCTAAAAATAGCAGGCCCTGAGCAGTGTTCTTCTGCATTCCACCAGGCAGGGGAAGGGACCCGGACCAGGGATGTTCCTGGGTAGGCCTCAAGCCCCACCCCAAACCCCTCCCCTTCCAGGCCCTGCCCCAACCTGCAGCCTCCTGCCTCCTCCCCAGCTGCACCACTGCCCCAAGCCTGGGTCTACTGACCTCATCCCCCCAGCCATGCTGCCACTGGTAAGCATTGGGGCGGCTTGGCTCACACGGGGGGTTGGAAACAGGGTGGGGGGCTAGCATGTGGGGGGGCAGGAGCTGGGGTCTGGGAAGCCCACCTGTGCAGGAGGGGGGACCCACCTGTGCAGGAGCATTCCAAGGTCCCCCCCAAATTGTACTTAAACCCCTGGATATCAGTGAAGCTATAATTCAAAGTGGAAGACTGTGAACAGAATGAATAACGATGAAGAAAACACCCCAATCTAAACAAAAGACAATTTAAAATAAAAAGCCTAAAAGTAAAGAGTTCTAAGGCTAGATTGAGACTGATTTTGGACATGCTTTTTTATAACATGCAATAGCGGAAGCTGGAGTTATGCTGAATTAAAATAGAGACAGTTTAGACAGAGAAGACAAGAGGGTGAAAGAAATGAAGTGAGATGGCCATAAAAACATGAGCAGCAGCCTTTCTATTTTAGTAATTCAAGGGAAGACCCACATTACTGATTTCTTCCCCCCACCCTTCGAGTGGACAGAGTTTAATTACAGAAATGTAGCCATTGATAGAACGGGACAGTTCATACAGTGCACTCTCTTACACTTTCCTTTGGAATTCTGGTTTTGTAATGAAGAGGGATTTTCTCCTACAAAAGCTCATGCAATAAATAAATCTGTTAGCCTTTAAAAGTGCAACAGGACTCCTTGTTTGTTTTGTTGAACTAGACTAATATGGCAACCCTTTCAGAACATGCCCTACTGACACTCACATCTACAAGCTCATTATAAATGACTACTGCAGTTTTACTGATCATAACACGTATTTAGGATACAATTCTTTTCTTAGGTATTTAGATGGAAGGCTAAATTAGATAGGAATTGGGGGGGGGGGATTTGAGAACATGATCCTGCAAACAGCAACATTATAGCACAATGATATCCCAAACATGTTACAACACAATCACCCTAAACATAACAAGATTTGTAGTATGAATGGACCCAACATTTTTTTAGGAAAGAAAAAGCTAAAAAAGAAGAAAGAAAGGTTTGCAGAATTACTAGTTATAACTGGATTAGGAACCTCCACAAAAACAGCAGCAGAGGCCTTAAGAGTTTACACCTTAATGAGACAGGACAGTCATTTAATGAGTATTGAAACGCAAACACTACCAGGAATGTCGATTCAAAGAGATCCTTTCACTGATTTTAGATCAGAAGTAGTTCTTAACAGTAGTTTCCAATTAAGACCAATTAGCATAATTGTTGTTTCCAAAGCATACCTGGAACATTACTCATCAGTATCAATTTGATGACACCCCCAGGATGTGCAGCCATTTCACAGGTAGGAAAGAAAAACAGTTCACAATTGTTTTAAAACCTGTATTTAGATGGGTGCTTTATTTTTTTACCTAAGTTTTCATAAACAGACACCTGGGGCATATTATCACCTTCATGACAAATGACTTGCAACTACTAATCCAAATCCTACAGCTAGCCAGTGATTATATAGATTTCATACCATGTTAAACCTGAACAATTTAAGATTCCCACCATAGAGACATAATGATGGTTTCAAAGCCCTCAGGGCCTGTCTATATGGTTTTGCAAAAAGTTTTATAATATATCAAACCCTGTCTATACAGGAGATCAGTAGCATTAATACCTGTCCAGCAAGTACAATTTTTAAACTTATTTCTTACTAAC
Organism: Podocnemis expansa; assembly: GCA_007922195.1. NCBI lineage: Eukaryota > Metazoa > Chordata > Testudines > Podocnemididae > Podocnemis > Podocnemis expansa. Next base: position 47,536,508 of record ML681981.1, on the reverse strand, counting down.
AAAATCTTACTCTTGTAGGTGTTCACACTAGAAAAACTGTTGCAAGGTTTTTCTTCATACTTCCCATTATACAGGAGGAGAAAGGGCCTGTGCATAAATTGTTCTCTTTTTACTCTGTTCTTTAATCTTCTAAATTATTATAAAAACAGTAAATAAAACATTTTCAGCAACATGAGGGGTTTTCTTTAGCTAAATATATCCCTATCACTGAGAAGTTAAAATATTTTCTTCACAACTTATTTTCTACTTTAGATTCATGGATTTTTTTTTTTTATACTGACTGTGTATATTCAATGGCTGTGACCATACAAATGTTACCTAACATTTTTTAAGCTTGCAAAAGATCATATTTTCATACCACTTATTTTGTTACTAGAAATATACAGTTATCCTAACCTGATTTTAATCCCCCACAGCCTGATAGCTCTCAGTGCACTAGTTTTCTATATTCCAGTCTTCGCTAACATTTTGGGGACCCAGTTAAAATACTTCTTGCTCTTCACAGTACAACTAGGATTGAATTGCGTTTTAACCATACTATGCAAAGCCCTGGAATTTCATGGTTACAGCATGATTCTTTTAAACATTTTTGTCTTATCTTCAGTGCAGGGAGAGAGAAATATGTTTACTGCATCAAGAAAGACCTGACTAGATATCACAGCACAGTACTCCTCCTAGTGTAGGCAGGAATTCTCTCAGGCTAGAAGAACAAACAGAGAGCAAATGTACAGTCACTGCTTGTGATGGGGTGCACTCACCTCTTATGAGCACCTCCTTTCAGCTCACGAGAATCTTTATGCGTGCGCGCACACACACTCTCGCTCTCTCATGGTGTGCACTTGTAGGCTCTTGCCCCCATCAGGAGGATCTTCAGTGGCTAGCCCTCTAGCTAAGCTGCACATAGTCTAAGATGGATGAACCAGTTCTAGAGTAACAAAGGTCCAAGAAGGAAAACCCTGCCTCTGGGCTCAGTTCTCAACTCCTTCTGGGCTAGCTTTAAGTCTGGCGCTCCTCTGTTATAGAGCAGCAACTTCAGGGCTTTCTCCTTGGAGATACTTTGCCTTTAAGCAATTCTGTAGCGTCCCAGCTTTCCAGCCAGGTTACTTCTTAACTCCAGCCCCCTCCTGGGGTAATAAAGTTCAACGAATGGTTGGCTGTCTCCAAGACTTTTAGCCCCTTCTCTAAGCTTATTTAAATTCTAGCCCCTTTCTCAGGGTTTTAATATGATGCCTTATCTCTTTTTGGAGCTTAAACCACTTTCACAGTGGTACTCACCCACGATACCTGGTCCCAGCTCAGGGACACTATATACAGCAACCACATTTTGCTATGTTACTTGGTTACTGCTGCTCCTCCATGGCCTGCTTCTCACTCAGTCCCATCACACAGTAGTTCAGTTTACAGTCCTTGTATTCTATTAATCTTGTTCTTTGTTCGCACCAGGCCTCTCTCCCAGACTTCCTTGCTTGGGAAGTTTTTCCACCCTATCCCTGCTTGAGCAGGTCCTCCCCTAAGCCTCCTTGCCCAGAGATTTCCTCCATCTCCTAGGAATTCCTGTTCTTCCAGGCCCAGCCAAGAACTGATCTACTCTGCTTCTGCTGCTCAGGTGCTGCAGCTCCTTTTAAATGAGGCATGTGTGCTCTGATTGGCTGCTTCATTGCAGGCTTTCTACAAAGGTCTGGAGGACTGACTTCCTCTGCTCCTTTGCAGGGGCAGGGTATGGTAGCACTGCAAGACCACCAACAGGGACCCTCAAATGGCTCAGTACACCCTGTGATAAGGATGGAAGAGGTCCTAGTGACCTTTACAACACCCTGTGATATGGCTTCTCAAAATTAAGCCTACAAGTCAGGCACACAAACTCCATGATTTTACAATACCACTGTAACACCCTCAAAATTCTAGTTCAGCACCAGCCACCAAAGCTGCATCACCAATAACAAGTTTCACAAGCCTGCCTGTGGCTGGGAACCTGGGCAGTCATCCTATTTGCTACCCCCATGCCAAAATCTTAGCCTTACTTAAATCGAACCTGTTTTCTTCCTATACTGGCACTCCTAAAACCTGGTTCCATCACTGTATGATGTAACAGTAACACAGTTCATCTAACTGTCCCTTCCAGCAAGTAGACAGGAATACACAGGGAGGAAGCACTACACTGCTTAAACAGCTTACTGAAAAAGTTAAAAGATCTAATATTTCTAGCAGTGGGAGCAAATGTGTTTCGGATCTGATCAAACTGTGCCAGAAAGCATCATATAGGATTTACTACTATAGGCGTCCTTAAGTCAACACTCAGCCATCTTTGTACTCAAATTTGGTCAGAATTCAAAGGTTAATGCCTATTGACTGTGAGCCTTCATACATTGGAGACCTGAGCATTTAACTTACAAGTCAGACAAATCATTCAACTCAATTGATCTTTTTAACCACTTAGGAAGTTTTGCCAACTGACTCATGCTTTCAGGGATACCTTTCATTAGTAATGCTTATATCTCTAAGATTAATTTTTGGTTGCCTGCCTCAGCTGGATCATTTTTAGAAGAATTTTTGTAGTATATTGTATAACAAACATTGGCTGATCAAGATCTTGTCAACCAGGTCATTACCCAATTACTTCTCCCAGAGAAGAGTAATTCTGAGTAACTGGGGGACAAGAGTAATTTCTTTGAGATCATAAACCTAAGTGCTCCTGATTAAATGGATACCATTTACCTTCTACTACAGACCGTAGCCATCTACAGAGCTAAATACTAGAATTTAGAGTTAATCTTTGAAAAGGGGAGATGGTGGTTGTCCTGTACGGAATACCACCAAAAGCAGCTAAACTCAAATCAAATAGCACTTGGAAGTCAGAAGAAAGTTACTATGTTACAAGCTAACTGGTCAACTACCTTTCTGGATTGACTTCTGTAATTGGCTTATTGAGAAGAGCCAAGGCTGAATGATTTGCAAGCATCCCTCTGTGCTTAAATACACCACCACAATATCATAGAAATTAAAAATGGACAGTCATGTCCAGTGGCTATTTAAAATCAGCATGGATCAAATGCTCTAACATACAGCTGGCACCACCTATTCTGAAACAGATCTCCACCCCACCTAGGGCGCAAGACTGCCACCTCAACATGCCTGAGCATTTTATCCAGTCTCACTTTTAACAGCAAGGTTTAAATATAATTAATATGGGTTATAAAATAATTTCTCAAAATGAGACTTGTCCACATTTTTGCCAGATATCTAAACTATTTCTTCCCATCACACACATGCATATTTTCCTAATTTTTAGGCATCACAACCAAAACAGCTACAGCCAGAGTATGTTAATCTTCAAGTAAAATATGTTACTTTCCACTCCATATCCCAGTTGAAAATTATCATTGGCAAGAATAGAAATGGTTCATTATGAACAGCAGTTCTGGAATTTTTCTTCTATCATTAGATTAGCTCACTCACTCACTCACTCACACATTTCCAGTATTAACTTCATCATTTATTATTCACAAATAAAAGCCATAGAAAGGATTATTCATCTGAGTAAAGGCTACATGACAGAAATTTCCAGAGGGATAGCCATGTTAGTCTGTGTACAACAGAAACAAACAAACATCTGGCGAAGTGGGTTGGAGCCCATGAAAGCTTATGCCCAAAGAAATGTTGGTCTATAAGGTACCATAGGACTCTCGTTGTTTTGGCTACAACAGGGTACTTGGAAACAACAAAAAACTATAAAATAATATTTATTTGAAAAAAAACAACCTGTACAATATTTTAATAATACATACTTCAAAATGTAAATAATACGTACTTAAAAAGCTTTCTGAAGAGAAATCCTGGTACTCTGAAGCCGTCATCAAACTCAGCGTCACTTTCATCAGAATCGCCTTCTGCCACCCGACGCTCCTCTTTGTCCTTCAATCGTTGTTTATGCCATCTCCTATCATTACATTAAGATTCATCATTCAATTACTGTGGTTACAAAACACAATATGAAACTAAATTGATTTATGCAGCAAATGGAAAACTAATGATAAGTCAGAAAGAAAAGGCTGCTTACCTGTAACCGGTGTTCTTCGAGAGGTGTGCTCGTGGCCATTCCCTTGTAGGTGTCTGCACGCCATGTGCACGGCACGCCGGATCTTTTCCCCATAGCCCCATAGGGCCGGTGATAGCGCCCCCTGGAGTGGTGCCAACGCCATTCCCTATATATCGAGCAACCGGCCCCTCCCTCCTCAGTTCCTTCTTCCCCCACCGTATGAGGGGAGGCGGGAAGGAGCGGAATGGCCAGGAGCACACCTCTCGAAGAACACCAGTTACAGGTAAGCAACCTCTTCTTCTTCTTCTTCGAGTGCTGCTCCTGGCCATTCCCTTCTAGGTGAGTCACTAGCCTTACCTTGGAGGTGGGATACGTCATATGGAGCCCGATTGCAGCACTGCTGCACCAACCACTGCATCTTGTCAGGCTTGCTGGGTAACCACGTAATGCTGCGCAAAGGTGTGCGGAGAAGACCATGTTGCCGCTATACAAATTTTGGTGATTGGGACCCCCGCTAGGAAGGCCGCTGACGTCGCCTGGGCCCTGGTCGAGTGGGCTGTGACCCGTGGGAGTGGCACTTCAGCCAGTTTATAACACTCTTTAATGCAGGCCACTATCCATGTCGCGATCCGTTACGTGGAGACGGGTTGCCCCCGCATCCTGTTAGCAACTGCCACAAATAGCTGGGGCGATCTGCGGGAGGGTCTTGTCCATTGGATGTAAAAAGCCAAGGCCCTCCTGACGTCCAACAGGTGGAGGTGTTTCTCTCTGCCGGACGCGTGAGGTTTAGGGCAGAGGACTGGCAAGTAGATATCTTGGCTCATATGAAACTGAGACATCACCTTGGGCCTGATCGCCGGGTGAGGGCGTAGTCGTACCTTATCTTTACAGAAGGTCGTGTACGGTGGCTCCACCAATAGGGCGCGCAGCTCAGATACCCTCCTAGCTGAAGTAATCGCCACCAAGAACGCTACCTTCCAAGAAAGATATAGCAGGGAGCATGATGCCAGCGGCTCGAAGGGCGGCCTGGTGATGTGCGAAAGGACCAGGTTCAAGTCCCATTGGGGTGCCCGGGCCCGCACCAGTGGGTATAACTTCGACAGCCCTTTGAGGAACCTCTTCACAATAGGTATTGAAAACAAGGTGAGTCGTTCGTCAACCTGGCGAAATGCTGCGACTGCCGCCAGGTGGACCTTGAGGGACGGTAGCGAGAGCCCGGACGATTTTAGGTGCCAAAGGTAATCCAGGATGGTGTGAACAGGCAGTGTGTACGGGTCCTGCCCACTGTCCCCGGCCCATTGCGCAAATCTCCGCCACTTGGCCACGTATGTAGCCCTTGTAGAGTTCTTCCTACTGTTACACAGCACCTGTCTTAGCGGGGACGAGCATAGCAGCTCATTAGCTGTCAACCATGAAGGAGCCAGGCATGGAGGTGCAGCGCCTCCAGATTGGGGTGGAGAAGCAGTCCGTTGTCTTGGGACAGGAGGTTGGGTCTCAGAGGCAGATGAATGGGTTCGCACTGCGAAAGCCTCAGAAGGGACGTATACCAGTACTGGCGTGGCCACGCCGGAGCTATCAGGATGACCTTTGCTCCCTGTACCTTTATCTGTTGAAGCATCCTGGGAACCAGGGGTGTTGGGGGGAATGCATACGACAGCCCCCCCATCCAAGGAACTTCGAAGGCATCCCCCATCGAGCCCGGGCTGAGGCCTTGGAATGAGCAAAACTGGTGGCACTTGGTGTTCTGATGAGAAGCGAACAGATCCAGTAGGGGATGCCCCCACTCGCGGGAAAGAAACTCCACCACCTCTGGGTGGAGAGACCACTCGTGGGTCAGAAACCTCCGGCTCAGGCCATCTGCTACAGTGTTCAGGAGCCCCGGGACGTACGAGGCGATCGGGTGAATGCTGTGGTGAATACAGAAGTCCCACAGGGCTACGGCCTCCTGACAGAGCCGTCTGGAACGGGCGCCCCCCTGCTTGTTGATATAGAACATCGCTGTTGTATTGTCCGTCTGCACTGAGACCGTCCAACCGCAGAGCTGGTTCTGAAAGACCTCGCACGCTAAGCGCACCGCCCTCAACTCCTTGACGTTGATATGCAAGGCAGATTCCTTCCCCAACCACAGCCCTCGAGTCTTGAGATCGCCTAAATGAGCGCCCCACCCTTTGTCCGAAGCATCTGACATCAGATGCACCGACGGACGGGCCATTCGGAAAGGAATCCCCGAGCACAGGTTGTCTTCCTGAGTCCACCATCAAAGGGAATGTAAGACTGACGAGGGCACCGTGACCATCAGGTCCAGAGAGTCTTTCGCGGGGCGGAACACGGTCGCCAACCACAATTGAAGGGGGCGCATGTGAAGACGGGTGTGCAGAACTACGGAGGTGCAGGCTGCCATGAGCCCCAGCAGGTGGAGGCACTCTCGCGCTGACACCAGGGGAAACCTTATTAGGGAGTTCACCGCTTCTCGAAGTCCTTGAAAGCGGGAGGCTGGGAGGGACGCCCTCGCTGACACCGAGTCCAGAACCACCCCTATGAATTCTATTTTTTGTGTGGGTGTCAACACCGATTTTTGTCTGTTGACTACGAGGCCCAGCCGGTCTAGCAACGCACAGGTTGTCGCTAGGTGGTCTACCATCTCTTGAGGCGATCGGCCCACTACTAGCCAATCGTCCCGGTAAGGAAAGAGGGTGACCCCCCTCCTCCTGAGGAAGGCGGCCACTACCACCAGGCACTTGGTGAAAACTTGCGGTGCTGCTGAGAGGCCAAACGGAAGGACCGTAAACTGCAGGTGGTCTTGACCCACCACAAAGTGTAAATACTTCCTGTGCCGTGGATGGATAGCAATGTGGAAGTACACATCGTGTAAATCGAGGGCGGCGTACCAGTCGCCCGGATCTAGAGAGGGGACAATAGACGAGAGGGAAACCATTCTGAAGTGAATCTTCCTGAGGAACCGGTTGAGGCGCTGTAAGACCAGGATCGGTCGAGACCCCCCTTTTGCCTTCGGGATCAGAAAGTAGCGGGAGTAAAACCCCTTTCCTCTCTTGTTGGATGGAACCTCCTCCATCGCCCCTTTCCGGAGCAGGGATTAAACTTCGTCCCATAGTAACCCCGCTAGTATAGGGTCCCCCTGGGTGGCTGAAAGGTGGGGCAGAGGCGCCAACGGGGGCAAAGAAGCAAATGGAGGGAGTAGCCCTCCTGTACAGTTTTGAGAACCCACTGATCCGAAGTGATCTCGAGCCACTCCGGGAAAAAACGGGAAAGTCTGTTGGAAAAAGGACAGAGTCCCTGGATCCTGTAGAACTGGTAAGCTGTCCCCGGGCAGACCCTCAAAAGTTCTTTTTCTGTGTCTCTGGAGCTCTGGTCCAACGAGTCGGTGAACCTCGCCAGGGAGGACCAGGCGTTGAACATATATCTGCTCAGAATAGCCTGCTGATTTGCTATTCTTAGCTGGAGGCCTCCCGTCGAATAAGTCTTGCGGCCAAACAGGTCCAGCCGCTTCGCCTCCTTTGATTTGGGGGTTGAGGCAGGGTGACCTTGCCGCTCCCTCTCGTTCGCCGCCGCTACCACCAAGGAGCCAGGGTTGGGGTGGGAGTAAAAATGTTCATATCCCTTAGAGGGAACGAAGTACTTCTTCTCCGCCCACTTTGCGGTCGGAGGAATGGAAGCCGAGGTATGCCACAATGCCTTGGTCATATTTTGAATAGTTTTAATAAAAGGCAGGGCAATGCGGCTCGGGCCTTCGGGCAAGAAAATGTCCACCATCGGGTCAGCGTCCTCTACTATCTCCTCCACCTGTATGTTCAGACCCCGGGCTACCCTGTGGAGGAGTTCCTGGTGGGCCGAGGCATCATCAGGGATAGAAGATGGCTTTGCCCCTGCCACAGCCTCATCTGGGGGTGAAGATGAGGACTCCCCCGGGTCCGGCCCCACTGACGGGGCTCCTGAATGGACACTGCGGGTGCCACTGAGGACGCTCGCCTGATCTTCTCCAGGAGATTCTGCCCCGGATCCTTCTCCTGTATCCGAGGGAACACCGGCAGGTGTCGACGGGAACCGGTGAGCTTCCGACCCTGAACCCTGGGCCACAGGACCCAAACTCTGTCCCTGTTGAAAAGCCCATGGGGTCCAGAAAGACCACTGCATGCCTGGCTGCCATCCCGACCACTGAGGATGGAACAGGGGAGCGCCCTGAAAAGGTTGGGGAGGCTGACCAGTCTTATGCTGACGCCTCGACCCCGTGTCTTCCATAGAACTGGACGATGGGCTACTCTTTGGGGACCAAGGCGGTGCCGAGGACGGTGGTACCGGCGATCTGCGTCTGCTGGGCCCCTGACGCTCCCAGTGCCGCTGAGATGAATCTCGCGGAGACAGTGCCGGCAAACGGTACCGCGGCGCCCCCGCCGCCACCACCACCACCACTGGGGGGATCAGGGAACGGTGCTGTCAGGAAGGGCTCAGCACCGAGCAAACGTCTCTTGAAGCAGACTCGAATGGGACCGGCTTCCCCTGTGACAGTACCGATCTCGGTGCAGGAGGCTCAGGCCTTGGGGTCTCAGGTTGCACTGGGCCGCAAAGTTCCTGTGCCGCCGAGAAGGCCTCCGGTGTCGTCGGTAGGACAATGTCTTCCTCTAAAACGTCTCTGATAGGTGACAACACCGACACCGGACTGTACTGGCGTTCCCTCGACTCCTGCACCGGAGGAGGAGGACGGCCCTTTGTCAAATCCACACGGCCCCTGTCGCCACGAGGTGGAGAGTGCCCTCTTGGCTTCTTCTTCTTTTTAGCCGGCATCGGAGATGCGGAGCGGTGCAGAGGCTCTCGGTGCGGCTTGGGGGCGGGATTCGGTGCCGATGATGGCGCCGAGGAGCTCCGCACCGACGGCGCCGAGCTAGATGAGGAGTCTCCCAGCACCAGGCGGTGTGCCTCCTCCATCATATGGAGTTTGAGCCACTGGACTCAGTCTTTTTGAGTCCACAGCTTGAAAGCTCTGCAGAGTTTACAGCGTTCTGCAAGGTGAGCTTCCCCCAGACACAGCAAACACGCGCTGTGCGGGTCGTCAACGGGCATAGGCTTCTTGCAGTGCCTGCAAGTTTTGAAGCCTGGCATAGCCCGACCTCCAGCCCAGGGAGTGCATGACGACCACTAACTAACTACTACTAATTACAACTACAAATAACTATTAAAAACAACAAAGAGCTAACTGGGACTATGTACAAGGGAAAAACAGACTGCAAATGCAGCGGAGACACGTTCCCGCGACCGACGGGTGGTAAGAAGGAACTGAAGAGGGAGGGGCCAGTTGCTCGATATATAGGGAATGGCATTGGCGCCACTCCAGGGTGCACTATCACCAGCCCTATGGGGCTATGGAAAAAAGACCCGGCGTGCCGTGCACGTGGCGTGCAGACATCTACAAGGGAATGGCCAGGAGCAGCACTCGAAGAAGAAATAGAAGTTCTTTAGTCTTTCTGAGCCAGAAGGAAAATACAGCTTTTGAATAACATCTTTCACATATCATGAAACCTCTTTACAGAGTTAAATAATAATCCACCTAAAAGAATGTTAAGAATGCATGGTTAAGAGCACAAAAGTCAGAAAATACTAAAAGTTGCTTGTGAACATCTTAACTGTCTCTTTGTGTACACACATTTCAGTATGGTCTTCAACATTACTGAAGTGTTTCCACAGTGCCTATGCAATTAAGGAGTTTAAGTCTCAGTGAAAGTCAACATTTCAGAGCACAGTCACTTAAACATGAAACTTATGTGCTTCTCAAAGTTTTATCCAAAATATTATTTACAGGCCTCCTTTTACCCAGAAAAAGGCTTATAGGCTACTCACAGGGGATCACTCTTTCAGCCAGCAGAACACAGCTGTCTGGGTGAAACCCACCCACCAGCTGTTTAACACACAGTCTGATACAGGATATCATCATAGTCATTTTAAATTAGAGGAATTTTAGGTCACGGCTCACCAAAACCTGGGTGCCTGGTTGCCACGGCAATCAGGGGGTGTAACCTGACTCTTAGTACCCATATAGAAATGCAATGGAAGAGTGCCCTCTGGTGACCAAAAACAAAACTGATGACACCTAGCTGGGAGTCAATTTTGTCAAGGCCTGTTTTAGATAAGCAATGTAATTACCCAGGCTGGAACTTGGAGAAATCACTGGGGTGCTGATTTCACTTATGAATAGGGAGAAAAGATCTTTATACCTAAAGTAGTTAGCAAGTTGCATTTTTGTCTTATTCAAAACATGCACCTCAAATAGCACCATGTTCCCCTATCCCCATGCTGGAAGAAACTGCATCAATACTGAGAGAATAGGAAGAACACTGAGTAACTAACACTGCTTCACGTAGCAGACTGTCCTTGGAAGCCTCCAATCAGCTCACTATCAGATCTAATCATACTAAGCTTGCGCACTCTGACAATTTTCACATTAGGTGGGATAGCAATGGGACAGATGGAAAATGTGCTATCATGCTGCTGCTCTAGAGACTGGGAACAAGAGTAGTCATCAATATTTCAGTTTAAAAAAGGTTACCACATATTTAAGAACCAGATAATGAGACGAGTATTCCTTGTAGCCATTTAAAATAAAAATAACAGGTTAGGAGGAAAGTCTGTGGCTGCTGAAATTCTGCCGTCCCCTCCAATGTTCCCTCTGAAGCCTTAAGGCAGCTGAGCAACTCATGGTGCTCGTTGCGCACCCTCCCAAGGGCCTGATCCTGCCCTCCAGCTCTCCCAGAAAGCCCCCCTCAAGCCAGTTCGATCTCTTCCTTCCTCCCACTCTAACCCGCTCCCCCAGTAACACCCCAGATGGCCTGACCCCACCCTCGGACTCTTACCTGGCCCAGTGGAGCAGTATGGCAGAGCCATGCTCTTCCAGCTGAAGCAGCACTGATGGAGCATGCTCCGTCAGAGCTTCTCTGGGTGGGAGTTTTTCTATGGGAGGGAGTTTTCTGGGAGGAGCTCTCAGCTGGCCTGAAGACAGTGTCTTCCAGCCAGATAGGGACTCTGGCTGCCGGCCGTGCACGGCTGGCAGTGTCCCCTGAGCAGGGCAGCAGTTGAGGGCTGCGCGGTCGCACAGCTGACAGGGAACATTGGTCCCCCCCCCAGTGACTCTGCAGTTTTCCTCTGAAACATGCCAATAGTCTACAGCCCATTTTTAGCTTGCATCACACAGGAAACTTTATCACTCACTGCCAAAGGTATTATGAATCTGAGGGATAAAGTCAAGCAAGCAAATAGGTAGGTCTAAATAATGAATTCAGGGGAAAAGATGGATATAATAGCAGCCTACAAGTATTTGAGAAGCATAAGCAAACAAGGAGAGAGATGAATTGTTAAGGACAGTCCAAAACACTATAAACAGTACGAACAGGATGAAAATGAGGAAAGGAAAATTTAAGCTGAGCCAGGACAAGATTCCTCTTTTGTTGTACAGTATAACAATCTTGCCAGTGAAATAATGCATGCCTCTGCTCTTGAATTATTTAACTCTAGACTGGAGAAAATACTGGAGAACATATTCTCTAACACATGAGTGGCCAAACTGTGGTTCGGGAGCCACATGTGGCTCTTGAATGAGAAAGTGTGGCTCGCGGAAGAACATCAGCAAATCAATTTAGTTGGTAAAAGTATATGGCTATATGCCTCAGTGTGGCTCTTGAAGGTTTAATAATTAACTTCTGTGGCTCTAGGCAAGGTGGGAACAAACATACCTTTATAACTCCACTTTCTACAACACAAACATTACAGCTGAACAAACAGTGCAATTCCTCTCCCTGTTTCCCTGCTAACATTTGAGCTCTTAAGAGTTTACCAGAGGGAATAATCACATGTGAATTTTTAGTTAGCTCAGGCTCCCTCTGTTGGCTAGACGGGTGTAACAGCAGGGAAAAAAATTACTGCAGGACAATGGACTAACAGGCTTTACTTACTCTCCTTTTAACTTCAACACAACAGAGAGATGGATTAAAGAGATATTTATAATCTGAAGGACATTTACAGATCTCTTCTAAAAGTCATCCTTCCTTTCTTTGCTAGAATGTTTAGTTTTTCTCAAACATTTTATTATACAGTGTTAAGGAGGACAACATGCAAACTGTATTGCATTTCTAGTATACGTGTGATGAAGTAACACCTTTTATTGGACCAACTTCAGTTGTTGTGAGAGACAAGCTTTTGAGCTCCACTGAGCTCTTCAGGTCTCGGAAACTTAGTGGTCTGTCTGCATGTGCATCCAAGAACCCTAACAACAACTAGGTGGGTGAAACCAGACAATCATTACACTCCAACTCACACAGGAAAATGAAAAAAGACAAAAATACCACATCACCTGTGGGTGAACACTTCTCACAAAACAATCAATCTGTATCTGACCTCTCAGTCCTCTCCTCAAAGGAAACCTGCAGAATACCTCCAAAAATAAGACTGGAAGCTTACATTCATAACTTTGCTAGAACTAAAAATCATGGACAGAATAGACACTGGATTTTTGTTTTATTACAACAATCTACAACACATTAGCAACACCCAGGAACAGCTAATCCTCCTCCCACTAGGGGCATCACTGCCCTGACCAGCAGCAGGTAGCCTCGGCCTGGATCCAGCTCCTGTCACTGCCAGCTAGGGGCAGGCAGCGTGGGCCCAATCCGGCCCCAGATGCTGTTGGCGCAGGGCCAGAGACGGGGGTGGGGAGTGGCTGCAGCCCCTCAGGCCCAGTGGTAGCAATGCCCCTGCCCTACCCACCTTTCCTTCCTTCCTGTGACTAGAAGGGTGTTGATGGGCCACTTCAGTTTAAATGGTCTCTTGAAATAGGTACTAAACCATCTGTTCCATCTTATACTTAGCGGTGAGACTGATGAAGTTTCCCAAATCTGATGAAGAGCTTTGTGTGGCTCAAACGCCTGCCCCACCAACACAAGCTGACCCAATGAAGGAGAATTTCTCACCCATCTTGTCTGTATATTACAGGCCTGACATGGCTACATCACTGCATACGTATGCTTACACTACGGCCTATGTGAGCCACACTTACTTTGCTCGTGGGTGTGAATATTCCACCCCACAAGTGGTCTAAGTAACACTGACATATGCACTTGTGCACACAGCTTCTCCCGCCAACACAGCTTCTGTCACTTGTGGAGGAGGGTTTTTTTATGCTGAGGGGAAAGCGCTCTCCTGTCATCTTCACCAGACGTGGATGGCTGCACCACTGCACATAGAGACATACCCTTAATGTAAAAGTTCCATGGTTTTTCAAGACTGGGACCTGAATTAAATGTATGTTTTTAATGAAAACATTTGAGCTGGTTGTTTTATTTTATCTATAACTAGAAAAGTGAAAGGAAAATTCAGAATAGTCTCACTTAGGCCTTGTACTTACATTATGGAACCAAGTTAAAACAGTTTCAGGTACATCAATTTCTATCATTGGTTAATTTCCAAAGGGATAGCCGTGTTAGTCTAGTCCAGCAAAAAAACCCAAGGAGTCGTGTGGCGCTTTAAGACTAACATTTGTTTTTCGCATGAGCTTTCTTGGGAGAAAATCCCACTTCGTCTTCAAAGCATCTGACGAAGTGGGATTTTCTCCCACGAAAGCTCATGCGAAAAATAAATCTGTTAGTCTTAAAGTGCCACACGACTCCTTGTTTGTTTGTTTTTTATCATGGGTTAGCCTGCTAAAATGGCTATGCCTAAGCCACGGTTTGAAAGCCATGACAACTAGTCACCTGTCTGGAATTATAGACTGGCAAATGTGCTAGGTGGTTTACAGTCAAGACAGAAAATCCATAAGAGATTAGAAAATACATTTGAAGAAGTTATAACACCATCTTACCCCACCCACATGATCCAACCAAATGGAGTGAAAAGCTAATTTAGCAGCCAATGTGAGATAGTTCCTTAATTGTTTTCAGTTTAGCACGAATGGCATTTTAATCACTAATAACTAATGAGTAATGTCACCCCTTACTCTTGAATAGAATATAGCAAATTATAGCTAAAATACATTTACATTTAGAACATGTTAGTAAGAAGAGGCTTTAAAGGTTCTAATATTTTCTTCCTACATGTTTGACTGAATATTTACTCTGACAGCAGTCACTTTAAACAAAGACACTGCTCAATGGTAGTTTCCCAACTTGAAAACTGTCACTCTCCCAGAATTCACTTATAGGCTATTTCTAGTGAACTCAGTAATGAACTCATAACTTTCACTATGCAGACCAATAACATGGATGACCATGACCATCTAGGGCTTCAGTGAATTAAAGGAGATGGCTGTACTCTTGACACTGACCAGTGTCACATGATGTTGGTCAGTCCCACTGAGGCCGGTCCCATTAATAAAGCACTTTGGCCCCCTGTACAGATGCCATAAGCCTGTAAGAACAAAACTCATGAAGGGACCGGCTTTGAATAAGAAACAAAATCCATATGCAGAAAAATGAAAGTATGGCAGGGAAACAAATAGCCAATGTCTTAACACAAATAAGAACACTTTCTGGCCTTAAAATTAAGCAGGTTACAAACTCTCTTATTTGGCCCCATTCCATGAAACAGTGTGTTTACCACTGAGTCATTTAAAAAGCAAGACATAGAAGTTACTTAAAATAAATAACATTCTTTCACACTCCCTCTTGATAGTCAAGCTCTCTGACTCCTTTATTTTGTTCAGTCACTAGCACATGGAATTTCCCCCACACTATCTACAATGCCGTGAAATGCTGTATTCCATATGGATGCAGTAAATATGTTTGGAGGGTTTTGTTCTCTACTACACTGACAAGTTATCAGTCAGAGTTTATGTAATTATCCCAAATTAATGGTTAATTGATGGTACGATTTGATAAATGGTGACAAATAGTAGAATCCAAGGTTGGAAGGGGCCTGTGTCATCATTGGCAGAGGGAGACACGGGAGAGAACTTGTTGATTAGACCAGTCTACCCCAGGGAGGGGGGGGAAGCCAAATCACAGAGGAGGAAGCACTCATGGTCATACTAAAAGCTCAAGTGTCACAAATACCTTGCATTATTTCAATACTGACTACAGGGGCATAGACAGAAGGCGAATACATCTCAGTAACTTTTAAACCTATTTATTATGTAATTTGCAAACTGCGCAGTAATTCATATTATGAAGGACTCAAGCTCTAATTTTATCCTTCCAATGACAATCTCCCCTAAGTAATGAAAGTTTACTGTCCTTTGGGAAGAAATATAGTGCCCTCTCATGCATACTGGAGAAAGTGATAAAGTAGCAGCCCTAAGGATACTACATCCAACTGAAGTCGATGAAAGTCGCAGGCGTTCAGCACTTCTGAAAGGAGCCGTGTTTGGCCATATACTTCCCTGAATTTATTTTTTCTCCCATTCTGTAAGTTCTCCATCTTGAAGCATCTGACAAAGTGGGATTTCTCCCACAAAAGCTTATGTGATTAATAGGTTTGTTAGTCTTTAAAAGTGCCACAAGACTCCTTGTTTGGTTTGCTGAACTAGATTAACATTGCACCTTCTTTTGGAACATGATTGGCAACGAATGCTTAGAAGCCAGATGTCTCAAATTACACAAACATACTTTGTGCAAGAGGGATGAACTATGGTGGGTAAGTTTGTTAACAAAATTGTCTGACATCTAGAAAGCAAACGCCGACAATAATAAGAGTCTGTGCGTTACACAGTTCATTTTTCTTTGGGGATGTCTCTCTTTTGCAGACTTTGTTTCTCTTACTTTATTGAAGTGCTATGCTACAACAATCAACTAGTACTGACAGAATTTCATGCTGCATCTCCTCCATAGCTTTCATTAATATGTAAGAGCATTCATATGAAATGGCTGCAATTTGTGATTATCTCCAATACTATTAACATTTCCAAAGTTTGGTAGTAAGCTGCCACATATATTAAGAACCCCTGTAAATATAAAGGCAAGACACTGAATTAAGGAACATTTGAGATGCAACAGTCCCTGATACTTTAAAAATAAAAAACCAAGTTTTGCCATAGTAAAAGAATAGAAATTTAAAGTTTTCCACAGTAGCTCAGATAAGCCATACAGCCTGTGCTCTTTCCTCAGCAGTGAGGAATATCTGATGCTGTAGTGCAAGACAGAAGCAGTCTCGAGCATCTCATCAATTGTATGATGATGTATATGAGGTGAGAAAATTCCTTACTTGCACCAAGTAAGGCCCTACTAGCTTAACTGAGCAATAAAAGAAATGCAGACAGTTTATCACACAACATGCTGCTTAAAATTTAGGCAACCTTAGTGAGAAATCTCTTTACTTCTGTTGTCAACTATCACTGACCCAGGAGCACCCTCAGTCTGCAACAGCAGTAGAAAAACCATACATCAAGCAGTTAAATCATTCTTAAGATGGGAGTAAATTTAGATAGCAAGCTCATATTCCATTTATTTCAATACCCAAGGAAGAAATTCCACACCAAGCCTAGCAACGAGAACAATATGATTTTAAAAATTATATATATTCAGGAACCAAGCTGTGTGTTTAATATAGTCTACATTTCTACAGCATAGTATGCTTTCTATTTGAGACAGTTAAGAGTTCCTTACAGATTATTCTGTTCTGCTAAACCGAGACATTTGGTGTTACTCTTCTGATCTGACTTTCATGGTCTATGTGAGTGGATTTAATTGGTATGTCTTAGTAGATGCAAAACATGCATTTAGTAGAACAAATCTTAGAGAGTAAATTAAGACTAATGCAGATAATTACACACAAATTTGGAATGAAAGGTGTAGTCAGAGAGTGAACCAGAATACATCTTCATCTGCCTCTTGGCTTTGTCATTTTAAAGAGCAGTCAGGAGGCTCTGCGGAAGAGTAGGTCTTCAAGGAAAGGTAATGTTTAGTCATCTTTTTTTTAATTTACACCTCTGAAATTATGAAACATTTGGTCACTCAATCTCCTTGGGTCAGAGAGACATGGTATGCAAAAGCTGACCTAGCCTGGGAAAAAAGCAAGTCAAGTTTGCTTGGCTAAACATTTTTGGCTGGATTCTTTGAGGCCAACAGTCACTTCCACTTTCATGAACTCAGCTGTCTCTGTCAAAGACACTTAGGTTGGAAGACGTAGAAAAGGGAAGCCTTTCTGAACCTGACTACATGCCTACCATACAGGTACGTCTACATGGCGATAAAGTGGCTCAGATCAGCTGACTTGGGCTCACAAAGCTTGGGCTTGTGGGGCTAAAAACTGCTATGTAACGTTCAAAACCCCAAACTCAGACTTTAATCTGAGCCCGAAAGTCACCACAGTAATTTTTCAGTGCTGGGTCCTGAATCAGATGACTCAGGCTAGCCGTGGGATTTTTATTCCCTTGTAGACATACTGTATGTGATAGGGACTGAGCTATCTCTCGCGCCATCTTCTGGAAACCTATGGGAAATGCACTGCCTGACTTCTTTACACACTGTGGGATGGAAATCCACCCATCAAAGCATCTGGAAAAAAAACAAAAACAAAAAACAAAAAACACTGGTAGCTACCACGGAGACAGGCATAGCAAGGAATCACTGTGGAAAGAAAACAGCTGCTAACCTTACAAATTCCACCAGATACAAACACTAATAGTGACAAAGTCCATAATGAAAGTGCTTGAGGAAGAGGGATTTTCTCCCACGAAAGCTCATGCGAAAAATCTGTTAGTCTCAAAGTGCCACACGACTCCTTGTTGTTTTTTTGCTGGACTAGACTAACACAGCTATCCCTTTGGAAATTATTAATTTAAACTGAATAAATGCAAAACAGCAAAACATCCCCCCGTTATAATTAAATTCAATTTAAATCACCACCATGCCATTCTGAACTTATTTCTGAATGGAAAGCCATCATAATTAAAAAATTAAAAGGGACTGTCTAATGGTATCATTTGATTTTGTAAGATTGCTTAGAATGACAGAAAACCTGAAGATATTTACTTCCCAACAGTTGGACAGATGCCACAAGTTTTGTATATAAATGTATATAAACTTTATAATTAAAAATGCAGTGCTAATATTTGTTTGTATTTGTACCTTTGGAACATATGCAGAGAAAAAGTAGCAAAACCTGCAATTTCTAATCATTAATAACAATCTTCAAATTAATCAGTTTTGTCTTCATCCTACAGTTACAAGGAAAGGGGAGCTGTATTTTAGGACTCCATAGGCCTAACTTTAGGCATCTCCGACTTTAGAGAGCTGTAGCTTAAGTCTGATGATCTAGACCCATAAAAACATCCTGACCTTTAGAAGGGATCAAATCTGCGACCTTCAACACCAGACTCATTGGCCTCTATTACAAAAACTGCCAAACTCTTCAGCCAATAATTCTTTGAATGAGAGTCACTGGGCAATGATAACACTTATTTATAGATTTACTTAAATAAACCAAACCTACCTTCTAGATGACCCAGAAATGGGAGTTTATACATACCAGCAGTCTCTTATCCTTATTCTCTCTCCTACTGTTTGTTACTCTTACTCGTTGTTAACCAAAGCATCACACATGGCTAATTATCAGACTAATACCTCAATATTTTCACCCTGATGCAGGACAATCTCTTTTTTGTCACAAGACTCATTTTTTGCCTTACAATGCACAGGACTTCACTCAGCATCTAGCCCTAAACCAGAAGTCTGCAAACTTTGCCAGCCCCCCATACCAGCCCCACCCCTAACCCTCAGCAGGTGCCAAGCATGGGGCCAGGATAGAAAAAGGGGCCTGTCTTCTGCTGGCCCCATTCCCCAGTAGGGAACAGGAGCTGCAATGCACACATGGATCTTGCAGGCCCAGGCACTGCTGGGGGAGCAACCGTGGTGCCGCAGGGCCAGGAGTCCTGCATGCCACTATAAATAGGCACCCATGCCAGCTTTGGCATGTGCGCTAGCGGTTGCCGACCCCCACCCTAAACTAATATTTTGTTAAGTAATCCTAAAGGATTTCTTTCCCACCATTCTCAGTGGTAAAATTTACTGAAATCTCATCCAGTCATTTGTATCCAACTAAAAAGTGACATGGAAAAAGACATAAATGAGAGCAAATAATATTTCCAAGGCATTCTTAATATGCTGCCTAATTCATTGCATTTTATTTTCTAGTAGCTTTTCCCATAATGAAGATTACCTGGGGGTATCAACGTAAAACCGTCAATGTGGACAGCTGCAGTTTAACGGCCACAATAACTGTAGCTATGAAATTTTTAAGAGATGTAGTGTTTTGGTGGCAATTACAGTTATTGATATTTCTGAAATTCATTTAAGCTTTTATTGTAACTTGAGCAACTGAAAGAAATGCAGTCTATGATATGACTTTGCTAAAGATAAATTGTCACAATCTTAACATTATTAAAAAAATCTGTTTGAATGAATTTAAACTGTGAATCATATTAAAACTTTCAATCAAAATAAATTACTCTTGATGAAAACACTGAATTAAAAATGATTTAATATTGACCTAATTTAATGGAAAGAGTACAGCTTCATTCAATAAAGTAGTAAATATTTTACCAATTAATACATTTATTACTGCTTTAGCACAGCCTACAAAAAAGCCTTCTTTGACCCTATGGACGCTGCTGAAATTAATCCCCTATTGAAATCCCCATGCAGAAGAATTACATAATTTTAACACATGGTTTTACTTTGAAAACTGACATCATTAGTTCCATACCTACTGTCTCTTGTCAACTCTAGGTGGGTACCCTCAAGCTGGGATATGAAAGTAAAGCAGAGTTCTTTCTAGCTGAGACATCACCACCAGTAAATAAGGATTCTGCAACTGGAATTTAAGTCAATAAACTTTTTTTTACCTATACTGTCTGGGACTATAATCTTCCCCCTTGACAGGTAGGCTTCACTTTTATCAGGAATAATGAAAGGCAGTGGCACCGAAGGTTACAGGTCCACCCGTACCTCATGCACCTCCCCCTGATCTCTCTGATTGCCCCATCTCAGATAACAAGCCTTGAACCTTCACCTCCATGGGCTAGAATCCCATGACTTTTTTGCTTCTGTACTGAGTCTCAGACAATAGTTCCCTGAGAACTAACCACAATTTCTCAACAAGTCCAACTTCACATGCAGAAGTCTTCCCTTCAGGAAGAGTAACCAGGTAGCTTTCTTAAAGTACTGTTTAATCTTAACAGTAGGAACACAGAAAAGCAGAATAGAAAAAAGATTTTAAAACCATCTAAATATATGTCTCCCTCCCCAAAGGCTTACCACCCCTTGAAAGCTTGGGAAGGTCGAATTACTTTAGAACCCCTCTGCAACGCCTGACTGTGTCATACTCCTCCTCACATACAGTGACTCCCCACCTCTCTAGAGAACAAAGGCATTTCTATGCAGAGAGCTAGTACATGGCAAGCTGTAGTGAAAAGCGGGCTAGAGCAGTGGTTGTCAAACTTTTTTTTTCTAGGGACCCAGTCAAAAAAAATTTATGACCATGACCCAACAATGAAATTTGACAGGCCACAGAACCCTCCTAATGTCCAGGCCATGTTCCTTTATTGTCCAGGCCCCCTTCATGTATGTGCAGGCCCCAGCCCAGGCAGGCATTTTTGAGCCTCACTAGCTCTTCTGTCACAAATGAAGCGCAGCCTCAAATCCACATCACCCCAACCTTGTCCACTCGCAGAGAATAATCTTTTCCCTCCAATCCTTTAAATTGATAGCAATTTTATGTGTTGTTTGCAACAGCTAAGAAACACTTTTTCTACACAAAATGTGGTTAACAGTACTCTGTTAAAGATTAGGAAGGGATGCATGAAACTCAACCCCTCACTTTTGTAATCCTGAATATTTCACTTTACAAGCTTCACACACTCTTATGTAGTCCATAAGCATGTCCATGTTTCAAAGCAAAAGAATCCGAGTTCTCTGAAGTTGTGTTTACAGTGGAACTTCCTATGAAAGGAAACATTTTAAAAGGGTAGCTCTGTTAGTCAGTTTAGCAAAACAAACAAGAAGTCCTGTGCCACTTTTAAAGACTTAAATTTATTGCACAAGCTTTTGTGGGTAAAATTCCACTCTGTCAGACGCTTGAAGAGAGGGAACTTACAGAAGAGGGAGGAAAATAAATGCAGGAAAGCATACGCTTTGTTTGTTTTCCTGAACTAAACTAATAAAGCTATCCCTTTGGATCTTATCAGGTTTTGCTCTGTTTATTAGGGGTGCAGTAACTACCTTTCTGTATTGTAGTTCCAATGAAGTACTCAGAGCTCTGCAAGAAAATGCCTAGTGAGAAATCTAGCTGACAAAACAACACGTCCCAGATGATTTGTTTTTGTGGCTTTCTGTGCTGTGTAGACACTTCTTGACAGGTACTCTGAAACAACCCATCCAAACCACTGGACTGGCGGGATCATGTACAGGGTGTTTGTTTGACAGACAAAACATGCAGGAGTTTAAAACCTCCTGAGCAGAATTGCTTGTTTTGCCACAGA
This sequence comes from Podocnemis expansa, assembly GCA_007922195.1. Lineage (NCBI taxonomy): Eukaryota > Metazoa > Chordata > Testudines > Podocnemididae > Podocnemis > Podocnemis expansa. Next base: position 47,515,005 of record ML681981.1, on the reverse strand, counting down.
GCTCTCCGGAGAATAGTGCTGGCCACCAAGCCCCAGCGGAGGACCCAGGCAGCTGGCACAGGGGAGTCACAGTGCAGGCAGGTCCCTCCACCAGCAGCCACAGCCCAGGCTGCCTGTTTGCAGGCCAAACAGGGCAAGAGTTCCCACCTACTCCCCCTGCCTAAGGCAGCCCCACACTGACCCCGGTATAGGGAGCCTGCGTCCAAGCTGCCCAAGGGGGAGGGGAAGCCAGAGATGCCCACGACCCTCTGGGGCTCTATCATACTTGCCCTCCTACGTGGCACCACCCAGGAGCTGCAGCGCAGAGGATGGCCCATTGAGCTGGCTCCTGTGCTCACGTGAAGCAGTGTCTCCAGCTCACATGCCATCTTGGGAGAACACACGGCAGCAACAGCACCGTAACCCTAGATGGTGTGATGCAAGCGCTACTGCTGCCCAGCTGGGCCCAGGAGAATCTCTCTAACAAATCAGCCAATGCTAAACGCAAGGTCTGCTTTGTGGGCCAAACACATGTGCATGCAGATCTGAAACCTTTGGCACCCTTAAGACTATGCAGGAAACCCCCCAGCGTAATTAGACAGGGATGGGAGGCACTGAGGGCTCTGACAGGCATCGCCGGCTGCGAATGGAAGGCTGACCAATGGAAGCCGCTGCTGGCCAAAGCTGTGACTTTTAAGTTGGTTGGGTGGAACGAACAACCCTGACCACAGGCAGTGCCACAACCCAGTAAGAACAGGTCTGTGACCCAGGACTGGGTTGTGACCTGTGGTTTGACGACCACTGGTCTAGAGCACTACAGACAACTGGCCTTGTGAATCTTGCTACTAGATACTAAAAGTTATCTGGTGCACTTTGATCTCCTGCTGCTTAGAACAACCTTCTAAATCAGGGGTCTCAAACTCAAATCACCATGAGGGCCGCATGAGGGCTAGTGGAGGGCCGCATGAGGGCTAGTACATTAGTTCAAGGGCTGCACCCCTGAAACCTTTTCATACAACAATACTGCAAATATTGGTTGTTGCAGGCCGCAGGAAATAGCTTTAGGGGCTACATGCGGCCCACATGTTTGAGACCCCTGATCTAAATAATCATGTTACATACTGTATTCATGAATTACAGATCAGCCTCTATCCTTTACAATATCTGGTTTAAAGAGGACAGCTTTACTAAGGGTATTTTAGCCTCACTTCCACTGAGAACAACAAGAGATAGCCATCATTCTCAAGAAGAGCAGTTCATACTGGAATTTTCCCTTAAGAAAAATGACAGAAAAAATTACCAATAACTCTACGAAAAGGTCTTCTGATATATCTTATACACAAGATTTCAGTGAGTTAACTATATGGGGAGATTGAAACATCTGTCTTACTCCTTTAAATACGACCAACCACCTAAACAAGAAGAAAAAGTGGATGAGACTTAAAAAAAACCACATAACTAACAATAGCATCCAAAGCACAGAACTTGGCAGTGGTATGGGACTTCAACTACCCAGACATCTGTTAGGAAAACACCACAGCAGGGCACAGATTATTCAATAAATCCTTGGAATGCACTGGAGACAATTTTTTTATTTCAGAAGGTGGAAAAAGCAAGTAGGGGAGAGGCTGTTCTAGATTTGATTTTGGCAAATAGGAAGGAACTAGCTAACAATTTAAAAATGGAAAGCAGCTTGGATGAAAGTGATCATAAATTATCATTTATGAGTTCATGATTCTAAGGAATTGTAAGAGGAGAAAACAGCATAATAAAGATAACATTTTTCAAGAAAGCAAATATCAGCAAACTCAGGGGGTATGTAAGAACCCACAGGAAAGAAGTGTAAGGAAGAAATGGTTCAAGAGAGTTGCCAATTTTTCCACAGAGGCATTATTAAGGGAACAAGAGCAAACAATTCCACTGACTCGGAAAAATAAGAATTATGGCAGGAGACCACCTTGACTTAACCAGAAGTCCTACAAAAAGTGGAAACTAGATTAAGTTACAAAGGAGGAATATAAGCAACCACCCCAAGCATCTCGGGACAAATCAGAAAGGCCCAGGGACAAAACAAGATGAAACTAGCTAGACACACATAGGATAACAAGAAAACATTCTACAAATATCTTAGAAGTGAGTGAAAGATCAACAACAGGGTAAGTGCGTTCCTTAATGAGGGGGAAAAAACAAACAGAAAATGTGGAAATCAGAGAAGTGCTACATGACTTTTTTGTTTCAAGTTCCAAATGGGTAGCTGTGTTAATTTAGTTCAGCAAAATCAACAAGGAGTCTGGTGGCACTTCAAAGGACTAACAAATTTATTTATCACATGACCTTTTGCGGGAGAAAATCTCATTTTGTTAGATGCTTGAAGATGGGGAACTTACAGAATTGGAGCAAAAGAAATGTGGGGTAGTGTAAGTCATAGGGCCAGCTCAGACTGTTACAGCAAATCAATGTGATAAATAAATTTGTTAGTCTTTGGAAGTGCGACCTATGTTCCCTCTAAACTGTGTGCGTGTGCACACACACAGGTTGTAAAACCCGCGCACACAACAAAATGAAGCACGCACAAAAAAAATTCAAAAGTGCGAATATTTTTATGCTACTTTAAGAAAGCTGTTTCAAGTAGCATGTGTCAGATAAGGTTTTGTAATATATACTATCATTTCCATCACCATATCAAAATAAAATTAATCTAATCAGTTGCATCATGCACACTTGCTTCGTTGCGTGCACAAATTTGCACACCAGTTCTGAAAATTTGCACAAAAGAAAAATTCTGCGCACACAGCCTACAAAAAATTAGAGGGAACACTGAGTGCGACCAGACTCCTTGTCCTCCCCCCACCATTTTGGTTTTCACCAAAAAATTTATTAGCAAGTAGATGTCTGACACAGTGAATGCCAGTGAAAATGAGATAGTATTTGAGGCTAAAATAGGGAAAGAACAAATCAGAAGTTACTCAGACAAGTTAAAGGTCTTCAGATCACTAAGGCCTGATGAAATACATCCTAGAATACTCCAGGTGCTAACTGAGGAGCCATCTGAGCCATTAGTAATTATCTCTGAAAAGTTGTGGAAAAGGGGAAAGATTCCAGAGGCTGGGAAAAGGGCAGAATTTTAGTGCCAGTCTTTAAAAAAGGAAGTAAGGACCACTCGAGGAATTACAGACCAGTCATCTTAACTTCAATATGCAAAAAGATAATGGAGCAAATAACTAAGCAATCGACTTGCAAACATCTAGAGGGTAAGATGTTAAATAACAGTCAGAATGGATTTGTCAGTACAAACAGTGTCAAAAAAAAACAAGTAGTTTTCTTTAAAAAAAGGGTATAAGGCCTTGTGGAAGGGCAGAAACAATGGATATGGTGTACCTTCACTTCAGAATGGCTTTTAATACAGCCTCACCTGACCTTCTCATAAACAAACCAGAGAAATGAAAGTTTGGTGGAGCTACTATATCCCAACTCCCTGCTCAAAGCAGGGCCAACTAGCGAGGAAGGGCTTTGGAGGATAAGATTAAAATTCAAAATGATCTAGAGAAACAGGAGAAATGGTCTGAAGTAAACAAGATGAAATTCAATAAGGACTAATACAAATCAGCTGTACACACACAAAATGAGAAACAACTGCCTAGGAAGGAGAAAGGGACATTGGGTCTCATTGGATCACAAGCTAAACATATGATACCTCAAAGTAACAGTGCTGCAAAAACACAAGTATCATTCTGAATGTATTAACAGGAATGTTATAGACAAGACATGACAAGTAATTCTTACACTCTGCCTCAAAATACAGCCTCAAAAGGAGTACTCCATCCAATTTGTAGGTGCCATATTTCAGAACAAATAGTGCTAATGGGAATTCTACCACAATCATCAGAACTTCCTGTTGAAAGTCCTCCAATAATTCAACAGGTGACATGACAATTACTAACAAACAACTCCTAATTCAAGAGTTCTCTCTTCTCAGGCAGCACAATCAAGTGGTTAAAGTAGAAGACTAGGACTCATTCTGAGATTTGTCAGTGATCGCATGCACAAGACACTGGGTAAGTTGCAATCCCTCTCTACCTGAGTATTCTTATCTGTACAATGGGAGGAATGACACTTACTCATTTTTGTAAAGCATAAAAAAGGCTTAAGGAAAGTGCTACAGAAGTAATCAGAATTATTACTTAGTTATACTATACAAACTGTCTTATTTTTCATACAGGCTAGGTCTACACTTAGAGCGTTAATTTGAATTGACATGGTCACACTAGAAACACTAATTCAAACTAGCATGTCCATGGACTGGACTTGTTAATTCGAATTGGAGCAGGAGCACCATGGGAGATGTGGCAAAATGGCCCCAAAAAAGGGCCATGCCACCACCCAATCCCCTGCCAGGCTCCAGCACTCTGAGCCCAGCACAGGGAAAAGCATCCCCTGCCCCACTCTAGCTGCATGCCCCATGCCAAGCTCAGAAGACTAGAGCCTGGCAGGGGAGGTTTTCCCCTGGCAAGGCAGGAAGAGAAGGGATTCCCCCTGACTGGGTCCAATAGGCCTGCCCCTGCGCAGGGAAGGTACACCAGTGGGGCTGGAGCCCAGCTTGCAGGTGAGGGGAAGGAATCCCTGCACTTGGCTGGAGATGCTCCCCTGGCTGCGGACAGGGACCCCTGGACTTGGCTCCAGACCCACTTGCAGGGAAGGGACCCCCGCATGCAGATGGAGCGCCACTGGCTGCGCACAGGGGACGAACCCCCATGTGTGGAGACAAGACCCACTGCGCCCTGCCATCCACACGTGGGACAGGAGTCCCCTCATGCGACTGGAGCCACATTGGCCACATGCGGGGAAGGGAACCCTGGGCGCAGCCATCAGGGCCCCAGCCATGCACAGGGGGTGCCTATCCCGCGCGTGGCCACCATGGCTCCAGCTGCACACGGGGGTCCCTTCCCCGTGTGCAGCCAGCAGAGCTGGAGCCATGCATGGGGGTCCTGCCCCTGCATGCGGAAGGAGGAACTGGAGCTGCGTGCGGGGATCCTGTCCCCATGCGCAGCCAGAGAAGCTCCAGCCAGGTGTGGGGAACCCATGGCTGCAGCCGCATGGGGGTCCCATCCCTGCTCACAGCCAGCGGGGCTGGAGCCCCAGTGGGGGTTCCTTCCCCAGCCCCTGGAGTGGGGCTCCAGCCCCGCGGGAATCCCTTCCCCAGACTGCAAGCAGGGCTGGAGCCGTCTAGGAGTCCCTGTCCTCAGCCAGGGAACAGGAACCCCATTGCCCTCCAGCCCAATCTGGCTAGGGGGTGGTGGAGGCACCTTTGGGGCTGCTGGCCCCAGGTGCTGAAGGGCTGGTCTTCCTTCCAGGGGGCCATGCACCCTGGGAGGAAGGTCAACCCATGTCAGTGAGAACTCAAAGTGAGTTTGCTTTGACATGGCCACACTGGTTCAATTTGAACGACTGTGTTCGAATTGACTGGGACTTCAAAGTCAAACGAGGTTTGACCACTTCAAAGTCAGCTTTCATTAATTTAAACTAAGGAGTTCCTCAGTTTGAACTGAGGAAAGCAAATGTGGCCATGCACTTAACTGAATTTGAATTGACTGTCATCAATTCAAATTCAACTCTAAGTCTAGACATACCCATAACTGATTTTTGGACACACAGAATAACAATTCAGGAACTGTTAATTTCACAAAGCAGGCTCTTTAACAGCAGGTAATCAGATACTGTTTGTGGAGTATTCCCAATACCGTAACAGCATTTTAGACGTCCGCATGTTGATATTTTTATTGGCTCAATGCATGTTTATTTTCTAAACCCCTCCCTTCATCCGAATTTTGGAGGTGTATTTCAACTATTTTGAGTGTGTTATAACATTTTTAAAAGTTACTCACGTAAATCATCTTGGACTAACCTTAGCCTTTGTTTATAGTAATCTTCATCACCATCATCTCTGCATCTCTTTATTCTACGATTTCCTACTGTATTCTCATCTTCTTCCTCAGAGCTTGGGAAGAAGTCTTCATCCTCCTCAGCTTCTTTCTTATGATCTCCCTTTCCTGAATTTCGTCTTCTTCCTGATAAAGTCTTCAGTTCGTAATCAGAATTATCAGCATTAAAAACCTCCTCTTCCACCTCCTCCTCCTCCTCCAAGTTCAAAAGCTCCTCATCTGGTATATAGTCTGACTCTTCACTGTCATCCCCTTGCTCACCTCTCAGTTTCTCCCTGACCTCAGGAAGTCTTTTTTCCTTTGGCATTCCTATCTTAAACTGCATGTGAAGAGCGTGATTCTGAAGTTTCTTCATGTGTTTTTTCAGCTGCTTATCCGTTTTTTTTAGGGCTCTGTTCTTCTCCTTTTTTCCCTTTCCCACTAATGTGAGTGTTGCACACTGAATGATCTTGGCCTGTGCTTTCTTCTTTGCTCTCTTCTGAAGGTATGATCTCTTCCTTTCAGATGATAGCTTAGCTTGATCTGCCAAGTATTTCTCAAAATCAGATGTTTCATTTAGCATTAACCTGCGTGGCTTCTTTTCTATCTTTTGAGGGACTTTAGTTCCAAAAGGGGTCATCTGACCAGTACGAATGAGTTCCTCCCATTCTGTTTCCTGGACTGGCATGAGCATGCTGCCAAGAGACGATGGACCAGGCTCTGCAAAGAGACTCAGAATAGTCATTTCTCATCAGCAGACTCTATCGTGCTCTAAGTAAAATTTCACAGTTCACACAACTAAGCAGGTTTGTCTTCATTTTTAAATGTATTCGTTTTAATAATATACATAGTAAATCCAAAAACTAGCAATTTACCTTGGACAAAAAGAAACCAAACATCACATCCAATTCATTTAATCTTTAGGGAAACCAGCAAAACAAACTAAACTGAGAGGAAAGAAAAGGTGGTCCCAAAAAGGAAGAGAATTAAATATAAGGCTAAGACTGTCTATTTTATATGTACTCTATGTACCTAGACAAACTGGAGCAGTGGGCCAAGAGGAATCTCATGAGGTTCAACA
>ML681981.1:47490144-47508017 GCA_007922195.1 Podocnemis expansa | reverse complement strand
TTACCAGCAGATCAAGGGATGTGATCATTCCCCTCTATTCTGCACTAGTGAGGCCACATCTGGAATACTGTGTCCAGTTTTGGGCTCCCCACTACAAAAAGGACATGGACAAATTAGAGAGAGTCCAGAGGAGGGCAACCAAAATGATCAAAGGGCTGGAGCACAAGCCCTATGAAGAAAGACTGAAGGAACTAGGCTTATTTAGCCTGCAGAAGAGAAGACTGAGGGGGGATTTGATAGCAACCTTCAACTACTTGAAGGGTTGCTCCAAGGAGGAGGGAGCTCGACTGTTCTCGGTAGTAACAGAGGGCAGAACGAGAAGCAATGGTTTCAAGTTACAGCTGGGGCGGTCCAGGCTGGATATTAGGAGAAACTTCCTTACTAGGCGAGTGGTGAAGCATAGGAATAAGCTGCCTAGGGAGGTGGTGGAATCTCCATCTCTGGAGGTGTTCAAGTCCCGGCTGGACAAAACACTGACTGGGATGATCTAATGGGAGTGGTCCTGCTTTTTTTGGCAGGGGGTTGGACTAGATGACCTTGTGGGGTCCCTTCCAACCCTATGATTCTATGTAAACCTTTTGTCCCAAAATGCTTCTCAAACTATGTTCACAGCATAATTACTTCACCCACCACTGAAACGCTGCCAGTTTGAACATAAAGCATATCTACAAAGATAACATCCACATCATCCATCTCCAAGCACTAACACCACCATCACAGCAGTCAATGTCACCAATGCACTAAAACTCTCTCTGACACACAGACTTTCAGCTCAACATCACCCACCACAGCTGAATCAAAAACTGCAAGTCCCACACAAAACCTTAACTTTGACTTTCCACCACTACAATAAATAATTTAATGGCTATTATACTCAAACTTGTAGTCTTAACACTTCCACACACCATACATCAAAGAAGGTGCACAAGACTGAGTACAAACAGAGTTTCCTACATTATCAAATATCCTACCAACATCTACTCTCACTGGAATAGGCCTTCTGATTATTTTTCTAAGTCACAGCAACTACACAGTACACCATACAAAACCAAACTAAACCCGTAAGTTACTGAAAATTTCATACACCACACACACAGTAATATATGTATATACATTTGCAACACCACATACAAACAAAAATTTGGCGGTGCACTTGGAGGGCCACAGCATCTGAAACCACTTTTACCCCCCCCCCCCCTTTTTGTTTTAAAACAGCACTTATCAGGATGCTGGTATCTCTAAACTCCATTTCTTTGATTCAGTGCCCAATTCACAACCTTGCCAGAATTTCGCAGATACTCATACTGCATCTGCAAGCTCACATCCTCCAGATTCCTCTTTAATAAAGTTCCTTCATGAGTATACTACAATTAATATTTCCACAACACAATTCTTCCTCTTCCTCAGCTTTCCTACCGAAGGCCAGAAATTACAACTCCAATCCTGGAAACTCCTCAAGGGTACACCTAGAGCAGACTGCAGAACTGGGGCCCCTGGCCCTGATCCAGCACAGTACTTAAGCATGCACTTAATTTTGAGTCCCAACAGTCCCCCTGAATTCAGTAAGATTAAAAACATACTTAAGTACCTTTCTGAATCAGGTCCCACATTAGCCTATCCCAAATACAGAATTTAGTTGATGTGTATAGTTGAATATATATTTTTTAAGGTTGTTCTATATTCCAAAACAATTCGTAGAAGAACAAATAAACTGCACACTTTCTTATCCCACTGAAGGGGGAACTAATTTAAAATCAATGCATAATTTAAGAAAAATGTTGTTTATTTAAATTAACATGCTTCTTCCCTTACACAGCCTGAGCATCATGAGCAGGTGTGGAAGTAACTTGAGTTTAAAGGGCTTTGAATAGATACGATTGCTCTTAAAGATCAACTATATCCAGTTACATCTTTATGTTAACTTTTTAAAATGTTTGTACATTATATCTAGAGATTTATAAGAAAATCACCACAGCATCAGAACACTATTTTCTTGCAAATATTTATTTCCAAAAGAAGAAGATAACAGCGATCACGCAGGTAGCTATTTCCCTAGGCTCTGTTATTACTTTACCAAATTCAGTAAATGTAAACTTTCAGAAATAAGAGAACACAGATCAGACAAAGACCTTGGCACGACTATGCTACATGTTCTCATATCAAATGCCTGAGTTTCAGCGCTGAGAGCTTAAAAAGAAGGAACTTACGAGGTACTTCTACTCACTAAAGTGATGGTCACACTAACACCTTCTAATTCCATAAATCTATTCTCATTGAAATCTACCATCTTCACTGCCAAAAAAGTCTTCAGTGCTTCTTATTTCTGTAAGACCAGCATATTCAATACTTAGGAGCGTGAAAGCTGGAACCTATTCATCTCACATGTCAAAACAGTATTCTAAATTTCAATCAGCTATGCTTCTGATAATTAATGCAGATGCAATAGGTATCAATGCGCACCTACTTTGAGCTGCAGAATTTTTATTATAAGCAAGAATGCATAAGAATGCATTCTGACTTTGTAGAGGGCAATAATGGAAAAAAGGACATGATCAGTTACATTTGATCTATGAAACATTAAGATGATTATAACATTCTGTAAGAAACTTGTTCTCACACTGTACAGCTCAGACAACACAAACATTTCTACCAAATATTTACTGCCAAGATATGAAAAACCAATTTTGTGAGTACTGATTGATGGCTGATCATAATATGTAATTCAATCATTATGTTAGTCAGCTTTTTCACATTAGTTGTAAAAAATGTGAAGATTTCCAATTTATTAAGCCCAATACTCTAATGTGCATCAGCCATTCCTACTGAACTAAGCACAGATTCACTTTCAATTTTTAAAAACCCCCACATGGATACTCAGATTTGCAATTCTGCAGGTGCAGAGAATTAAGAGTTCCTAAACTCACCCTTAGAAAATAAACCACTGCAATTTATTTACTCATGCTCACTTGCAAAGATCTTGACAATTAGCTTCAAACAACAAAAGGCATTACACAGAAATAAAAGGTATGTAGAAAAAGAAACTTGCTAATGCATTTTCCCTCACCTTCATCATCCTGAAATTCAACATCGCTTGTTCCAGTGAGAGTCTCTGCTCTACCAAGAACTGCTTGGAGATGCTTTTGTTTTGCTGTGATCTTTTTTAACTGTTGTTCCTTGAATGAAAAGAAATTAGAAACTCTTATTACAAAATTAGAAACTCTCATTAGTAGACTTGCTTTTCTCATACACGACAAGGTTTAAGCTTCTATAAACATGTTAAGTGAAAGGTTAGCATTTCGCATCTGAAACCTGTCCAAATTTTGATATGGTTCCACGTGACAGAGATGCACATGGAAGCTGTCATTCCACTACCTGGTGCGTATTTATCTACCTAACACACAGATCCCTACTTCCATTTTGGCACAGATCATCACGTCTAGGGCCCAACTAGTGCACTAATTCAGGTCTATGTGTATAGAATATAAATGCAAATCACCACATGTTCATGCACAACAAATCTCAGACTTCCACATGTGCATCAGATATTTTCACTAACAACTTGGGTATGAACTTTAAAAAATGAGGTTTAGAATACCATGAATATACATCCCAGATAGAGAATATGAAATTGCACTAAGCATGTATTTGAGCTCAGTCAGTACTAATCCTTCATTTTCATGTGCTAAATATAGCCATAAAATTAAATATGAATCCTCTCTCCAATGTCTATTTTGAGATGTGTTCAACAAAGAAATGAAAGAAATCAAAACCAGTCAATGTTCTTCATGTATGAGCAGATCACTAATTTATTTGCTAAAACCTCTAACATTACAGTGCTTATAAACACACAATAGTGGGGACATTCAAAACCATGGGCCCCATACTCTTCTTTCACAACCTTTGATCCATTTTTATTGCCCTCCTAAATGTGGTAACATGGCAAAGTTACAATTCCTAGGGTGGCCACAAGGTTCTGGCCTCATCTGGACTTGGAATCTATCAGTTTCCTGATTTAAATAAACTGATCAAATTGTGAAACAAACACATGAAGTGGTAAACACACTTCTACTTTTTATACACATTACTCTTTCTAAATCCTCCCCTCACCACAAGATCTGAGGATCAAATTATGGCAAATTTTAGCTTTTTTAAAATGTGCAAATTACCCCCAAAGAGTTGTTTGTTTCTTTACAGGAATCTCAATTGTTGAAAATCTTCCAGTGTACCTTACAAAAGGTACTTATACATGCACTCACATGCCTGCTATCCTAATGGCCATATTATGAAACACTTACCACATGTCAGAACCAAGATATCAATGAGATAATTTCATATCTTAGTTTATAGGGCAACTAACATTTCTAGCTTACTATCAAAAAAGTTTAGCTTTCACCTACTATTTTTTTTTTTTTTTTTTTTTTTTTTTAGCAAATCAAAAGGACAAAATACTAGAAACACTGAAATCTTGCAAATGACAGCAGAAGGGTATAACGTTTAATTTAGGGTCTGAATCTGCAAACACTATACGCATGTAACTACACTCATTTCACTAGTCTCAATCAATGGGAATATTCATATAATTGCTCAGATTTTTCTAAATAGTGATTTATTCTAAGACTTCAGCAGTTTCAGAGATGACTATAACGGATACCTTATTCAAGATAGATATTACCCTGCAAAGGTTGTCCATTTATTTATTTTCAGATAACATAGATTCAAGTGTGATGAAAGAGTCACATAACATTGCTAACACTCCAAAACCCTTATGAAGCCCTGCAGTAATATAATTATAATCATTTATCCAAACACACTGAAACTATTATTTTAAAGACTCATCCAAAACCCCCCAGTCAATGGAATGCCCAGCTAGACTTCAAAGGGCTTTGGTTCTTATAGTCTTTAGTAAAAACAAGACAAAGAACTGCTGAAATATTGAAGAAACAGCAAGATTAGATTCCAACCCTTTATCAGGATCCTCAAGTATGAAGCCTAACAGGATCAGTGCGTTAAGCATCCAAAGCATAAGTTAAGTCTTTCCAGTCACCTTGTTATACTTTTGCCGTTTCACAGAGTCTAGTTTTCTGTTTATATCTTTGCTGGTGCCAGCTTGAGGAGTAAGTTGCTCTATAACTGTATTGATTTGTTTCAGAGATGTTGTACATAATCTGAAAAATAAAAAGATTCAGCTACTATTCGGTTGTAATGATGAGAATAATAAGCACATGACTTTTTCAGCTGAGACAGTTTAAATCTAACAATTATAACCAAAATTTAATAAACAGGTGTCTAAAGTTGATCTAAATAAGTATGTGGATTTTCTCAGCCTTTGAATTTCAAAAGACCATTTTTTAAAATGAATTTAGCATTAACAGAAAATTTTCATGATATTTTTAAAATGTTAAACTGTTTTGTTCAAATGCAAACAACAATACAAACAGTATTTGGAATTCAATAATTACAAGTCTGTCAATGAATAACTGGCAGGAAGTGAAATTGGCCAATCACTTTTATTATCCACTTAAGAAAAGATCAAGAAATAAGCACAGATGGTGAAAGGGTTGGGTTTGCTTTTCAAATTCGTTCTAATATTCTATTGTAAGAAATTATACTGGCATGGGAATTTATTTTAAATAGTATTTTAAAAGGAGTACTGTGGCACTTTTAAAGACTAACAAATTTATTTTTGCACATGAGCTTTCATGGGTGTAGTCCCACTTCATCAGAAGCCAGGAACTTAATAAACAAAATTATTTTGTAGCAAAATACAAAAACAATGTTAAGTGCGTACCTCCGAGTTTAGTAGTGATACAGAACCTTTCATGGCCAGGCCACCCTATTTATTCTAATTTTTATATATAAACTGCCACTGACTCACAAAAAGCCCAGGTGGACATTAGTCAAAAAGTGTTGCCATAAAAACTGCTGCATGCTCTGTCCTATTAATGAGGGGAGATCTGTTCACTAGAAATGACAGCAAGAGCCTACTGTACTGATTTCCTATCAACGAGAGGTAAAACTAATAAGACGCTGAATTCTCTCTCTCTGATCCAGGCCATGCCCAAATTTTACTGCTGTTTCCTCCATAACATCACTCAAACCCTTCTTTTCTCTCTGTCCACACAGCTAGAACTCTCTGTGAGGCTCTGGTCATATCCCATCTTGAACCTCCTTGTATCTGGCCTCCTGGACAGGCACAACATCCCAATCTAGTTCATGCAAACAGCTACTAAGATCATCTTTGGGTTTCTGCCATTCTAACCCTGCTATCTCACTACTTCAATCTCTCATACACTCACCTCCATCACCACACCAAATCTGACACTTATTTTCTGATTCCCAGGACTATGACCTCTCTGCTTACATGCCTCACTGTCCCTGCCCCTTCCACTGGGTCTGTGATACTAGACTGCTTACTTTGCCTACAGCCACCTCCACAGTTAAGTGTCTTCAAACCCACAAACATACTTTTTTAATTTGTCTGAAAAGGCTACTCACTCTCCCTCATTTAAATCTCTCTCTTTCTCTCTCATTTGTTCTTCTGTGACACAAAGACATGGCTAAGAACAAATAGTGGATCACAGATTCGATAAGTCAACAATGTGATGCAATTGCAAACAAAGCTAATATTCAGGAGCGTAACAGGAAGATCACACTAAGACAAGGAAGAGAACTGTTCTGCCCTACTCCGCAAAGATGAGGCCTCACTGCAGTTCTACACCCGGTTCTGAACATCACACTCTGAGCCCTAGTCAATGCTTGGGCAGCTTTTTGGCAGCAGTCAACAATCATTTATGCCAGGCACGTAAAATGCCTTGCATAAATGATGGAGACTTCCTAAGCCGCTCTACACACTGGGGAAAGCCAACCACAAATCCCTTGTGGTTGGCTTTCTCCTTATGCCTCCTGGCCCACAGGACTTCCAGTGCCAACTTACGGGAGTGCCGCAGCGAGTGATCCCAGAACACTGGGCTGACAGTGGTGATTTTTGTCACTGTCAGTGAAGACATTTCCTGTGAAATATTTACAAATTAAAGAGAGTCTCAATGACAACAACAAAAATGGTAAAAAGCTAAAAAAAAATCTGACCAATGAAGTTAGAAAGGAACTAGGCATGTCTAGTCTTGAGACCAAGAGGTGGCCTCTGGTAACATTCATATAATATCAATCAATCAATCAAATCATAGGGCTGGAAGGGACCTCGTGAGATCATCGAGTCCTATGTTAAGGACTGTTATAAAGAAGACACTGAAGGTAGGACATAAAGTAATAGTCAACCTGCAGCAAGGGAGATTATGGTTAGAAATTAGAAAAAAGTTTCTAACTATGAGGACTGGATCAGGCTTCAAAGGGGGGCTTTGAAATCCCTATTGCCATAGGTTTTTAAGAGCAAGCTAAAGAATCACTTGCAAGGGATGGTTTAGGTCAGGAGTCTCAAACTCACAGCCCCTAAAGTTATTCCTTGTGGCCTGCAATGACACCATCACTATCAATATTTGCAATATCATTGTATGAAAAGGTTTCAGTGGTGTGGCCCTTGGGCTAACGTACTAGTCGTCGTGTGGCCCTCATGGTGCTTTTGAGTTTGAGACCCCTGCTCTAGATACACTAGTCTATTTGAATGGTTTTCAAACATAGGGTTGGGAACCCAATACTGGGTCGCAAACACACAGGCACTGGGTCGAAGGGCCGAAGACTGGACTGCATTGCTGAAAGATGTGATGGCTGGGTTGTGGACATCAATGATTTTTCTCCACTGGGTCCTGAGAGAGAAAGTTTGAAAACTACTGATCTAGTTTTACCCGAAGGAGGAATCCGGCGGCACTTTTAAAGACTGATTAATCTGCTTGTCGCATGAGAGAAAATCCCATTTCGTCAGAGGCTTTAAAGATGGGGGACCTTACCGAAAGGGAGGCAAATAAGAGCAAGCCTGTAAGCTCCCCACCCGCGAAGCGTCGGGCACAGCAGGCTCGGACTGCTCCCCGCCACAAAGGGACAGGTTGGTCTGGGAGAGCGCCACGGACCCCCCGCTGGCTCCGAGGCTCCCCGGGGGACGGAGCCGTTGCCAAGCGGCAGAGCAATGAAGGAGCCGGCCCCGCCACCGACCTGAGCTCGTCCAGCAGCGACTGGTACTGCGCCTGCGCCTCGGCCCGCCGGGCGCCCTGCAGGGCGTCGTCCACCTGCCGCAGCAGGCCCCGCTCCAGCGCCTCCTGCTCGTACACCTCCACCTCCGCCTCCCCCGACAGCGCGCGCAGCTCGGCGGGCCGCGCCCCGGCCGCCACGGCCTGGATGCGCTGCCGGTCGATGTGCAGCAGCGGCGGCGGCGGCGGCGGGCCCGGCCGGGCGGCCTCCCTCCCGCAGGGGCCGCTGCCGGCGGCCGCTGGCTCCGCCGCCATCCCCGCGCGAGACCAGCTCAGCGCCGCGCGACCGGCGCCGGGAAGGGATACGACACACGGCGCACGCGCGCCAGCCGCGCAGGCGCAACCGTGCCCGTCCGCCCACGGGGTTCAGAGACCGCGCATGCGCCGCTACCTCCCACGCTTTCCTCTCTCGCCGGCAGGGACGCAACGCGCATGCGCCGCCTTGCCCCACAACGCGAGGGCGCGGGTTGCGCGCATGCGCCTGTCCAGGTGAGTGCCGGGGCTGCTGGGCGGCTCTAGGGAAGCTCTGGTAGCTTGGCGGGGCGCAGGTTGCGAGATCTTCGCCGGAGTCCCGCTGTCACTTGGCACCTCACCGGGAAAGTGCTTCCTTTGCCAAAAGCAGGCGTGAAGCTGCAGGGGTGTGACAGCCAGCTCATACTGGAAAACAGCTGACTTTCTTCTCTTCCCCTCTAATCCCGCTATAAAGCTAGTGGAATATGGCCCAGGTCCAAAGGAGCAGCCCTGCCAGTCTAATTCAGCAAAAAAAAAGCAAGGAGTCCTGCGGCACTTAAAGACTAACACATTCTTTATTGCGAGAGCTTTCATGGGGGAAAAAATCCCACTTCATCAGATGCTGTGAAGATTTCTGTAAATTCTCCTATCTTCAAAGCATCTGAGGAAGTAGGATTTTCTCCCACAAAAAGCTCATGTGATAAATAAATCTGTTGGTCTTTAAGTGCCACGGGACTCCTTGCTTCTCTTGGAAAATAAATACTGTACTCACATTTCAGGGAATAGCACATAGAGTTGTATAAGCAAGTCATTGCATGAAATTTAAGTGTGCTGACTTCACTAGTGCTTTTTAAATTAATCTAGAGATGTCCCCTGGAACACTCGACATACTCACAGGGGTATGCATACTTGGGTGAGAAACCCTACTGGAAAGTGGTCTGGCCTGTGCCCAGGCTGTAACGTTGGCACTATGCTCCTCCTAACATTCAGAGAGTTGAGTGGAAGTAGATTTCTGTCCTAAGGGAAAAAGGTGAGCTTTCCAAATAATAGTCATCTGGGATTGGGACCAAAAAAAAAAAAAAAAACCACAGTGGGGAAAAAAAATGGTGTGCCATGAACTTTGGCACAGCACATGCCCTCCTGGCCCTCAGGGGAAGGAATTAAAGACCTAGAAGTTTTAGGTGAAAGCCTGCTTTCCCACAAAGTGCTTCAGGATTTTTGCTGGCAACTTGGAGCAATGGCACTTTAGTAACCTTGGGGAGAAAGGGGTTAACGCCCTGGGCAGCGACTCCCAGGGGAGCCAATAGGAACAAAGCACAGGGTTTGGAATTCGAGCAGCAAGCTTGCTTGTGCCTGTTTGGATGCAGCAGAGCTCCTGGAAGGATCAGGAGGAGGCTAGGTAGGAAGGCCTGAAGATCCAGCCACATCCTTGCCAAAGATAAGCACAGTTAGTAACTGACCAGGCGTGAGTAGAAAAGGGAACAGTCAGGATATTTCTTTGTTTTTGGTTTGTTTCTGGAGTTCTCTGTGCTCAACACAGGTACCCCCTCCCACTACCCTGTAACTACCGAAGTTAAATCCCAGAGAAGCAACTCTCTATATTCTTATCTGTTCTTTTTAATTACAGATTTTACCCTGTTAAAGTAAGCTCTGGTTCTGTGTCCTAAAAGGCAAGAGGTTTTGTGTGCATGTGCCTCAGACTGCACAGCCAGCTATTAAAGGGGATTCTGTCCCAGTTCCAGCTGATATTCCAGCTGGGGTTCAATCACTGTCCTGAGAGACGAATAAGAGTGATTCAGGGTATGTCACAGGAAGGAATTCCTAAGTGTGCCTTCCTGGGTTTTCAAAAAGTTTTTGCATTTGGATGGTGGCAGCAATATCACTCTGAGGCCAGGAATTGGTGACCTTGGAGAGTTTTAAGACCAGGCTTTAAGGCAAGTGGCTTTTAAGGCCTGTTGTAGGCTGCCATCTTCTGCACTCAGAGTGCCAGAGTGGGGAAACAGCTCTGACAGGCACATTTCTTTCACAGGTTATTTCAGAGCCACCCTTCAGAACTCAAGGCGGGTCTGTTCTACACTGGAAAGTTAAAATGGCTTACCTACACTGCTCAGTGCCAGCGCCATGTAATTAAGCCTACGTCAGCCCCAGTGTAGAAACAGCTAGGTGGACAGAATTCTTTCATTGACATAGCTACTGCCTCTTGGGGAAGTCCATTTATTAGAGTAACAGACCCACCCAGTCAGTCATTGTGGAAAGTGTCCACACTACAGTGCTAAAGCTGCTGCTGTACCACTGTAGCATTTCTAGTGTACATGTACCCCCAGCGTGCCTACTTCAGAAAGATGAAGGGTTGAGAAGAAGGACTTCCCAATGCTTAGAGCAGTAGCCTGGGACTTAAGAAATCTTACAGTTCCCACCTAGGCCACAGACTCCCTGCACGATCCAAGGTAAGCCCCTTAGCCTGCCTGAGCCCCTCTTCCCCATCTCTACAATGGGGATAATAGTGCTACCATACCACACGGGTGTTGAGAGGATAAACAGAGGAAAAAATGGGAGATGTTCAGATACCAGTGATGGGGCTACATTAGACAGATGGTTTAGACTGCACCACTGGTACTACGGAGTTTGTGTATTTCAGGCCACACCTTTACACCATAGAGTTGTTTCCTTAAAACTGTCTTTTAGCTGCCATGCTTCATGGGAATAAATCTGTATTCCAGGGAAAACCTCATGAGTATCTTGAAACTAGCTGCAGATTTTTAAAATGGGTTATTTAAAACCATTTTATCAATGAGGATCACAAAAAAAATGTAAATATAAAAGGCTGACAATATCTTATCTGTCCCACAGTTGGCTTCAGTGAAGTGTCATAAACTTGGGGAGAAATTATCTGAATAGAAATATAGGTTGACTTTCTCATTACAAATAGTGATTTTCCACCTTCTTATATGTTCTTCCACACTCTTTGAATCTCTATGTATTTGATTTGCTGAAATAGTCTGATCTGATACTATGACTTACACTTCACTACGTTTACTTTTCCCTCTTATACTGTAAGTTTTCCATTTTCTAGCATCAGAGGAAGTAGGAGTTTGCCCATGAAAGCTCACCTGATTAATAAACCTGTTAGTCTTTAAAAGTTCCACAGGTTTTCATACATCATTCCAATGTGATAGTACCTGGTCTGCCAGTGATCCGATGAGAAATGTTTCAGTCAAACCAAAGAACTATTTAATGGCATTTATTTTGCTCATTTTAGTGTAATTTATTTTGTTTGCTGATCTGGATTATCTTTGGCTGCATCCCTAATTAACAGTGCAAAATGCTTGTTAATCTCAGTGGCACAGAACTGGGCCCAAAAATATTTGTGGGATAGTCCTGGTAGTAATATTTGATTGTTCATGATGTTGAAGTGTCTGATTTCATGGGCAACTACCACATTTTAATGTACCCCAACACTTTAACAGGCATTGAAAACAGTAGAACAATTGTTACTAATATTAAGTTTTGCAAAACCTTTACAAAAACCCTAAGGCTACCTGAGTATTCATAAAATGTGTTTGCTTAAAGAATTCAGAGGCTTAAACAGATATCTATCCACCTCTTACTGGCTTATTTTTAAAAAGTACCATTTTACTATGGCCATGTCTCTTTTACATATAGAAAAAGTTCTTGAGGATGTAGAGTGAATTGGACAGCCTCACCAGTCCGAGCCAGTGTATGCATATGGGCTAAGAGCAGAGGTTCCTTAACAGATGTAAGTAAAGTCCATGTCCAAATTCACACCTGGTGTAAACAGATGAAACCCTTATTGAAGACAACAGGCACTGAGATTTGTCAGCATTAGGAGAATGCCACTTGCATACCTGAATTGCAGGAGTCACACACTAACTGTCTTTTCCTTCTGGCAGTCTTAGTCGCAGCACTCAAGGATATCTTTAGGGAGATCTCCAGAGATCTCCTAACCCAGGCCATGCCACTGAACAAGGTGCAGTGTTGTCTGCTCTGCTTCATGGTCTTTGAGGCTACTACTTATACATCAAGAAGGTCTCAGATGCCTTGGAACCCACCTGGAAACACAGGATGCAGCGCACATAAGGAAAAAACAAAACAAAACAAAACAGCATGCAGCTTCAAAGATTATGCCAAGTAGGTGTGGAAGTGAGGGAAGGGGAGGAACCAATTAAAGAGACACAGAGTCACACACAAAAGGATGGTTGAAGACTTACTGGAATATTTGAGTTCCATTTTCACATGGCCTTGAGCCTCCATCTCCCCTTCTGAATAAAGGTTCCTGTGGGCTCCTTAACAGCAGACATTTGTAAAATGGCCAAAAACAATAGAATATTACAGGATTTGCCATACTGAGTAACAGCAGTGGTTCATCTAGTTCAGTGACGTGTTTCCAACAGGGACCAGTAGCAGACCCAGGAATATAAATCCTGAATTCTTGTCCAGTCATAATTCCCGAAGAATGAGATTAATGTAATTATTTTCATATTTAATTCAATCAACCTGAAATAAATTCTAACTGAAATTCTACAGAAACCAGAGAATCTTGACAGTTTTAAGCCAACCTTATCATAGACACGGTGCTATCATATATTGTGCTTAGGAAGTGAGCTCTACGGCAGGGGTTCCCAATCTTTTCAAGGTTGCAGACACCTTTTAAAGACAAAAAAATTTTGCAGCCCCTGGGTGGGGAGAGGTGCCTCTGCTGCTAGGATCCGGCCATGGGCAGGGAGACCTCCCCCTGCCAGGATCAGGCTCCCACCATGGAGCGGCAGTGCCCCCTCAGGGATCCAGCACTAGCTGGGAGCATTGGCGCCCCTGCCGCGGGATCCAGCCCCAGCAGAGAGCAGTGGTCCTGCAGCCAGGCTCCAGCCCCTGCAGGGAGCAGTGTTGCGAACCCCTTGCAACACCTTTGCAGACCCCTGGGGATCCAGGGACCACAGGCTGGGAACCATTGCTCTAGGGCCTGCAGTTCTCTAGCACTCTACAAGCTGGGGGCAATGAAGGAACCAAACTCCTATTCTTGTGCACCTTAAAGGTTCAAGGGAGGTAACTTTATGCATGTAAAAGGCAATGAAATCTACACCATCATTTCAAGGTCACACTGTAGACTGCCACAAAATGTGTGATGCAAGAGAACAATGAATCTTCCACCATTACAAGATAGTTACTTCCAACAACATGAAAAAGGTAAAAATAGATGACTAAATTAAAACTAATTGTACTAAAATTCTTCACAAGCTAATCAGATTCCTTTCTGTATCCCCAAAGAAGAAGGGAGACTATACCTGAATTTATACAGTTTATTTATTAATATTTAATCACAGTATTAAATAAGGAGTTACAGAAAGCAAAGTCAGGCGATATGACAGTCTAAGTTAAATTTATGAATTTCACATGCAATAATAAAACTTTTATCAAGTAGGTGTAATGAAACTAATTAGTTTCATACATCATAAAATGGTGATTTTAGCAAACTTATCTTAGTAGACAGAGAACAGAATTAACTGCCAGTGTAAGTCTTTAAATACAGGTCATTGTTCAACACTAAACTGGCACAATTATTACACATGAAAAAACTTCAGTAAGGGGTCCCCTCAAGCTGCAGAAATGCTAGTCTCTTGAAAGTCTCTGGAAATATCTTTATTTTGCCTTGTCACCTTCATCCCAAATTTTAGAATTAAGAATGACAGCAGGAACAGGTGTAGCCAGCTGGGTCCCGGATTCCTCTGTTGAGCTCAAAATTCAAAACTCACTGCTTTCAAACACCTACCCTGAACTAACCTTCACACCAATACAATTGCACCAAGCAGGCAACTTTGCCCTCTAAGTATATCTAATAATGTACATACACAAACCATCTACGATTCTCAACAATTCACACTAAACCAATACCTGAAAAATAGCCATAATCATAGAATACTGCATCTCTACACACACACACTAACACTTAACAGAAAAACACCTGCATAAAACATCCACTTCATCATCCTCAATATCCTCCTAATTCAATACACATTAAAAACGACTCCAACACCACCTATTCCTCCTAACATCAACATACACAACTACCAAAAAATAAGTTCCAAAGGAGCAGCTGTATTAGTCTAGTAAAGCAAAACCAGCAAGGAGTCTTGTGGCACTTAAAGACTAAAAGATTTATTTATCGCATGAGCTTTCATGGGAGAATAGCATCTGACGAAGCATCTGCTTTTTTTTTACTGAAAAATACTCTTCCTTGTGACACAATCGGTGCAAAGTTAAAATTGGATGTCTGGTACGCCTTCATTGGTGTGATCATTTAAGTAGAGTGGGTGTTTGAAAGTTGTGAGTTGGGAGAGTTAAGCTGCTAGTTATCAAAAAAAAACATTTTCTTGTTTTTAGAAACATGTGAAAGATACAGAGCTTTTAAAATAAGTTAGGAGATATCTGAAGTAAATGTTAATGTTTTCAACCTTAACTTTCTTTGAAGTTTTTCTGCGGAGAATCTGTGCTCTCCCTTCAGTTGCATTTTTGAACTTCAAGTAAGAAATTATTAAAAATAGTGAGCTATAATCCTGTTGTGCTTGTGCATTTAAGGTCTGTGTATCATAGATTCACAATTATTCCTTGGTACTTAGTAAAGCTGTAAGTAAAAACAAAAGATGCATAAAAGCATTAGTAGCACACCTATGTGAATGTCGCACACTTATTGTTAAGTCAAAGAAATAAATTTTCTAAGATGTGTATAACTTTTACATAAAATCAGGTGGTGATGTTGGTTAAAACATACATTTTAAATACTTGGTTACATATATACATGAAATCAATATTTAAATACAAAGAACCAGTTGGATTGACAATTTCTAATGCACAGTAAGTACAAACTTAGTTTAATTCCATTGACATCATAGCCATAGTACTGTTTTGGTGTTAAAAATGGGCTTTCTTAGGGGCTGGGAGAAGAGTTAAATGGCATGCCTTCAGGAAAAGTTCTTCCAACACTTAGCCACATTATGTCTGTTTTCTTCTATCCATTTCAAATAGATTTCTTTTCAGCCACAGCCAACACAGACTTTATGGAAGGAAAACTGAGTGCTTACTGAACAGAAGTCCAAATCATCAAGCAATGACATGAAAGTAACTCAGGGAAGAATGGTAAAGATTAAGTTTCATGAATAAAAAACAAAAGATATATCCTGCTCCTCTACTAGCGCATGAAAATATGATGCATAAAACATGCTTTAAAGACTCATTAGTAAAAGAGAGTCAGAGAACACATACGTAACTATATAATAAGATGATATATCAGTTCTCATGTAGCACAGGCAGTTACTGAACTGAAAGGTGGTAGCAGTTTTCCAGGCTTCAGATGGTAATGTGGTGCCACAAGTAACTTGAGCTTCAGTTTATTCTATGCTGCTTATTAATATTAATCAGCATTTGAAGGGTAAAAGATGTTAGCACTATATACAAATTATTCTTCCAATGCACAGATATACCATGGTGCTAGATATGGTATAAACCTGAAAAGAAACCAAAAATACTATTTTAAAGCCATGTTAATTACTTTACACAACAAATATTTAATATTCCTTAAGAAAATATATTAATAAATTACATTAGATGAATTTATGATCAGTCTGCAGATTTATAATATGGTTGAAGTAGCTCAAACAATTATACCTTCCTCTTGACATTTCTTTTCTTTCTTCTGCACCACAGGCCTTACCTGCTCTCCTTTCTCCTTGTTTTTGGGTTGGGTGTTTCTATTTTCCCCAAATCTCTTTAAAAGGATGAATCAGAGTGTGCAAGACAGTTATAGCAGACCTCAAATGGTATTTTAAATTCTAGATAAAAATCACAGAAACATATTAAATGTTTAAAGACAAATCTATTTTGAAAAAAAATAGACAAAAGCATAATATACTAAGTTGGTTAGTGAAAACAATTGATTTAAAAAAAAACTGTCATTTTAGGCTCTGGAATCCAACAATAAATTGCACAGAAGTTCTGAAACCTTTATGAAAAGAAACGTATTTGCAGACAAAAATGCCTCCAATGTATTTAAAGAAAAGGAACTACTGTTGGCTCAATAAATTAGCACGCGCGCGCACACACACACACACACACACACAAAGGAAAGCAAAAAGGGGCAGAAAAGTTACCAAACCAACCCAATTTAGAAAACCATTCTCCAAACTTTCCAGTGACATGTATAACAAGCAGTAGCTTGAAAGTCTTCAGACAAACTAAGCAGAAAGTAGATGACCAAGAGCAGCACGGAATTAACAGATACAGACACTAACATTAATAGAAAAGGAAAAGTGTATATGGTGACTTATTCCAAAACGGCCACAGGACCTTCTATTTTGGAGCTTACTGGCGAGAGCACCAGCACACGAGGCAGAAAGCCGAACCTCAGGCAAGTTGAAAATGCAATCTGAAGGCCTAAGACTCTGGGTGCAGTTTCATGGGAGTACTATAAATAGTGTCTGAAAACTGTACCCTGTTTACAGGGTGCTCATTCAGACCAGGTGGGTGCACTCAGCCTAGTGCCATGAGACTAGATCCCAAAGACCTGGTCCCTGATTGCAGGGTAGTCACGTTCATAAAACTGAGCTAAGCACAGTGGAAAGACCCCCGAATATAACCCCAGATCTCAAAAGAAGGAAGCAACCTCTCCCATAATTACAGGGTGCTTACTAGGATTAGCCAAAGAGAACAGACCGTAACCTGAATGACAGGAAGGTCAAGCTCCTCATAGGGCTCAGTGAGTCCCACACAATAGATATTTGTGGCATGCACCCTAATTACAGGGTCATCATGCTGACTAGTGGGCCAGAGCAAGGTGTTAATACCAAATGAGCAGGACCTGGACCCTACTTCCAGGGCGCTCACACTACTCAGGATTCCACAGAGCTCAACATCCCCCATACCCAGAGGCACACAAACTCTCCTGAAATTCAGGGTCCTGACTCAAACTAACTGGCTGAACTTACATGCTGGCAAAATAAGGAAGGGCTGGGACCTGGACCCTCAATCCAGGGTGGTCACACTGTCCAAGCACCAGGGGATGATATGCATTCTGTGAATCACAGGCACAGGCCCTACATTGCCCTGCTTCAAGACCAGTTATTCCCATTGGCACACCAAAAGGAGCTGAACCTAAAGAGGACAGTGAGAACTGCGCAGACCAGATCCCTGTTTACAGGGAGGTCACGCTGTTCAAGGTACTGAAAGATGATCTCTCTCCCCTTACTCTTCCCTTTCGTGGGGAGGAGGAGGAGGATAAAGATAAATACATCAGTGCACTCTGAGCTCTCCTTCCAACTCTACGAAGAGAAACAAAAAAGTGCCACAGCAATTTAAATCAAAGAAAATAAAAAATAAAAGGTTTCACTTCCATTTGCATCACTTGCTCTCTCACACTCTTACAAAAAAGGGGGACTCGCCAAAACAGAAAGAGAACAGGGGAGGTGCCAGAGGACTGGAAAAAAGCAAATATAGTAC
>ML681981.1:47462415-47489744 GCA_007922195.1 Podocnemis expansa | reverse complement strand
GTAAGTTCACCCATCTTCGAAGCATCTGAGGAAGTGGGATTTTCTCCCATGAAAGTTCATGTGAAAAATAAATCTGTTAGTCTTAAAGTGCCACATGACACCTTGTTTTTTTGCTGGACACTTTAAGACACTCATGCATAGTAATAAGTACTAAAAAGGAGAGATGTGGCCAAAGAGCACTCAACACACAGAGTGGAATTAGAGACACACCACAAATATACAGCGTGAAGGCAATTTATAACTGACTGCAGTAACTGCAATCAGTGGATCCCAGGAACACGTGAATGGGCGAGGGTGGAGTGGAGGGATGTACAGAAGATGTGAGATGTTGGAGAAGGAGGTAATACATTACACCCAGTGCAGACTGGAAACTGACTGCCCTGAATAGGCTCGAGAGCACCAGGTCCAGACTAATCACTTCCAGCAGGTTGAGAGAGAAAAAGTAAGGGAGATGGGGGGAGGTTGTCCACCAAAACAGCTTGATTTCAGCTAACTTTTTTCAACCTAAGAAGATTCTGTTTTGTTGCATTTTGAACTGCAATGTGCAGGTTTTGGGAGTGGCGGTTGTGAAAAACAATCAGGTTTTGGTCATCTTCCCCCTTTTTTCCTTCTGCTTATCCCCCTACATTTTTCCAGTGAGAAGGAAGGAGTGAATAAGAGAACAATATGTCCTCCACAGCACTGTTCCTGCTGACACCATGCTCACGTTGGCCACGTCAGTCACCAGGCTTCTAAATACAGTTCCAAGCACCAACTGCCTGGAAACCTGGGAGCAAGGCAGGGTTCAGTGTAGCCATCTACACTACAAAGTTCTGCTAGCAAAAGTGGTGTCACCTGACAACCACCCACTCATCACAGCCACCCTTTTTCTTGCTGCTGCAGTTGCCTGGGGCTTCTTAGTCTGGTGGGAGCCCAGAAGCCACAGGGCTCTGGGATAACAGCTTCAAGGCTTCAGCCTCAGGGGCTCATCTGATCCCAGTGGCACCAGGGATCCACCGGGGAGCCCCAGCATCTGCCTCCCCCGCTGCCGTGGATGGAGGAGCCCCGGTGGGAGTTTGGGGAGACTCAGCAGCTGCAGCCGTGCTGCACTCGGGATCCTGGGAGCCCCAAAAGCTGCCTCCCCTGCTACCAGGGTCAGGGATCCCTGGCAGTGACACTGACTGCAGCTGCTGGGGCTCTTCTGTCCCCAGCAGCTGGGGAGGCGGCAGTCAGGGTTCCCCAGTCCCTGGCAGCAGGGATGGCAGCCACTAGGGCTTCCCGTTCCTGAAGGCAGAGCAGCTGCATCCACCTGGACTCACCCATCCTCAGCAGTGGGGGTCAACCCTTTGGGCCCCAGCTGAGCCCCCAGGGACCCCACTTTAGTAGTCAATTTCACGGCTCTAGAGCCGTGAAATTGACCACTCTCTCAGAGCAGTGAATTTGGCAAGTATGACAGCTCCCCACTGGTAAAAGGAGGCAGAGTGTCCACACTGACACTCTGCCATGTTAACTTTGCTGACAAAAGCCCTATGCTGCTTGTCTAGGTGGTTTTATTTTGTCGGAAAAATGGCAAAAAGGGAAATCTAGTATGTACAGTAGGACTTTTGTCAACAAAAGCCGACTTTTGTCGACAAAACTTCCTAGTGCAGACAAGGCCTTAGTAAAACCACTCCCTCAACTGGTGCAGTGCAGCGAAGATGCTGTACTGAAGGGGAGTTAGGAAGTTGAAGAAAGTTACATAAGCTGCTCTGTGTAACTTCCGTTGACTGCTGCCAGATTTCTTGATAGTGTAGACCAAGTTATCTCAGAATTTGGCCCTTCCACACCAGGGCATGTCACATAGCTAGGGTGAAATAGCCACACCACTGAAGTCAGTAGAGGTTTTGTCACTGATTTTGGTGGAGCCAGGATTTAACTCCTGGACTTCTCAATGAAAGAAAAAGGAGTTTTTCTCCCTACTGTCACCCCCCTTCTTTCTGGTAGTTTCAAAAACTGCTATGTGCTTTGCCTGGCAGGCAGGAAAGGAAGAACCTCTCCTTTTCCTGTGGGAGCCCAAACTGGACATGCAACAACCTTGTCTGTCTGAGGCTTTATGATGTCAAAGATGACTCATGAGATAGACTCTGGCTTCACTGATTAATCTTACTTGTACTCATGTCATTATTTCTGCCTTATGACTTGCCAAGAGCATTTATTTTTGCTACAGTAGGAACAAAATCTCCAGCAGGTCTCCTGAGCATTACAAATTGCAGACTCTATCTCTTTGGCCCTCTACATTAATTTTCTTCAAGTGACACCAAGGGGCCAATATGTTAGTTTACACTATTGCTTTCTACACAACTGGTTATAAATAAAATCTAAAATTGTTATCAAAGCATCAGTGTGGGCTTGCATAGACCTGTCGTGGAGGGAATTGCTTCACCATATTCAATCCAAAATTGCTTTCACTTTCTATACTTGCTGAGGTTTGTGTTTTTGCTGCTGTGTGAATTGTATCAGTGATGCCTACCCTTTTTCATACATGAGTTAGAGGGTAGACTACACTGCTGAATTTATGTAGATACCATTCTCTTTTCTCCCACTCCAAGAAAATGACTTTACAGACACCGTTAGTGATCTTATTTGTGACCAGGCTTGATTCACTGACCTGTTACTTCAATCTTTTACTGGTACAAATGACATAAAGCTTGAATAACAGTGGTGAACTGGTCCCATTATTTGAACAAAATTTGCAGCATTAAAGTACTAGATACATATCACATGGACCCAATCCATCATGGGTATTGGTCTTAAAGTCACACAGTAGATTTAACTGTATATAGGGCAAGCCAGAAATTCTAGGCTGTTCTGGTAAATTGACTATAGATTCTTATCAAATGTAGCTGATGAAATAGCTAACAATTTCCTACATATAAATTCATAGTCCATCAAATATGTCTAAAATTGGGATTTCTAGGGGAATAAAAACATTTCCCCACCAACCCCATGAACAATTTCAACAAAAGTGAAATTTTGTTTGAGAGTTTGAAAAAAAACCCCCACCATATATATGAAAATGGAAACAAGATGTGGACATTTCTTCAGATATGCCATTTTCTCTTGAAGACATTTTGATACAATTTTTTCAGTCAGTTCTAGTCAAAATACCAGTGAAGAATTTTCACCTTTCATTGCTAATTCTGAACTGGTCCCATTTTAGTGATTGCATGAAAAAAATTCCCTAAATAGAATAGGGCTTATTGCTAAGTGTATGCTTTTTGTTGCCAGAGAAGTGTGACTATGTGCAAAAGGAAATAATAGAAATATTCACCAAAAAATTATAATTTTATCCCACCACATGCTAAAATCTCCTGAGACAAGTTCCATGCCCAGGAAAGTCCACTCATCCTTTTGGATAGATTTTTTTTAAAGACCATTTTTTAAGGGACCATTATGTTAGACTTAGAAGTATTAAAATATCAGCAAATGGGTTGATTTCACATACACAGAAGCCAATAAAAAGATATTATCACTGATTAATTGAAGTTTACAGATAAGCAAAGGACAAAAAATGGTGTCTGAGAACTTTAGAGTCAAAATCCAGTGATTTCCACTTTTTTTATTATGCTTGTTACAAATAGTCTAGAGAAAGAATAGTAAAAACAAGTCTGATTTGTTACTTTAAGCATATTTGACATGAGAGGCTGCCAATTTGTGTTTAATAGCTATAAAGCTTTAACTTTGAAGCTCAGTGTCTCTATTCTTTAATAATGGTCTGACATCTCCACATAAGTCCTTGCAACTGGGAAAATTTAAGCTATACAAATCTTAAGGAAAAAAACATCTGTTCCCATTAAAAGTGTAAGAGACAAACAGAATTCTGTCAACTTCACTAGGCTTGTCTAGTCAACTTTCTAATAAATGGCAGGCCAAGAAGTTTACTGTGTATGTATGTTCTGTTGGGGATCTTATGGAGCAAGCCAAGTAATGCAAACTGACAGAACTTTTCATGGTGCTTCAGCTCACCAGATGGATTGGGAGGGAAGTTGTACAGAGATAGTCATTTACAAAACTAAATAGGCACTTACTTTTCAGAGAATCATCGCTTCCCTCCTCAGGTCTAGCCTGCACTAAGAATGGCCTGTGGTAGAACACAACCTCTAGTGGAAGCCTAGTGGAGGCATTAAACCCATGGTTTCCTTGGCCCATGGCTTCCCTCCTGCCGGCTGCAGAAGAGAGCTCCTCTGTGAGTACCAAGGTGGAGCAAGTTGCAGGTGCAGGCTCCTTACAGCAGCTAAGGGGTGGGAGATCAGCACTTCCCTTCCCCTGGCTGTAGCAGAGAGCACAGCAAAGCACTCTACCTAGGTGCTGAGTCCCTGCCAGAGCCAGTGGAAGAGATGCACTGATCTTCCATCCATCTGGTTGCAGAAGGAGTCACTGCTCAGGGACCCAGGTGGAGTACATGGTTTCTCTGCTGCAGCCAGGCGGATGAGAGATTCTCCTTGCTGAATTCTTTCCTTCTGGCTGCAGTGGGAAAGAGGGGACAGCTACTAGAGAAGACTGGTGGTCCATCAGGGTTGTAAAAATTTACATGAGTGGCCCTTGGCCAAAAAGGTTGTGAGGCACTGCATTAAACCCAACAGAGCACATGACCTGACATGTAGGGTTAGATTCGTCCCTGGTGCAGCTGTCTTGAGTTGGATGGCCCCACCCCAGGGACCAACTTGGCTCATTGCGTGATGGAGGGGCTGCCTCAGAGCTTTGCTAGGTCATCAGTGAAGTCAGCAGCCAGGACACTTTATGCCCCAAATCTTGTTTCAGGCTTTTCTGGGCTCATAGTTCTAAAGAAGGAGTGAGGAGCGGCCCAGAGTGGAGTGGGAGCATAGGGGAGCCACAGAAAGGATCACAGAGAGGGAAGTGGTGCAAGGAATTCAGGTTACATTACAGAGAGAAGAGCTAGGGTAGTAGCCATAGGGAAATAAAGTGGAAGATGCTTGCCCATTATTTATTAGGGGTCAACAACCTATATCACATGTCAAAGGTGGCATATGGACTGAGTGTGCATGCCACGCTGAGTTACTCCCCTCTTCCGGCCCTGCCCCTCTCCTACGTGAGCCCAGCAGGGCCTGCCCCTGGCTAGAGCCCGTGTACAAGCAGCAAGCGGGGAAGGCTGCCTGACCCTTGTGCGCCCAGGATCATTGCAGCAGAGGAGGGGACGGAAGACTGAGGAGAAATGGCCCCCCAACCCCACTGCCATTACTGCTGAACACGGGTCATGAGAAAGGGCGAGGGGACTTGACACCTTCTGCCCAAAAGATGGCTGACCTCTTGTATATCATGCCCGTCCTATAATCTTAGATCTACCATCTACTTGCTTGCTGGATCTTCCATCTGTCTCAGGTGGTCTGTGCAAAACAATACTGCCATGATCACCCCCCCCCCCCAGTCTGAGCCATATCCTCAGATTCAGATCAGGGTCAAGCTGTGGTTTCAATCAAGTCCATAACAAGACTGCAATTTAGCTCAGATTCAACAGCACTGAAACTTTACAAGCCATTCTTTCAAGACTGCAGCCACATCTGAACCAGCCTCAGAAAACCAGCCCCTTCATGATCCGGAACTGAGCAAAACCAAAACTGCATGGGTATCTTTAAATCTAGAAACATTTAAACCCTGATTCAGAATGCAAAGGGGTTTGGTACTGAGGATCTGCTTTTAACTGCTGTCTAATGAGAGGTAAAAATAAGTTTGTGTTTTTATTCTAATTCACAAAACCCAGATACATTTTTTTTAAACAGACCCACTTCCAAACTGCAGAAATTCTGGGGCTTTTGTTTTTTGCAACTCTGGCACTTGTGCTAAGACATCTCCTACTTTGTGACATTTTAATTATTCAGAGTACCAAGGCTCTGCAAGTGGAACATGCTGTGTATTCTCCATTCACTCATTCATTAGTTTTAATTAAACCCTTTAATTTTATTTATGCTGTCATGAACTGATTAACAGTTTGCCAGCACAAACCAGGAAGTCTTAAACAGCACCTTGAGAAATCTTCCTTGCTCTAAACAGAGAGATGTGCTGTAATAACCACAGATCTGAAGGAATACAGGCCAAAATGCTAAAGGAACAACATCAGCAGCTTCCCCAAAGCAATTTTCTTTTAACAGAACACATTTCAAAAGCTTTCGATGAGAGTCAGGCATGATGAGGCATCCCAGGGATGCAGCGGAATTAAACTGCAGACAGTAACTGTGAAGGTTCTTCCATTAGGAGTATATGACTGAGTGAGAAAAATCTGATACATAAGGGACAGCAGGGAAAGTCCCATGTTAGCAAGGACAGCTCTGGACATTTCCACTGCTGCCAAAAGGACTGGGCCCTATCTAAAGGGCATTAGGGGCTAAAGCCAGGCAGGAGTTTCAGTGGCTCAGAACAGGCTCTAAGTTGTGGTAGATCTTTTTACAGATTTCTTGTAACAACTGCCAGCCAGCTTTCTATATAAGGCTGCCTAACTTACACTTTAGTCCAAGTGTCTTTCTGGGTCCTTATCAAACCCCATTTAATAATATAAGAAAACAGGGACCCCTCAGCATGTATGTTTCACCACACCTAAATTCTTCTAGACCAGGGGTGTCATTCAGTATGGGGGGGCCACATTGGAAGGCAGGATACCTGTTGCAGGCCATGTGGCTGCACTGGTTCCTCAACCCTTTCCCCTTCTATGTTCAGAGCAGCATAGGATCCCCCTCCCCATCTGCAGCTCAGCAGGCTCTCGGACACCTTCCCTTTTCCCTGCTCTATGGGTTACCCTTTCCCATGCTGGCTTCCTGACCCCCATTTCCCCTTCCCTTTCCACTTCCCCTACCTCCTGGTGGCTGGCAAAAAATTCAGTTCCAGTCACAGGCAGCCAGGCCTCTCCCTCACCTAGCCCACTCACTGTCAGTCATTCAGAATGCTGGCCTTTGGTTGGCTCAGTCATGGCTGGCCTTTGATTGCCTTGTTCCCATGTGGGCCCCAGATACTTTTTTCTTTTTTATTTGTGATTCATGCAATGTGCTGTCAATCAAATTAGCATGCTGACTGACTGCAAACAGTTGGGATGGGGGGCAGAGCAGTGGCTCTCTGGAGCCAGCCTAGCCTGCTGTGACTCAGACTCTGATTGGCTGGCAGAGCTGAGCCAGGATTGGCTGGAGTGCTTCCTTTTTTGCCCCCTGCTGTGACTTGGCTCATGTGATGAGTCAGAAGCAGCTTAACCATGCTGTGCAGGGACCCCGTCTTTGGAGTTTGCAGCTGCAGACGGCTTCTAGGCACAGCCTGGTCAGCAGCTCCACAGACCAGATCAGCACCCTTGGCTGGCCAGATTCAGCCTGTAGGCCATAAGTTTGACACTCCTATTCTAGACTCTTGGACACAGCTGGGGCCCATTTCAAGTTGTATGTAGCACACTGATGCACTCAGTTCAGTCTCTACAGCAGTGGTTCCCAACCAGTGTGCCGGGGCACACTGGTGTGCTGCGGCAACACCCAAACTGTGCTGCGAGCACCCCCGAGAGCTGGAGTTAAAGTTCCTCACCTGCTTAGCTCAGGCACATGGACTGTGCAGGGCTGGGAAAAGGCAGGGGTTAAAGTAAGGTGGAGGGCACTGGAACAGAGTTCTGGGACCCCCTATTTTTAGGCAAGCAGCCTTCTGGCCCCCCTAAAAATAGAGGAAGGCACTGGTATATGGAGTTCCAGGGGTCCCCCTAAAAATAGCAGGAGCTGCCCGAATGCAGCGTTCTGGTGTTTCCACCTTAGGCCCAGCCGACAGAGAGGTGCAGGAGGTTGGGAATGTGTGAATCTCCCCCTGCAGGGTGGAGCAACTTGTGTCAGGCAGCTTGAAAACAGCCCAGGTAAAGGCTTTAGGAGGGGAGGGCTGCTAGGGGTTGTGTATGGCAGGTGTGTGTGTGTAGCAGAGGTGGGTGGGAGTGGATGTGTAGCAGAGGGTGTGTAGCTGTGGTTGTGGCGTGGCTGTGTGTGCGGGGGTGTAGCTGGGGGCTGGAGGCCTAGTTCTGGCCCCTGCAGTGATGGGAGGGTCCATCACAGGCAACAGAGGGCTGGGGGAGGGGAGGACGGGACCCACGGGGGTGGGAGGGAGTAACAGTGGGGTGAGGATTAATGGTGGTGTGCCTCGAAAAATTTGAAGGTATCAAGGTGTGCCATGGCAGATAAAACGTTGGGAACCACTGCTCTACAGGGTGCCTGCATGCCTCAGAAAAGCAGAAGTGGAGTGGTCGTAAAGGAGCCGGTGTCATTTAGAACAGTCCCGGCCCCCTACAATTTTCCAGCTGTGGAAACCCTCAGCAGACCATCTGCTGTCTGGGGAGTGCCAGACTGCAGCTCACTCCAGCCACCACTTTCCCACTCAGCTCAGCTTGGTACATCACTTGGGCCACAGAGGGATCCCCTATCCAAGGGAACCTCCACCTCACTCTAAGCTATTGCATGGCCCTTTTGCACAACCCAGGATAAACTTATTTACAACAATGGTATATTAGTTTCAAGTGTTAATCTTTGCCCTGTCCCTTCTTGAACATAAGTTCTTTTCTAACAAAGATCATAAAGGAAAATAGGTTTAAGGGTGCTGGTCAGTAGAGGACTAAAACAGCTGGACTCTATTGTTTGGTGGGGCTTTCAGAATTTGCTGGCAGAAGAACTCAGCAGTGTGCTATTTATAGGGAGTGAATGACCTCCCACTTCACTTAGCAAGATCTTCCTGGAGGTCTCGGCTTGGACAAAGCCAATATTCCTTCTAAGGTTTGGGATGTCATGAGCAAAACTTTTAGTTTGTGAGCAGAAATTTTGCCTTCTGGTAACTTGTGAGTCCAACTTTACAGTTACGCATTATTATCAATTTTTACCAAAAGTACAATTGTGTACTGTACAAAATAGTTCCAAAGGGACAGCCGTGTTAGTATAGTTCAGCAAACCAAAGCAAGGAGTCCTGTGGCACTGAAGAACTAACAGATTTATTTATCACATGAGCTTTCATGGGAGAAAATCCTACTTTATCAGATGCTTTCAAGATGAGGGAATTTACAGAATGGTAGCAAATAAATGCAAGGGAGTGTAAGACATGGGGTCAGGTCATACCGTAACAACAAATCAGAGCAGTTGTTAGGATTCAAACACTGGGAAACACCATGCAGAGGAGGGTGAGGTTAAATAATCTGTTGTAATGGGAAAATAAGCCATAGTCAAGATTTAAATCCCGCTTTCACACAATCAAATCTGCATATCAACTCTAATTCAGCTGTTTCTCTTTGAAGTCTTGATGTCCCATTTTCATCCCATTCTGTAAGTTCCCCCATCTTCAAAGCATCTGACAAAGTGGGATTTCTCCAGTGAAAGCTCATGCGATAAATAAATCTATTAGTCTTTAAGAGCCACAAAACTCCTTGCTTCTTTTGTACGAAATAGGCCTATGTTTATTGTAACTAGAATTAATTAATTGGGTTTAATTAATTGAATTTGTATCTGAATTTTTTTAGAAAGCTTTTTAATTAAAATAATTTTTCAAGTTTTTTTTAAAAAGTGAGAGAAGGAAAGAAAGAAGGAGGATGAGAAAGAAACAAAGTGAGAAGAGAAAGAGGGAAAGAAGGAAGGGAGGGAGAGAAGGAAGAAGAAATATGAAAAAGAAATAAAAAAGAGAAGGAAAAGAAAGAAGAAAGAAAAAGAAAAGGAAAAAAGAAGGAAAAGAGGAAAAAGGAAAGAAGAAAGAGAAAAGAAAGAAGAAAGGAAACAAGAAAAGAAAGAAAAAAGATGGAAGGAAGAAAAGAAAGAAAAGAGAGATGGAATGAAGAGAAATAAAGAGAAGGAAGAAAGAGAAAAGAAAGCAGGTGGCACACTCCACCTCCTTGCTGGCAGGGCGCTCTGCTCAGCTCAGTGTCTGAGGTCCAAGTGGCTGGCCAGCAGGGAGACACTGTCAGCTCCCAAAGCCCCACAGCAAGTGCTGTCTCCAAGTCCGTGCCTCGCACGGCAGCCAGTCTTTCTTTCTTTCTCCAGTCCAGCACTGCTGTGAGAGGCTCAGGCTTGGAGATGGCGCTCGCTGAGAGGCTTTGGGAGATGACGGTGCCTCCTCACTGCCCAGCTGCTCGGATCTCAGACGCCAAGCCCTGGTCCCGTGCGCTGCTGGATAATGCCGGGCACTGGGGCTGGAAAAATTGTGTGCGTGTGCGCATGCATGCACTGTAGAGGGAACAGTGGACAAAGCAGAGAAGCTCAGACAGTCTCTTCCTGTCTCACCATTAAGGTTGAATTTCTGTCCATCCACAGACAGCCTGAAGCAAAAATGAGGCCTCCAAACATATTCCAATTTTTTTAAAAGGTGTTTTAAAAGCGCTAGCATGTCATTCTCTTCCCAGAAAGATTCCAGTTTTAAATGGTGTTACTTCTTAGGCTTTTGATTTCTTTTAGACAATGGCAGCCTCTGGTGTTAGTGCAGACCAACAGCTTTGTTAGTCTGTTCTTTTGGAAGTGGGAAGCTTTGGGGAAGACTACACTGCAATTAAACACCTGACCCAGGCTTGCAGGGCTTGGGCCAAGAGGCTTTTTAGTTGCAGATGAATGTTCCTTCAACTTTGATGGAAGCGTGGACCGGATGAGAACCTTCACTGGTCAGGCTTTTGACCAGGGTAGATGGTAGAGTCCTGGGCTGAGGAGCTAGCTGGTTTCCCTGTTGTTGGTTCATGAGTGGCTAGAAAGAATTCATTGAAATGAGATGTGGCCTCTGCCTGAGGAGGGCTGTGTAAGTGCAGCACCTGCCAGGGATTTGCAGATCGTAGTGGCAGATTGGGCCCATGCCACTGGCGTGCCACTCTGGGGATGGGCCAGCAGGTATGCTGTATGACCTTCAGCACAGCCTTCCAGGAAGCCGCACTGCACGTCAGTTGGCCCTGCCTGCCATAGGGGCCAGACCAGCCAGAGCAGTGGGATGGGTCCCAGGTGGGGTGGGCTCCAGTGAGGAGGCTGAGGCCCCAGGCAGGGTGGCCCACTGGTGGTCCAGGGCCCAGGGCTTTGAGGCCCCTTAATCCACCTTGGGCCTATCACAGTGTCAGCAAACGCAAAATGGTCAGATTGAGGGGCAGCCGGCCCAAATTTGAGGATTGCCGCAATCCCATGCACCAGGCACAACCCTTATGTCAACATAATTGAAAATAGGGTCATACTTGACAGCTTTTCAGGGCTGAGACCTTGATATGAGATGAGGACTATGAAATGCACTGACATAAGTGGCACTCAGCAGAAGGGACCATAACTGATGATCCCAGTTCAGTGAACATTCTCCTAGACACCAGAATATTGGCCTAGAGAGTCGCTTGCATGATTCAATTCAAATGTGGAACTTTCTGCAAAATGTGGGACACAGTAACATGTTCTAGAAGCTCATTCACTAGATGAGGACTCAAGAAACCTGGCTTCTATTCCTGGCTCTGCCTCAGGCCTGCCAAGTAAGTCACCTCATCCTGGTGCCTAAGTTTCCCCATCTGTGAAGTAGCTGTAATGATGCTCACCTCCTTTGTAAAGGATTTTGAGCTCTACTGATGGACCTTCATAGGACCTAGGATATTTTCTGTTAGCATTTTGGCAGATTGAATTAAGTTCATTCAAGATATTCAACAAAAATCAAAGTTGAGTTATGATTAATATTTTTTGAGTCCACTGCTAGAAATGCACTATCTTGAGATTGCATGAAACTTCTGTGGCAGGAATACAAAGTTAATACTATCTCTGGAAAGAAGGAGAAACTTCAAAGGTCATTTGGGAACAATATAATGTATTTTCACTGTAATGTTTTGTACTTTAAGATAAAATAAGCTTGCTTAGACAGAACTGTGTGGTAACTCACATCTGAAGCAGTCACTCTTAATGAATCTCTGAAGAGAGCCAAAGAGGGAAAGAAGGCTGCTCTTCAGCCTGGACATACCCTGGTCAGCAAGGAATGAGACACAGGTCTCCCTCTCCACCCATGAAAGGCAATGGTTGGGGAGCTGGAAGGCAAGCATGGGTGCCATTTCTGAACCACTGAGAGTAAATACACTGCAACAAACATACAGTACAGTGTAGATAGATAGGTATGGGATATGTAATACAGTCAAGTTAGTGTGGAAGAAATCTTTGCTTCTGGAATTTGCTCAAATTTAAATCCTTGGTCTTCCACATTTAATGTTGCTATAGCACTAGATTTTTGCACATGATTTCTTAGAATAATCTTGGCAGGGGAAATGATCCTATTCTTTGGTAGTATGTGGAGAAAGAAGTACTGCTGTCTGACAATTATACAATTTGTTTCCACCTAATTTAGCATTTCTCTTAGACTGATAACCTTGGCATAGCTCTGAGAGCTACTTGCCACTTTACTTCATGGTTCAATGAGATTCAAATGCCTGATTGCTGTGGATAGGATTCCTATTTCTACCCATAAGACCAGCATGTGTGCCCTCTTGAGAAGTAATGCACCAGCCCCTGAATCATTTGTCTATTTTTATCATAACTCTCTAGTTCTGAGACTTGGTTTTCAAAGTGTCAGTCTGGTTCAATGGGTAGCACCAAAAGCAAGAGGTGCTATATTTCCTTACTCTAAAATCTCTTCTGCCCAGCTCTGATGGGCTTTCTAAGCTGAAGATCCTTAAAGTGACCGTCAGGTATGCAGGACTTCTCAGAAGTCAGATCACTTGTTTATGTGTCTACATATGGCTTTAGGACCCTTACTCGAGGCTCCTATTTTTGGAAAGCTAGATACATTCAGGCTAGAGAAAAGGCAGAATTTTCACAGTGAGGGTAGTTAACCATTAGAACAATCTACCAAGGAAAAATCTCCATCACTTGATATCTTTAAGTCAAAATGGGATGTCTTCCTAAAAAACAAACAAGGAGTTCGATTTATTTATTTATCTATTGCAAGAACTTTCATGGGAGAAAATCCCCCTTTGTCGGATGCGTGAAGATGGGGAATTTGCAGCTCACCATAATGGTACAGACAGACAGGTTAGAAAATGTAGGTAAACAGTGTCTCTATGCTCTGGGGTAGAATACACTCATATAACACCACCTTTGGCACCAAAGAAGTTCATGAATGCCACTGTAACAGGGTTGGCCACCTCTGAAACATCCTCTCACAGCCTAGAGATCTCTGCAGCACTTGCTTTACTTTCCTCTTTTCCTCACAGTCCTTAAAAGCAGCCCACACCATCCACTTATTTAAAATGTTCCTCTCACTGGGGTTCACTTAATCAAAACTTATCCAGAGTCTGTCAGAAACAGAACACAAGCAATAGTGTCTCCGTCCTACTGCCAAGCAGGATACAGCCACTCTCTCTTGAGAGTATCTCTTACCTTTTGAGGTCAGCCAACTCTCCTATCCTCCTGGTTCCCCTGCCAGAACTGAGCTCAGTCCCCTTGCCTGCTGCAGGAGCAAGTCTCACTTCCTCAGCACAGCTGCATCTTCTCAGTTTTCTGTCCAACATGGCGCTCCTAGTCTCCTTTAAGTGAAGTTCAGATCTCCTTCCCAATGGGCTGTCCTTTCTCCCCTTACTTCTTTCATTGCTGCCTGCTATGAATTGATCACATGGTCTCATTACTTCATTTTCATCACCAGGGGAGAGGAGCTGATCCTCTAGCAAGTGGGCTTAAGCCCCACTTCCTCACACCCTGTGAGTTACTGAGAACAGAATTTGGCCCAAATAGCTCTACATCTTTAGATGGGGGGAGTGAACAATATTCATCTATGCTATGCAAAACACCACTGGACATGCAGGTTCAAGCAATTCTGATTTCCACTGTAGACAATGACTAACGGTATTTCTCCAATCTCTGAAATGTGCAGTCCACAACTGAGGTGTGCACTAGGAGCATGTTTAAGCTATGATTAGGTTCCAGCCATTTACAAGACAGAAGCATGTGCTCACCCTGCTGAGAATAACAGTTAGTAAACTTCATCCTGAATAAAGTTGAGGTTTTTATATTGCAGAGAGGAACCACATGTGAACAATCTTTGGGCAGGAGGGAGATTTTTTTATCATCTGTTTGCGATACACATCAGTGGAGCTACATCAATTTTCACTTGCCTCAGTAGTAATACTATTTAATGTGGGCCATGGATCCTTATTCTTAGATTGAGCATCTTTCCAATGGAAAGCCTCCCTATTAGCTCCTTTTCTTCTCAGGTTTGGGAAGGAAGGGACTTTTCATTTGGCAGCTCCTTTCTTTTGGCAACTTGTGCAAAACCCTTAATGTTTCTTTCCAGGACAGTCTTTCCTTCTAGTTTTGCTCCTCATTAATCAGTTTCTGGAGAATGGAGACAGCCTCTCTATGCAGCAGTTTAGTTTTGACAACAGCTTTATGTAGCTCTGTCCTTAAATGCTCCCTGGTTGCTCTCTTTCTCATGCTGCTCAACAGCTGCATGCACCATATTTTAGATTTGCTGTAGCAATTACAAAGCTTCATTTCTTGTACTTAAAGATGGCAACATAGATTAAAAGTAAGCACCTCCATCTTAGTTACTGAGCACAAGATATTTTTATTAGTAGCTCATCTTTTCAACAAGAAAGCTAGGCAAAAGTACATCAGACAGATGCTGCACACACTGCCCTCGTACCCCAGCCAATTTTGGATGTACAACAAATTGCTGATCTTAAAGGCCCTTAAAGTTCAAGAAGTCAGGTGGTCTTGAGAGTTGGGACTGTGGGGGAAGGAGAGGAGAGTGTTCTCTGCAAGAGGCTGTTGATTATTGATCAGGATATGCTAAATCAACATCATTTTCAGAGCTGTTCACACAAGCCTTCCCCAATAAGAGTAAAAGAAGAATCAGTACCTGTAAATTGTCACATACATGAGCTGAACCTTTCACAGTCCTCAGCCTTCCAGACCTCTGGTAGGACAAACAGCACACACAAAGTCTGTGGCTTCAGCCCTTACTCAGGACAAAGCTGAATAAAGATCTCTGGACAGGGTCGAAGCACATTTGAGGGAGTAAAGGTTGAGGGGGAGGGAGACGCAGGCCCACCCGCTCCACTGCATCTCAGCCCAGGGCCCTATCTGGTGGCCACAGCGCCACCATTAAGCTAGCAGTGCTACTGTCGAAACACACCAACTTCCATAGCCGGCAGGCTCAGGCCCACATTGCCCTGGGCCACTTCCTCCCTATTCTCAATTCACTCTCCTGGCTAGGTGTTGAAGGTAAACTGCAAGGGAAATCCGAGTCAGACTTTCCACACCCAGACATAGCAGGTCTGGTGGGCCCTCTAGATTGTCTGCTGGGGCAACTCCTCTAGGTCACAGGGATTAGGGTTCACCAGTCCAACAGTATCCTCCATGGAAGGCAGTTCCTCCAGGTCCTCCGGGCCATCTGCTTCTTTTCCTTCATCTAGCCTCTCTGCTGAGGGTCATTCCTCCAGGTCCTCACCTTGAGGAGGAGAGTATAAAGTAAAGTCCAGCCAGCGGTCACTCCCCCTACCTTCCTGGAGTTGGAGGCTCTCTGCCTCCACTGCACATCTCCTCCTCTGTCTCCCCTTTGGCTTCCTGGTCTGGCCCTTTATATTGCCCTTCCATCCTCTTGACCCGCCCCCTGGGTTCTGGTTATATGCTCCTGTAGTGGCTTCTTTAGGCCAGCATGAGGAGTGCTGACTTCCCAGGACGACTGGCCTGAAGCCAGAAAGTTCCTCCCGGCTATACTCCCAGCTACAGTACCATTTCTCATAGCACGTAACAATGAGGAGGAGATGGGAGAAGATAAAAATATCTAAGTAATAATAGCTGGCCCTTGATGAACAAATGCAGTGAAACTCTTAATTTCATGTGTGGTGCAGAGAGAGAACATGTCAGAAATGTCGTAGACTAAGCAAAAGAAACACCACTATTTTAAATGCTTGGGGCACTACAAAGCTCACTCAATGAGAGGACAAATAAGGAGTCTGGTGGCACTTTTGAAGTCTAACAAATTTATTTAGCTAGTCTTTAAAAGTGCAACAGGACTCCTTGTTTCTTTCGCTGAAATGGACTAACACAGCTACCCCCTGGGACTTAATAAAAGTGACTTAACTGAAGCCCTGTGGGTTTTGTGGACAGCACAGCAAAAAGCTCTGTATATGCTCAAACCTGTGTTGGGGGCCACAGAAGCAAGGATGTTGTGGCATATGTAGCCTCACAGCTGCATTAGACCTCTGTGAGTAGAAAGGGAGTTGAAGGGTTTGACAACAGACTGACTGCCCTGTTAAAACTTCGTTTGTGGAGACAGGGTGAGAAACATGAAGTTGAAAGACATTATTCCTGAGGAGCATGAACAGGAAGATAATATATTACTACTAATCATATGCAAGCAAGTTCATTGCTTGTTCTCTGCTATCCACCTACCACACATTTCTCTGCTGATTGCACAGGCTGCGTACAGAACATTTTGTTCACAATTAAAGCGGTGTGGGATTCCTTTTTACAAAGGGTGCGCTACAAATGTACTCTCATCAATAGAGATCAGTGGAGTATTTAGAGTTGGGGGCCTTCTGCCCATCTTCATTTTTGGGGATACCTCTTCCCTGGAGGCCCAGCAAAGAAAAAGAGCATTCTCTGTCTTCCTACCCCCCCATTTTGCATTATGTTTTTCTTCATCCTCCTCCTATAATAGGAAGTAAATGAAAACAAAGTGAGATACCTTGATTGTTTTTGCAGTTTAGCTTTTTATTTTGTGCCACAGACCACTTGAAAATTGCTGAGGGTCTCAGCAGACCATTTAATGATCTTTCCAAATGTTGTTTCTACTGTTAGCTAACTATTGTAAAGTGCTTTGGATAAAAGCCCCTTATTTAAAAAACAAAACAAACAAACAAGAAAAAAACACCAAACAAACAAATCTTAGTAACCTTCCCTTGGTCCGCCTGAATGGAATTCTTGGATCACAGTTTGAGAACTTCTGGTTTAGATGAAAGCTTATATTTGCATTAGACTAACATGAAACATGTGTAAAAATAACAAATATAGATGATACATGAAAGGAAAAATAAGTAAACTTCCTCTGAAGAAACGTAGTTAATTTGAAAACAAAATATTTATTTAGATAGCTTTTTTTACACTTCTTATTTATAAAATTGTCAATTGTCATTGTACTATTTTGTCATCCTAATATTTTGTAGAAAGCACTTTCAGTTGTGAATATTGCCAAACTTGTCAAATATGTTTGACTCACTGTATTTTGCAAATATTTTTTAACTCATTTCAATACAGAAAAAGAATGTTTACCAGAAGCTTTTGTGATAGCTTTGGTTAAAAATATTTTCAGAATGGTGACAACGACATGTTTTGTATTGCTTTGAACTGGCGTGTTGTATTTCTTTGAACTATATGCAATGATTAGTGGGTCAGCAGAGTTAGTACCCCAGCATGGGGCACCCA
The DNA here is from genome assembly GCA_007922195.1 of Podocnemis expansa. Taxonomy (NCBI): domain Eukaryota; kingdom Metazoa; phylum Chordata; order Testudines; family Podocnemididae; genus Podocnemis; species Podocnemis expansa. The sequence goes on along the minus strand of ML681981.1, from coordinate 47,472,369 downwards.
AGACCCTACCCTACATGAACACAACAAGATCATAATTGAGCCCCCCAGGAAGTCAGGGCCCAGTATTGTCAAAGTGACAGGGACTCCACAACACTGGAGAGTGGGAGAGGAGCCCTTGATGTCAGGCAAACCTCTGAGTAAAGTTCCTTTTGTTAACCAATTCCATCGGGACAGTGTATAAGTCAGGATAGTTCCCCACTATAATGAGCCCATTCCCTTGCTTACACTTAGGCCGAGTCTACACTCATGGTAGCAAATTTGCCACCGTCAGTTCAACCTTTCCAGACCGACTGAACAGTTGGTAAAGACCTACTACTCAGCCGATCCAGAATTCGAGCTTAGAATAGAATCATAGGATTGGAAGGGACCTCATGAGATCATCTAGTCCAACTCCCTGGGTTTGAACCCAGGACCTATTTGACTCAGTAAGTCCACTCCCTGAAGAAGCATAGTGCTGAGTCAAAGGGAGGCACTTCACTTTAACTCAGTGCACTGGAGACACAGAAGTAAGTGGGTATGTGATGAGGCAACTGCTTTGCACTGGCCTTTAGGGGGTTAATAAGGGCCAAGGAGCAGCAGCCAATGGGACACTGCTGTGAGCAAGTCAATCAGGGGCCAGCAGCCCTTTGTAAAAAGGAGCTGCAGGGCCAGCTAAATCAGTTAGCCTGGGGAACTCAGAAGGGAAGTTGTCCCCCTGGGTGGCTGAGGAGATCAGCACCCTGGGAAGCTCACAGTGTGCTGCTGGGTGCTAACTAGGAGCCTGGAGCTCTGTAAGACAGTGCAGGTCCCAAAAGTCATGCAGAGGCAAGGAACCAGTGTGGGACAGGGGACTGCTGAGGTTCAGATAGGGCAGGGGTAGGCAACCCCCAGCATATGTGCAGATGGTGGCACAAGAGCCCATTTGGATTGGCACACAGCACCCTCTGCAATGCCACAGAAAGTGTGGCTCCTGCCACTGAAAGCCACTCCAGGCAGCTTCTTTCAGGGGCAGCTGGGGCACGGAGGGTCCCCACCATGTCCAAGTTCCAGGCACGTTTGCAGAAAGAAGATGCCTGGAATGGCTTTTCTTCATTGTATGCAGCCGCCAAGGAGCCACAGCCACTCTGGGTAGCTTCTTTCATCAGCATGGCTGGGGACCAATGTTCCCTCTAAGCTGCGCAGGAGGGGGCAGGAGGCAACGTGGTTGGGGCAGTGATACCAGCTCCGCGCTGCCTTCCATCCCCTCCTTGCTGCTCCAGCACGGAGCCCAGAGCAGAGCGTGTGGCTGGTGGGAGGCAGGGGGACAGGCAGCACTGCACCAGGCCACCCTTTTGGCCGCTCGCCCGGTCTCCGGCATGAGGGGGGGCAGCAGTATAGCTGCACAGGCCCCCCAAAGCGCAGGACCCTGGGGTAGCCGCCCCACCATAGGGACGGCCTTGTGGGTCCCCGGAACAGGCGGTGGCAGTCATGGCCCCAGTCTGGCTAGGGTTACCAGATGTCAGGCAAAAGGAGGAGATTTCCTCCTTTTTCCCTTCATGTCCTCTGGCAGGTATATTAAAATACATGATTTTGTCTGGCTTTTTACTTACAGGGGTTAAAGTATGCTGGAATGCCACCGAATACCTTACTTTTAGAGGAAAGCATTCCAGCGCCCCCTAAAAACAGAAGACTATTACATTAATACTACGTTTTCTCCATGTGTCCTCCAATGTCCTCCTTTTTGTACTTCCCTGTCCTCCTTTCCATGCTTTGGTATCTGGTAGCCCTTAGTCTGGCCCCGCTCCAGGGTGTCTGTGGTGGCCATGGCCATGGCCCTGCTCTGCAGTCCCTGGGGCTATTGGCCCCAGCTCTGTCTGGGGGTCCCCATAGCTGGCAGCGGTGGCTGCCCGAGCTTCCCCAGCCAAGGGTCCCCAGAGGCACCAGCAGCCCCATTCCAGTCCTGATGTGGTGTGTCCCTCCCAGCAACACCAGTGATGACAGGATCCAGCCCCAGCCAGGGACCCTGGGGTGCAGGTAGAAGGATCTGGCCCTGGCACCAGTGACTGGAGGTGGATCTTGTGGGGGGCAAGGGTGGATTTTTCTAGCTGCCTCTCCCAGGGGCAGCTTAAAAATCTACACATGGTGGGGAGGATGATGGGGGCCCTGGCAGGGGCAAGGGGATAGGGTCAGTGGGGTGGCAGAAAGGCCTGCAGAGGCCCTGGTGAGAACTCTGTGGTGACTGGTAAGGGCTTGATGAGATGGGGCACAGGGGTCTAGCTCTGGGCCCTGCAGTGATGGCAGGGTCCATCATGGTAAGCAGCGGGCTGTTGAGGGACAGGATGGGACCCACTTGGGTGGCAGGGAGTTGCTGTGGTGTGAGGATCTGCCCTGGGTGGCAAGCAGCCACTGGGGAGAAGGGGGGAAATGGGTACTATGCTAGGGCCCCCTTCCCATTCCCTACCCTCCCATTCCCCAGGTTCCCCCTGCCACCCCACAAAGCCATTCCTGTTCTCCCTTCCCCTCTCTTGCCACCTTTGTGCTGCTCCCCACATGGCTACACTTGTCCTGTCTTGCCACCCCTGCCCTGCTGTGCTACCCCACCACCCCACATAGCAACCTTTCCCAACCAGTGTGCTGTGGTCCATGAATATTCATGTTAATTTGAATATGCATGAGTTTTTTAAATAGTGGTGTGCCTCAAAAAAAATGAAGGTATCGAGGTGTGCCATGGCAGAGAAAAGGTTGGGAACCACTGGTCTAGAAATTTTAAGAAAGAAGGCTGAAATCATCAGAGATCCCTTTGACTCCAGGAGATGGGGCTTTAAGGAAAACAGTTAGGCTATGTCCACACGTTAAATGTTATTTTGAAATAAGTTATTTCAAAATGAGTTATTTCAAAATAAAGTCCTTATTTCAAAATAAGTTAATTCAAATTAAGAAAATATTAATTCGAATTAAGGGGGGCACTCAAATTGAAATAGCATGCCGAATGTGGACATGCTATTTTGATTTAGCAGAGGAGCAGCATGGGAGGTATGGCAACACGGCCCCCTGGCAGGGCCATGTTTCCACCCAATCCCCTGGGGAAAACAGTGGGGGCTGGAGCAGCCCTGGGGCTGCAGCAGGATGAGCAGGTCCCACTCCCACCACCCCAGGAGGGCTGCAGCACCCCCCCGTGCCTGCTGCACCCCCCTGCATCTCCCCTAGCACCCTGGCCAGGGTGCTGGGGCAGGGGGGGACTTCCTCCAGGGTGCCATGTACCCTGAGAGGAATGTCAAACCCCTGTTTTGAAACAGGGGTTGTTTCGAAACAATGTGTCCCAAGCGTGTTGTTTCAAAACAACCCTTTCGAAACAAGGGTTATTTTGATTCCATCCGAGGTTTTATTATTTTGAAATGATGGGCTCCGTCATTTCGAAATAAAGAAACGTCATGTGGACCTGACAGCTTTTATTTCGAAACAACAGCTGTTGTTTCAAAATAAAACCCTGGTGTGGACATACACTTATTGGGAGACTCACAGCACAATCATCAGAGCTGGCAATCTTGCTTTAACACCTTCCCTCTTGCCTTACTGGTAGCAGACTGAGGCACGCCCCACCCGACAGGGGCTGGAGAACGGGACTTTGATCACCGTTGGGTGGTTCATGCTGGAAGGGTCCCATGGAAAGAGATCTGTCAGGAACAGGAGCATGGGGGCCAATGTTCCCTCTAAGCTGATGATGCAGCTGAGCAATTTATTGTATTTGCTGAGTGGCAATTTATTAGGCATGGAACTGCTTGGGCAATGGTTCTTTGGTGCTGGAAGTATCAGCATGCATAAGTGCCTTAATTCAAAAGAAATTCATAGATGTCTTTTCATTCAAACTTCAATAAAAATGCTAAATTGAAGTACTGTAGTTTTATTAATTTACTAAACAAATGTGAGACAATAACACTTACAGCCTATCTAGCTTCTACCATCATCTACACCTCACAGTTTTTGTTGCCTGTCTTTGTCACATTTCCAGGATACATATATAAAGTGGGATTTTCTCCCACAAAAGCTCATGCAAAAAATAAATCTGTTAGTCTTTAAGTGCCACATGACTCCTTGTTGTTGGGTTCTTTTTTACATATATAAAGTCAAGGTTAACCTTGAATCCAGCAGTTAGATATGATTTGATGTGCATTATCATGTCTCAATGAGAAACTTCTAACCTGTTACAAGACTGTGTCTTATGTTACTCATTAGACTGAAACGTCACTCAACATCTGTACTAGATGCTTGAAAGGTGCCACATACATCAACCAACTGGGCCAAGAGAGGTGGGTTACTTAGCAGTAACCATCCTTCTTCAAGACAGGCTGCTCAGATTCATTCAAGTAATAGGTGTATCTGTGCCGCAGCACTCGATTGGTCAGAAACTTTTTGCCCTAGCCTGTCAGGATAGGGCTGGCAGCCACTGCCCCCCATGCCACCCCGTGGCTATATATGTGGCTGCCGCCCAGCCCCTCCTCAATCCCTAAAAGTTGCCACCTCCAGTTGCGGGGACAGTGGGAGGGTTGCGAATGAATCTGAGCAGCCCATCTGGAAGAAGGACGGTTATTGGTAAGTAACCCACCGTTCTTCTTTGAGAGCTGCTCGGATACATTCAGTAATAGGTGACTGCTAGCTGTGCTTGAGGATGGTGGGCAGAGTTGGCTCTGTCCACCTCCAGCACTGCTTTTCCCATGTAGGGTAGCCAGCCCCAAGCCAGTGAGGTCCCCTGGAGGGGTCTAAAGTATCGGCCTTGGAACCGAGGACCAGGTAAAAAGGAACCTGAGTCAGGGAATCTGACCCCAGTGGGCTATAGAAGGCCCACTAGGAAGAGCCTTGTATGTGGGGTCTCTGAGGAAAAGGGCCTTCAACACTGAGACCCTACTAGTCAGGGTAAATGGCCGGTAAGATCTAGCTTCCCGGCAAGGACCAGTAAAGTACGAGTCCTGCTGCGATGGAGATCCTGCTGATCCATGAAGGCAGCAAGGCCTAATGTCCCTTAGTGTGAGACTTCCAATGGAAATGCCTATGGGGCTGTGATCGAGGAAGCGACTTAGTCTAAGGATTTTAGCAGTTGGTATTAAGGAACTGCTGAGGAAGAAAAGTCCAGTATTCTGGCACTAGCATCAATTGGAGTGTGAAGGTTACAGGAAAAAGGTAGCGGACCTTGGAACTATCCATCTACTAGCTACGGATAGCGAATATCGTGAGATGTGAGGAAGAGGGAAGGGGGAAATGGGAGGGGAAAAACCCCACTCTTTCCCTTAGTGCAGCTGAAAAGGAGCATTGGGAGAACGGGGCAGGGACTACTGCCGAATAGGATGCAATGCCTACTCAACTGGCTTAGATCGCCATAAAGAGACAAGACTGCTTATCCTCAGTTGTAAGGATGGCACGACTGGCCATGTCCAGGGCAAGCTACACCACTATTAAGGTGTCGCCTGAGGCCAAGGTGTCTTCAGTGAAGACATCGTAACCTTCCCAGTGTTCTCATGGAAGGGAGCTATTAGGCATTTCAAGGCATTACGCCAATTTGAAAGGGAGCATCTAGTAACCAATGCCTGATGATCAACGATTTGCCAAAGGCATTGAGACGATGGAACTCGGCCATGGGAGAGAAACCTTTCTCCGTGGCCCGTAGCGTTGGTACTACTTCTGGTATTTGCAGCACTTATGCCATGAAGGCCATGGAGCTGCATAGCTAACAGGCACACCCAGCTTCATAATGGACAGAACCTGGGAATCCCAGTACCAGGGATGCAAAGAGGAAGGTGGAAGAGATCTCGAGGACGTAGTGCACCGGAGGAAAAAGAGTCCCTCCAGCTAGGGTGGGTCTGGGTTGTGTCACCATGATGAGGTATACCTCTGATTACCGCCTTTTGACTGATTTCTTTCTCTCTGCTTCTTCCCTTTCTTTTCTTTCTCTTTCTCTCTCAATCTTTTTTTTTTTTTTTTTTTTTCCGACTAAGAAAGGACTGGTAGATGACCAATGGTGAGGGTTATCTGGTTTGCCCAAATCCAAGGGTCACCACTCAGAATTTGAGGGACGGGGCTGACAACACGTTCTTGCCATCCTTGTGGGGTCCCGTGGCTGCCTGGCACTAAGACCTCATGCGTGCCCAGGGACTAACCTTCTGGAGGAAGCCTGGGAAGGCAGAAACATTCTTTAATAAGACCCCTGGCTAACGCACAGGAATTACAGGGAAGAATAACTGTAGTAATGCCAGTGTCATGAGGGTGGGTGCCCTGATGGGGGAGGATGCTGTCCGGGTGAGGAGGCTCTGGAAGAGGAGCAGGAGAATCCTACCTAGGCCACTGTTCTAAGTGAATATTATCACTGGCCTGAGGGTCAGAATCAAGGCTCAACGGCCTGATCTGGGTGGAAATTTCATTCTGCCTGAAAGAGGATGGCTGGTCCTTGAGGTACCCTAACAATGGGTAGCCTACTGGAAGATGTCCTCCTGGTGTGCAGGCTCTGGAAGCCACTTAAGGCAATATTTACCATGAACATTTATAACAGGCCTCTGGGTGGCATCAGAGGGACCGACCACCAGAGTGGGACAAGGGTTTGTCCCGCGAGAGGAGAGCAAGGGACAGATGGTCCTGAATTATCTGGCCCTGGCATGTAGAAAGGGGGATGGGATGGGGTAGTAGACCCATACTGTCAGTTTGTGGGTGGCTACTAGGGATGTTCCCATCCACCCTAGAGTACTCATTGAGTGGCCTTAGGTCGCTTCCCATCCCCTAGTAACAACCAAAACTCTTCTGAGTGCTAGGGGACGAAGCTCTGGGTCATGGGATCCCGGGGTATCTGGGATTGCCTGGTAAAAACTCCCAGTCCGCCAGGAGGCTCGGGCTAGGATATTAGGGGAGCAGAACTCCTTTTCACTAGCATGAGAGATCCCTTTTTTTAACTCAGAAAGGAGAAGCATGGGGTTCTGGCTGAAGGCCCTACCATGAAGAGATACTCCCAGCATGTTTGCCCCCGAGCTGCAGGTAGGCTACCAGGGTTGAGGCTGGGGAAAGAAAGTAATAACCCCTAATGGTCTCTGATCTGGGAGCAAGAGATCAGGTCTGAGATATCAGGCATCTAACCACTTGATACTGCTCGTCTGACTGGTGCCACAGCAGGGTGACAGCGAGTTACCCTGTCCCAAAGCCCTGGAGGGTGGATCATTTAGGAAAGAGAGAGGGGTAGGGCCTGAGACCTGCCAGACAACCACCATACAGGGGAGGGCCTGAATTGTAGGTCATGTTGTGAGTCACCAGGGTCCAGTAGCTGTGGACCGAAAGGCAGGAAAGGAGAAAGCCTTCATAAGCGGTAGGAAGGTGGGAGGGTCCTGAGCCCAGATAGGAATAAAACCATTCTGGATCTGTGGGGTCGGGGCACATGGGATTGGGAGGTATGGCCCTTGAGGCTAAGCGAACATACATTCAGCAAAGTCACAACAGGGATACACAAGGAAGTGTCCCTTACTTCTACAACTGGAGTTAACGCTGTTCCACCCAAAATTTTATGGGGGTTACCCTGGTCTCTGCCCTGCGTGCCCCCAGGGGAAGCGGTGAAAGCAGACAGGGGGAGTCTTCCATCCCCGATGGGGGAAAAGAGGCTGCATGAGAATTCACGGGTGGCACCTTGAGAAGAAAAACTTTCAGTGTATGTTTTACACCCTTACTCAGGGTAATAGGAGGAAGCGAACTGGGGCCCGGGGTAGTACATGGTCCCTGTCTAAAGGAGAGACCTATGATCAACAGCCAGAATGAGCAGTTCCAACCTCTGGTGGAGGGCAGAGTCCCTCTGCACAGGGAGGGGGTATGGGCCTGGGACGGGAGAAACTCTCCTATCCAAGAATGGGACCAGGCCGGAGGGGTTAGGGTGCTACGACTTGGCCAGTCAGCCGAGAAGGGCAAATCAGGGTGGCGTAAAGCTCCTATTGAGCAGGAGGATATTCAGAGGCCCCTTAAGGGAGGAGGCGTAAGTACTTGACCTCCCTCTGGGCATCTTGGGCACTGGCAATAAGAGCCTTGGTCTCCGCCAGGAAAAGGGCCTCACTGTTGAAGGGGAGGTCAAAGATGACCTGTTGGGAGGCCAGGGGTATCCCTGCCTCCCTAAGACACATCACACGATGGAGGGTCATCGCCGAGGCCATCGTGCCAAGGCTATGTCTATTGTGTCCCAAGCCAAAAGGAGGAGATCTTGGGACGCTATTCTGCCTTCCTCCAGGAAGGTGTCGTAATCCTCCCTAGCCTCTTGCGGGAGTAGGTGTTTCATCGACTCCCACACATCCATTATTTATCTGCCCACCGGGGCTTGGTTATTGGCCACATACAACTGGAAGGTGGAGGAGGAGTATACTTTCTGCCCCCAAAGGTCTATGTCCTTTGTGTCCCTCAACACTGGGAGGGGATCATGGGGAATTTTGCCTGGGCCTAGCGCCACCTCCACCATGCCCCGAGATGGTACCGAGTGGTGGATAAGGGAAGGGAACTCTGTCCCCGGCCCTGATATTTTAGGCCTGCTGTATCTGATACTGGGGTAATAGAATCCGGGCTTTGCCATTGTGACAATGCGAGGTCCCACACTCTAGGGTGGAGTGGGACCATGACAAGGTTGCCGGACAAGATCACTGGCTGAAATAGTGTGTTGGCGGACCCTTCAGGGGATTAAACTTCCATCCACATATGGGCAGTAACATGGTGCCGAAGATCAAACTGTGCCGTGAGGTCTTCTGTGTAGGAGGATGGCATGGGGTTTAAAGTTCTGGCCAGTGCCGGAGGCGCCAGTGCCGCCAAAAGCTTTGCAGCACCATGAGGACTCGACATGGTCTCCTGCGGGGACCATTCATGGGACCAGTACCTAAATGGTGCTGATGCTGAGATCCTAGGACGGGGCCATTTGGACCCCCTTGAGGAACCCTCCTCCAGACTAGAAGGAGGGGAAACTCCTTGGGATTGTGATGACAGTGCTAGCGATGGCAAGGTGATATGGTGCCGGGGAGAAGGCTCAATGGTACCCGGGCTCTGGTGTGTGTGAGAAGTCGGGGAACTTGGGACTGAGACCGGAGAGCGTGTTCGATGTCCCTGGAGGCAAACGCCAGCTTGCCCCTCCTCCTGGGGAGGTACCGGAGAGGGTGGTGTAGGCAATAAGAGGAGTGGCTTTGCTGCTTCAAATGCTTCCGGTGTAGCTGGGAGTGGCCCTGACTCTTCGCGGTCCTCTGGTGACCCCCGAGAGGGGGAGTGGGACCGGTGCCGGCAGTGTGGTACCGGGACAGGACTGGTACTGAACTGACTTTTCTGTGGCTTCTCGGTGAGCAGCACTAGGAGGGCTCTGGGGCTGAAGAGGCATGTGGTGCCGCAGGAGACTCATAAGCCTCGGGGGTGGGCTGCTGCACTTGCCCTGAGGCCAACGCACGGCACCTTTGCTCCCTATCTCTTATTGTCCTGGGTTTAAAGGACAGACGGATGGAGCAGGAGGTGGCCAAGGGGGCTTCGCCCAGGCACCGAAGGCACTTCGTGTGGGTGTCATCCCGTGGAAAGGCCTTGCCGCAGGCAGCACAAGGTTTAAAACCCAGCATGGTGGGCAGCAGACGGGAGCGGTGTTGCTGCTCTGACAGACACTTGGAAGAGGAAGCACTCTTCTGTGGAATGATGTCCACAAAGAGGTGTTCCCAATCGAACTGCTGGCTCATAAATGAAGATGACAGGCTGCTTGTGCAATTGCAAGGAGCGGGCTGTTCCATGAACTGTCGCTGAGGTGGACAAAATGGAACTGAGGAGGGGCCGGGTGGTGGCCACATATATAGCCATGGAGTGGCATGTGGGAACGGTGGCTACTAGGCCTTTCCTGACAGACGAGGGCAAAAAGTTTCCAACAAATCATGTGCTGCGGCACGGATACACCTATTAATGAACGCATCCGAGCAGTGCTCGAAGAATCATAGAATCATAGGGTTGGAAGGGACCCCACGAAGTCATCTA
>ML681981.1:47431546-47462015 GCA_007922195.1 Podocnemis expansa | reverse complement strand
CTTTCTTGAAGATAGGTACTATATTTGCTTTTTTCCAGTCCTCTGGCTCCTCCCCTGTTCGCCACGAGTTTTCAAAGATAATGGCCAACGGTACTGCTATCTCATCAGCCAGCTCCCTCTGCACCCTTGGATGCAGTTCATCCGGCCCCATGGACTTGTGCACATCTAGTTTCTTTAAGCAGTCCCAAACCTGACCTTTTGTCACCAAGGGCCTCTCTTCTTCTCCCCAGTCTACCGTACCTAGTGTAGTGGGCTGGGAGCTGACCCTGCTTGTGAAAACTGAAGTAAAAAAAGCATTGAGCACTTCAGCTTTTTCCTCATCCTCTGTCACGAGGATGCCTGCCCCATTCAGTAAGGGACCTACACCATCCCTGATCCTCTTCTTGTTATTGATATACTTGTAGAACCCCTTCCTGTTATCCTTCACATCCCTTGCTAGTCGCAACTCCATTTGTCCTTTGGCCTTTCTGATTTATCCCTGCAGTCCCGAGCAATGTCTTTATATGCCTCCTTAGTCATCTGTCCTAGCTTCCACTTCCTGTAAGCATCCTTTTTATGCTTCAGCTCAGTGCAGAGCTCTCTGTTAAGCCACAGTGGGCGCCTTCCACATTTGCTGTGCTTTCTCCTTATCGGAATTGTATCTTCCTGTGCCCTTAGCAGGGTTTCTTTAAAATGCACCCAACTCTCTTGGACACCTTTCCCCTTCAGATCAGCCTCCCAAGGGATCCTGCCCATCAGTTCCCTGAGGGAGACAAAATCTGCTTTTCTGAAGTCCAGGGTCTGTGTTTTGCTTCTTTCCTTCTTTCCTTTAATCATCAACTTGAACTCAATCATTTCATGGTCACTGCTACCCGGGCTGCCATTGACTTCTACTTCCCTGATAAATTCTTCTCGATTTGTGAGCAGCAGATCGAGAGGCGCAAGGCCCCTAGTTGGTTGCTCCAGCATTTGTACCAGGAAGTTGTCCTCAACACTCTCCAGAAACTTCCTGGATTGCCTGTGCACTGCTGTATTGGCCTTCCAGCAGATGTCAGGGTAATTGAAGTCCCCCATGAGAACCAGGGCCTGTGCTCTAGAAACTTCTGTCAGTTGTCCACAGAATGCCTCATCCACCTCCTCCTTCTGATCTGGAGATCAAGAAGAATATGAACTTATCATCTGTCAGTGTATAAGTGACAATGGCTAAGAACATTTTTAGTGTACTAGCCTTTAGCTTAAAATTCAGCCTCACATTTCTGGAATCAATGATCAAGCCCCCTTAAACGAAAACATAAATGGAAGGCTAGATTCTTAATTCCACTGAGGCTTCTTTGAACACTCTGGCTATGCAAAAGGACCTTAAAATGGGTCTCATTTAAGTCCCTGTTATGCTGCCCGGGTGGGGTGAAAGGGGTTCAAAGTCGATCAAGCCCTAAGTGTCCAAAACGTAGATTGAAGTTAAGTAGGTGGCTTCAGATTCAATCATGAGACTGACATGGAGCGTCTGACGAAGTGGGATATTCTCCCACAAAAAGCCCATGCAATAAATAAGTCTGTTAGTCTTTAAGTGACACAAGACTCCTTGCTTTTTTTGCTTTACTAGACTAACACGGCTGCCCCTTTGGAATTTAAGTCCCTGTTATGCAGCCCAACTGGGGTAAAAGGGGTTCAAAGTGGATCAGACCCTAAATGTCCAAAACGTAGATTGAAGTTAAGTAGGTAGCTTCAGATTTGATCATGAGACTGACATGTTAAGGGGATTGTATTTAATATCTAGCTATCAACCTTAAAAATACACCTATTCTGCCCTCAGTAAACATATTAAATTACCATGCATTGCAAATCACAATCACTAGGTAGCAACCATTTCCCCAGATTCCCTCGGGGCAACACCTTCAGTCAAGTTATCAGAGAAATTCAAAACTTTTAAAGGTGGCAATGGCAGAAAACATGTTTCAAGACAGTTTCTCACAGCATCACATCTCTGTAACCAGGGCCATTTTTTGTGCCTAAAGGATTTGCATCAAACAGAGCTAGATTAGAGTCTGTTACATTATTATGCCCAGTCATACCTCTCAAAAGCTAAATATGGGACAAAACATTGTGAGTATCTTCCTTTAATATAAAGTGTCTCTAACATCTCAGTTTTGGAGTTTATGGGGGTTTTTTTTATCCAAATCATTTTCAACAATAAAAGGGAGGCTATAATTAGTATGCCTGGAGTGTAAATACTCTCAGTACTAAAATAAGCAAAATGAGGTGCAATTGAGATTTATGTGTCTGGTAGTGGAATATAATAAAGGTAGTTTAATAATTTTTAATTTTTGACAGTTAAAGCAAACCTAATCAAAGCTGCAAGAAGCAAGAGTATATATGGATTTGGAGTTGGATCCCTAGACACATACATTGGTTCAGCGGCTTGTGCCCCTCATTCAGTAATTGACCCTCCCATCAGTTGGCGCTTCAGAAGGGCTTCAGTCCTATAGAACCCAGACCCTCTACCCTTCCCCCATCGTCCTAAGGGGAAGAACCATGGCCATGTTCAAAGGGGAGGCTCCCTGTTGTCTGAATCCCGGCCTATCCCGCGCGATGTTGCAGGATTTGGTCACCCAGTACCTGGCACCTCGGTCCTCATGACCCAAATCCCACCTCTACTTTTGGGGGTTTAGCTCCACGTCAATGGGCTGATGGGGCTACAAATGCTGTGGTAACACTTGAGCCCCACTCCACCAATGGCGCACCCAAATGCGTTCGTGCCTGCACCCTCTCTGCCCCGCTATAGAGGACCCAACTTTGCCTGATTTCACAGGTAGGCAGGGTTGGCCCTAATCAGTTCTCAGATAGAGACTTTCAGGATGACCGAGTGCGCTGGGCTGAGAAAACCCTGAGACACTACCCTTCCTTTCCCTGAGTTCGCTTGGCTTTTCCATATTGCCGATTGCTGGTTTCCCGGTTGTGGACTGGGGATCAATGGGGCAGACTTGTTACAACTATGAGTTGTTTTCCAGAGCACCACTCCTATAGAGGGCCAGCTTTTAGATTTGCCAAGGACAGCCTGAATGTAGGGGCTGCCCGCAGGAGGGTTTTAAAGCGTCCCCATAGGAGCCCATTGAGCAACATTCCTTTCACTTGCTCCAAGACCATTCCTAGCTCTAGCGGTCGCCCTTTGACTTACTGGGCTCACATCCTGAGGAAGGGCGAGACCCCCCCCACCATCCCAACACGGCCTGCAATTGGGTCAATTCTAAAAACTTGGGCAGGGACCTTGCATCTGGAGAAATCCCTGACCCCAAAAGAGGGCTCTCTTCCAACAATAATTAATATCTGGCAGCATCAGATCAGAACGCAGGACCTTGAAGGTATCCTAAAGGGAAACCCAGATCAATACCCTGGCCAGGAGGGTATCCCAAAGGGAAACCCAGATTGGCATCCTGCAGGGTGACATATCCTTTTTCCACCCCTGCTAGAGGACATTCTTTCTCTCCCTATGCTGGGCCATGAGGTGTCCCTTGTGGCCCTAACTCTGCAGCACCACAACCCTCATGAGTGCATTCTCCACACTCCACCCCTTCCCACAGTTCGCCCTGCAAGTGGTGCCCTCGCATACTACAGGGCCACACACGCTGAAGGAGCGACTGCCCTCATGGACTCAGGCCCTGGTACCAGGGTTCCCTGCGGGACCTAGGTTTAGCTGTGGTCCCATCCTACGGTGAGCAGTCCTGCAATAACCCACATCTTGGGTCTCACTGGATGGCCAACTGTTAGCCAGCGGGTTATTATATACATATATTATAACATAATGTAGTATAATATGCTAACTTGACTAATGTAATAATGATGACAATCATATTAGTGATCATATAATAAGTAGTGTTAGCACTACCTATCTCCAGCACATTGTGGTGGGTGCTAACAACTCGCCTTACTATACAAGGGAAGGTCAGAGTGCCTTCGGGCAAGGCCAAGTTGGCTTTGGTTCTACCCTATGCAGCTAGTCTACTCTGTACCTATGGCTGGCTCAGCTTAGTCATAGTGTCAATTTAGCATCCATTTCTCCTCTCACACCAGTCGAGCGAATTGCTCGCTCTTCTTTCTGTCAGATGGTGTAGCTCCTTGCCTTCCTACATTGTTCCCTATCAGGCTGGGAAGAGGATAGTCTCCTAGGCCTTCCCTCTTCCTTCTTCTTACAGTGTCACCCTTACTGCAGGACACCGAACGGTCGGGGTCACACTTCGACGCTGGGACAGGATCCCACTTGTGCTTTTCCTACTGAATGAGTGAAGGGGATGGCAGCACTCAATGCTCGCCACTAGTGGCCCAGCAGCGTCAGGGTCCCTCTACCCCTTCATGGGCTTGTGCCAACCAGTGACGGTGCCAAGATACCTACCTCCCTGGCCCCAACGCCTCCTTGTCTATATGCTCACAGGTGTTCTTCCTGGCGACACAGTCCTCCATCAGACTGTAATACACGTCACTTTTCACCCTTCATTGGGTGTTCCTAAGTCATCTTGTCCTCACACTTTGACTGGTGCTCGGACAAGCTGGACCCCTTGCTCTCCTCGGGTTAGTCCTGGCTGTCTCAGGATGGTCTGGCCTGGCCTGGCCTTAGGTCGTTTTAGGCCTCCCAAGGATCCTCTTGCTGGACAAGCTTCCCATGGCAGGTACATGTTATACTGAGGGTGGAAAAGCCAACTTTTTCCACCATCCGTCGGCACAGCTAGCAGTCACCAATTACTGAATGTATCAGAGCAGTGCTTGAAGAATGGTGGGTTACTTACCAGTAACCGTCCTTCTTTGAGATGGGCTGCTCAGATTCATTCAGGCCCCTCCCATGGTCCCCACATCCGGAGTTGGCGGCTTTTAGGAATTGAGGAAGGGCCAGGCCGCAGCCACATGTATAGCTAAGGGGTGGCGCAAGGGGTGGTGGCCGCCAGCCCTCTTCTGACAGGCTTAAGCAAAAGTTTCTCACCAATCATGCTCTGCGGCATGGATACACCTATAACTGAATGAATCTGAGCAGCCCATCTCAAAGAAGGACAGTTACTGGTAAGTAACCCATGGTTTTCTTTCAGGAGCTTTTGTATATTCAAGCCTTTTAGCAAGTGAAAAGCAAAGCATTCACCCTTGATAGAGATGCTAAATGGCTCAATATAATTTATTTCGCTTAGGGTCCTTCATGCTAAGTACCCTGCTCCAGCCCCCAGCCCTGCTCTGGCCTCTTTTGCCTGTAGCCCAGCTCCCATCCCCAGCCCCCACAGAGAGGTCCGCATCCCTGCGGCACACTGCATAGCTACCTCTAGGAGCCTAGCTCTGCCCATCTCTCAGGGCCTCCTCTTGCCGAGGCTCAGGGCTGCTTACCTACTGGGGCCCACACAGGCCCCAAAGATGTCACGACCTCTGCACAAGCAGCCTGGTCCAGATGAGAGGGAGAGATTTAAACTTCCCTCCTGCTCTGGTCCTTCCTTGGCTATGTGCAGCAGGAAGGAGGGGCTGTCAGCTCTCACTGCTCCCTGCAGGCAGGCTATGCCTGTCGTGCTTGGTTGGCAGTGCTGCCTGTGTGGGCAGAGCCAGCGCAAGACGTTAAGCAAGGTAAACACTGCAGGGGGGTGCTGCCGTTTGAGGGGGTGCCAAAATGCCCTCGGACAGACGTGTCCCTAGTCCAGCCATCCCATGCTGGCAGGGACCAGGTGAGCCAGCCAAAAGGGTGGCCCAGTTCAGTGCTGCTGGTCTGACACCCCCCCTCTCACCCCCACCCCTGCCCCGGCCACAGGCGCTCAACTTGGCTTTCTGCCAGAGCAGCAGGGAGGGGGCGGGAGGTAGTGCGGCTGGGCAGGGAGAAGTGATACCAGATCTGTGCTGCCTCCTGCCCCTCCATGCTGTGCTGGCACAGAGCCAAGAGCAGTGCCCGTGGCCGGAGGAGGGGCAAGGGCAGACGGGGGGCAGGGACTGGCAGTGCTGAACTGGCCCGCCCTTTTGGCTGACTTGCCTGGTCCCTGCCAGCATGGGCCAGCTGGCCTGGGGCCAGCCCCTCCCCTGAGCTGGCTGGCCCCACCCCCTAGTGCCAGGGGGGTGAGTGGGGGCAATTCGCCCAGGGCCCTGCACCTCCTGGGGACGGCCCTGCCTGATGGAGGGGGAGGGGGAGGGGGAGGGAGGAGCATACCAATTTATAGGTGGCAGGGAGGCACCAGAAACCCTAGCACCAGCCCTGTGCACAGGTGAGTGGGGGCCACTGTCCCCTGCCCACCTGCGCAGCTTACAGGGAGCACTAGTGGGGACCAGCCTAGAGCTGGGCCTCCTGCCTCATCCCACTGAGGGGCTCAAATCCCTCTGCACTGGCAGCCTGAACTCAGCTCTTCATCCTGACACCCCAAATTTGCCCTTCTGTGCAAAAGTGACAACAGGCGGGTGCCCAGAGGCGAGCACTTCTAGGATGTGAGGGCCGGCGGGACAGGAGAGCCTCAGCTAGGTTATATCCCCAGCTCCACCAGGGATGGGCACCCATGCACTTGGCTGAGATGCAATCCCACCCTGGGGCCTGCCCACCCCCCTCCGGGCAGCTTGCTGTACCCCTGGGCAGTGGCACTTTTAGGGTAGGCTATTTGGTGGACAGAAATGAAAATATAGATAAATATAGAAACTGTTCCCATCTAGTAGAGCTAGTAGGGCTGGAAGCCTGAGCACTTTCCACTCTTGGCTCATCAAGGCAAACTAAAATTAGGATCTGTGCTTCATCTGAATTGCAGATTTCACCATTCACCTTCACACCTTCACACTGACATGCTAAAAAAGCAGGAGTAAGCAATAGACAGCACAATAGCAGGAATTTTTCCAGTGGCGTCAAGCTTTTAATTCCTCAGTGTGGCCACTTATTCTGCCATTTTTCAATTTTGTGAAATATTGCCTTTTCCTTTTCATTTTTAGCTGTTCTTTTGTCTTCTCCTTTGACTTTGTGACAATTTTTACTTTGGGTTTGGTTAGCTCAGGTTACCGGGTAGGTCCATATAGGCTGCTTACATGTAAATACAGTGCTGCCCTTATGCAATCATTATAGCTGTGTGTGATGTCTATGCTGTATGTCTTTCTTTTGGCAAGTAAGTTTTTAGCTTCTGTATTACTATTTAATATTTTCGAGGAGGCCAGAGTCTTATAAACTTGAGTACTTCAGAGAATTTCATTTAAATTTGGTGTTTTTCATTTATAGCTATACACTAGCAACCTTCTTTTCACTTATTTTTATTTATTATAATTATTTGTATAACTAGTGCACATAAATCCAAGCCTATATAAAAAATTTGTAAGATTTGACTGCCAAAATTTTAACTGTGGGTTTTTAGTTATTTTTGATCCATCATTAATGTTATTTTTTATTTATTAATTAATGCTCATGCTTTTTAAAAAAATTTAAAATGTTCATTTTTACTTTGTAGTTCAGCATTAGCTCATTTATGTTAAGTGAAAGGTGATCAACTTACAAGCTTTGTGATGGGAAGATCTTTAAAAATATCATACTGAAGAATAATTTACAAGTTCTAGAGGGATAGTCATGTTAGCTTGGTTCAGCAAAACAAACAAGGAGTTCTGGGGGGTGGTGTGGGGTGGTTAGGGGTGCAGGGAGGACTGGGGCCACAGGGAGGGTGGCAGTGGGGGCTGATGGTGGGCCCTTTAGGGGGCCCCACAATGGGCCTTTGCCTAGGGCCCCCAATTGCCTAAGGCCGCCTCTGCCCCTGAGCGATGGGGCCCTCCTGTGTGCTGGGGGGGCAGGCGAGGGGTAGCAGGGATGCCCCAGCCCCCTCAGGGGCAGGCAGAGTGGGGGCAGGCACATGTGGGGCAGTTGAGGAAGCAGCAGCCTGAGACCGGAGCATGGCTCGGCACCTGCCTCCCTCCCACCATCACCCGCAGCAGGTTTGGAGACCTCCTGGACTATGCCCAGGGGGACTGGGTGGATCTCCATGAGCTAGCTCGGTGCATGGGGCTCTCCACCCCTCGTACCCCCCGGTGCCTACTCCAGGAGGTGAAGGCATCCCTGCCCCCTGCTGCTCAGGCCTACCTCGAGCGGGTCCTGGGAGAGGGTAGTCTCTGCCCCCCTTTCAGTCCTGGCCCTCTGGAGCTCTTGATCAGGCCCTGGCCCTGCAAGCCCCACCCCCATCCCATGCCCCAAGCCGCCTGCCAGACCTGCAACCGGTGCCCTTCCAAACTGTGGTCCACCAATATCTGTACAAGTTTGTGCTCCACACCATCCACTTCCTTGCCCTCGTGTCCTGCCCTGACACCAAATGGTGGGACCTGATCCCATCTGCGGAGGGCGAGGAGCCCCGGTGGCCCAGCCTATACTCTACTCTGACCCCTTGGCCCACTGGAGACATAAGTTGGCAGCTCCTCCACGCAGCCATGAGCACAGGCGTGTACTTGGCGTGGTTCACCCTTGTCCTGACACCTGCCCCTTTTGTGGCATGAGGGAGAGTCTGGTGCATGCTTAGCTAGAGTGCGCCAAGTTGCAGCCCCTTTTCCAGCTCCTCCAGAACCTTTTACTGAGGTTCTGGCTGCACTTCTCCCCACACCTGTTCCTCTATGCACTCCCTATCCGTGGCCCCACAAAGTTGCGGGACCTCCTTGTCAGCCTCCTCCTGGTGTACGCCAAGACCACTATCTATAAGACTAGGGAGAGGAGGTTGGCTCGGAAGGGGCCTGTGACTGTGGGGCCTACTTCCAGTCCCTCGTCTGTGCACTCCTCCCGGGCAGAGTTCCTCTGGGTGGCGTCCACTGGCTCCCTTGACAGCTTCGGCAGCAGTGAGTGCTGTCCGAGGTTCTCTGTTCGGTGTCCCCATCTGAAATGCTTATTATCAACCTGTGACCCTCACACCCATCCCTGTTATTTCCTTAGTTGTCCCCCAGAATCTTCTGAGAAATGGCCCAGTGCTGCCTCCCTTTAGGCTGGGGGGCAGGTTTTAGAAGTGGGTGGGCTTGTGCCCACCCACAACCATGTCCTTCAATAAGACCATCACCCGCAGGCTCCGCAGCTTAGCCACAATGGGTGGGGCTTGTGCTGGGGGCGGGACAATCATTGACGGAGGATTTAGGGTGGGGAGAGGGGTGGGGTCAGCTTAAGCCAGGGGCGGGGCCTGGCAGCGAGGCAGGGCGGAGGGATGCTCTGAGGCAGCATGAGCTGGGGGCAGGGCTAAGGGTCCCAGCCACATGCCAGGCGTGGGCTCTGGTTTGTGACTTCGATGCCCTGAAGCCGCTTGAGGGCAGCGCTGTGGCAGGAGCCCAGCGAGGAGTGGGGTCACCCTGGCTGGTTTTGTCTTGCAGCAGCCCCCAGCCAGAGCACCAGAAAGGCTGGAACCGGGTGGAAGGAGGCAGCGGGTGGGCAGCCAGGCGCTGGAGGCAGACGTGAGGCTGCGAGGCCAAGGGGAGGCTCTGGCTGGAAGACCTGAGGTAAATGGGAGGAGGGGATGAGGTGATGTAGGGGAGGTGAGAAGGCGGGGTGGGCAGGAAAGGCTGAGGTCAGGTGGGGGTGAGCTTTGGGTTCCTGAGGAGGGAGGATGCCGAGGTAACGTCGGGAGTTGGGACCTGTATGTCAAAGGCTGAACAGAGAGAAAAAGTGGGGTGCGGGGAGCAGCTGATACTGGGGGTTCAGCCTGAAGCTGAGGGAGGAATGATGGGGAAGAGCAGAGTAGGGCAAGTTGGGCAGGAAACTTTGTAGCTAGGAGGGGGCTCAGGCTGCAGGGGACATGGGTAGAGGCAGCAGAGTATCCTCGTGTACTGGACCATAACCAAAATGCACACCAGAGCTCCTTTCTTTGTGTGTGGAGCATAAAACGACTTGGGGATCACAAAGACTGGGCTCCTCCCAGATTCTTCTTGGGATGGGTTGACTTTGGGCACAATCAGGAGGTTATTCTTGTGTCCTACAGAGTATCAAGAGACCCCAGGAATCAGGTGAGGCATATCCTGCCAGACAGTGAAGCTGAGAAATAAATATGCTTTGGAGGGATACCCTTGTAATTAGGGTTCAGCTCTCTGCCTTTCTTTGGGAATGGATCTGTGGTATTACAGAGAGATACACACTTTTGACATTCAGGACAGTTTTCTATCCATAACTTACTTGGGGGTAAAAAGACTCTTCAGTAACTTAAGGAAAAGAAAGTATGGTGGTTCCAATAGTTCAAGATATATAGGAATATGTACTTAATGATGGAATAAAAGGTTTTTCTGGGAACAATAATGATTAATTCACAATTTTTTGCAGAGAAAAAGTGACTTGTTCTAAAGTTTCCCTTCACTATCATTCTATTTCCAGCACTTCCAAAGGCAAGAAAAATAAAGCATCTGACAAGTTTCAAGCAAAGGAAAGGAAGGAACAGAGGTCACTGAAGATGGAGGAGAAGGAAAGGGATGGTGGCGCAATAACTTTCCTATAATCATCTCAGGTCATGTAATTACACTGGTTGGGGATCTTGAGTTCTTTAATAACCAGAGCAGTGTGACTTCCTTGTAGGCAGGGTCCAGGTTTGTGCTGTTTGGTTCTTTTGACATGGTGCTCCATGAGCTGCCCCGGGAGAGTGACACTCCTGTAATCAGGGTGCCAGTCACAAGGGTCATTGAGCTCTTTGGTAACTTGAGTCCTCATGAGACCACCCTGTAAATAGGGTCCAAGTCTCTACCCACTTGCTCTTTTGGCATTAGGCCATGGCATTATGCCATGTTGTAGCCATCTAATCAGGATGATCACCCTGTAATTAGGGTGCAGGTCATAAATTCCTGATGCTTCTGGGGGATACTGAGCTCTTTGGAACCTGACCAGTGTGATTCAACTTCCCTGTAATTCAAGGTCAGGTCTCTGCCCTCTTGCTGTATCGTCATCGTACCCTGCTAGCAGTTTAGTCAGCATGGTCACCTGTAACTGGGGTGCCTGTCACAGTTTTCTGTGGTAGGGGAAATACTGAGCCCTGTGATACCTTATGGAATGTGACCACCCTGTAGTCTGGGTCAGGTCTTTGCCTTTCTACTCCCTGGTGTTACACGTCTTTATTTTTTTTATAAGAATGCCTCCCCCTGTAATTAGGATGCAGGTCGACTCTCTCCCACTTACAGGGCATTAGGGTGATTTTGGGGCTGCTAGAGAGTGAGACCGCCTTGTATTCTGGGTTCAGGTCCAAAGTTGTCTTCTCTGATTATGCTCCTTCATTGAATGAGTTCGACTGACCGCGCTGTAAATCAGAGCAAGGGTCATATGCCCCTCACTTATGGGAGCGTCTGATCTCCTTGAGAGCTTGAGTGGAGTGACTTCCCTGTAAGGAAGGATCAGGCTTCTGTCTTTTGGTCTTCTGGGATTGTGTCCTGTTCTCAACCTTGTCAATTTGATTATCCTGTAATTAGGGTGCACTTCATGTGCCTCTTCCTGAGGGAGGGCTAGGATCTCCTTAGTGCTTTGGGCTGAGTGACCACCAAGTAAGGAGGGTTCAGGTCTCTTTCCTGAAACACATTTCATGTAGTCTGCACACCCAAAGGACCTTCCTGTAAGAAGGGTTCAGATCCTTTTGCTTTTGGCTCATTTGATTTGTTAGGCTAGTCACTTTGACTCCGCCTGTAATCAGGGTACAGATCTTGTCCCTCTTTCCATCTTTTACTGAGGAAAGACTGGTCAATTTGAATACTGTGTGTCGAGTTACCTGTAGTGGTGAGCTCTCTTTCGGTTCTGGGAAGTCCCACTTTTTTTTTATGAGAGTGTGAAAGCAAGTGATGCAAATGGAAGTGAAACTTTTTTGTTATTTTATTTACTTTAAATTGCTGCAGTGCTTTTTCATGTCTCTTTGCAGAGATGGAAGGAGAGCTCTAAGTGCACTGATGTTCTTATCCCCCTCCTCTTCTCCACAAAAGGGAAGAGTAAGGGGACAGAGATCATTTTTCAGTACCTTGAACAGCGTGACCTCCCTGTAAACAGGGATCTGGTCTGTGCGGTTCTCACTATCCTCTTTAGGTTCAGCTCCTTTTGGTGGGCTGATGGGAATAATTGGCCTTGAAGGAGGGCAATGTAGGGCCTGTGCCTGTGATTCACAGGATGTATATCATCCCCTGGTGCTTGGAGAGTGTGGCCACCCTGGATTGAGGGTCCAGGTCCCTGCCGTTCCTTGTTTTGCCAGCATGCTAGTTCAGTTGGTTAGTTTGAGTCATGACCCTGAAATTTCGGGAGAGTTTGTGTGCCTCTGGGTATGGGGGATGCTGAGCTCTGTGGAACCTTGAGCAGTGTGACCACCCTGAAGTAGGGTCCAGGTCTCGCTTGTTTGGTATTAACACCTTGCTCTGGCCCACTAATCAGCATGATGACCCTGTAATTAAGATCAAGTATCTATTGCAAGGAACTTGCTGAGCCCTATGAGGAGCTTGACCTTCCTGTCATTCAGAGTATGGTCTGTTCTCTCACTAATCTCAGTGATTACCCTGTAGGCAGGGAACAAGTTGCATCTCTCTTTTGAGATCTAGGGGATTTGTGCCATTTCAGTAACATGAGCATCCAGACCACCCTGTAACTAAGGTTTCAGTCTCCAAGGCCCCTTGGGGGCGGGGGGGGGTCTTTCCACTGTGCTTAGGTCATGGCTTGATGCAAGTGACAACTGTGTAATCAGGGACCAGGTCTTTACCATCTAGTCTTTTGGCACCAGGCTGAGTGCACCTGCATGGTCTAAATGAGCACCCTATAAACAAGGTACAGTTCTCAGACACAATGGCTACGTTCACACATGGAGGATTATTTTGATAAAGTTGTTCCAAAACAACTTGTATCGAAATAATGCCTTATTTCAAAATAAGTTAATTCGAATTAACAAAATGTTAATTCGAATTAAGGAAAAAAGCGGGAAACGAAATAGCATGTTCACACAGTGGGCATGCTATTTCGCTTCAGGGGCAGGGCACCATAGGAGGTATGGCAACATGGCCGCCTCACTGGGCCATGCCAGCGGCCATGTTGCTAGCCAATCCCATAAAAGCTGCCCCTGACCTCACTTCCCTGTCCACTCGGCTAGCAGCATGCTGCAAGCAATGGACTTTGCACAGCAGCCCAGACACTGCCGTGTGACCCGGGGATCCTCTGCCCACCGGCAGAGTGCCCTGCACATGCGGGACACTATGTTCGCGAACCCAGAGGGCGCCCAGCCTCCACACAAGGTTCTCATCCACCTCGTCCTCAGGGCAGACCTCATGCCCCTGCCCCCCTCCGTGCCCCTCCAGCTCTGGGTTCAGGAAACCAGCCCAGACTGGTGGGAGCGGGTCATCCTGCGCACCTGGGGCGACGAGGACTGGAGGCAGAACTTCCACATGACGAGGGCCAGCTTCACTGCCCTGGTCATGGAACTCACCCCACACCTGCGCCACAGGGACACCCCCATGAGGCCTGCCATCCCGGTGGACAAAAGAGTGGCCATGGCCCTCTGGAAGATGGCCACTCCGGAGTCCCACAGGGCAGTGGTGCACATCTTTGCCATCGGGAGGTCCACCATCTGCGCCATCCTCCGTGAGGTCGCCAGGGCCATCAGCTGGGTCCTGCTGCGGCGCCTGGTGAGAGCAGGGCAGCTTCAGGACATCATCCCTGGGATGGCCGCCCTCGGCTTCCCCAACTGTGCGGGGGTCCTTGATGCCACCCACATCCCCGTGAGAGCCCTGGAGCACAGGGCTGCGGAGTACTGCAACCGGAAGGGGTACCACTCCATGCTCCTGCAGGCCCTCATGGACCACTGGGGCCTCTTCCAGAACGTGTACATCGGATGGCCAGGGAGGGCCCATGATGCCCAGGTCCTCCAGAACTCTTCCGTCCACCAGGACATGGAGGCAGGCACCTTCTTCCCCCCCTCACAACATCAATCTCAGGGGAGTAGAGATGCCTGTCCTCGTCGTGGCCAACGCGGCCTACCCCCTGTGGCTCTGGCTCATGCGGCCATATGCAGGGCCCCTGGATCTGAGCCGGCAGCTTTTCAACTGCCGCCTGATCCGCTGCCGCCAGGTGGTGGAGCGGGCATTCGGCCGCCTCAAAGCCTGCTGGAGGTGCCTCCTCACCCGTCTCCACCTTGCAGAGAGGACTCTGCCCCACGTCATCGGTGCATGCGTGGCCCTCAATAACTTCTGCGACCTGTGGGGAGAGCCCATCCAAATGGTGTGGGAGGCTGAGGCCCAACTCCTTGCTGCGGACTTCACAGAACCCACAGGAGAGCAACCATCATGGCGAGCCCTCTCCGTGCGCGACGCCCTCCGGACCGCCTTCACTGAGGGGGAACTGTGAGGGCCAGGCCTGCCCTGCCCCACACCACCCTCTCTCCCGTTCATCCACAGCCAGCCTCCACCCGTCCACCTGCACTGTCAACTAACCCCAATAAAAACACTGACAACCACAAAGGCGGTTCAACAGGGGTTTATTTACAATGGGGGTTTGGGGCAGGGAGGGGGGCTTTGGGGGTTTTGGGGAGGGAGCGGCAACTTGGGAGGGGAAGGGGGTGCAAAAGACCAGAGGGCGGGGGGAGATCAGGCAAGGCCTGTGGGAGGCTCCGGGGTGGGGTGGTGTAGCCCGCCCACACCCACGGCCACCCTCTGGTTGTCGTCGCCTCCGGGGAGATCCAGGCGGCGACCCGTCGGCTGGCTGTGGTGGAGGCATCCTTGCTGCAAGCTCCCGAATGGTGGCTGGCAGCTGGTCAGCGAGGCGACCCAGGGCAGTGGCCAGCTCGACGTCCACCTCTATGGACCGCTCCAGGAGCCGGAGGGCAGCGTCCTGCCTTTGGCTCTGCTCCCGGCGCCAGCCCTGGGTTGAGGCCTCCATCCTCTCCCCCAGGTCCTCAAGTGCCTCGAGGAGCTCGGTGCGGGACCGTGGGGCCCTCCTCTGCCTCCGGGGTGCCCAGGGGCTCTGGTGTCCGGCTGCTGGTGGTGGTGGCAGCTGGCGAGCAGCCCTACGACCTGCTGGAGGGAAGCAGAAAACACAGTTGGCCCCTGCCACCTGCCGGCCCTGTCTGTTTGCACCTGTCTGCAGCACACACCCCTGCCCTGACTGCTAGCAGGTCCAAGGATCCAGTGGGACATTGCCCTGAGGTGGGGTTCCTGGTCCCCAAGGCCTCAGACGGAGGCCAGGACAGTACCTGGCGGGGGACATTGGGGGACCCTGGGCAAAAATGTTGTCTGGCTGGGGTCGTCATCGGGGTTTAGAGGGCCCTGGACCACCTGCCTGTACAAATCGGTATTCTATGGCATTGCAGGCTCCTTCAACCCCTCCAGTGAAAAGCCTGACAAACCCCTGTATTTCAGACAGCCTGCCAGACTGGGAATGTGAGAATAAAAACAGGAACAGGACAGTACAAAGGGGACCATGTCCTCCGTCTGCCTGCCATCTGGGAACCGTACCCTGGGGGCACACATGCTAGTGGTGCCCATGGGGGTGAGCTGGACTTAGTCATGCCTCGATCTAGGGGGTCTCCCATGGCTACCTGCCAGTGGTGTGGCCTGCATGCTGTCCACCCCACCCACGATGCGGCTGCATCTCCACTAGCCAGCCCCTGTTCACCACCCCCAGGCACACAGGGGCCTGTGAGCCCAGTGCCACCCGTCTCCGTGGGACCCGTGGCCAAGGGGAGGCCTTTGCACCCACCAACCCTGTGCCCTACCTGCCCTGGTGCCCAGCCCTGGCCCCCTCGCTGCCCAGGACCTGCTGGACAGGCCCAGCCCTGTGTGCCTCGGTGGGAGGGGAATACTTAACCACAGGGGCTCCAGAGGTCCGTCACGACGTCCCCGGCTCGGTGTTGGACCCAGGGATGGTGGTCGGCCCCTGGTCCTCCGGGCTGCTCCCTGCCTCGGTCCCGGCGAAGAGGTCAGGGCTGCTGGGGGTGGCCTCCACCACAGGTGGTGGTGGTGCGGCTGGAGGCCCCCCAACAGAGACGTTGGAGCCCGGGGCCTCTGGGCCCGATGAGGGGCTCCGATGCCCTCCTGAGTCCACAGCCTCAGCAGGGTGGCCGCTGGGCTCTGGACCCAAGAAGGCATGGAGCTCCTCGTAGTAGTGGCAGGTGGCGGAGCTCCCTGCCCCCTGAAGCTCCCGGGCCTCCCGCGTCCAGGCATGCTCCTGCCGGAGCATCTTGACCTTGCTGCAGACCTGCTCCAGTATCCGCGGATGGCCCGCCTCGGACATCTCCGCAGCAATGTCCGCATAGATGTCCCAGTTCCGGTGTGAGGACTGGAACGGGGACATGATGTCAGGCCTCTGCCACACCCCCAAGAGGCAGTGGACATCTTCACAGGTCCACACTGGGGCCCTGCGTCGCCCCCCAGCAGAGGTCCCTGCCTGGGATGCCATCTGCCTGTCAGGCAATACCCACGCTGCCTGACAGGCATGCCCAGGCAGGCACTTTCTGTTCCCCAGGGTGCTGAGCACCCTGGCAGGAAGGTCAGACAGTTGTTTCAAAACAGCTGTTGTTTTGAAACAACGTGTTTGGAAGGCGTTGTTTCAAAACAAATAGTTTCGAAACAATGTTGTTCGATCCTCATATGAGGTTTAAGTTGTATCGCTACAACACCGTTGTTTCGAAACAACCGTGCGTCATGTGAACAGTGCATTTCTTATTTCAAAACAACCTCTGTTGTTTCGAAATAAGAGTGCTGCATGAACATACCCAATTAGGGTACCCCCATGAAACTGCACCCAGAGTCCCAGCCCTTCAAATCACATTTTCAACTTGTCTGGATTTCGACTTTCTGCCTTGCCTGTGGTGTTCCTGGAGAAATATCATCCTGCTGCTCTCCCTGGTAAGCTCTGAAAATGAAGGTCCCATGGCAGTTTCGGACTAAGTCAATCGAAGCAGTATATGCTTTAACATTGACTTAGTTATACTTTCCAGTTAATTCCATACTGCCCTAAATGATCAAATTCCTCATGATTATGTATGAAGAGTCCCTGCTGCAGTGCTTGTCAAGGGGAAATGAGATAGTGACTTGGTGGTGGGATAGTTTTGGTGCTTTTCTCACTTGGTGGGCCTTGGGGGGAGGGGAAAGTGCTTAGAAAAGCGCTCACAGAGGATTACATGGAACTGACTTGGAGGCAGAGCTGAAGAGCCCGGTTGTTTGGAGACCCAGGAAAACCAGCCAGGCTCAGCAGTTTACCCTCAGTAGGTGTTGGGAATGTGGAGTTGAGGTAAGGGTGTGCTTCCTCTTCTGTTTTCCAGGCAGCTCCAAACACAAGTGGACAAGAAGGAAGGAACAGGAATTTCAATCAGAGAAGAAGAAAGAAGACTCAAGTTACTGAAGCTGGAGGAGAAGGAAGGGACTCTGGACATTAGTAACCTCCCTGTAGTTGGCTTGGGTCACATAACAACACTTTATGGGGATCTTGAGCCATTGAATACCTTGATCAGCATGACTACCCTGTAACCAGGGTCCAGGTCTGTGTTATTTCCTGTTGATTTTCTGCTCCATTAGCTGGCTAGTGAGAGTGAGCACCCAGTAATCAGGGTACAGGTCACCTTCCCCTTTTTTTTGAGGGACATGGAATCATTTGGTATCTTGAGCAAAGTGACCACCCTGTAAGTAGGGTCCTGGTCTTTGCCCACTTGCTCATTTGGCATTCGGCCATTCTCTGGCTCACTAGTCATCATGACAACCCTGTAATTAGGGTGCATGTCACAAGTATCTATTGTATGGGGCTTACGAAGCCCTATGAGGAGCTTGACCTTCCTGTAATTCAGGGTGTGGTCTGTCCTCTTTGACTAATCCCAGTGACCACCCTGTAATCGGTGGACAGGGTGCATCTCTCTTTTGAAGTCTGGGGATTAGTGCTATTGCAGTGACATGGGCATCCTAACCACTCTCTTACTAGGGTTTGAATCTCCACAGCCCTTCGGGAGTCTTTCCACTATGCTTAGTTTACAGTTTGATGCAAGTGACCACGCTGTTATCAGGGACCAGGTCTTTGCCATCTCTTTTTTGGCCCTAAGCTGAATGCAGCTGGTCAGTCTGAATGAGCACCCTGTAAACAGGGTACAGATCTCATCAAATGTTATTTATTGTGCCCCTTGAAACTGCGGCCAGAGTCTTGGCCCTTCACACTGCGCTTGTAAGTTGCCTGGAATTCTGCAGCCAAGTCTCTGGGTTTCTGCTCTGTGTACTGTGCTCTTGGAGGGGCCACCTCCTGCTGCTGGTGCTGGTAAGGTCATAAAGACAAGGTCCTGTGGTCGTTTTGGACTAAATCACCATATACTCTTTTCCTTTCTCTCTTAATGTTGGTGTCTATATCTGTTAATTCCATGCTGCTCTTGATCATCTATTTCTGCTTAGTTTGTCTTATGACTTTAAAACTGCTTCTTGTTATACATGTCACTAGGTAGTCTTGAGAATGGTTTTTTAAATTGGGTTAATTTGATAACTTTTCTGCACATTTTTGCTTTCCCTTTTTTTTGTGCTAATTTATTGAGCCTGCAGGAGTTCCTTTTCTTTTTTCCCCTTGTACATTGGAGGCATTTTTGTCTGCAAATACATTTCTTTTCTTAAGGAGTTCAGAACTTCTGTCCTGTTTATTGCTGTTGTTGTTACCATTGGGGAGGAAGGGGCTAACACTCTGGTCAGTGAGTCCCAGGGCAGCCAATAGGAATGAAACACAGGTTTTTGAATTGGAGCAACAGCCATGCCTGTTCCTGTTTGGATGTAGCAGAGCTCCTGAAAGGATCAGGGGGAGGCCGGAGAGAGGCCTGAGGAAGGATGCAGTGACATCCCTACCCAAGATAAGCTCAAGTTTGTTACTGACCAGGTGTGAGTAGAACAGGGAATGTTTACTTAACTGTGGTCGGTATTTCTTTGTTTTTGGTTTGTTTTTAGATTTCTCTGTGCTGAGCACATGTACCCCCCTCCCCCTACCCTGTAACTACCTAAGTTAAATCCCAGAGAAGCAACTCTCTGTGTTTCTTATCTGTTTTTTTTAATTAAAGATTTTACCTTTTAAGTAAGCTCTGGTTCTGAGTCCTGAAGGGTAAAGGGTTTGTGTGAATGTGCCTCAGACTGCACAGCCAGCTCCTAAGGGGGATTCTGTTCCAGTTCCAGCTGATATCACAGCTGGGGTTCAGTCACTCTCCTGAGGGAGGAATAAAAGTGAGTGAGGGTACCTCACAGGAAGGAATTCCCAAGTGCTCCTTCCTGGGTTTCGTGAGGTTTTTGCATTTTTGGCGTTGGCAGTGATACCACTCCAAGGCCAGGAACTGGCGGCCTTGGAGAGTTTTAAGACCAGGCTTTAAGGCCAGTGTCTTTTAAGGCCTGTTGCAGGCTCCCACATTCTGCACTCAGAGTGCCAGAGTGGGGAAACAGCCTCAACAGCTGTATTCTAGAGCCTGAAATGGACAGATATTTTGAAAATCAATCTTTCTTTTTTCATTAACCAAATTAGTACATTATCCTTTTATCTATTTCTTTTCAAAATGGATTTGTCTTTAAACCTTTAATATGTTTCTGTGATTTTTCTCTAGAATTTAAAATAGCATTTGACATCTGCTATAACTGTCTTGCACACCCTTATTCATCCTTTAAAGGAGATTTGGGGAAAATGGAAACACCCAACCCAAAAACAAGGAAATAGAAGAGAAGTTAAGGCCTGTAGTGAAGAAGAAAGAGAACAAATGTCAAGAGGAAGGTATAATTGTTTGAGCTACTTCAACCATATTATACATTCACAGACTGATCTTAATTTCCTCTAATGTAATTTATGAATAGATTTTCTTAAGAAATATTACATATTTGTTGTGTAAAGTAATTAACATGACTTTAAAATAGTATTTTTGGTTTCTTTTCAGGTTTATACCATATCCAGCACCATGGTATATCTGTGCATTGGAAGGAGAATTTGTATATAGTGCTAACATCTTTTACCTGTCGAATGCTGGTTAACATTAATAAGCAGCATAGAATAAACTCTGAAGCTCAGTTACCTGTGGCACCACATTACCATCTGAAGCCTGGAAAACTGCTACCAGCTTTCAGTTCAGTAACTACCTGTGCTACATGAGAACTAATATATCATCTTATTATATAGTTATGTATGTGTTCTCCGACTGTCTTTTACTAATGAGTCTTTAGAGCATGTTTTACGCATCATATTTTCATATTCTAATAGAGAAGCAGGATATCCTTTTTAGCAGGGTTTTGTGTGTATTGAATTTGAAGGATGCTTGAAGATGATGATGTGGATATTTTATGCAGGTGGTTTTCTGTTAAGTGTTAGTGTTTGTGTAGAGGTGCAGTATTCTGTGATTATGTCTGTTTTTCAGGTATTGGGTTAATGTGAATTATTGATAAGTGTAGATAGTTTGTGTATGTATACTATTAGATGTACTTGGAGGGCAAAGTTGTTGTTGCCTGCTTGGTGCAATTGTATTGGTGTGAAGACTAGTCCAGGGTAGGTGTTTGAAAGCAGTGAGTTTTAAATTTTGAGCTCAACAGAGGGATCTGGGACCCATCTGGCTATACCTGTTCCCGCTGTCATTCCTAATTCTAAAATCTGGGATGAGGATGATGAGGCAAAATAAAGATATTGCCAGAGACTGTCAAGAGTTTAGCATTTCTGTGGCTTGAGGCAATCCCTTTAACCGTACTGAGCTTTTAAAAGTGTAATAATTGTGGAAAACCTCTACATCTGCTAGTTAAGTGTTGAACAATGACCTGTATTTAAAATTTATACTGGTAGTTAATTCTGTTCTCTGTCTACTAAGATGATTTTAGCCATTTATGATGTATGAAACAAATTAATTAGTTTAATTATACCTATTTGATAAAAGTTTTATTGTATGTGAAATTAATAAATTTAACGTAGCCTGTCATATCACCTGACTTTGCTTTCTGCAACTTCTTATTTAATAATGTTTAATAACATAAATATTAATAAATGTATATAAACTTCAGCTATATTCTCACTTCTGTTTTAGGCTAAACATAAAAGAATGTGGTAAGCTTGTGAAGCATATTGGTATAGTTTTAATTTAATCATGTATTTTTACCTTTCCATGTGATTGTTGGAAGGAAGTAACTACCCTGTAATGGTGCAAAGTTCATTGTGCTCTTGCATCACATGTTTTTTGTCAGTCTGTGGTGTGACCTTGAATTTCTAAGGTGCACAAGAATAGGAATTGGATTCCTTCATTGCTCACAAGCTTGCAGAGTTCTTGAGATCTGCAGAGCTTGCTAGAGCCCTAGAGTTTGCTTCCCAAGCAAAATATATGAGACCCTTGTGTCTGTGATAAGATTGGCTTAAAACTGGCAAGATTTGCTGATTTTTGTAGAATTCCAGTTATAATTTTTTAGTTTATTGAATTAAATATGAAAATAAATAAATATATGAATCTTATTTTTCAGAAATTATGACTGGACTAGAATTCAGGAGATTCAGGATTTATATTCCTGGCTCTGCTACTAGTCCCTGTTGGAAACAGGTCACTGAACTAGATGAAGCACCGCTGTTACTCAGTATGGCAAATCCTGTAATATTCTGTTGTGTCTGGCCATTTTACAAATGTCCACTGGTAAGGAGCCCACAGGAACCTTTATCCAGAAGGGGAGATGGAGGCTCAAGGCCATTTGAAAATGGAACTCAAATATTCCAGGAAGTCTTTAGCCATCTTTTTGTGGATGACTTTGTGTCTCTTTAATCGGTTCCTCTCCTTCCCTTACCTCCACATGCATTTGCGTGAACTTTGACACTGCATAGCTTTTTATTTTTTTTTAGCTTCTCCATGCACTGCATCCTATGTTTCCAGGTGGGTTTCAGGGCACCTGAGACCTTCTTGATGATGTATAAGTAGCAGCCTCAAAGACTGTCAGGCAGAGCTGATGACACAGCACCTTGTTCTGTATGATGGGCTGGGTTAAGAGATCTTTGGAGATCTCCCCAAACAATATTCCTGTGTTTGTGTGCTGCTGCTAAACCTGCTGCAATGGAAACAGTCCATGTGAGACTGCTGTAGTTTGGGTATGCAAATGGTATTTTCCTAATGATGACAAATCTCAGTGTCTGTTGTCTTCCATGAAGGTTTCATCTTTTTATACCAGGTGTGAATCTGGACCATGGACTTCATCTACATTTACTAGGGAACCCTCACTATTAGCCCATATGTAAACACTGCTTGTCTGGAGAGGCTGTCCAATTCACGCTTCATAGCCTCAAGAACTTTCTCTATATGTAAAAGTTTAGTACATTTGATACATTTTTAAAAATAGGTCAGTAACAGATGAAAAATTATTTAAGGGTCTGAATACTTTATACAAACACATTTTATGACCCCTCAGGTAGCCTTAGGATTTTTGTAAAGGTTTTGCAAAACTTTGTAACAATTGTTCTACTGTTTTCAATGCCCATTAAAGTCATGGGGCACATTCAAATGTGGTAGTTATCCATGAAAGCAGACACTTCAAAGTCATGAACACCCAAATATTACTACCTGGACTATCCCACAAACACTTTAGGGCCCAGTTCTGCACCACTGAGACATTGGATGTTTTCCACCATTAATTATGCGTGCAAGCAAAGGTAATCCAAATCAGCAAACAAAATAAGTTTACACAAAACTGAGCAAAATACACTGAACAGTTCTTTGGTTTGAGTGAAACATTGCTCATCAGATCATTGGCAAATCAGATACTGCCATGCTGGAATGATGCATGAAAATCTAAAAGTGAAATTTTAGCAACAGAAAAACACTGTGGTACTTCTACAGACTAATGAATTTATTAATCATATGAACTTTCTTGGGAGGAATCTGACTTCCTCAAATACTAGAAAGTAGAAAACATACAGCAGGGGAGGGAAAAATAAACGAATTATAAGGCATAGGATCAGGTCAGACTATTTCAGCAAATCACACAAGTTCTGTAGATTCATACAGTGTGGCAAAACATACAAAGGAGGAAAATCACTTCTTGTAATGAGAAATTCAACCTATATCAGCAAATTTAAAACCAAGGGAATTACTTCTTCACATAACTCAGTCAGCCTGTAGAACTCATGGGGAGAGGACTTAGGAAGGCCAAAACTGACAGGGTTCAAAAAAGAACTAGGTAGGGTCATGGAGGATAGGTCCATCAGTGGCTATTAGTCAAGATGGGCAGGCATGGACCTCTGTGCTCCAGGTGTCCATACTAGCTTCAGATGGCCAGAAGTTGACAGCAGGCAACAAGGGATGAATAACTGATGCTTGCCTGTTCTGTACATTTCCTTGAAGCACCTGGTATTGACTTTTGTCAGAAGACAGAATACTTGGTTAGATGGACCACTGGTGTGAGCCAGTGTGGCTGTCCTTATGGATGATAGGTAGCAAAGCACGGAGACTGGTGTCTGAGGTGGCAGACAGTATGCCGTGTAAAATGCTGCCCTTTTAAGCCAGTGAAGAGCCTGGCACATATCATGCTCTCTAAACACTGAGAGCAATAACCCTTCCTGCCAAGTCCAATCCTCACCTGTCCCAGCTCTCACAATCTGAGCAAAACCTCTGGCACATCAATGTGTGCTAGGAAATGAACCAACATAGAATTTGACCAAGAGCGAGCCATGACAAGAAGAAAGCAGAATGGGAGAGCCTGCCTGGTGCTACACCACACTGACCAGCAAAACCTCCAACTTATATCTATGGATAATGTCTGATAAGAGATAAATAGGTAACACACATCCACCAGTATTAGGAGACAGGCATGGTGAAAAATAGAGCTATGCACTCCCTTTCACAAGCCAGTAGGTGGCAGCAGAAGTGCACAGGCAAGGCATTGCAGTAGTCGGCTGGAGAAGTTCTGGCTGAGCCCTGTGAGCCGCATGCCAGGCTCTGTTTACGTTTACACAGGGCAGGTGTGAAGTGTAGATGAGGCAGCAGTGCCCAAGGTTTGCTTTTGGAGCACAGATGCCCAAGCAAAGAGGCAGCCCCAGAACCTCTGAAAGGGCAGCAAGTGCAGGGACATTTGCAGCTGTCGTTCCTATATGTTTATAATGGCTAGTAAATGGCAACTTTTGCAAGGCAATATTGAGAGCTGTCACCACTATCTTCTCTCTTAAGGTGTGTGTGGGGGTGGTGGTGCACTGTCCCCAGGGATGTTTCTTGTACCACTGTGCAAAGAAAGTGCCAAGGTACCAATTGGTTTGCCCTCTGCATCTGTATAAGTGGCTTAGGCTTTGCTTTGCTCCCTTTTCCACACAGCTGTCATCGTCTCATGCCACACCTCTGCCAAGCAGCTGTCATAACACTTGGAAACCAGCTGCTCTTCCCAGGAGCCAATTACATGCAACCCAGCCTCTTGCCACGTTTGCAAAGTGATCTCCTCTGTGGACCCACTGAAGCTCTTTCCTTCCTGCCATCCAGACTCCCCTAGTTTTCAGCACCCTCACCTCTCTGTCAGTCTCAATGTCCTTGGTCTATTGTTTTCCAATTTGCGCTCAGGGTTCTGTGACCTGGGGACCTTTTTGTTAGTTACATTCCCCAAGGACCCCACTTAGCACACAGACTCTGTCTGAGGCGTCTGTCTGCCTGAGATTGCTTCCTATACCTCTTCTGGATTAAATAACAGGCTGATTTATCTCTTGCCTAATTGCTTTGGATTATTTGTCAGCTCCCTTCTCTGATTTAATTTTGTCTCACCATTTCTTCGCCACAGCAGAGACGTGAAGCAAAGCTGGCAGGCAATGATTTATGGAGCAGAAGTCAGTCCTTGTGCTGCTGTGTTTCTTGATGCATCCTAGGGCAGTTTGAGCAGAAATCAGTAGAGAAGCTGTGGGAAATCCACTTGGTTTCACCTTTTGGCATGGATCAGGTTTGTTAGGAGACTTGTTAAAATGGGCAGACCTTTCCAGACAACCCACAAAGCCATGACCCTGATTTTGAAATAAAACTTGGAACTAGCCACCATCAGAGTTGGGCCCAAACTGGAAAGTTCTGATCAGCATCCAGATCTAAGTTTCTGTGAAGTTCAATGGTGTTTAGAGCTGGTGAGGATTTAGCTTTGAGACTCCTCCCCACCGCCCATAAGAGGGGCCAGTCACA
Organism: Podocnemis expansa; assembly: GCA_007922195.1. Lineage (NCBI taxonomy): Eukaryota > Metazoa > Chordata > Testudines > Podocnemididae > Podocnemis > Podocnemis expansa. The sequence continues at coordinate 47,437,020 of ML681981.1, read as the reverse complement.
GTGTATGAATCAAGTATGCAGCTTGACCCCAACTCCAAAAGTTGTGGGGTTCATTGGATGTAAGTTTCTGGCCCAGCTCTACTTCTTATTGTGTGAATTTGCAGGACTGTTTTGCTCAATTTTAGCACAAAATGTGGAATCTGGATGTTTTCACTGAATTTTGTTTTCAGTTTGGGGTTTGCTTGAACTGGAAAAACTTATCTAGATCTCTGTGATGTTAAAGAGCTGCCAATCATTGCAGCTTTTACACCGCACACACCCACTTCGGTTCCTGCTTATATCGAATACCATGCATGAGAAAAATAACAATGTACCAGACTGTTTCTTTGGGATTCACATATGTGACATGACCTCTGCACTGTAGGAGCTCACTATTGATCTAGCCTTAGACCTACAGTGAAGGCCTCTTCTGCCTGAATGAAAGGGCAATTCCCTTAGCTATGAGTTGACTCTGCAGCTGCTGTAAACAGCTATAGGAGGAGACATGATCACATGGACTGGGATTGAGGGGTATGTATCCTAACTAAATAACAAGCAATATCCCAAGCTGCTGAGGCAGAACCCTACATTGGCTACTATTTTATAATTTCCCAGAACCCAGGCCTTCCATCATCATCACTACTCACAGCTTTGTTCTTTCAGTTAGCAGAATAATTTCTGTAGCAACCAGCAGTAAGATGCTGTTATCTCTGTGGTAAGCAACAGTAGAAGGGAAGAAAACAAACACTCACCCTGGGAGGGGATGTTCATCCTCAGCATCAGCAGTTCAGGTTCCAATATGGACCATCCCTTTGTATTCATCCTCATTACAGGTCAAGATCCAAAGGTGTAGCCGTGTTAGTCTAGTTCACTAAAGCAAACAAACAAGGAGTCATGAAGTACTTAAAGACTAACACATTTATTTTTTGCATGAGTTTTCAGGGGACAAAATCTCACTTTGTCAAATGCTTTGAAGCATCAAAGCATCTGACAAAGTGGGATTTTCTCCCATGAAAGCCTATGCAAAAAATAAACTTAGTCTTTAAGTGCCACAGGACTGCTTGTTTGTTTGTATCACAGGTCAGTATCAGGGACTGAACCTGTGTTGGAAAGCAGATCACAGAGGATATGGTTGGAAGGGACCCAGGAAGTCATCTAGTCCAAGACCCCTTCTCAAAGCAAGGCTAATCCCAGTTAAATCAGATCTAGACACACAATTTTCAAAAGACCATTTCTAAGTTGAAAAAAGCTCAGTGTCAAAACATTTTGAGAGACAAAGTCGGTGAGGTAATATTGTACATTGGACCAATTTCTGTTGCTGACAGAGAGATATGTTGTTGAGCTTATACGGAGCTCTTCTCTGGGTCAGGGCCATACTCCAGTGGTCTTGGAAAGAAACTCCCAGCACTACAGCAAAATGCAAGCTGACCCTGCATTTATAACAATGCAGACGCATTAATAGGCCACTCTATCTTAAATAGCACATATTCTGAGGGACCAACAACTTACATTAAACAACCTGGTCCACCTTTTATTTTGTCAGGCTGCTGAGATCTTTTGCAGTCACTAATAAAAAATAGTAAATAAGATACTACCTCATCCACTTTGTCTCTCAGCCACTAGGTGGCATTGTCTAACTGCATTTACTATAGAGCAGGGCTGGCCAAACTTACGGAACTCAAGAGCCACACAAGTCGATTATTAAAGCTTCAAGAGCCGCACTGAGGCATATAACCACGTATTTTTACCTACTCCAAAATTACTAAGTTTCAAATTCATTGCACATTTTAATTTTATTGTAAAAACAGGGCAAATATTGATCATACTAATGTCAGATACTAATAATTATTTAAGGTTACCATGAAACTAGGCCTTTACAGTAAAAACTTAGCTGTCCCTAGATGTAGAACACTACAGGCTTGTGGCAAGTTTTTTTAAAATCTGGGCAGTAACTTGTCAATGCAGTAGGGAAAAGCTCTTGCAGATGCTGATCTCTAAGTATTGCACAATGTTTTGAATTTCATTGCAGAATATGATGCTTCACAGCAGTAAGTTGTGCCAAAAATTGAAAGTAATCTATGTTCAGTTTTAAACTTTTCTCCTTTGTATTTTCATCTCTTAGTATTCCATATCATGTTTAGGACTTGTAAAACATGATTTTATTTTAAAAACAAGTACACTGCAATAGGGCCTATGAGAAAATCTAAACATGCTATGGCTTCTCTGACCATGGGTGTGTGCACACAGCAGTCTTATTTTGAAACAACAGAGGTTGTTGTGAAATAAGAAACGCCATGTTCACACGACATACTGTTGTTTTGAAACAACTTAAACCCCATTTGGTGACGAAACAACGTTGTTTCGAAATGATTGTTTCGAAACAATCCCATCAGAACATGTTATTTCGAAACAACGGTGACTCATTATGAAATAACTGTTGTCCAAACATGCTATTTCACTTTGAGCTTTTTTCCTTAATTCGAATAAACATTTTCTTGATTCAAATTAATTTATTTCAATATAATGCCTTATTTCAATACAAGTTGTTTCGAAACAACTTGTATTGAAATAAACCTCTGTGTGTGAACACAGCCCATGTCACGCTTCCCTCCCCCTCCCCTCCTGCCGCTTTCCTGCCATCTCTTACCATGCTGCTGCTTCTCTACTCTCCCCAACCATGCCGCACTTCTGCCCCCCACCCCACCCCAGCCCTGACCATGCTCTTGCTACCCTGCCAACATTTCTGCCAATAAACTTGTTCACTAGAATACTCATGGACAGTGAAAACAAAAGGTCTGAGGACTCAATCAGAAACAATTAATTTTGAAATGAAAGTAATAGTAAGGGAAAACACTGCTCTTATCTTAATCCTGTGAAGAGATGCACACGGGGACATCTTTTCAACTGTTCAGAATCACAACAGATCAATGAGAATTTATGGGGATATAAAGTGCAAGATCAGAGCCTGTTTCAGTAAGTGCTTTGGAGTCCATGCACAGAAAATATTATGGAAAAAATCCTGTTGAGTTTATTCAGTTTGGGGTCAGGCCTGTATAAATTCTAAATATCATTATTTGGTTTTTATAATGCAAAGTAAAATCGTTATTGGTGAGTGATTTTTTTCAGAACGTTTACAACAAAATTTTCCATCCTCTGCACTTCACAACAATTACTCTCTTGTCTAATGGGCTCAGAAACCCATAGAGTCATTCATGAAGACTGCACTGAAATATAAATGAATTTTGACTACTGGTATACAGCAAAGAAAAATGAATACATGTTGAATGCTATTTAATCAGTGGAAGTATAGTGCTGCTATTGAACTTTGTGGTGAATGTAAATTATCTTGGTAATTGACTTAGTTATATTAATTAAAATTTTCTTATAAAATAAATGTACTAGCAGTTCCTTCTGCAAACAGATGACATACTGATGTCACAGGCACATTTGTTCAATGGACTTAAGGAATTTTACTTCTAAAGCCAGTTTTCTGTAGTGGTGGTCTATCCTAAGTCTAAATCATTTTGCATGCTGAAAATGAACCATGATCCATAATAAGTACTTGTATCATTCTTTAAATTAATAGACTTTTTTAAAATAACCTTTTGACAGTAGTCAGTAGTTTTGGATGCAACCGTGTCAATTTTCAGTCATTTCTGATGATTCTTATTTAATTCTCAAAATAGAAATACAAGAGAAATAATTTTGCATTATATTACAATATCTGGAAATGCCAGGTGATTTTTTAAAAAAGAGAAAAGCAATTGTAAATTAATTTAAGTTTAATTTGCTAGATTATCATCACTTATCTGTAGTTCGTTGTAGACTTACTCTTGATCAGTTTATGTTGCCAGTTTAAAAGTATTTACCCAGAAAACAGTATCAAAAAAGGAAAGTATTTAAAAAATCATGCACTCAGGTCAGACTTTTTCTTGCTGGTGCTACTTTCATTTTGCCTCTGTGTGCATCCCATTTATCCAATGAATGAAGCCTGTGATGTTGTAATTAAAGACTATATCATAATGCACACAGACAAGGAGGGTAGAATTAATATTGTGTGGGCAAACTGTAGAATCTGACATGTCTTTGCATCTAACTGAGGAGGTTGCCTTTCCCTGCTGGCTTTCACAATGCTGCCCCTCCCCTCCCAACTCTTACCACGCTGCTTTTTCCCCGCAAGCTCTCAGCATGCTGCTCCTCGCCTCCCAGCTCTTACCCCATTGCTTTTCCTTGCTGGCTCTCAAAATGCTGCCGCTCCCCAGCTCTGACCACACTGCTCCTCCGCTGCCGGCTCTCAGCGTGCCGCCGCCACCACCGCCGTCGCCTCTAAGCTGTCCCTGACGATTGCAAATTTCTTGCCCCTGGCTCCCACCATGCCACCCTTCCCTGCCATGCTCTCCCGGGATCCGCAATTTTCTTTAAAGAGCCGCATGCTATAGAGCTTATTAAATTTCTTAGCTACCTTCAAATCAGTCATTGCTTGGTGCTTTGTAAAAGTTGTCTGAGTGCTCCGTTGAGATTACGTGAACTTGCTAAAGAAATTCTTCAAGGAAGGGCAGATCTAAATGGCTGGGTAGTTATGATTTTATATTTATTGTTTTAAATATATGAGGGGTTTTTTGTTTGTTTTTTAACCCACAACCCCGGGGCAGAGACACAAACCCAGGGCAGTGTCCTGATAGTGAGCAACTGTTACAATCATGCAGTAATGACATTTCAGCAGCAATGAAACGTTATGTGTGAATAATGCACAAGCTCAAGCCATTGGCAGCATTAGGTACCCAATTAACTCAGCTGCACAGTAAATCAAAGCAACATAGAAAAATTCATCAACCTGAATTTCGTATCTGCGATCGCTTTGTCATAAAGCCAAGTTCCAAGGGGCAGCCGTGTTAGTCTAGTAAAGCAAAAAAAAAGCAAGGAGTCTTGTGGCACTTAAAGACTAACAGATTTATTTATCGCATGAGCTTTTGTGGGAGAATATCCCACTTCGTCAGACGCTTTTAAGAGGGAGAACTTACAGAACTGGATCAAAATAAATGCAGGGGAGTGTAAGACATGGGATCAGGTCATGCTGCAGCAGCAAATCAGAGCATTTGTAAGGATTCAAACTCTAGAAAACAGCACTCAGAGGGAGTTTGAAGTCAAATTACCCATTATAATGTGAAAACAAAACATTATAACAGGTAATTTGACTTCAACCTCCCTCTGTGTGCTGTTTCCTAGGCTATGTTCACACAGGGAGGGCTTGTTTCGAAACAAGCTGTTTTGAAATAACTCTTTATTTCAAAACACCTTATTTAGAGGACAAAAAACTTTGTCCTCGAAATAAGGCAGGGAAATAGCAGGTCCACAGTGTGGACCTGCTATTTTGACAGGGGAGGGGATTCTAGGCACCCTAGGGGCAAAGTGCGGCTGGGTGCTTTACCCCGCGGGTGCCTGCAGGGACTGCAGACACCCTCCAGGTGAGGCGCCGCAGGGCGCCTCACCCGGGG
>ML681981.1:47396049-47426546 GCA_007922195.1 Podocnemis expansa | reverse complement strand
CATGTCCGAACAGGGCTGTTTTGAAACCTCTGGTTTCGAAACAACCCTGTTTCAAAACACAACTAGGTTTAAAGCTATTTCGGAAGCAGCACGGCCATTTTGAAACAAGCTGTTTGCTTGTTTCGAAATGGCCTTGCGTCGTGTGGCCATGGCACTTCTTATTTCGAAACAACCTCTGTTGTTTCGAAATAAGAAGTGTGTGTGGCCATACCCCTAGAGTTTGAATCCTTACAAATGCTCTGATTTGCTGTTGCAGTATGACCTTCATTTATTGTCATCCAATTCTGTAAATTCTCCCTCTTCAAAGTGTCTGACGAAGTGGGATATTTTCCCACGAAAGCTCATGCAATAAATAAATCTGTTAGTCTTTAAGTGCCACAAGACTCCCTGCTTTTTTTGTCATAAAGACTTTCCTGATATTGTATCAGCACACAACTTTATTATGAAGGTGCCAGTTGTGGAGCTTCATGGTTAAGACAGAGTTTCGTGTAGCACTTCTATGAAAGGCTGGATTCGTGCTTTGTGTGAGAAAAATGCAGCAGATCCTCCACAAACATTATTGCACTGGTTCTGTGGGCTCAGAATGAATTTTCTGAGAATTTACAAATAAACCCTTTCTCCCATTTCAGAATTATAAGTAATTGAATGCTGGGTCCTTTAAGTAATATGGCATCTGCCTTTTTGTCACACAGTGTGATGACAGACTCTTCAGGCTTTCCAGAGAGTTACAATTCATTGAAATCATGTGCATAGGCTGTGTTTGAAGAAAGTAGCTAGTCTTAGTCAAAAACTGTAGTTACTCAGTTATTCATATTGTCAGAGAAATCTTTGCAACAGTGAGAGTGGTCACAGACTGGAGCCCTTGAAGGAAAAATCAGATGCTACTGTAAGTGATTAATTAATATTTTTATTTATTATTTGCATTACCTTTTTGCCTAGGAACCCCGGGCAAGGATCTAGACCTCTGTGTCCTGTATTTCTACAACAGCTGGCACCATGAGATGGTCCTAGCCTCAAAGAGATTCCACACTAAGAATAAGACAAGTGACAACAGGTGGATACAGGCAGACTGACAGGAGTTGTAGAAGACAGCAAAGTGACAAGAATGGTCATCCTGAAAGGGAGCAGTTTCTGCACCCCCCACTGCCTAAATTTTATCAGGTTATTCCAGGGATTCAGTAGGGGGACAGCACTGAACCAACGCCCAGCAACATGCTAGCTGGTAGTGTCACTTTTTAAAAGCCCAGGGCTGTTGCCACTGAAGAGCTCATAACATGGGTCCCAAAAAAAGGGGTCTTCCACGATGCTAGCCCATGTTTGGCATGGGTCATTGAATGCTCCAGGCATTGTTAACACTCAACACAATGGCATATGGAGCCCCACACCCTCCTAGACTGCGTGAATGTTCTCAGAGTACCTCATGTATCATACAGAGAAAACCACCTGTCCATTTCCACTGGCTCCCAGCCTTGCATGCCAGGATGGTACCTTCCTGTCCTGGTCAGAAGCCTGGTCAGTGTATGTTTATTAATCAGTTCCAGGGTGAGCAGATGCCCAATTTTACATGGACAATCCCAATATTTAGGGCTTCTGCTTATATAGCTATCTATTACTATTAGTAGTATTAGTTGGAGCTGATCTTGCCTTGAACAGAGGGTGGATTAGATGACCTCCTGATGTCCAGTTCATCCCTAATTTTCTATGATTTTATGATTGATCTCCCACCCCCATATCAATTTTTCACTTTTGCTATATGGTCACCCTACCCAGTCCACCCCCCCCCCCAACATGGAGGGAACCTGTTGTTTCGAAACAAGAGCCGTTGTTTCGAAACGGCTTAAACCCCTTCCATTTTGAAATGATGGGTATTTCGAAACTAGTCGTTTTGAAATAACACCATTGGGACATGCTGTTTTGAAACAACGGTTATTGCGAAATGACTCGTTTTGAAATAACCATCATCCGGACATGTTATTTCGAAACAAGAGTTGTTTCAAAATAACAGTCTGACCTTCCTCCCAGGGTGCACAGCACCCTCGGGAAACAGGAAGTGCCTGCCTGGGTGTGCTTGTGAGGCAGTGTGCCCAGAGGCTTCTGGCAGCATGGCCTTCCAGGGGAGCACTGCTGCAGGGGGTTGATGCAGGGCTTCTGTCTGGACCCCTGAGGAGGTGCACTGCTTCCTCACAATCTGGCAGTGTCAAGACATTATGTCCCGGTTCCTGGCCAGTTACCAGAACCGGGACATATATTCAGACATTGCGGCTGCAATGTCTGAACAGGGCCATGCTCGGATGACCAACCAGGTCCAGAGCAAGGTCAAGGCCCTACACCAAGACCATGCCTGGACCCAGGAGGCCTGGGAGCTCCAGGGGGCAGGGAGCACTGCCACCTGGCCCTATTTTCAGGAGCTCCATGCATTCCTGGGTCCAGAGCCCAGCGGTCTCCCCACTGAGGCTCTGGACACAGGGGTGCAGCAGAGCCCATCGTCTGGCCCGGAGGCAGCGGGGACAGGCTCCGACGTCTCCGTCAGGGGGCCTCCTGCCACAGCACCACCAGCGGCGGAGGCTACCCCCAGCACCCTGGAGCTGTTCCCTGGGCCTGCAGTGGAGAGCAGCACTGAGGACCAGGGGCCTGACACCATCCCGGCCCCTGGGGACTCCGACACTGATCCCAGGACATCTCGCTGGACCTCCGGAGCCCCTGTGGGTAAGTATTCCCCTCCTGCAGAGGCACACAGGGCTGGGCCTGTCCAGCAGATCACAGGTAGCGAGGGGGTACAGGGCCAGGCACTGGGGCAGGTAGGGCACAGAGTCAGCAGGTGCATAAGCCCCCCCTTGGCCATGGGTCCCACAGAGACAGGTGGCACTGGGGTCACAGGCCCCTGCGTGCCTGGGGGTGGTTAACAGGGGCTGGATGTCAAAGATGCAGCCGCATCTTGGGCGGGGTGAAGAGCATGCAGGCCTCACCACTGGCAAGTGACCTTGGGAGACCCCCTAGAGCAAGGTGTGGGTGAGTCCAGCTCACCCTTGTGGGCACCACTAGCATGTGTGCCTCCAAGGTACGGTTACCAGATGTCGGGCAAAAGGAGAACATGGTCCTCTTTTTACTGTCCTGTTCTTCTTTTTATCCTCACATTCTCTGTCTGGCAGGCAGTTTAAAATACAGGATTTTGTCAGGCTTTGTACTGTAGGGGTTGAAGGATCCTGGAATGCCATAGAATACTGATTTGTACAGGCAAGTGTTCCAGGGCCCCCTAAACCCTGAAGAATATCACAGCCAGACAACATTTTCTCCCAGTGTCCTCCAATGTTCTCCATTTGGTACTTTCCTGGCCTCCTTTTGAGGCTTTGGAAGCAGGTAGCCCTACCCCAGGGCAATGTCCCACGGGATCGTGGGTCCTGCTGACAGTCAGGGCAGAGGTGTGTGCTGCAGACAGGCTGCAGGGGCCAACTGTATTTTCTGCTTCCCTCCAGCAGGTCGCCCAGCCGCTCGCCAGCCACCACCACCAGCCCGACGCCTCAGCCCAAGGGCACCGCGGAGGAGGAGGCGGGCCCCCCGGTCGTGGGCAGAGCTGCTTGAGAGCCTCGAGAAGCTCGGGGAGAGGACGGAGGCATCCACCCTGGCCTGGCGACAGGAGCAAGCCCGGTGGCAGGACGCAGCCCTCCATCTGCTGCAGCAGGTGGCAGCAGCAGACAACCAGGTGGTCGCTGCCCTGGAGCACCAGGTGCAGGCCAGCGAGCACCAGGCGCAGGCCATTGAGCGCCTGAGTGAACACCTCCCACCCGCGGTCAAGGCCATCGCCACCAGTGTCCACCAGCTGGTGGACCAGACAGCCCCTCCATGAGCTGCAGGGGGTCCGCCGCCTGGCCCTCCCTGGAGGCAACCAGGGACCCAGGGCGGCCGTGGGCAAGGACGGGGTACGCCACCACCCCCAGCCCCCCCAAAGGCCCTGCCTAACTTCTCCCCTGCCACCTGGACTCTCCCACCCCCTTCCCCCTCCCAAGTTGCTGGCCCCTCCCCCAGACTGCCCCCACATTTCCCCATCCCGTAACCCCCCCAGCCCTTCCCTGCCCCAACTTCTGTTTTGTTGAATAAATAGTTAGAAATGCATTCTTGGTGTTGAATGGTTTTATTTGGGGGTAGTTGACAGTGCAGGTGGATGGGTGGGGGCTGGCTGTGGGTAAAGGGGGGAGAGGGTGGTGTGAGGCAGGGCAGGGCAGGCCTGGCCCTCAGAGTTCCTCCTGGGCGAAGGTGGTCATCAGTGCATCACGCACTGTCAAGGCTCTCTGGGATGGCTGTTCCCGTGGGGGCACAGGTCTGGGTTCCTCATAGTCCCCGGTGAGGAGTCGTGCCTCAGCTTCCCATGCAGGTACAATGGGCTCACCCCGCTGCTCTTGGTAGTTGTGCAGGGCCACGCACGCACTGATGACCTGCAGCATTGTCCTCCGCAAGGTGGAGGTGGGTAAGGAGGCACCTCCAGGAAGCCTTGAGGCAGCCGAATGCCCGCTCAACCACCTGGCAGCAGCGGGTCAGGCAGCGGTTGAAGATCTGCCTGGAGGGATCAAGGGGCCCTGCATATGGCTGCATGAGCCAGGGGCTCAGGGGATAGGCCGTATCTGCCACAATGAGGATGGGCACCTCTACTCCCCCAACATTGATGTTATGAGGGGGGAAGAAGGTGCCCGCCTCCATGCCCCGGTACAGGACAGAGTTACGGAGGACCCTGGCATCATGGGCCCTTCCTGGCCATCCCACATAACAGTGTTGGAACAGGCCGCAGTGGTCCACAAGGGCCTGCAGGATGATGGAATGGCACCCCTTCCTATTGCGGTACTCCGTGGCTCTGTGCTCCAGGGCTCACACAGGGATGTGCGTGGCGTCCAGGATCCCTGCACAATTGGGAAAGCCGAGGGTGGCCGTGCCGGGAATGCTGTCCTGCAGCTCCCCTTAGGTGACCAGGCATTGGAGCAGGACCCGGTTGATGGGCCTGGTGACCTCCACGAGGATGTTGCCGGTGGTGGACCTCCCGATGCTGAAGAGGTGTGCCACAGACCTGTGTGACTCCGGAGTGGCCATCTTCCAGAGGGCGATGGCCACTCTTTTGTCAACAGGGATGGCAGGCCTCATGGGGGTGTCCCTTCGGCGCAGCAGCAGCGCGAGTTCTGTGACCAGGAGGTTGAAGCTGGCCCTGGTCATCCTGAAGTTCCTCCTCCACTGGTTGTCCCCCTAGGTTCACAGCACTACCCGCTCCCACCAGTCTTGGCTGGTCTTCCGCGCCCAGACCTGGCGAGGCACGGAAGGGGGCAGGGGCAGTAGCTCTGCTCTGCAGCCCAGCTGGCTGACAGCCTCGGGCAGAGGCTGGGCATCATCTGGGTCTGTGAGCAGAGTGTCCCACATCAGCAGGACACTCTGCAGGCGGGCAGAGGGTCTCTGTGTCACACGGCACTGGCTGGGCAGCCGGGCAGTGCTCATCACTTGCAGAGTCCTGCTAGCCAGAGTGGACAGGGAAGTGAGGTTGGGGCCAGCTTTTATAGGATTGGCTGGCAACATGGCCACCGACATGGCCCAGGGAGGCGGCCATGTTCCCACACCTCCCATGGTGCCCTACCCTTGAAGCGAAATAGCAAGTCCACAGTGTGGATATGCTATTTTGATTCCTGCTTTTCCCTTATTTTGATATTTTTTTTGTTATTTTGAATTAAGTCATTTCGAAATAAGGGCATTATTTCGAAATGACATGTTTTGAAATAACCTATTTCGAAACAACCCCCTTTGTGTGGACATAGCCCAAGAGAGAAGGAAGGAAGAGAAAAAAGAAAAAGAAAGAGGTAGAAGAAAAAGAAAGAAAGAGAAAGAAATCAAGAAAGAAGAAAGAGAAAGAAAGAAAAAAAGAAAAATATATGGAAGGAAGAAAAAGAAAGCAAGAGAAGGAAGAAAGAAAAGGAAGAAAGAAAAAAGTAAGACAAGTAAAAAGAAATGGGAGGACGAGAAGATGAAAAGAAAGAAGAGATGGGAGGAAGAGAAAGGAAAAAGAGAAAAAAGAGATAGAAGAAAAAGAAAGAAAGAGAAGGAAGGGAGAAAGAAAGAAAAAAAAGAAAGGTGGCTCAGGGGCAGGGCGATGGTCCCATCCCCGCCGGCAGAATGGCCTTGGTCAGGGCCATCTCCCAGTCCCAGAAGGGCAACTGGGGTCCCTGGGGGATGGAGTGGGCCGGCCTGCTGCTCTCCCCCCCAGCATGGAAAGGCCGTGGAGATCCCATTTAGGCCTGCTCCCCTCAAGGGACAGCCCTGCAGGGGTCTGCCTGCCGCATGACTCTCAGAGGTGGCAGGCTCCATATCAAGGCTGGTGGGGGGCGAGGCAGTGCTGCGCGATTGGTGGCTGCTCCCAGCCTGCAGGGGTGCGATGAGCCACTTCAAAAGCCGGCTAAGGGTACACAACCCCCGAATTCTGGCTCTTCTGGGGCCTGCAGGAGGGAACGCCTTGCAAGCCATACTTCTCTTTTCAAGAGCCGCATGCAGCATGTGAGCTGCAGTCTGGCCATGCCTGTTATAGTACTTAACACATAGGCTTCCCTTGCAAGCCTGGGACCAGCCTCCTCCTGAAGTCTTTGTCTTCTAGCATCCTTGTTGTTTCTAGCATAGGTCAGGGAGGAGAAAGACCATGGTGTGATGTCAATGTCCAATATTTTATATCCTTAGTGACTGGAAGACTTTAGCCCAGATGTGTCTTGGTGGGCTTTGTTAAATCACAGGGTTGAGCAGTGCTGCTGGTGTGGTCATATGCAGCTGAGTCCTGGAGCTGAGCAGTTCAGTATAATTCCCATTATAATTTGATTATCTCCTTTGTTGCTCCCACCAATGAGCTAGTGTTAGAAACTTACAGCATATTTTAGTAACAACCTTGCAGCACAATCTCCTAACTTGATTCACTGGAATGTAAAGAGGGTTTCAATAGATCATGACCTTTCATAAGACACCACACATGACATGCTTTATAAGAAATAACACAACCATATATGAATGATGAATATGGTGGGTTACAGGTGCTGCTTTGAAGTGTCACTGGAGGGTATTATGATGTCATATCTGCAAATGTTGCATCTCCAAATGCATTTTTGTGCTGTTCCTTGTTTACTTTTAATTAAGAAAGCTACGAGTTTTCACATCCTTCCTTTGTCTTTTCCCATTAAAAGGGTTTGGGTAATGCAAAGTAAGGGAGCAATGAGAGACAGTTCCCTGTAAGCTGTTGGCAAGTCCTGAGGAGAGCAATACCCTTTCAGCTGAGTGTCTGTATCCCAGGCATATGGCAGTGTCCCCCTTTAGTTCAGCGGAGAGACTTCACATATGGCGTCAGTATCCAAAGTGTTAAAACTGGCAGGAGTTTCTCATTACTTCCTCATCCTCTAAAAGAGTTATCTACAGATCTAATGTGTCTTTATGGGTATGAAATCTTCCCCTGATTACTGAGCTGAAAGGAACACGAGCACAATTTGTTCCACTTAATAAACAGGAGGCTTAACGTGAACTGAGTCAAAATGAAAGTAAGTGCGAACCAGATGTACAGAGGTCAGAGCTGTAGCCTGCCAAGGAAGCAATCGGGGCTCCTTGAGTCATTTTTCTCAGTACAATTTTTATTAAAGACACAACACTTGATGAAAGTGGATTTGGTGTGCTAAGGCATTCAGTGTAAGCAGCTAGCATTAAAGATAAACATGATTTTGAGGTGCATGTGTAGGCAAAAGCAACATCCCTTGGTTGGAATACAGTGCAAAGGATGGGCTTGAGTTCCCTCACAGCCCTGAGAAAGGGGCATAAATAATTGCCGAGCACAAGGAAATTTAAGCCTAAAATGGGGATGGAAACCCAGCCTAAAGGATGAGCTGTGGAAGAGCCCAAGAGGAGGTAGCTCTTCTGATGGGACATTTCATACTTTTTCCACCCCTGAAGCTGTCAGGACTGGAGAGCTGAGCTGGGATGAAATCTGACCATCACAGGGCCAAAGAGGCAACCAACATGGAGTGCTACCCTTTCAACACTCCAGTGTTCTGCCAGGAGATGTCATGGTGGTGACTACAACCGCTTCTAGCCTATTTCTCAGTCAGACCTCTTGACCCTGTTGTATATTGGTTTAACTGCTGATTTCAGGGTAGTTATACTCATTTAAATCAGGAATCAGCTTGATTCTTTTCTCACTGTCTTTAAAGACTGCAACGTTGAGGATGCACATGTTCTTTGGATTCCTCTCTTCATAGACGGTGATGTAGTAACTGCTTGCTGTGTATTTCCCCACCCAACAACTGTTAGTGCCAGTGGTTTTTGGTCTCTGTGGGTTTCGCTGGTGAAGACTATATAAACCCACAACAAAGATTTATTGCCACCTGCAGACTCAAACCATTGGTTTATCTTCACGATTGGAGTATTCAGGTGGGACTGGCCTGGGATTCTTGGCTAAGGTAGGGGAATTTATCCACTATTTATTTGGATGAGTTATAGATTGTAGTAGCACTATGAAAACACTAGTGGCTGAACAGGGCTTCCTTTCTTCCAGATCATTAAGTCATTTAGTGTCAGATTACACTCTGGATCAAATCATTCAAAGCCAGGGTAATCTGACCATTGCCATTTGGCTTGCTTTAGCCAGAACTAAATCCTTATTCAAACAAAAACTAGCTGTGGCTGACTCTGTGTTAACTGATCGAGTGCTTTTTAACTTCTTAACAAAGGAAACACAAACCTGGCAAGAGAGGCCCACATGGAGAAATTGGAAGCAGTCCTAAGCTCAGAGCCAGGGTCTGCTGAGCACCCACACACTGGTGGAGAGGGAAGGGCTCAACAGAAGTCAATGGCTGGATCAGACTTTCTGGGAAAAGGAGTAAAGAGATTCCAACCACCCAGCACAACCTGCTTAAGAACCAAGTAGAATTATAAGGTTCCCATTCTGTAAGTTCCCCATCTTCAAGCATCTGAAGTGGGATTCTCTCCCACGAAAGCTCATGTGATAAATAAATTTGTTAATCTTTAAAAGTGCCACCAGACTCCTTGTTTGGTTTGATGGACTAAACTAACATGGCTATCCCTTTGAAAGTAGAATAGTCCATGGTCTGAAGGGAAGAAGAACAGTGGTTCCCCTCACAGCTCCCTGTTGGAGCATGGTGACCTAAGGTGGACAGAATGGGGAGAAAGAGCGTGGAGTCAGACTTCACTGGCAGGTTGGATGGTGGGAGTATGCTCTCTCCTATCAAATGGGAAGCGGGGTAGGGATTGGGAAAACAACACCACAATTAAAAATGTTGCCAGTAGCACTGAATATTTTTTCCCAATTGGGAATTTTTTTTTTCCTGAAGGGTCTTGAAATTTTGTTTAAGTTGTTTTTTCCACCCACTCACCTTTTCCACTATTTTTTCTGTTCTGCTACTTAAAAAAAGGGGCAGGGGAAATGAAAGAAAAGCAAAAACAATTTAAAAATGAAAAGCAAAAATGTTTCCACTGAGAATATTTCTTCAACAATTTGCATGTGTGCACCTGTGTGTGCCATCTTCTTGTTTGTGGGGAAAAGACCCTTTTATTTGGACAGAAAAAAAGAGGTGCTGTGAAATACATCAACCAGCTCTCAGTATGGGAGTTACCTCTTCATACGAGGGAGGGCTTGGGAGCTGTGCTACAGATGCACAACTAACCTCCACTTCTACACATGGCTGTGGCTAAAGGGCCTGAAATAGCCTTTCTGAAGGAGAGGGGGAGGTAGGACTCCTGAGTTCTTGTTACATGTGCCAAGTTCTTAAGTCCTCTACTTCTTGTGTAACTCTTCTGCCAGGACAGGCTGGCAGAACAAGGATCGGGTTCTATAACTAAGGGTTTCCCAATAATGTAGTGCCACCAACCAGCTCAAGCCAAGCCAGATTTCTGGGAAATCCTGCACTGTTCCCTCGGCACCCCAAAGGGGTAAGGCTTCCCCACTTGCAAGCACGAGTCTGCGTGTAGTAAACAGAACTTTTAATAGTGTTAAAACAGAGTGTAAAAGGCCAAATAACAGAAATCAGCAGTGATCTAGCAAATCAGTACAGAGCAAAGTTCCCAACAACCCACACTGCATAACAGAACATACAAGACTTAATGGCAAAACCAGCAGTGATCTGGGGAATCAGTGCTAACTAGGCTTCCAACCAACCCTAGAGTACGTAGGGAGTGTCTCTCACACCAGCTGTCTGCCAGCACCAACTATTGTCACTCACTCCATCCAATAGCACCATCCCTTGGCTCTGCCCTCTACTCACCAGCTATACCTATTAGCCATTCACACCACCCAACTGGCTGCTCTCACTGTCACTGTCTTCTCTTCAGTGACTCCAGCTCAGAGAAAGAGTTTGTCATTCTCCCTAGTGATTCCAGCTCTTAAACCTTAAGCAGCTACTTCCTTTAACATGACAAAGGATGCCTCAAAAAAGCACAGCCAGATCTATCATTTAACAGAGAAAATAGATGAGTGAGGCAAATTGCCTCAAGCATCACTCCAGAAGGAGACATACCAAACCCCCCCCCCCATCTTAAAACTTTTCTAGGCTGAAATAGCCAGTGGCCTCTCTTACAGGTATCTTTTTTAACTAAGGATAGCTTTTACCCCTTAACTAACTCAAACAGATTTGAAACAAGCAGAGAATAGCATATCACCAAAGACAGTATTTCATATTTCCCTTCAGTAGAATTACAGATATTGAAAGATTTGTGATCAGATTAACCCCAAATACCATTACCCACTATGCTCTGCACCCAATATGCTAATACCTAATTGTGCTCTCTGTGTTCATGCTAATACAGAACCCATGCAAATTAGTTGTCCCCCTTCAGAAGCTGTTAAGCACAGCTTCTAAGCCTGCCTTACACTTGGATAAAACACCTCCCTGTGACCTGTATGGATCTCCCTCCCCGGTGGCTGCAAAGATTAATGAATCTGCACAGAGTTACTGTGTTCTTTCAAATAGGAGCTAATTTCAATGCTGAAATATGGTTACAGATTACACAGAGTAATGGTGAAAATAATCCCCTTGCCCAGAAGAACCCATTGGGCTATGGAGAGAGATTTCAGTCCCCAGCAGATGGATGTGCACTAGCTGGAGCTGCAGTGTGTATTTCTATGGCTACTGTTCCAGTTTGTAGGAAGGGGAGGAGAGTCAGGCAGGCACTGGGGCCAGTGGAACCTTATAAACAGCTAGCAGCCCCTCCTTCTGCAGCAGCCTACTTAGAGGCTTGTATGGGGTGGGGGAGTCTGTGGATGCCCCTCCTGGCACCAAAAAGAGTCAAACATGGAGCAAATTTTACCCAGAATTGACCCTTTGTAAGAATCACATTAATCATTTTTAATGGCCCAGTTGATGCAGTTGTTTCATTTTCCTTTCTGGCTCTGCCTTTAGATTTCTGAACTGTTTAAACCAGTGCTGGAACTAGGAATTCCAGCACTTGGGGCACACCTGGAGCAGAACACACCCTTAGGATGGGTGGTGTCCAGAGCAAGCGGCATGGAACATGCCCTTTGATCAAGTGGTGAAATGGAACTGCTCCAGGGTGCCCGGGGCAAAGCCCCCATCATCCTGCCCTAGTTATGGCCTTGGTTTAAACCTAAAGTCTATCTGCTTGGTTTCAGTCTGCTGTAGTTGCACTGTATAAATCATAGACTGAAATTTGAAGATTTGGTGAATGACACCTAATATGAGGAAGCCATGGAAAGCTATACAAACAGGCTGAAACTTACAGCTGGTTGAAAAAAGGAATGAGTGTCCCATAGGAAATTCAGTATTTTGACATTTGTTTTTTGTCTCACATGACACACCTTGGCTACTGGGAAAGGCAAAGGTGCGTCATGGGAGATGTAGCCTGGCTGGTAAGTAGGAACCATAGGAGAGAATGAGATCCAAAGGGATCTGAATCTACAATTCCCATGAGACCCTGTCTGCAGCAGCCTTAGGGGACACAGAAACTTATGTTGACCCCAGTCAAATGAAACTTTTCCATTTGAATTTTCTGGCTAAAATCACCCCCCCCCTGAAAATTCCTGTTTTAATAATACCCCTGTTGGAAAATGTTGCCTTCAGAATATTTCAACCAGCCCCACAATCGCTGCCTTTTGGTTTAGAAAGGGCCTGGTTCTAACTCAGTAAGTCAGACTACTTTCAAACTAGCATTAGATCAGTTCCAGGCTCCTCCCAGTGTGCAGGTTTTTTCTACCGTGCACAGACGGGACCAGAACAATTTGAACAGGTTTGAAATAACAACTCCCTCTTAAACACAGATAAAATAAACCGGCCCTGATTTTTCTCATTCAGCCAAACTCATATGAACAATATTGTTGGATCTATGATAATTGCTGGCTCTGGGCTGTAATTGGATAAGAAGTGACATGGAGGAGAGAAGGGAACAGCAGAGTTTGCACCTACAACATGTGATGCCCCAAATGCTTGATGTTGCTATTGTTCCTGGTGTGAAAGAAATAAATGTGTTAGTCAAACCATTAGGGGCAAGTAAGCAATACCCTCTTTAAGTAAGATTAATTGATGCACCTTGCATCTACACTGTGACTCATAACGCATTCAAAAACAACATGCAGTTGCACTCTGCTGCTCACTTTCATGCCACATTTAGCTCAGTATGAGCCCTCTGAACTTGCAATAGATCACCAGCTCTGGCAGCATGTCTATAAACATCCTTTTAGAAAGGAAAGCACAGAGATATGGGAAACATCCGTATGTTTCTGTTGTTCACTTCTAAGGCAGAGGTTTGGATTCGGCCAGTCTGCACTGACCACATGTGACTACCTGTCAGCTCTGTGGTGGTCTCAGCTACTATACCTACTATTGTGGCACCCACATTTTAAAAAAACAGTCCACTCCACACCTTTGTTTCCACTCAGCAAAGAAGTGCTGGACTAAATGGGGCTTTGAGATTGGGGTCTCAAGACTTGGGGTCCTTCGTGGTCAAAGGTGATGCACAATAGTGGTGTGGAGAGGTTTACATTCTGAGTTCATCTATTTGCTCTTCGTGTCAGGGATTTGTGTTAGGTACTCAATGTGCACAGAGTAAGAGAGAGTCCCTGATACCTTTTCTGGGTGTATATACCTCCAGTACACACAACATATACCAGTTCCAGAGACCAGCTTAGATGTACTTCTCTGGTTGCTGTAGAATAATTTTGTTACCTTGGCTCTACCATTACCAGAAATGTAAATCATGATGCTGAGCTCCCCAGGACCTTTGGTCTTTTGAAAAACGGAGCCTGGAACCATAACAAATTGTCAACTAATGTGACAATAAATACATGTTTATGAGACATGTGTTTTATCCACACTTCCATATGGCTCAGAAACATGGATGACTTATGCCAGACATGCCAAAAGACTAAACAGCTTTAATATCAGATACCTGCCTAAATTCTTTGAATGAGATGGCAAGACAGGGTGACAAATGGGGATGTGTTAAACTATGCTGATATGTCATTCACAGGAACACTTATTAGCAAGAAAAAACTCAGATAGAGTGTACATCTCAAGCAACTGCTAGCTTATAGGACTGGGATGAGTATGCTGTACTTTGAAGCTCACAGAGAGCCTAGAACAGTGGTTCCCAGCCCGTGACCTGGGGGCCAAAGGTGGCCCCCAGGGGCTTTCAGAGTGGCCCACAGCTCCTCTTCCACTAGCTGCAGAAGATAACACTGCCTACACACTCAGGGGGAGTATGTTTCTGAGGGGTGAAAAGACCAGCGAAGGTTCCCTGCTGCAGCACTTTCCTCTCCCTAGCTGTAGTAAGGAGCATCGCAAAGCTCTCCACCATGATTCATAGGCACTGGGAACCCTGCTGGTGCCAGAGGAAGAAGATAACTGATTTTCCGTCCCCCTGGTTGTAGAAGGGAGGCCCTCCCTAGGGACCCAGGTGGAGTGCACAGGCCTATAGGTTTCAGGTGGTTTCCCTGCTGCGGCCAAGGAGACAAGAGATCAGCAAGCAGGCAGCTTCTTCACTGAGCTCCCTCAGTCTAGCTTCAGTGAGGTGTGGAGGAGGCAAGTAGAGAGGGACGCCCTGCTGACAGAGAAAGATGGCCCTTTAGGGTTGTAAAAATAGTATCTGTGGCCCTTGAACCAGAATGGCTGGGAACCACTGGTCTAGAGAGAGAGGCAGAATGCTATGCAGATTTTGAGATGCTTGTGAAGAAAACTTAGCATCCTTTGGAATCTCTTTGGATGCATGGGAAAGGAGTGCGAAAAGCCTTTCTGGCTGGATCAGTCATCCTGTAGATGGAACGAGGCAGACTGGATCAAGGTTTGGGATGACCGGTGTTGAAGAAGGAAAGACTCTGCTTCTCAGGTTCAGAGCCAGCTAGCGTAAGAGTGTGTCTCAGCTATGGGAGGGACTGTCACTTCTGCATCGGACGCAGCAGTCATTGAAGAACTCATTGGTGTGTTTGCCATGCTCTATGAAGAGCAATGGTGCCACATATGCAGAAGACTACTTTAAATGAACACTATTAAAATGACAAACTCAGATGTTATGAGATGCCAGAATTAAGGTTGCTTGTGCAACTTTAATTCAGGCCCCTTATGTGCCACAGTCTTTAGTGACATGTATTTCCACAGGACTCCCACCTCATTGATTTACCAGGCTGGGCCTGTTCTGGAGATGAATGAGGCTTGTGCAGTGTGGAGGCTATTGTATGGGAGATCCCTGCTTCATCTGTTGCAGAAGTTGGGATGTATATACCAAATGAAGCAGGGGATGGCAGGGTGGGAAAGGATGGTCTTATGGGTAAGGTAATTTATTACTTCCCTGGAGAACTGGGCTGCATCGCCATCTCTGTCACAGAGTTCCTATGTGATGTTGGAAAAGCCACTTAAAGCAAACTGTACACAGGTATTCATCATTTTTTGAGTGTCGAGTGAACATAAATGAGAAACTTGGAACCGTAAAAAACTCATAAAGGAAAGAAAGTGATACAAGGAGAACGCTATGGCTAGCAGTACTTAAAGGAGTTTTTAAATTATAATGACCCAAAAGGACCCTGACAGTGGTATTTATACAGAAGGAGGTTAAATAGTAGCTAAAAAAGTTAAATATTTTAAAATCAGCAGGTCCGGAGCACTTGTATCTGAGAGTTTTAAAGGAGTTAGCTGAGAAGCTTGCCGCACTGCTAATGTTGATTTTAAAAATGTCTTGGAGCACCAAGAAAATTCCAGAAGACTGGAAGAAAGTTAAGTTGTGCCGATTTTTAAAAAGCATAAACTGTATGATCCAGATGGTTATACGCCTGACATTGATTCTGGGCAAGACAATGGAGCAGCTAATGTGGGAGTCAATTAATAAAGAATTAAAGGAAGGTAATGTAATTAATGAAAACCAACACAGGCTTATGCAAAATAGATCCTATCAAACTAATCTGCAATCGCAAAAAGAGTTGGATTGATATAGATAATAGTGTTGATTCTAAGGACCTGGGGTACAAGAATCTTGGTGTTCAGAGCCTGGAGCAGCTGACTTTTCTACACCACCACCAGGAAACTATGTAGTGCACTGTTTAAAGATCACTGTGGTGATTAGGCATCAGAGGAAGTGCTATCCAAAGCAGCCAGAGTAAAAGCACCCTGTAGCTTTCTGATTGGCCTGCACATATTGCTCAACCCTGGAAGATGCCCCAGGAAGTTGTCCGGGCAATGATGCGGACTTTTGGTTTGTTGTAACTCCAGGCCCTGCCCCTCATTCATTAGTCCCTGACCATAGCCTCCCTCGGACCCTGCTTCTTCCCTACTGAGTTTGGCCCTCTAAATTATTTGGAACTCTGCTTTCCAACCACTACCTCCTGGTCACGCCTTGACTCCACCACTCCGCACCACCAGTAATGACTAAGCCACACTGTCCATGATGAGTTCTCTTACACTGATGTAATATACTTAAGACATCTGTGAGATGCTCAACTTCATACCATTCAACATTTTGGTTAAAAAATACTTGAAAAATATAGAATTAACATGCAACCCATTAAATGGATTAAAAACTGGCTGATGGGCAAGTGTCAAAATGTGACTGTAAATGGGGAATTACTGGTAAGAGGGTGGTTTTCCAGCAAGGTCTGCCGGGAATCAGTTCTTGGCTCTCTTCTATTTAACATACATCTGAGAAGCGAGAGATACGAAAGAGGCCAGAGCAGCTGAGAGCAGCGATTGCATGGAGAATCCAGCTCAGCCTAGAGCTATAGCTTGCTTAGTCATTCTGTGAGGATGGTGTAAGCATGGCCTGTCAGCAGTAGAAGCTATGAAGTACTGGTACTTGCTCAATAGAGATGTCTCTGATTTTAGCAGAGAAAATCTCTAAAGATTGCTGCACATGCCCTGTTTTTTTTATAAGGGCCATGGCTTGGCAAAATTTGGGTGGATTTCCATCAAAAGGCACACCCCTAATACAAAGGCTGCCAAATTTCCAAGTTCCTGCTCCAAAGGAAGGAGACACAAAGTCTGTCCAAAGAAAAGGTTGCAAAGATTGCAAGAACTTTTTAACCTGGGTAAAATAAGGTAGCTGTCTCCAGCCTCATTCTTGAAACAGTTCAGCCGTTTTCTGCATGGGACATTTCAGGGCCAATGATTAAGGTTTGGCAAAGCTGTATGGAAACTGAAAGCGGGGGCTTACAATGGGAACTGGCAGGCAGTCATTGCAAATCAGCCCTTCCTACAGAAGGACGGACAGCATTGTCTGGTACAGTGTTTCCCAACCAGTGTGCCACAGCCTACAGGTGTGCCGTCAGGCCTAAGCAGGTGTGCTATGGAAGTTTTTGAAAAACTACTCTGAGTTCTGGATTGGTTCATCAATATTTGTGAGCTCATTCAGAGACTATATAGTGGTGTGCCTCAAAATAATTAAAAGCATCAATGTGTGCCATGGCAGAGAAGAGGTTGGGAACCACCAGTCTAGTTAGAAACACAGCCATTCTTTCAGTTTGTTGATTTCCTTTGCTCTGCAGTGCTTGAACACCAGGAGGCAAGCAATGCTGAATCTCACTAGGGAAGTGACACAAAGAAGGAAAATTCTGCCATAACCAGCAGCAGTATGTTCCCTGCCTGGTTCACCTTTATTTGGTCTTACCTGGTACTTCCATGGCTGAGCCACATAACATTCTTGCTACCTTTTTATGCACTTATGCTTTTGATTGAGAGAGTGGGCGCAGGGTAGGCTCAGCTCTGCCCAACAACCAATTCCCTTTTTTAGCATTAGAATATATTCTGTCATAGCTGTGGCCAGCCAGAGACCCTCACAGCTGTCATTCTGTTGGGCAGCCTGGCCACATGTTACATCCCAGAAAAGTGGGGGACAGAACTGAGGTGCTCTTGCTCTGAAAGCCAGCTCTGTAGGCTAAGGGAGAATTTCCAGCAGCTGTTTCTAATTGAGCCATTCTGATTCCCTCAAATAAAACAGCAGAGGCATGCACACACACATATATGTGCACACAGTAACTCATAACAGTTTTTCTCCAAAGGACTACACAACAAATAAAAATGGCCTTGTTGAATTTTTTTTCTGAACACAAAAATAAATTTGCACCCAAGAAAAGGTATTGTCTTGGAATGAAGCCAAGATTCATGTATGTATAACATTCAGGGGCCATGGTTTCTCTTACCCAATTCCGACCTGGCTTTAACCTTTTCATTCAATGTGTGTTGGATGGAGAAAGGGGCCAGCAGGCTGGAACTTCCATTTATTTGTGCACTAAAAGGCTTGGATCCTGTGCAATTCTGACCTGATGTGTCAATGGCCCTGGTAAACACCTGGACTTCATGAATGGTGGGTGGGATCCCACAGCAAAGCAATCCCACCCTGCACTCTGTTGTAACCAGGAGGAAATGGAACTCTGACTTATTCTCCTTAGCAAGTTTCAGCTCCTGTCTCCCCTGAAGAATAGTTTATTGGGTTTATGCAAGGTAAGTGACTGCATTATGAAAGTTGAGGGGTGATTAGCTCTCTATAAAAGTGGACATCTGCATGATTCAGAGAGGGGGAAACCAATAAAAGATCCTTTTCGGAAACTTTCCAAAGTAGTAAATTTCTGGAAGTAACCACCTCCAAACTATCCATGCTTCTGGAGTCACGCCAGGAATGTGCTCCCACCAAAGGCCTCATCCAAAGCCCATTGAAGTCAATGGGAGTCTTTCTATCGTGACAGTGCTTTGGACCAGGCTCCAAGTCCTTTTAATAAGGGTGATGCAAAAAGATTCAGGTAAAGTAAGCTCCCTCTCCAGGCCACAAAAAGGTTGACATAAAACTTTATTTCAAAGAGGGATTAATTTAGGGATGTTTGATGGCCTGTTTTATGGAAAAGATCAGAGTGCATGATCACAATGGTCCCCCCCTGCCCTTGGAAGCTATGAAAAACTGAAACCGAGTTTGGAATCTTTCTGAGGTTGGAGAAACACATTTCTTGCCATTCCGTTCTGCTGATTCTCTGCTATACTGTACATGTTTTCCACCCGTGTAAGTTCATTGACTTCATTGTAGTTTCACTGGCGTAACACTTGTGCATTGCTGCCCCGTGCCGTTTGAATAACACAAGAGAGACTTTTCTCTGTGGGAGGATGGGGGGTGGATTCAGAATTTCGAGTCTCCCAGGCAGCCCTGTTATTTCTCCAGACAAAAGCTCCATCGTAGTGCCCATTCATGGATTCTCCTCTTTCAAGCACTCTAGGCAGGGGCAGTCCAGCCATCTCACTGCGCCAGTCATATCTCATGGGGCCTAGATCCTAAGGAGCCAAGGACCAGCCCCAGTCTGCAGCTGATTCTCAAATGGTACCTGCAGCTCCTCTGATTGAAATGCAGTGGCTCCGTTTGCACATTACAAATGCTATTTGTGCTGAAAGGAAATGATGTCAGCCCTGTCAAACGTCCGAGCTGCCTCCCCTCCACACAGGTGGCTTTCATTTGGGAGCGCAACACTTGCATGGAGGCTAATATTGCCAATCCTTCATGTGGCACTTAATGATCAGGAGAGGGAGGGTTGTGTTACTCTGAGGAGGGGGCCCCACAAAAATGCAGCACTGGGAGCTTGCATACTCTTGCCATTCCAAAGTTTTTCCTTTTTTGACAACACCCCAGAGGCAGGAGAGCGGAAGAACATTTTCTCTTGCTGTGTACAAAAATGAAGCAGCAGGCAGGCAGGCAGACAGACAGACAGACAGACAGGCTTTAATTTTGCCATCTGGCCTGAAAAATAACCATGTGCGTGGAACATCCAACTTGAAAGCAATAAAGAGCCTGCAAATGCCGACTGCACTGGGAAGGGGACAATAACACTGAGACTGGATAGTGGCCATTCCTTTAGCCAAAGGAACAGAATTGTCCTCTGCCACATCCAGAGAGCCTCTCCTCTGCACGTCTGAATGTCTCAGAAGAGCAGCAGTGCCAGGACCATCCCTCCTCTCCTCTTGCTCAGAAATGCACCTTCATTTATAAAGGTGACAGGGGACTTTCAGAAAACCTTTTCAAGATATTTTGTCCCTGCTCGTGGCACTGGTTGCTCAAGGGCAAAAGGGAAAAATCAGCACCTCTGGGTGAGTTTTTAGCCTCAAAGCAGCAGTAGGGTCCGTGCTTTACAATCCATTGGGTTTACTAGTTTAATCTGGAACAGCCCCTCACCCCCATCAATCTGTTTCACCACTGCGTAGTGACTGGCTGGGATCCCACACTGCTTGCCCTTAGCCGGAAGTAACTGATTTTGAAGAGGACTGAAAAAATATTTTCTGGGACAGGATGGCTGGAGGGTGTTGTAACTGGACTGAGTGGGGACCAATGCTGAGAAGAGCACAGTACAGATAGAAGAGAGCCAGTGAAGCTTTTGATAAGCATTCAAAGGGTATGCCTATACTGATAGCGGCAAATTCGCTGCCATCAGTTCACCCTTCCCAGAGCAGATAGCAGCGAGTCTTAACTTCCCACACGGCTCCCAGAAGCCAACCCTGGAAATCCTGGGAGTTGAGGGTGTAGGAGAAAGCCGTCTGCAAGAGATTTGTGGTTGGCTTTCCCCTGATGTGTACTGGTGACTTAAAAAGTTGCCGCTGGTTACGCAAAGAATTTTACATTCCTTGTGTAACCACCGGTCGACTGCCACCAAAAAAGCCCCAAGTGTAGACTAAGGCAAACAGCTTTCTGAAGACAAAATTTCTAAACATGCAAGGAAGTCCCTTTTCTACAGCTGCCCAGCCAGACCTATCTGGTGTCACAGAAGTCAACCTGTTACCTTCATTTTAGCAAGCGTAAGGCAGGCTTAGAAGCCGTGCCAAATAGCTTTGGGGGGGGGGGAACTAATCTGCATGCATCTTGTATTAGCATAAACACAAAAAACACAATTAGGTATTAGCATACTTGGTGCAGGGCTTAGTGGATAATGGTATTTGGGGTTAATCTGAGCACAAATCTGTCAATATCTGTAATTCTACTGAAGGGAAATATGAAATACTGTTTTTGGTGATGTTATTCTCTGCTTGTGCCAAATCCGGTTGGGTTAGTTAAAGGGTAAAAGCTACCCTTAGCTAAAAAGAGACTGGTAAGAGAGGCCACTGGCTATTTCAGCCCCAAAAAAATTTGAAAGAGAGGTGGGATTTTGTATAGTTTCTTTTGGAGCAAAATGCTTGTGGTATTTTTATCTCACTCTATAGTCCTAGTGTTAAGTGATAGATCTGGCTGGGCTTCTTTGAGGTCTTTTCTTTGTTATGGAAGTAGCTGTCTGCAGCTACTTGAGGTTTAAGAGCTGAAATTGCTGACAGGGACAAACTTTCTCTAAACTAAAATCACTAGATAGGGGAAATCTCTTCTCTCTGAGCTGAAATCACTGAAGGGGAGCAGCAATGGAGTAACCAGCAGGCAGAGCCAGCAGATGGTGAGAGTGACTGGTAGGTGGAGCTGGTGGACAGCAGGTGGAGACAAGGAATGGTGCTAGTGGATGGAGTGAGTGACCAGTGGTTGGTGTTGGTGGACAGCTGGCATGAAAGACACTCCTCATGTACCTTAGGGTTGACTGGGAGCCTAGTTAGCACTGATTCTCCAGATCAGTGCTGAATTTTGCTAGTGAGTTTATCCTTGCTGTTATGATATGTGGTATCATGTTGGCAGCCTGATTAGCACTGATTCTCCAGCTCAGTGCTGGTTTTGCCATTAAGTCTTGTATGTTCTGTTATGTGGTGTGGGTTGCTGGGGAACTTTGCTCTGTACTGATTTTCTAGATCAGCACTGATTTCTGTTATTTGGCCTTTTACACTCCATTTTACTACTATTAAAAGTTCTGTTTACTACACTCAGACTTATGCTTGTGAGTGGGGAAGCCTTACCCCTTTGGGGTGCCCAGGGAACAGTGCAGGATTCCCCAGAAATCTGGGTTGGGGTCGAGCTGGTTGGTGGTGTTACATTATTGGGAAACCCCTAGGTATAGAACCCAGCCCTTGTTCTACCAGCCTGCGCTGGCAGAAGGGTTACACAAGTGAAGGACCTTTCTGGCTTTGACAAAGGGAGTACAAGCACTTCATTGGCTCTAATTATGTTCCATTAGATAAGTATCTTCAAAATGACAGAGTCATCCTTCTTAGCCCATGAGCCAGCCGAGGCTTCACATCTGTAACTGATTAGATTGCTTGAACTTTAATGCAGCCATCTCACAGGTTCACTGTGCTGCTAGACTGCAGGAAATTACTCAGGAAAGACATTGGCACTATCAGTTAATGCAAGATCTTTACACTGACCTGGGGAAGAAGCCTTTGGCTGTGAACTATCACTGTGTGGTGTGGTTAATGGCAGTTTAGCAATTAGCGAGGGATTTATAGAGTCCCGATGACTGATTACAAAGGTCTCTAAATGTTACCAGTTGATTCCTGTTCTGTTGTTTCATCTTGTGGAGCAATCCCCAAGTGCCATTTCCCCCACCATTAAATAATAAATGATTCCTCAAATTAAAATGAGATCACAACAGAAATGAGCAGGGAACCAGAGCAGCTAATGGATGAAGAAAGAGACAGAGAGTAAAAAATAAACATTTCTTTATGATGCCTGCTGTTCAGCTGTTGAAGGGGCTCTGTAACTGGATCATCCTCCACTGACCCTCTTGGACTGATTAAATGACCTAGCAGATCTTCCCTTTCCCTGACTTCCATTGCTTGGTGAGGCTGACGATCTAAGTCTGTGTTGACATTTTTCACCAGCACACAGTGGGTGTCAAATGCTGTCAGATCAGGTTGTGTTTTCTACCCACTGGACACATAGTCCACAGAGGGATGATCCTGTTTCCAACCACTTCTTTGACCTCCACAGAGTGAATACTGCCTGTAGCATCAGGCCTTTAAAATGTTCTTGGCTGCATTCTTCTCCTTGTAACCCCTGTACATGCACAGCTGATCTCGAAGGCCTTAAGCCATGTCCGCATTGCCCTGCTCTGGATCGACATAAATTTTGCTTGCATAAATGCACAATACTAACCTGCCCAACGAGGTACTGCTGCTCATGGAGGTGCTTTTATGATGCCGACAGGAGAGCTCTCTCCCACTGGCACAGAGTGGCTACAGGCATGATCTTGGCATACCTGCACTGATACAGATGTGCCCTGTGAGCTCTTTAGTGCAGATATGACCTCAGATGTTAAAGGGTACAGAATCAAGGCCCCCTTCTCCTTTTTGTTATAAAAGCTGCATGAAATGTGTGTGGGAGGAGTGAGTGAAATATTTAGTGGAAATGATCCACACACCCCCTCCCCCATTTCTATTAAAATGTCTGACTTTTAGACAACATCCATCTGTATCTCTTAACTCAGCTCCTGAATGGGTGTGAGAGAAACACCCAGATACAGAGATTATTTTGCAGGAAAGCAACTTCCTTTGCACCACAGGGCCCCTGATGTGTTTTCTCAGTCAAACCTTGGAGAAAACTGGGTCTTCAGTTTGTGACCTAGTCCAGAATAAAGGGTGAATAAAGGGTCAGGTGGTGTTGTGTGGCCCCTGGGTCACTCCTGGAAAAGAGCTATGTCTGAGGAAGTCACGATCTCCCCACCAGACTCCCCACTCTATCAGGGAGGGACTAAATTCTGATGGGTCTGCCCCAGCACACTGGTCTAACTATGCTGCTGGCTTTGGAGGTGGTTCCTTGGCTCCCCTACTCCTGTCCTGTCCTAGCCATCAGCCCATGGGAGGAGGAAGCAGCAGCATAGTGGTGGCTAGAAGTGGACTGAGAAGCTGCCATGTGCCCCCAGGATCCCTTGTTCCGGCATGTACAGCACACATCACTAGGTGGCTCCTAGCAGGGCCTAATGATACTTTGCTATTGCTCTGCTTTTGGGAAGTCTCATCATGCTTTTTAGGGATAGGGATTTTTTTTTTTTTAAATTTTCTCCTCAAATTCATTGTGTTGGAATTCCCAGCTGCTTGACTGTCATTCAAAAGCTCTCACCATCATTGTATGGAAATAGACAAGAGCCTTCTAATTTCTGGTTATTCTGAGTTTAATGCAGGACAATGTACAGCTAGTCCTCACTTAGTGACCTACTCGTTTAGTGACCCCTCAGAGTTATGACCGGCTCTCTGATGAGTTGGTATTATGGCGATGTATGAGAACTCGCATCAACTCTCTCAGATTACCTATATTTACAGTACACTATGCAAACTAAGTTCAGTACATTAGAGCTTAAAACATTTAAAATATATATTAAAAATGTTATAAATGATGCAAAGGTGACATTAAAACTATCTACCGATGGTTGAAAAACCCACTACCAGTAAAGTACATTATGCCTGAAATACCGGTAAGGGCTGCTCCTCGTTTAGTGACCAATTCGTTTATCAACCGGGTTTCAGGAACGGAACCCGGTCACTAAGTGAGGACTACCTGTATTGCTAGATGTCTGAAAATCCAGAGAAACATGTCTGGGATGCAATGCTGTGAGCTGATTCATTGTAAATCCATTTTGACTGGAAAAAGTCATGTCCAGAAGCATGATGCCTTTCATCCTCAAAATGGTATCAAACCTCTTTCTCTTTTTCAAAACTAAAGTAACAGTCAGCAGCTTTTCTAGGGTTTGAGTTGGCTCCCATGAAAGTGAATGGAAGCCTCTCTATAGACTTCAGTGGGAGCTGCATCCATCTCCAGTGTCTACCAATGTAGAAGAAAGCAACTTACAAACATCTCTGGAATTCCTGCTTCCAATTCTAGCATCTAGGGGAGGAGTAAAGTTCACTTATGAGTCCAGGAAAGAGGAAATTTGGACAAATAGCTCCTGCTATTCGTAGAATCATAGAAACATAGGGTTGGAAGGGACCTCATAGGTCATCTAGTCCAAGCCCCTGCCAGAGGCAGGACCACTTCCACTAAACCATCCCAGTCATGGTTTTGTCCAGCCGGGCCTTAAATACCTCCAAAGATGGAGAATCCACCACCGCCCTAGGCAGCTCATTCCAATGCTTCACCACTCGCCTAGTAAAAAAGTTTTCTCTAATATACAGCCTCGACCTCCCTAACTGCAACTTGAGACCATTGCTCCTCATTCTGTCCTCTGTTACTACCAAGAACAGTCGAGCTCCATCTTCCTTGGAGCATCCCTTCAGGTAGTTGAAGGTTGCTATCAAATCCCCCCTCAATCTTCTCTTCTGCAGACTAAATAAGCCTAATGCTTTCAGTCTATCCTCATAGGGCTTGTGCTCCAGCCCTTTAATCATTTTGGTTGCCCTCCTCTGAACTCTCTCTAGCATGTCCCTGTCCTTTTTGTAGTGGGGAGCCCAAAACTGAACACAGTATTCTAGATGTGGCCTCACCAGTGCAGAATAGATCTGCTGGTAACACTTCGTTTCATGCAGCCCAGTATGCCATTGGCCTTTTTGGCAGCAAGAGCACACTGCTGACTCATATCTAGCTTCCCATCCACCATGACCCCCAGGTCCTTTTCTACACTGCTGCTACTTAGCTGAATGTTTCCCAGCCTGTAGTGGTGCATGGGGTTTTTCCGTCCCAAGTGCAGGATTTTACACTTGTCCTTATTGAACTTCATAAGTTTTCTATTGGCCCACTGTTCCAATTTATCTAGGTCTCCCTGAATCCTGTCCTTGCCCTCCAACGTGTCTACTGTTCCCCCCAGCTTGGTGTCATCCGCGATCTTACTGAGAATGCAGTCTATTCCATCATCCAGATCATTGATGAAAATGTTGAACAGAACCGGCCCCAGGACCGACCCCTGGGGCACACCACATGGAACCATTGATTCCTACACGCTGAAACCGTTGATCTAGCCAGTTTTTTATCCACCTTATAGTCCACCTATCCAACCCATACTTCCTTAATTTGCCAGCGAGAATGCTGTGGGAAACTGTATCAAAAGCCTTGCTAAAATCAAGGTATATGACATCAATGGTTCTTCCTGCATCCAGAAAACCAGTCATCTGATCATAGAAGGAAACAAGATTGGTCAGGCATGATTTACCCTTGGTAAATCCATGCTGACTGTTCCTGATCACTTTATTTTCCTCTAAGTGTTTTAGGATGGATTCTTTGAGAACCTGCTCCATAATTTTTCCAGGGATTGAGGTGAGGCTGACTGGTCTGTGATTCCCTAGATCGTCCTTTTTTCCTTTCTTGAAAATAGGCACTACATTTGCTTTTTCCAATCCTCTGGCACCTCCCCCATTCTCCATGAGTTTTGAAAGATAACGGCCAGCGGTGCTGCTATTTCATCGGCCAATTCCCTTAGCACCCTCGGATGCAATTCGTCCGGCCCCATGGGCTTGTGCACATCCAGCTTCTTTAAGCAGTCCCTAACCTGACCTTCCGTCACCAAGGGCCTGTCTTCTTCTCTCCCATCTGCCACACCCATGGTAGTGGGCTGGGAGCTGACCCTGCCTGTGAAAACTGAAGAAAAAAATGCATTGAGCACTTCAGCTTTTTCCTCATCCTCTGTCACAAGGATGCCTGCCCTATTCAGTAGGAGCTAAAGGGAATCACACCTTGGTGTGTTGAGTACCTTCCCAGGACAGGCCCATAGCATCATACTGAAGATATGAAGAGGATGTGTTCTGTTCAGTGTGTGTGTTATGCATTCTTCTCTGTGCAGGATTAACAGAGGAATGGGGTTTGTTACAGCCGTCATCTTGACAGCCAGAATCTTCAGCTTAAGTTGGTGGTTTTTAGCTGTGGAGGTCCCTGATGTTGGACAAAATGCTGGCTGTCAACCTGACTTTCAGAATCTTCTAGGGTTTCTCACCAAAATCTTTTGCTTCACACCAGCAGTTTCAATGGGATTTTCTACATCTGAACTTTACACAGAAACCAGAAGCAATCTGGACTGGAGAGGGTGATGTTTAGGGCTCCGATCCTGAGGAGCAGAAAAGGAGTTCAATTCAGGACTGGCAGGTTAGCTTACATGAACCAAATTGGGGGTGGGGGAAGGAACAGCTGATCTGCCCATCTGATGGCCCCTAGGGCTGTGATTGCTGCTGCAGGGATGACATAAATGACATAGGGAGGGAAAAGGAAGCGAGTAACCTCTTCCTTGTGCTGTTTCTCATTTTTGTGTCATTGTGGAGATTGTGGGGATGGGGCATGTACCTCTGTTCCCTTTCTTTTCTCTTCCTGCCTCCCTACTGGAGGCACAAGGCATGATTCTGTGCTCTCTGAAACTGGCTCTCCATTTGCTTCCATGCTGTTACTCTAGATTTACACACTAGTGCATAAGAGGAGGCTCAAGCCTGTAAAGCAAGGAGGCGAGTGAAAGAGTGGCCACAAGAATAGGCAGGGAAAAACACCAGTTGAAGGAAAACATGTCAGTGAACAAAAAATTTCCACCCATCTCATGTAACCAGAGGACACTGAAGAGACCCCTCTGGGTTAACCAGGAGATCTACAGTGATCTGAAGACCAAACAAGAATCCTACAAAAACTTGGGCAAATTACAAAGGATAAATGTAACTGTGTTTGTACTGTTTGTATATCTTCATCCTTAGTAATTAGTCCTGTCAGGGATGGTCTAGATCAGACTTAGTCCTGCCTTCAGTGATGAGGACTGGACTAGAAGTCCTATCAAGATCCCTTCCATTCCTACAAGTCTATGATGGCAGTCTGGGCAAAGTAAGGCATCCTTATGTTATCAGTGCAAGGGGGCCAGCAGAGTAAAAAAGGATTCTTAACAAGTCATAAAAGAAAGACCAAGCTGGACAGATCTGCCTCCCTCTCTCTGCAAGCACCTGTGATCAGAGTGACGGAAGGAGTTTAAATTCCTCATGACATTGCTTCCTGGGCAGTGATATGAGCAGGGCCAGCAGCAGCAGCACCCTCCTCCCCTCTCTCCGCAGGCAGGCATCCTTTTGTGTCAGATTAATACCAAGGCCTTACAGACACCGGAGTCCTCGTCTTTCCAGCTCATTATGACTGGAGGAGCTGGACTCTGTCACAACGAAATTAATGAAAAAACACCTAGAAAAGGAGAAAACTTCAGAGATCCAGTAATAGCTCTCTGGCTTTCAAGGCTTTCCAGCTAAAAACTGGAACCTAAGAAGTTTTAGCACCACCAAATGCATGCGAGCTTTTTGGTTTTATTTTAGAAATGATTGGTGGGATGAAGAGACTAAATTAAATCAAATTGCCAAAAGGATGCAGGGGAATGCTGAGGTCTTTTGAGAATGAGTCCTTTCGGCTCCCATTTGTTTGAATCTTCAGAGCCTTTCTATTTGTTGCTGTTTGCTGGTTACAGTCCTCACTCTAGGTGGTTCAAATGACTCATCTGTTAACCAAATCACCAAGTGAGTTGCTGGTTCAGAGTGCTATGGTTGGGACCCCCGAGTTGATTGGCTTTTTCTTGACAAGTGCATATCACTGGAGTCCCCATATATTCCCATGCAAGGTTTCAATCAGCTCAGACAATTCTTTGGCCTGCTGAAAAAGAGACAGTACCAAAATTAAAAACATGCTGCAGTCAAGCAATTTCCTTTCTGTGTCCTGTTTGCCTACTTCATTTCACCTTTTGTCCCTCAAAAATATTAATTTTCAAATTAAAAATGCCTGCTATGTGATACGGTTTTGGATTTTTAAGGGCATTTGGGAGTTGAAATTGGAGAGGCCATGGGAGCTCAGAGTCTGAGCTCCAAGCTTTCATGGAATGTAACAAGCAAACAAACAAGGTGAGTAGAAACGGAAGGGTTGCCTAGTGGTCACAGCAAGGGGGACTGAAAGTCAGAACTGCTGCGTTCTATTTTCACTGCTGACAAAAGCTGGCTTTTAGTTTAAATTTTAGATTGTGAGCTCTCAGGCGCAGAGACTGGCCCACATTATTTGTACAGTATCTACTAGTACAGTGAAGGGTCCTGTACTGGACCATCCTCAGCCAGAATAATAAACAACTACTATAAAATAAAATAAAACATAAAAGGAGTCCTATAGCACTTTTAAAGACCAAGAATTTATTTATGGCATAAGCTTTCGTGGGCACAGTCCCACTTCATCAAATGCATGAAACAGAATATGTCGTATGGTAGCTGTACACACCCTTCGCTGTATGTATATATACAGCTAACATACTACATTACCTGTTTCATGAATCTGATGAAATGGGACTGTGCCCATGAAAGCTTATGCCATAGATATTTGTTGGGCTTTAAAAGTGCCACAGTCCTCCTTTTTTGTTTTGCTGAAATAAACTAACACAGCCACCCCTCTGGAACAATAAAATGCTGCTGAACATATAGTTATTGTGACTGCGCATGCAGTCTCAGGCCAGATTTTCAACTCACCTGTACAGGTGTTAATCTTAAGGGTCTCTGCTGTTGTCAGTGGGGTTGCCATGGATTTACACCTGAGTAATCAGGGACAGAATCTTGCTCTGGGTATTTGTGCATGCAAACGGCCACTCTAACGCAAACTGTGCTCACAAAACCTGACAGTTGCATAGAGGAACACAAATAGATTTCTGATGATCATATCTCTTGTCTCTCTGTGTCTTGGGTTCCCTACATCAAATTGTGGTTGTCATGCTAAATGAATAAATGTTTGTGAAATGTGTTACTGTGGTGTTATTACACCCACAACATAAGTCTCAGTCACTGAAATGACTATTTTGTGTCTCTAGGCAGCTGAGATCAGTGCAAGTGTCCTCACTGCACTTCTTGTGTATCCCTCACTGTCTTTCCAAAGAGCAGCTGTTCTCCTTTTGGGATGCTTATCTATAGTCTTTGCTTTGTCAGGATGTGTAAGGCAGTCCTTCTGTAGCTGTCTTCTCAGTTTGGTACACAGCCCTTCTGTTCACTTCCATTCCTTCTAAAACCATTTTCAGCCTTCTTTCCCCACTAGTTTTTCTCCAGAGATTCCAAATCCAGAAGGCACCACCTGGCTGACCTCCTGTATGACGCAGGCCAGAAAACTGGCCCAAAATATTTCCTAGGTCAGATCTTTTAGACTAACCCCAAAGCTTAAGTTAAAAAAAGTCAGTGATGAGGAATCTACCAAAACCTGATTGTCTTTTTTGATGGTTATTCGTCCATACTGATAAACAGTTATGCCTTATTTCCAGTTTGAATTTATCTGGTTTCAACTTCATGTCACCAGATCGTGTTAGAGCTTTCTCTGCTTGAGTGGAAAGCCCATTATTAAATATTTGTTCTTTTTTTCCCCAGGAAAAGTGGTTCTTCTTGCTCATTTTCATTTGGTTTTCTGGCCAAAGAGAGCAGGAGGATGTTTTATTAGCCATGAGTGATGCAACAGGCAGGAAGAATGGTGGGAGAGAGCCCTTTACTAACACTGCAGAAAGGTCTGATTACATGCCAGGGCTCTGGACTTTGTGGGGAAGCAGAGGTACCCAGGTTGCATTTGAACACCTTGCATTACACTAACCTTGGCCCCTCCTGAAACACCACCTTTCTTCTGCAGTTCCACTCATCAAACTACAGTGCTGGACTTGAACTAACTTTTTAGTAGCAGCAATGCATTCTGAGGCATCATAGAGAATCACGGATGGAACTACAGTTTCCCCAAGGTCTACAAAGAACCTTTCACAAAGCCATTTTACTTATGCATTTGTCAAAAACCCTTAGTCCAAGGTTGGGCAAGATAAGAGGTGGGTGGCAGCTAGCAACACATGTTGCAAATATTGTTCCTGGGCTCAGTTTAGCTTTGTGATCCAGCTTAAGCAGGATCACAAAATAAGAAATAAGAAATATTCAAAATAAGAAAAAAAGCGGGAATCAAAATAGCATGTCCACACAGTGGACATGCTATTTTGAGATAGGGGAGGGGAGGGGCAGGGAGGCTTGTGCCGGGCTGGGGCGCCCCGCCCTCAGGATTCCCCTGCCCCCCCGCCGCTCCTGCTGCGGGCTGGGGGACTTCCCCTGCTCCCCCGCCGCTCCTGCCGTGGGTGGGTGGGGGGCTTCCCCGGCGGCCCCTTGCCACTTCTGCTGCGGGCAGGGCTGGGGCCGCCTCCCACCCGGGGTTCCCTGGTGCACCCCCACCCACTTCTGCTGGCAGGAGCGGGTGGGGGGGGG
>ML681981.1:47345206-47395949 GCA_007922195.1 Podocnemis expansa | reverse complement strand
GCCCTGGGGTTGCCCCAGCCAGCTTCCCCCTGCTTCCCCTTGCTGGGGGTGGGGGGCGAAGGGGGCTGAGGCACCTGTCCTCCCCTGCTCCCAGCAAGGGGAAGTGGGGGGAAGCCGGCTGGGGCACCCTTTGACCTCCTGCACTCCACTCAGCACCCTCGCCAGGGTACTGATCCCTGGCCAGGGTGCTGGGGGGGTGGGACATTCCCCCAGGGTACTATGCACCCTGGGGGGAAGGTTCTTGTTATTTCAAAACAATCCTTGGGTATGTCCACACAGGGCTTTTATTTCGAAACAACACTGGTTGTTTCGAAATAAAAGTCCCTATGTCCAAAGGACATTTTCTTGTTTTGAAAGGAGGGAGCTCCTCATTTCGTAACAAGAGCCCTCCTTTCGAAACAGCTTAGACCCACTTTGCTGTCAAAAAAAAGAGGCTTATTTCAAAAACAGTGGTTTCGAAATCAGCTGTTTGGACATGTTATTTCGAAACAACCCTTATTTCAAAATAACAAAGACCTTCCTCCCAGGGTGCATAGCACCTGGGGGGGAAAGGTCCCCCCCCCAGAACCCTGGCCAGGGATCAGCACCCTAGCCAGGGTGCTGAGTGGGGCACAGGGGGTCATAGGGTGCCCCAGCCGGCTTCCCCCTGCTTCCCTTTGCTGGGAGCCAGGGGGGATGGGAGCCTCAGCTCCCTTCACCCCCTTACCCCCGGCAAGGGGAAGGGGGGTAAGCCGGCTGGGGCTGCCCCCAGACCTGGGGCGCCCCACCCCCTGGCTTCCTCCACCCCCCCACATGGCCCCTGCCGGGCGTAGGGGGGCTTCCTCCACCCCCCTACAGCTTCTGCCCGGCATGGGGGGCTTCCCCCGTGCCCCCTGCGTGGCCCCTGGAACCCCCCGTGCTGGGCAGAAGCCACACATGGGGGCTGGAGAAAGCCCCCCTGCACCCAGCAGGGGCCGCCTGGGGGGGCGGAGAAAGCCCCCCTGCACCTGGCAGGGACCATGCAGGGGGCATGGGGGAAGCCACCCACACCTGGCAGGGGCCACGTGGGGGGGGCGGAAGAAGCCCCCCCATGCCGGAGGAAGCCCCCCCGCACCAGGCAAGGGCCGTGTGCAGGGGAAGTCCCCCTGCCCGAGGCCAGACCCATGGGGGGGCAGGGGGAGCCTCCCTTCACCCCTGGCTGGAGCCGCAGGGGGCAGGGGAATCCCTGGACATGCTATTTCGATTCCCTGTCATACTGGACACACTGTTTTGATTCCCTCCTTTTCCCTTATTTCAAAAACACTTTTTTTTTGTTATTTCAAAATAAGGTGTTTTGAAATAGGGCTTTATTCAAAACAAGCACTTGTGTGTGAACATAGCCCTTGTTTCGAAATCACATGTCCTATGTGATTGTCGTATGTCACTCCTGAGACACCCAAATTTTCTCACAGGTGATTTCAAGTCCAAGATGTGCTTTCCAAAGCTTTCAATCTGATGCTGTCACTGTGAGCTAGACAGTGGCTTATAAATGCCATTTCCAACCAGGCGTGCTTTTATTATTCTCAGATGTTCTATATATAGGTTGGGGGGGTTGTTTGTTTGAGGGGGTTTGGGTTTTTTTATTTTGTGTGTGTGTGTGTGGGTGGGTGTGCGCGCGTGTAAAACTGTTAGGGGCCAAGGGTCAGCTTGAAAGGGATTTGGAATTGTAAAGAAAGCAATTTCTGGATTTGGAGCCTCATCAATGCTCACTTCTGGTGTCATGGAAAAGCCTTTAAAGCTGCTTTTGTCAAGGCCTGTGAGCTGTAACAGGCATTTCTCATGAGTACAGCATAGGAAAGATAGTGCACCCAGTAAACCAGCTCTTCTGGTGGTGTAAGCCAGTATAACTTCACTGTCTTAATAGAATTACACTAATTCATACACAGTGAAGATCTAGCCTGTGATATCTTTATGGGAGGATCAGTGGGAAATATTACAGTGGTGTGAATGATTTGTGTGAACAACTGAAACCAGCATTCATTGTACACATTGCACATTATAGCTTAGTGGCAAGCATTGAAGAAATGCAGTTGTCATCAGATTTCTTTGTTGAATAAGAAAGTGGCTGGTCATGGTGATGGGAAAGGGGGAAAGCAGTTGGATTGTGTAGAGTCATAATAAGTCAGTCTTACAAGTCACTTTGAAGATGAAACCTTGACTTGACCCCATTTTAGTCTATGTTAAAACTCTCTTTGGACGTAAGACATTAGCCTGAACATCTCCACACAATCTGATGAGCTACTAGAATTTCCTGTGTATTAGTTGCAATATTAAAAATACTTTAACACTTCAGGCTAATTTGACAAGAGAAATATCATCCTTTCCCCACCTTCTCCCATGCTTCTAAGAACTGTCATATAGTTGACCACAGAAGGTTCTCTTCGTACAATGCACTGGAGCATTTGAAAAATGTGTCTCACACAGTTCAGTGTCATTAAGCCTTATGGGGAAAAATACCATGTGATTATGTTATTAAAGATTATAATGCAGATGCACAAAGGGACAGAGTCATGGTTCCACAGGCAACCTTAGTTCTGGCTTTTCCTAACATCTGAGGGCTTGACTTCACAATTTTCATGTTCTTTTCATGTCATTTTACAATTAAATTTACAGCTATCTATCTATTCTTTCATTAATTTTACTCTCTCAGCCTTTCATTCCCTGTTTCTTTTTCTCTCTGCACTTGTGGCACTTCCCTCTTTCAGTTTTGTTTTTCAGTTTTTTTTCTTTGAATTTTCATTACAAAGGAAAATCATTGGCTAAACACTGAGTGTTTTTTAGCTGAAAATCAAATCATAGGGTTGGAAGGGACCTCATGAGATTATCAAGTTCAACCCCCTGGGGCTTGAACTCAGACTCTTCTGCATATTAAGCAGATGTGCAAGCTACTACACTATTTGCAGGGTATGGCCAAAAGATTTGTCAACAGATCACCTTCCACTTTCTGTGGAAAACAGAAACCTCTTATGAAACATTTCTTTTAGTTAAAACACTGATTTTCTGTTGAAATTTTTTTGGATATAAATTCTTTGATCATCCCTAATCTTTCTTGATGGTTTTTTTCTCTCACACATATTCTCCTCCTCTTTCCACAACCTTTCCTGGGCAGAATGTAAGCCCGTTTGAATTAGGAATGAACTTTCAAACCTAAAAGCTAAAAGTGGGTTCAAAATTAGGTGAAATGAGTTTGTATTCCTCATTTTTGGCAACTCTGACCTAGACACTTCCTTTATGAGTCTGTAAAACCCTCATTTTATGTTTATAGACCTGGCTGAAAAGCTGGCTTTCTTCACACATTACTCTAGTGCAATGCTAGATCTCTGTGAAGTCATTGAGATGAAGGCCAGTCCCTGAAAGAGAGCACAAGCAATACCCTACATGCATAATGTGGGGCCTTGAATACATCAACATCTTTCGAAGCAAGCGGCAGAGGGAATAAATAGAAAGTTGCTGCCAAATCCAGACCACACCAGATAGAATAGCATTGCTCTGATCTGCAAAAGCTGCTGTCAGGCATAAATTCTGTCACACCCCCACATAACTTCTGAATATTCAACACTCTCATCCAAAGGATATCTGTACAGTAGATTCTGTTCAAGGGCCTGGGAAGGAATAGGAAAGCATACAGTGCCTTTTGCCTCTCTGACAGAGGGTGATGTTAGCTGAGCAGCGAGTCTTCCCAGGTCCATTAATTGTAGGTTTCCTCAAAAGCATCTAGGGAATATTGAATGCATACACAGGCTTTAAGTTATTTACTTGCTTCTAATTTATGTCTAATTACCAGAGGATTAATCCTGATGTGGCAAAGCACCCATACTGGCCAATGACCTCAAAGATAGTCATAGGTTCTCAGTACCCCCTCAAGATTAATCTATCAACCCCCAGGAGTAGGTCTCCAATCTATTCTTGGTTTTTATTGTTTTTTTCCCCACCCTTTGAAGGCCTGCTATTTTTCCTGCTTGGCTGTGTATGACAAGGGACTCTGTTTCAACCAGATTAGGAGAACTATAACTGAAGCCTGGGGAACGTATAAAATCTCTTTGAAACAGATTAGCCTTCTGAGAGCAGTGTTGTACCAAGCCAGTGAAAACAAAGTTTCCATGGGTATACCAGGTGAAAGAATCCCCCATGAGAAGACTTCTGGTAATTTAATTACTACAAACTACCATCCAGTGCAGCTAGTGGAAATGACTACAGTTTTCAGCCAACCTGCTGTGAAGACTGAATGGCACATGATGATAAATTTAATATATTCTGCCCTGATGATCAGTGTTGGAATTCAAGTTCACAGCCTTTAATGGGGGCTTTGTGATTAAGCGTCTTCTAGTAGCATTGGTTGCTATGCCAGCTCCTGTGTAAATCATTTTTCACATATGCTTTATGACATAGTGGGTAGTGTATGTTTGTTTAGGTTCAGGATGTCTACTGAGGCTGCTCAGGAAACCGGCCACTATTTAACATCTCCCAAACAGGCATCACAAGGAGCAGCTGCCTGAGAGTGAGGACTAAGAAAACAATGAGCGATCTGTAAAGGAAGAGAAAAAAGCCCACACTGTTTTAAAAAGCTGACAGTTTGTCAAATCAAAATACAGCTGGCTGTGCCACTGGGCTTGGAAACCCATGTACGGCCCTGGGCACCGAGTGCAACATTCTTAGTGACGAGTCTTCATCTGCGTGTGAAATATCCAGAGGCAAGTTTCCATCCTTCCCTGTGTATTTCAAACCTTTTGCCACACATTGTCTGAATGGTCCAACTAAGCCTCCCTATCTGGTTCTCCCTCAGCCTGATATGCTTCAGAAAGGTGGCCAATCACCTCCAGAAAGATGTTGCTGTTAACAGTTATGGCGATACCTCAGTGCGGAGCCCTCCCGTCCTCACTCCCTTTTCACTCCCTCCTTACTCTGGTAACCTGTCACCCAAGTCATGGGGGTGGATTCTTTGTCCTGACCTGTTTTCTTTTGTATCATTCACAAGTCCCCTGCTGGGAACTTCCCTGTCACAGGGAGATCCCCGGGTGTGTACAAAGCACAGCTGAGTTCTATGTAGAGTAGACTAAGAACTGATTTAAGTGAATGAGAAAACCTAGAGAAAAAAAATGTTTCCAATCGAATTGGAAGGGTCTTTTTGAATTTCCACATCAAAACAAAAACACACATAAAACATTGGCTCAGGTCAAAGTGGAACCTTTTGAACATTGCTTTGAAACAACATTTTGAAACAAAGCATTGATCTGAATAGTTGCTTTCCAATTGCAGTGGCCATTTGAAATGAAATGCCAAAACAGTTGGTTTCAGCAGTGCTGGATTTTTTTGGATGTGACAGTTTTGAGGCTGAAACCCTTTGCCAAATTTGACCTGATTTCACCAATAGTTTTGGTGCCCAGAAAAAAACTATTTGCATGAAAACTTTTGTTCAGCTGCACACGTACGTTTCCCTCCAGTCACCCCAGCATAGGAAATGAGTGGGTTGGACAGTGGTGACTTACTATCCCCAATTGGCAAATGCTATATTGGAGACCTTTCTAACTGGAACTGTTTTAATATTTGCTTGGGGACTGGGGCAGAAAATCATTGAGCTTTAATTAGCCCCCATATGGCACAGCCAAGGATGTGGGCCAACAAGAGTTTGCCTTAATCAAGACCAGGGCCTCAAACTTTGCTAATGCAAATTGGTCAGAATGTAAAATTGAAGTAGGGGCTCAGATCTGAGTAACCACCACTTGGCCCAGAGGATGGAGTTGTGGGGGTGGGAGAGATTTAGAAAAAACAAACAGCCCTTCAGTTGAGTCCTTTTAAAAGAAACCTTCCCAAGAGGCATTGTTTGCTTACAATGTAGGAACGCCAGCTATTGCTCATTTACAATAGAATTCCTCCAAACTGGCTGTTGCCTCCATATGAATAAGACTCACCGTGTAATGTTACAACAGGAAATATGTGAGAGATTAACAAAGGATTTGTTACTAAATGGATTGGATTGTGCAGTCCAGCCAAAAGGAGTTGAAAATCCCACCCAGCCTGATTATTCTTGTTCTAGTGTTCCTATTACTTGCTTCCACCCAAAACCAATAACACAGAAAACAGGCTAACACCTTTAAAAGTTCACACTTCCTAGAGCCTTCAAGTCTGCTGGAGACACTCAAGTTTGGTGTCCCCTGGGTTCTTCTGCACATTGTTAGAAACTGGCAGAGTTCAAAAGGGGAAGTGATCCTGGTCATTAGGTTAAGGGGTGTGTGTGTGAAGGACAATTGATGGAGAACAGGAATACATTCCAGGTTGGGGTGATTTATCATCTATTGGGTGATGGGTCTGAAGGAACTACTGGCTTCTAAGGAGATGGGTTTATTTCAAACCAAGACAGCGTTCCTAGCCCCTGCAAATCTAGGCACCTATGCAACAACTGTTGCTCAAATGAGTATCCTCACTGAATGAAATGGTACTTTTGTGGGAGTAGGGAATGTGTATGGAAGGAAGTTGGAGAAGAGCTATGCCATAGCAGCCACTGAACCCTCCCAATCCACTCTGCAGGTCTGGCCCTCTTTGCACAATGGGTCCATCACAAACCCAGATCTCAACACTCAGTCATGTCAAAGAAACTCAGTGCTGAAACTTGACGTTGACATTCAGGCCCATCTCACTCCAACACCCTCATCGTGCCTGCTCTGGGGAAGGCTGCAGAATAGCTTCCATCCTACTTATGACTATTTGAAACATTTACCTTTCAGGCTGAACGGCAATTATTGTTGTCAGTATTCCTATTTGCAGTATGGCCTCTGTTAGAATCAAGGATGCACAATCCTGTTGTAAAAGACTCTCCCTGTCTCAAAGAGTTGATGATCTAACTTCCAGCGCAGAGGAGGTCAACCCAGAGACTGACTACCTTGGAGAAATGCTATGAAAATGTCCTTTTTTCCAAGACCTTTCCACTATGGCAGAAAAGATACCCACAATATGACGCAACCTCTTAGGCAAACCGTGTCCCTAGACCCTTCCCCCCCAGAAACAAATCCACCACATAACAAAAAAACCCTAATCTGAGTTGAGTTTTGACCCCATCCCTCTCCCCCCCCCAAAAAAGGGGAAAAAAAGAGAAGTGCAGAGACTCAATGGAGTCCACTAAGGACGTGGCCACTGCTGTCTATTTTTGTTGGTGGAAATTGCTCAAATACCAGTGTGATCAGGGGCAGTGATAGGAAACCCTAAGACAGATGTTAGCAATAGGTGGAAGAATGAGATCTGCCATCTGAGCAGAGGAACCAAAGGGATGGTTAGCACTGGTTTTGTAATGGGATGTGAGGCAGGGCAGGAGGGGAAGGTAGGAGGAGCTGAATTCATAGAAGCAAGGGAGAGGAAAGGGTTCAAAGGCCATATACCAAAGAAAGAGAGGGGGAAAACAGGGAGAAAGCCTGGTGATGACCATAGAGGGCACCCCAACTGTGCTCCTGTCGCTCATCCCCAGCTGCTGCTTTATTTTTTCCATGTTCGGTCTTTTCCTCAGGGTGAATTATTTGGGAATGTCTGAGCAATAATGGTTGCACTGGTTTCAAAGTAAGAGAATGATGAAGAAAATAACCCACCTTCTCCATAAAAG
The DNA here is from genome assembly GCA_007922195.1 of Podocnemis expansa. Lineage (NCBI taxonomy): Eukaryota > Metazoa > Chordata > Testudines > Podocnemididae > Podocnemis > Podocnemis expansa. The sequence goes on along the minus strand of ML681981.1, from coordinate 47,388,343 downwards.
GGATTCTATTACCTGTTCCCCCAAGAGAGTGGAAAACAGTCCAGGAGAGATTTGATAGGGAAACCATGTGTGTGTGGTCACAAGTGTGGTTTCTTTTCACTCAAATATATCATAGATTGAATTTCAGCTCAGATTCTCAGCTGGTAGGAATTGCTGTGTTGAAGACAATAGACATACACAGGGTATACACCCACTAGGGCCTTGGCCCTGGTGATCCCTGTTCATTTTGAGTGCTTTTGCATCGCTGGAGTGGGTTATCCTGGGTTGCCCATATAATGTAAAGGAGCTGTTTCTTTTTTTAAGAGGCTGTGAGAGAGGTGGATAAAGGTCAGCAGGGATTATTTTTAATAACCCAAATTTAGAGGGAAATGTGAAGCGCCATTGGATTTGAGCTGCTTTTTCCATCTTCAATGAAAACAAAATCTTTTGACAAACTCTCTGTCGTTTCCCATCTCTCCCTGCCTCTTTTCTATTTTCCCATTTTGGCTGCTCCTTGAAATACTTTGTTTAAGGCCACAGTGTCAATGCTGGTGATGTTTGTTAAGTGGCCAGTGGGAGAACCCAGACTCCCTCTTTTTTGTTCTGCTTCAGCTAGAATCATAGAATCATAGGGTTGGAAGGGACCTCATAGGTCATCTAGTCCAACCCCCTGCCAGAGGCAGGACCACTCCCACTTAAACCATCCCAGTCAGGGTTTTGTCCAGCCAGGCCTTAAACACCTCCAAAGATGGAGACTCCACCACCTCCCTCGGCAGCTCATTCCAAGGCTTCACCATTCACCTAGTAAAAAAGTTTTTTCTAATATCCAGCCTCGACCTCCACAACTGCAACTTGAGACCATTGCTCCTTGTTCTGTCCTCTGTTACCACCGAGAACAGCCAAGCTCCATCTTCCTTAGAGCATCCCTTCAAGTAGCTGAAGGTTGCTATCAAATCCCCCCTCAATCTTCTCTTCTGCAGACTAAATAAGCCTAATGCTTTCAGTCTTTCCTCATAGGGCTTGTGCTCCAGCCCTTTAATCATTTTAGTTGCCCTCCTCTGAACTCTCGCTAGCATGTCCCTGTCCTTTTTGTAGTGGGGAGCCCAAAACCAAACACAGTATTCTAGATGTAGCCTCACCAGTGCAGAATAGGCCATTTCTCCTCCAGCCTGCAGTAAGAAATCTAGCATTCTGCTCAAGGGCCATGATGTTACGTGGGAACAGCAGTTGCTGTCACTAGCTTTACAGATGGCTTGAATTCTGCTAAAAGTCATGCCCATGATGCCTCATTACTGGATTTCTGCTGAGCGGTACTAGAGGCTGATGGGTTGGCCCAGAGTGTGTAAAACTGTGACCTTAGATACCGGTGTTTATCCTTTCCTATGTCACCTTGGGCAAGTCATTCAGCTTCTCTGGGCCCCAGTTCCCATCCAGGATAACAACACCGTTTAGGGGCCATGATTGTGATTGGTAAGAAACTGCTGAGTTCAAATATATTTGCAAATTCGGTTGCATTGCTGCAGAACTTAATAGGGACATTGGATTTTTCTCTCATTACAACAGGTGATTTGACCTCACCTTGCTCTCTTACTCTGTTCCCCAGTGTTTGAATCTTTACAACTGTTTTGCTTTTCTGTTACAGTGTGACCTGTTCCCATGACTTACATTTCCCTGCATTTATTTCCTCCCATTCTGTAAGTTCCCCCCTCTTCAAAGCATCTGACGAAGTAGGATTTTCTCCCATGAAAGTTCATGCAATAAATAAATTTGTTAGTCTTTAAGAGTCACAAGACACTTTGTTATAGTCATCATACAGCTAGGGGAAGCAAGGCATACTACACTGATGCAGTTTACCCATGGCAAAATGGAAAGTCAGTAGAAGAGGTGATACTAGAAAAGAGCAGTCTGAATTTTGTATACAATGCTGTTTCCATGCCACTACTTAAAATCCAATCACTATCCTGTAATTCAGAGCCTGTTCTAGCTCCCACGGAAATCAATGGGGCTCCATCCATTGGGTTTTCAGGGAGCTGAACCACCCTGTTGGTCTAGAAGGGCATATCTTGCTAAGGCTGGTGCCTTGGTGAACATCCAGGAGGAATCGCCAAATCTCTCCGTACGTGAAACAAGGGCTCAGTGGATCAGCTCAGCTGGGCTGAAACAAATGAGGCTGCTGCAGAGGGTTTGTTTAGCTCTTGTTGGAGTTTGTATATCTCCGCTTCCCTTTCCATGACATATGTACAAAATGCTCAAGCCTGAGGAGGAATGCTTCTCCATCACCAAAGTGCTGTTTCTGGCAGCTTGGGCCAGTTCCATCCCAGCATGAATGGTCGTCAGTCAGAATCAGTCTCTAACCATGAACTTGTTTCTGTTTCAACATGAATTCTTGATCTTCCAAAAAAAAAAAAATATTGCTCAACAGTCACAGCCATGCTATAGTAACTTGATCCAATGTTTTCTTGTTCATTTGACCTCACTTGCATCTGCTCACTGGACTCCCACTTAAATTAGAAGGATATTAATTATACTGATTTCAAAGCAATTTCTTTTTAAATCAGTTCTGGCACTGATATCTGCTTTGAGTCAGCATCCAGTGCCGGCACTGGGTTGGCTGGATACAATGCTCTGCAGCCTAGTAGCAGCCTTGATAGTGTCCAGTAAAGTGGATGAAATTTCCCGGACAAATAGTTTATGTTCCAAAAAAACAAAACTCAAAACTAGCTGTGAACTTGAAATGAACCGTTTTCACCATTTGTGCAATGGGCAACTAACAACTCCAACAGGAAGCAGTAGAATATGCCAAAGCAGGGCCTGTTGCATGGGGCATAGATGAAGTAAAATGATGTCCAGCTGGACCACCCCTCCCAGCCACCCTAACTGTGCAGGGGGAGCCACTGCTATGGGGACATTAGGACCTAAGTAGTGCCTATGCACTCCAGATTGCCCTGCGCTACTGTAGGGCTTTGCAGAAATACTACAGAGTGGAGTCAGCCAGAGAGTCCTTAGCAGAAGAAACAGGGAACTCTGGACATGCAAAAAACTTTCTAGACTTGTGATTCAACTGTGTCAGCCCCATGTTGAGAGGCTGTTTGCTCCAACTCTTCCTGATCTCACCATCTCTGTACCTCAGCTTCATGCCTACACTCTTTACCCTGCCCTGTCTCCCTTGTCCCTCTCTCTTCCCTTTTCTTTCCACATAGTTGGAACTCATGTGCCTTCTGCTGCCATCACTGTGTTCTTTCTGCTGGTGTGTTCGACCCCAGCCTGCTCCCTGCATCTGTCTTGTCAGTTTAGGTTGTAAACTCTTTTGGATGGAGACTGTCTACTGGAGCAATGGGTCCCCTAGGTACTGCTGTGATCTAAATGATTACTTTTTATTATTGTTATTCATCATGTTTATCTACTTCCACAGGATCCCAAAGTGTGTTGCAGGCTACACAGAATGCTATGGAAACAGTGCACATAAATCACTTCTCTTACCACTGAAATTTAGCCACTTCTGGGGAGGAACAAGACAGCTGTTTATGTCTAATCGTGTAGGACAAGCCATGAAGATCTGAAACAGCTTTAAGAGGCCAGACTAGGTTTTTCCTATTTGGAATGTGGCCAGCTTACCTTACTCTTGTAAACGTAACCTGAGACCTTTGGCTCACAGAAGCGCTCAGGAGCTTGATTTTACACCTAATCCAAAAGTTGATCCTTCTGGCAGCATACCACTTTCTAACACTGGGCTGGAGCTGGCAATGGCAATATCAGTTGGACTTTGGCAGCTGACTTGTACACACTGAGCTAGGGCAGCAGTTCATGAATAACTGGGGCTACCCTACTGAGCCTCTTCTGTAACTTCCTGCAGCATCCTAGCTGTTCCTTTTCCAGCCCTGCTTTACTTTGGAGTGCTGATAGACTCCTGCAGTGGCATGGGCAAGGTGTGTCTAGTTAGTGTGCTTACTTATGAATGACAAGATGAATAAAAGACAAACAGAAGGGTCAAAATTTTGTCCGCTTCCATCAGACTCTGCATTGTGACTGATCTTCTCCCATGACCCCAAATGGATCGGACTCAATGGTCTCTGAATGACACAAGGGGATGAATGAGAATCATGCAGAATGAATGCCAATAGGCATATTAGATGGGCTTCACACCACCTGGAGAGAGGGACTCTGTGTTGGATGTGGGGCCTAGTGATTCGATGACCAGATGTGGGGAGCTGGCCTGCTGGGTGACTCACAAATTCTAAGGTCAGGAGAGACCAATATGATCAGCTACTCTGACCTCCTGCACAATGTAGGCCATAGAAACTCACCCGTCCCTCCTGAAGTAGATCTCTAACCTATGACTGAATTACTGAAGTACTCAGGTCATGGTTTAGACTTCAAGGGAGAAAGACTCCACCAGCAAATGACATATGCCCCATGCTGCAGAGGAAGGTGAAAATCTCCCAGTGCCCCTGCCAGTCTTTCCTAAGGGAAAATTCCTTCCTGACCCCAAATATGACAATCAGCTAAACCTTGAGCATGTGGGTGAGATTCACCAGACAGACTCTCAGAAAGAATCCTCCATAGTAACTCTGAACCCACCCTATCTATCATTCCATTGCAGGCCATTGGGTGTATTTACCGCTAGTAGTCAAAGATCAGTCAATTACCAAATGATGCCATCCCATTATACCAGCCCGTCCATAAACTGATCAAGGTCAGTCTTGAAGCCAGCAAGATTTTTTGCCCCCACTGCTTCCCTTGGAGTGCTGTTTCAGAACTTCATTCTTTGATGGTTAGAATTCTTCATTTAATTTCAAGTCTAAGGTTCATGATGGCCAGTGTATATCCATTGCTTCTTGTGGCCACATTGGCAATGAACTTAAATAATTCCTCTCCTTCCTTGATATTTATCTCTCTGATGCATTAATAGAGTGCACACATCAAGCAAGCCACTGTACGCTTCTGTGCCTCAGTTTCCCCAACTTTAAAATGATCTTTCTTGAAGTGCTTTGAGATCTATTGACACAAAAGGCATTAAAAAAGAGCTAGGCGTCATTTTTCCTTGCTGTTGGCACCAGACATTCAGAGTGACCTATATACATTTTTAATTTAAACATCTACCTCATCCAATTAAAAAGTCACTCCTTCCCTGCTTGCCTCCCCTTGGTATTAACAGATTACGTTCACTGGCTTTTAAAGGTTAAAAAATAACGATTTCCTTCTCTTGTTGAAGGAAACTCTACTTCCGGAATTTGGGAAATTCTTTTCTTAAATGCCTCATGTAAATATAATTATTTTTTAACAAATATGTGCAGCTTAAGTCATTGTAAGCACAATGGTTATTGTATATAAAAGAATCAGGGTGATATTTTATTACTAGCCAAGTGCTATATTTAATATGCTTCATAAGCGATGTGCCAATTTGCTAATGTTAAAATATGTCAGATCACCCCAAGGAAATCTAGGTGGGCGTGTTCCAGGCCCTGAGATATCAAAATCTCATATATATACACATTCAATGAGAAATTCATTTTTTTAATTGATATTGTTTCATTGTTTCCTGCATCTCTGATCCAACAAACCAGTGGTTCCCAGCCTTTCTGGCTCCAGGGCCACAGATACCTTTTTTACAACCCTGAAGGGCCACCAACCTCTAGCAGCAGCCACTCTGTCTACTGCAGCCAGACAGAAGGTCTTCTTCCTTGATGATCTCCCATCCCCTCGGCTGCAGCAAGGAGCCAGCATGAGTCTTTTAGCTTCGTGGCAATGTGCTTCATCTGAGTCTTTAGGCAGCAGCTCCCTATGCAGCCAGTGGGAAGAGACTGGTGGGTCAATGGGCCATGAGTTGGGATCCACAGCAATAAACTTTTGTTGTCAAAAGGGCCAACAGGAAGAGCACTTTTTCTTATCATTTGCCAGTTGATGGCTCTGATGGCTTTTATATGGATGTTTCTAGTGCAGTGAAGACCATGTGGCCACACTGTCCATCCCTTCAAAGCTGCGCTTCTTGAATGTTGGTCATTTTTGAAGCCCCTGTGAGGAAAATGTTTTGTTTTTTTTTAAAGAATGAGCCTCTTCATAAGCCTGTTACAAAGTTTAGCAAACTTGTAACACCAAAAAATGATAGAAATGCAGAAACCATGCCTAAACCCAACCTTCAACACTCAAATAGCAGGTGAACACTTTTACTCAGCATGACTTTGAATACAGAGCAAAGTGATAAGGCAAACAAGAAGGAAAAAAAAACTAAAGCCTCCCTATGAGGGTATGAGGGAGAACAAAGTGGGTATGTGTACACTGGAGCCTTAAGTCGACTTAGTCTCCCTTAAATTGACTTAAGGAAAGCCACATCCACATTGCCACTTCCTTAAATGGACTTAATAACTCTGGCCCTTAAAGTCAACTTAAGTGTTAAAGTTGACCTTACTAAGTCTACAATGCGTTGTTGATAGTGCCATCTACACTGTAGGCTTCATTAAGTCAATTTAATAAAGTTGACTTAACAGAGCCCTCCAGTGTGGATGTAGCCTTTAAATAGACTTTGTTAAGTCAACTTAACTTTTAAGTTGACTTTGTTAAGTTGACTTAAAGTTGACCTTGTTAAGTCAACTTAACTGAGCCCTCAAGTATAGACATAGCCAGTGTGACTCACCTTTGACAGCCTGTGTAACCCACTGCTCAGTTTGAATTATTATATGTCTTCCTCGGTGCCTGATCCATATGGGATGTGAGTCTATTACTGAACATAGTCACAGAGGCTGGCTCAAGTCATACTGGCTACTGGTGTTAGGTCATCCTGTATCTGCAGTTGGCCCATATGACAGCCAGGTATCTACACTGAGCTGTGAAAAAAAAAGTTATTTGTTAGGGTGCATTTATACTGTAGACTTAGGTTGACTTAAGGAAGCTTAAGGTGACTTACAGACCCCCGCAGCCACACTGGGCTTTTATTAAGTCTACTTAAGTGCTTCCTTAAGTTGACTTAATAATGCTGTCTCTTAAGGTCGACTTAAGGCTTAAGTGGATCTTACTAAGTTGACTTAAGCCAGTGTAGATGGGGAATAGCCCTTAAGTCAACTTAATTGACCTCCAGGCCCCCTCCCAGAGTTCCTGGCCACCAGGAAGGGTCAACTTAGGAGTTGCCAGTGTGGACACAGGCAGTTAACAGGAGTTTCCAATGTGGACTCTCTGAGTCAGCTTAACAAGGTTGACTTTGAATTGACTTAAAGTCGACCTTGTTAAGTTGACTCAACAGAGCCTCCAGTGTAAATATACCCTTAGTGTAGGAGCTCAAGATGAGAATTACAGATACCAAATCCCCAAACACTCAGCAGCTAACTCCATTAGGCTCTTTTGAAAGTTCAACCTTCTTTTCCTTGAGTGATTTTGTGTTTTATTTTAGATTTGCTGCCACGTGATCACATTAATTCTTCCCCTTCTTTGCTCTTCCTCCCCCTGAAATTAATGCAGTAAAGCACAGTTCTGCTCTGAAAGCCACATCTATTCCCATTCAGGGGCAGGTAATTTTGCCTGGCTGGAGGCAGTGTTTAACTTGTGCCCGGTCAGGCACAAATGCAGACCAGTGGGGGGAGATGCCATGAAGAGGAGGATGGTTGGCTGTTTGGAGTTCACACTTCTTTAATGGGGCTGTGTTTGCAGCAGAGCTTGCTAGTCTGTGCCTATGACTCTTTTGTGTGCAACAGGACGGCTAAGGTGATCAGCTGGGGCTCTCCAGGAACCTGCCAAGACCCAGGCTTGGGGCACACCAGAAGCACCCATGCAGGGGTCTTCAGATGCTGGGGATGTCTTCCTGTAGTGTGAGTTACTGTCTTTCTGGCCTCAGCACCAATATTCCTTAGATCTGATGCGAATAATTTTCACCAAAAAGATAGGGCACCAAAGTTGTGAGTAACTTTGGGGCTGAAGTAAAGGACATTGAAGAGAAATGTTCTCCTGCTCACTGATCTGTGTTTACACACAAGGGAGTCAACGTGCAGAATGTTTTCAGTGAAAGGCCCTGTGCTCCGGCTACTCCTGTCAGTCCAACAGGGCCCTGACCTGCAAGTGCTGGAGAGCTTACAGCAGGAAGCTGACTGGGTGCTTAGGGAGCTATCCAATCACTCAGGATACTTGTGCTTGTTTCCCTCCTCTGCTCCAGACCCCCTGTGTGATACTGAACAAGTCTCCTTGTCCTTGATTTCCTGTCAATAGAAAGAAGATACTTGCACTTACATGTATGGTGACAGGGGCAGCAGAAGTATTTCAGACCCACCTCTTCTCCGAGGCTGTGTTCCCACACAGTGGGTTATTTTGATACAGTTGTTTCGAAACAACCGTATATCGAAATAACGCTTATTTCGAAACAACTTATTTCGAATTAACAAAATGTTAATTCGAAATAAGGAAAAAAAGCCGGAATCGAAATAGCGATTCCGGACAACAGTTATTTCGAAACGACTCACTGTCGTTTTGAAACAACACGTTCGCACAGCGTTGTTTCGAAACAACCATTGCGAAACAACGTTGTTTCGCCCACAGACTAGGTTTAACTTGTTTCGAAACAACCGTGCATCATGTGAACAGCCAAAACCTTATTTTGAAACAACCTCCGTTGTTTCGAAATAAGGAGGCTGTGTGAACACAGCCCAAGGCTCTACCTGAGGGACAGGTAATGGTGGTGGGGAGTCATTAGGTGTTAAGACTGGCATTTTCAAAAGCAGCCACTGATTTTTGGTGCCTTTGTTTAGTAGCACTGAAATAGAAGGGGCATTTAAAAAAAAAATCTGCTGGATGTGTTTCCTTTACGGCACCCAACAACATCACCTGCCCTAAATCTAATGCCCAGGGCTTAAATGGCAAGATCTTCAAGGGGCCTAAGGGTGATAAGTACCCTACTCCAACTGGGCTCCAAAGAAATCCAACTTCCTCCTATGAGCTTTCATGGGAGAAAATCCCACTTTGTCAGACACTTGGATTTGCTGTTACAGTGTGACTTGTTCCTATGACTTACACTTCCTTGCATTTATTTCCTACCATTCTGTAAATTCCCCCTTCTTCAAAGCATCTGATAAAGTCGGATTTTCTCCCATCAGAGCTCATGCAATAAATATAGTTGTTGGTCTTTACATGCTGCAGGATTCTGTGATTGTTTTACTGAACTAGACTAACATGCCTGCCCCTTTGGATCTTACCTTCTTTCTGTTTCACTGAAAATCCCAAGCAAGGTGCTTAACCAGGGCTGAACTGTGTTAAAGAGCTCTGGATGTTGTAGCTTGGAGCAGCCTGTTCTCTATAGCTCCTGTGTTGTTTCTTGTTTACCAGGAATGTATACACACGGCAGTATTACACACAGACCGAGTAGCTTACTAGATGCCATCTTATAAATGCTTTCTGGTTTCATTTAATTTCAAATCACTGAGATGCTTAAACTTTCAGCTTTTCAAGAACATAACCATAAAGCATTACAGTAAAATTAGTCCCATGGTACTGCATCAGTGGAATTAAATCATTAGAAGCACTCAGTATATCCTACCAAAAAACACCTTCCACTGATATGCAGTTTGGCATGATATATTAAAAGGATGAACTTCACCCTTTGAACTTTGCCCCCAAATTATGAAAAGGACTAGATTAATCTTCAACCCCATCAAGCTTAGTAGTGACTGATCCTCAAATCCTTGTTTATGGTAGTATGTCTTATTCATGTGACTTCATTGCAGATCTTCTTTTGATTAAGGGCTGCAAGATTGCACCTTATGTGCACAATATAAACTCCATAGGGGCAACAGACAAAATTGCTCCTTGTTTAATTTATGTTAATTATTGCAACCCTTTCCTCCAACAAGAGGCCTACACCACACAGGGAATCTGGGGAACAATTGTTGTAGATCCCTGCAGCACTTCCCTGCATGTTGATGACACATTACTTTGCACACCATTAATCTCTAGACTGTGGACTGAAGGAGGGCCTGCATAAATGAAACAAAAGTTTAAATTAGAATACATTTGAAGCAGAGACCTACATGAGAAAATTAATGGAACACAGGCTTAAATAAAGCCTGGCAACTGTGGTCAAGTTAGGGAAGAGGCTAATGCATATTTTATGCCCCAGGTCTATAAATTCCCAACCATCACAGAACAATTAGTAGTTCTACTTCAAGTTGTAACAGAACTGCTGAGAGAATCCTGGCATGCGGTTTCATAGGAAGACACCCTGGAAACTTCAACAGTGAGGCTGAAGAGAGATGCTTTCTCTGCCATCTCCTACAGATCATTTATCAATGTGTTGGAAAGTAGACTACTTATATGTTTTAAGCACTTCAGTGAACCAGCAAACACATTCCCATTCTAGTTTTTTAGGGCCTTATTCACTTGTCTGATTCAGATGTTCTAGCAGTGGACAAGAGCTTTAAGCCTAGCCCCTGGAGGCTCTCCCCCAACCCTAGGAAAATCTAGTAGTGTAGAGATGTTTTGGTAACAGCTACATCAGTCTCATGACAAGCAGCGAGAATAGGGGCATGTCTGGACAAAAAGGGAACCATTTGTTGCTGCTGGGTGTAAGTTAGAGGAATCTTTAGGGCCTGCACTTCTTTAAAATAATCTTTTACCCTCTTCTGGTCTGGCACCAATGGGAAATTGATCAAGACAGGGAATCTGGCCTGTGAAGGTGAAGGCAGCTCTTCACAGTGTGATAAAGAAAAATATAGCTGTTTAACACTGGCATAAACTGCAGATGATTGGCCTTCCCTCCCACACGTTGTGGCTTTCAGTGATTAAATCATAGGAGTCTTAACTAGACAAATCTTGCAGATGAAAGTCTGGGAAAGAAAAAGAAACTGGCACTTACATCATTAAAAGTGGATTAAATCTGCCAAAATGTTTGTTTGTAAGCAGCTTCAGCAAGCACATATTTTCTGTCTAATTCGCACTAAAGATGTCTCCGTGGGAGTCACCTCCCTACACTGGGGGTTTCTGGGGGAATCATAGATTTATATGGAACTACACAAGGTCTCCACCCCACTCCCCCCCTTCTTCATCCTGGTGGTACAAGAGAAAAACAGGGATTTGAATGGTCTTTTGCGTATAAGTACAAAAGTACCATTCTTTTCCACTCCTGTTCGACTTCAGGTGTCTGGCCTGGGGGGATTTTGGTATATATTTTGAGGATATAGATTTCACATGAGACTATAGCCATAAAATCATACTGACATAAAGACACTAGTGAAAGTGAATTAAAATAGCATTCTTATGCAAACAAAAACATAAGACCCTTCTGGTATGTTTCTTTCTTGTCTTTTGTTTGCCTTTCCTAACACAAATATTATGGAGAGTTAGCCAGTATCCCCATCATGAATGTTGTGTCTGGCTTTCTGTTATAAATCCTGTTTTGATCTTCCACCTGTGACTTATGCAAAACTCATCCCAATTTATGTCCAAAGTCATGTGCAGAACAGAGTGAAAATCGTAATTTCTATACTGTGGGAAATTCTGGTATTCCAGCTTTTGTTGCCACCCCAAATTTGGAGAAAGAGCCACAGGTCATACAGATCAGTGGTATGAATAGAAATTGCCTCAGCTGGGGACTTGATGTGATGCTGTTTATTTGCTGAAAAATATCTCTTCTGCCTCTCCTTTCCTCCCATCAAACAATTAGCAGTGGGGGTGGGTAGCAGCCTTTGTAACCCTTTCTTTCCTGACATAAGATAATAGGAGAAAAGGAGAAAGGGAATAGCCCTCTTTGACAGCATCCAGACAGAGTTCCTTTCTGTCATCTGTTGAAAGAGCTATTGTGATACGAATGTTACGCTTAACTCTGAAACCTGCTTTTTCCAGCTATTACCTGAGCATCAGCATGTACCAGTAAAAATGTTACCATGCAATGCAGTTTCAGAGGGGTAGCTGGAATTCAAAATTTGACACCATCACCTTGGGTCTGAATAGAGACTTTGAATAGTAACTCATTATATCAGGTAATTTGCCCTCTTTTAACATTAACATCTTCTCATCTATTGTTCTTTAAGGCCACATAGACATTGTTTTAATCAAAACCATCTGTTTGATTTGCTAAAACTGACTATAAACTACCTTGTGACTCAGCTGTCTCAGCATGCAACATACAGCAGTTTCCATTTCATGCATCTGATGAAGTGGGAATATGCTCACAAAAGCTCATAAATTAAATAAGTGTGTTAGTCTTTAAAAGTGCCACAAGGGTCCCTGTTTGATTTGATCTAATGCAGTGTTTTGCAACCTGTTTGATATCAGGGACCATTTTACCACCTTCCTAAACTGTGTTTGGGAAATCTTAAGGACAGGCACTGGTGCACTGACTTGTCTTTGAGAAACACTGAGCTGGTCCAAACAGACTAATTTGAAAAAGCAAAGGCTGTTTAGATAATTAAATTATCAGGAGAACATGTAACCTGTGACACCTCTGAGTTGTCCAGAGTTTTGTTTTCTCTGTCATCCACCTTATTAACTGGAAAACAGAAAACTCAGGTTACAAACTCTCTCTACTTGTGACAGTTGTGAAAATGCAGCAACTTGGAACTAAGGCACAGAAGGAGGTATGTCCAGATCAAGGGTTTAGTTCAGGTTGCGCTACACATTTAACAGGGGAACCTCTGAAAGATAACCACTGAGTATCTAGTGCCTGACCTACAAGACTTCGCTGTGTTAGAGTCGGATGAACCTCTACAGGAGCAGCAATCTCTGGTCTACACCCCCCTCCCCCCCACTGTGAGTGTGTGTGGCTGATGTAACCCACGCTGTGCAGGTAACCCACCACAGCCATGGGGCATGCACTAGGGTTTTGCACAAACCCAGGAGGCCACCCTGGCAAAGATTCTGCTTTCTTGGGTTTCATAGACAATTAATTAACTTTCCCATCTCAGTTTGTCAGCCTGAAAACTAGGGCTAACACACTTTACTTGCCCTTCTATAGCACTATGAGACTTAATTGTCTGGTGAGTGGAAAAGGCTTTGAAATTTGCAATAGACAAGTGAAGTCATTTAACATTGCTATTATTTCTGTTGGGTTAGCTTGGAAGCAATTCAGAAATTCATATACCTAGCAAAAGTGTGTAGGATGCTGAGCTACAATTAATAGAATCTTAAAGTTTAATGTCAGAATGGAAATTTTTGATCATTAAATCTAGTCTAGGGAGAGGAATGGTCCAGGCATTAGGGTACTGATGGAAGAGATGGGTTCAATTCCCTGCTCTGCCATGGACTTCCCATGTGATCTTGAGCAAGTCACTTAAGCCTGTCTGTGCCTCAGTTTTCCATCTATAAAATGGGGGTAATAACTTTGCCCTGATTTATAGGGTGTTGTGAGGGTAAGTACTTTGAGATCTACTGTGGAAAAGTGCATTTTTATAAATAGGCATTATTTCACTATTAGTTTGACCTGCTTAACATAAGCCATAGAATTTAACCAATTCATGCTCCTGCACTAAGCCCATATCTTATGATTGAGCCAGAGTAGTGGTCTCAAACTCAAGTCACCACAAGGGACGCAGGAGGACTAGTACATTAGCCCGAGAGCTGCACCACTGAAACCTTTTCACAACAATATTGGAAATATCGGTGATGATAGTGTTGTTGCAGGCCGCAGGAAATAGCTTTAGGGGCCACATGTGGCCCATGGGCTGCGTGTTTGAGACACCTGCACTCGAGCATATTTCTAGATATGCTACCTTCATTTAAAGACTTCCAGTAATACACAATCCACCACATCCCTTCTTAAATTGTTTCAGTAGTTAACTTCTCTAGCTGGGCAGTCATTTGGTAAAATCTGTGAACTTCTGTTATATTGAAGAATCTTGTTAACTCAGTAGAGACACTTTTTAAAAATTAACAGTTTTATTCTGATTATTTTTATCCTAGGAAAGCCTGTTCTCAGGATGTGAATATTCCTCCCTAGCACTGGAAACACAGATGACTGAGTTGTGCTAGTTCTGAGAAGCTGATTGTGAAATGCTAGAAACAGAAAAGAGAAATTGACAACAGAACCATTGAAGGCTGTGTGACGTGCAAAGGGTAAACAGGCTACATTGAAAAGGGGTGAATGGTAATTAACTTTTTTAATTATTTCATTTTTACAAACTCAGGTTCTAGAGATGACTATCTAAAATACATGAGGACAAATACATCCCAGGGGTAATATCACTGATGTCAATGTATGTAGAGCAGAGACAAATTTAGCTCATGCTTTTTATTTTGACAGAGTTCCTATGAGTGCTGAAGTTAGCTGAATAAGAAGTCAAAGGTGGAGAAAGCAGGCTGTTAGAATAAAAAAACAAGGAGTCGTATGGCACTTTAAGATTAACAGATTTATTTTTCGCATGAGCTTTCATGGGAGAAGTTCTGACTTTGTCAGATGCTTCAAAGACGGCATCTGACGAAGCGGGATTTTCCCCCATGAAAACTCATGCAAAAAATAAATCTGTTAGTCTTAAAGTGCCACACAAATCCTTGTGGTTTTTTGCTGGACTAGACTAACACAGCTATCCCTTTGGAAATTGTCTGTTAGAATGCAAGTGTGATGCTACCAAACAGGATGAGTTTCAAGGCAGGACAGTCTTTGCAGGCAAGGCTCTATGGTAGCACCCAGGAGACTGGGATTCAAACCTGTGCTCTGCCAGACCCTTGGTATGATCTTGGCCATGTCCAGTCACCTGATCCCTCCATGCCTGAGCTCCTCAGAAGTAAAATGAGGGTTATAATGTTTCATTTCTCCCACACATTGTCTGCCTTGTTTGTTCAGAGTGGGAGCTTTGTGGGAGAGAAAGTGTCTCTTTCAATGTGCTTCTCCGACACCCAGGCCAATCCTTTACTGTAATATAAACAACACCACTTTGGACTCAGAAGTGTTTGGATTATATGAATCTTAGTCAATGTGCATTTTTGAATCACAGACAGCTTCACATCACTGCCAAGTTCCAGAGGGACAGCCGTGTTAATCTAGTCCAGCAAAACAACAAGGAGTCTCTGGCGCTTTTAAAGACTAACACATTTTTTTATCACATAAGCTTTCGTGGGAGAGAATCCCACTTTGTCAGATGCAGAACTCACTGCGAGTTCCTCATCTTCAAGTGTCTGACGAAGTGGGATTTTTCTCCCATGAAAGCTCATGCGATAAATCAATTTGTTAGTCTTTAAAAGTGCTGCCAAACTCATTGTTTGCTTCACATTACTGTAACTTGGCTTTTACACCAAGACCAAGAGCGGAACAGCAGCTTCTGCCAGTGAGGTCCCACTTGTAATCATACAGCTCTCACAGCTCTGCAGTGCTATCTTCCTTTCCCTTCCAAATAATGCAGGGCCCTGAAATTAATCCAACATTAAACAACATCCCAGCACTGGATGCCTCTTCCTGCCCTCATTTTTAGGGTCTGAGGTAACACAGGCAGTCATAAATCAGGTCAGCACCAGGAGATCTGCTGTAAATAATGCGAGAGGCAGGTTTAAAGAGAGCTGAAGCCCCAGAAGAAGTGGATGGGATTGGGCACTTTTAGTATACTTGTTAAGTTGAAAAGAAACTGATGGTAAACTCAGGCTGCAGCCTGGAGAGGGTACACATGAAGGCCTTCTGGCTTTCCAGGAAGAAATCTATTTTGACATATTAATGGCGGGTGCATCTTGCACAGGCCATAAGACAAATGCTCCTTTACTTACTGCACACTTACTCGGTGAGGCTGTAACCTGTATGGCAGAGTGAGGTCAGCACACAGATGGGTTACTGGACAGGTGGTAGGAAAAGAAAAAAGCAGTCTGAATAGCTGTTTGACCAGCCTGAGGCATGGACAAGCAAAGTGAGAATAGGCAGTAGAATGTGTCTCACCAACAGCCGCGCTGGTAAGTTGCCAGGAGCTCACTCAGCAGTGGAAATGTGCATAAAATGGAGCAGGTGGAAGCTTCCCTCTCCTTTAATGCAGGCAACAGTGGTGGAAGATTCCAGTGCCTGGTGCTCTTTCCTGGCCTCAGCGGCTGCTCTCTGTTCAGTCCCGAGACTTTTCTTTCCACAGGCCTTACACTGGTGTTCCACATGGGAATGGTAGCAGGGACTCCCAGGCTTCATTTTGTTTTACAGTTTGTCATGTGGGCAGCTCAGTTTAAAGTGCCATTCTGCTCTGAAAGCAATCTGGGGAGAAGGTCTCCTAAGGTGCAAGTGGTATTACTGCCCAGAGAGCATTAGTCAAATCTGCTCTGTTCACAGGCTAGAGGATTTTTCTTCTGCTCCACCTGCCAGCCCAGCAAACTCAGCCTGGGGCTCTGAGAGTCAACAAGAAGAAATGCAATGGTCTCCAGCTTCTGGTGTGGCCTGTTGAGGGGGGTCTCTGCGACTCCTGACTGTCCCGCCTTAGTTTGCCCACAGTACAGCTAGTTCTTGGACCAGGGGTCGGCAAACTTTGCTACTCCCTGTGCAGGTCCTTCCTTTTTGACCCTCAGCTGGTGTTGGTGGTCCCCTCTGCTGAAGAAATGTGGTGGCTGCCTGAAAATTCAGCAGTGATCATAGCTGGAGTGGGAGTGCTTCCTAGGCATGTCATGGACAGAAGTCGCCCAGAGTGGCTCATCTTGACAGTGTGCCTGGCGATAGGAGTCCCCAGGCATGCCATGAAAAGAAGTGGCTCCTTTCAGGGGTTTCCAGGCATACTGCAGAAGAAAGGTGCCTGGAGTGATTCCTTTGGAGAGCATCACACTAAAGAGAGGAGCCGCTCTGGGCAGCTTTTTTCTGTGTCACAGGGAGGCATAGGCATGCAGGGACACCCTGTGTCCCAGCTGCACCCGAAGGATGCCACCCAGAGTGGCTTTTCATAGCAGGAGTGGCAATTTCTGTGGTACTGCAGAGGGTGCCATGTGCCGCTCTGAAGGGGCTCAGGTGCCACTGTCAAAACACATGCCGGGGGTTGCCTATTCCTGTCTGGCACCCTCACATTTAATTGATTGCAGCAGCCTGCTTCAGTTTCTTCGCCATGTTCATGGAGGTGGCCTGCTGCAGCCATGTTGCCCCTCGACTTTGCCAGGCCTTTCTGTGCCCTCTTCCTTCTCTGGGCTCCCCCTTTTATAGCAGCCGTCCTTTCCTCGATTGGCAGCAGCTGTGGGGCTGTATGGTCAAGCTGCTTGCCTGTAAATAGGTGGAGCCCTTTTCTCCCTTCTGACTGTGCTCAGTATTGGGCTTGTAGACCCCATTACAGCAATACAGAGAAGTGCAGAGTACTAGACATCAGAAGGGAAAAATCAAATGCAGAACTGCCCCCCCACCCCCCGGGAATCACCAGCTGGGGGAGCAGTACTGCTGGAAAGGATTGGGGGTTATAGTGGATCACAAATAGAAGAGGACCCAACATTGTGTTGCAAAGAGGGTGATATTGTAAGGTGTGATAACAGCACACTCATGTGTGAGACACATGAGGCTCCGCAGCCTGGGTGAGGCCTCAGTCGGAGTGCCACACTTTGGGAAAGATGTGGGCAAATTGGAGAGAATCCAGACAGCAGCACCAAAACTGAAAACCTGGCCTATGAGGAAAGTTTACCAAAAATATGTTTAATTTTGAGAAAAGACTTCTGAGGGGAGAGCTGATGATGTTCTTCCAGTATGTTATAGACCGTTTGAAAAAGGATGGAGCTTCATTATTCTCCACGTCTACTGAAGGTAGGACAAGAAGTAAGGGGCTTAATCTTCAGCAAAGGAGATTTAGGTTTGATATTAGGAAAAGCTTTCTAACTCTAAGGTATCTGGAATAGACTCTCTTAGAATTGTTGGATCCTCGGTCACTGGAGGCTTTTAAGAATAGAATGGACAAACTGCGGTCAAGGATGGTAGACATTTGTTTGGTCTTGCCTAAGTCCAGACTTGATTACCTCTTGAAGTGCTTTCCATCCCTACATTTTTATGACATTGGCTTCTTCATCAGAGACAGTCAACTCCGTGACTTCCTGTAGTAGCCACTTAGCATTGTAAAGTGATGGACAGTTTGTCTTTTGGAGCAGGGCCACGTGCCTGCTAAATCTGCAAAGAACCAGACTCTGCCAGGGCTGAGAGTCATACACATATCTCTGCACTTATCTGGCTGAGTTGTTCTTGTTTCAGACTGGGTTTGGTTATTCCAGATGCCATGAGTCACTGGCCCCTACATCCCGGGGGTATGAGATTCTAGTGGAATGGGATTTAGTTCCACTCACAGTAGCATCAACATCAATTAATTCCACCTCTGATTTTGACTTTTCCCTCATTTTAATGTTTCTTCTTATTCTATGTACACTTTCCTTCTGCACTCTGTCTCTGATGATTATAAAGATGTGTTCCTCTACAGTCACTGTAAAGGGAGGGCAGGAGAGGAACTATTTTGGTCCTTTCCATGCAATGGATATTTCTTACTAAGTTGCTCCCAGAATGGACTCTATGCCCTTTACTACCCAGGGAACAAACCTTGGCATTTGCATCCTTCTCTTCAGCTCATGAATGTGCTTTCACATTTAGAGATCAGTATGACGGGTGCCTTGCTCTGCACCTTTTCTTACCACGGGACTGTACTGTACAGTCACTCTGCTCCTCTACCTACAAGGAGCATGCTTCAAACTTTTATTAATCACAGCTGCTCCCTCATCCCTTTATCTAACCCTATTTCCATAAGGAGTGCAGTCATCAACCTCCTACACAAACTCAATAACCTTGGAGGCATCTTTGGAGTCTCTAGGGAATTTCCAGTTCAGATCAGGACCTGGATCTTCACCTGAACTTTTCTAGAGTCCCAACAGGCTTGGATCCAGTGTTCAGTCAGGCCCCATCTCTAGCATTGTTGGCAGAGTGCAAGTTTGAGGTTTCAGCTTTGTTTCAGCTAGAAAAACACAGGAAAGCCTGACAGTATATACAACCCTTTGCCTACCAAAGCCGTATTTGCTTATTTCTATCTAAAATGCTGCAGACCAAAGACAGGGCTGAATGAAGTGCAGGGAACTAGAGACCTGACTATGAGTGACAGCTTGCCAAAGGCATGCAGGTAATTTTGGTAGAGGTAAGACTCTCCTTGGAAAGCAGGGAGGAAGCAACAAACAAGCCAAAAAAAAAAAAGTAAAGAAAAGATTTAGCCAATGACTGTAGAAACTAGTGAGGATTATAAATGGGTGTGGGAGATGCAACGATTTTGGATCCAGATTTCAAACCCTTGCCCAGTCATACATGAGATCAGTTTGGTCCCTTGGAAGATGAAAGGCCAACCATAAAAAGTTAGCTCAGGACATGTAGTTAGATTATAAATCTCTGTCTCCTGTAGGGAGGAGCTTTGGTTGTCCAGGCCAGTTTTAAAACAAACCTCTGCTTCAGCTCAGCTGCTGAGTGGGGCAGCATCTGAGGATATAGACACTAGCCTTCCAGAGCTGCAGCTTTGTCTGCTCTAGATAGAAAGGACATGGGGCTGTTTTGTTACTTCTTTCTGTCTTTTTCCTGTTCCTTTACTTCAGACTCAACCAACTGCAGCAGGCTCAGGGATGGTGCCAGAAGCTCTGGAGTTGCTGCAATACTCACTCAAAGGAGATATATAAGGACAATGAAGAATAACCACAAAGTCATAGCATGAGAATCTCCACTGTCTTGCCATCAGCAGCCCTTGGTGTAGAGGGTGTGAAGTTTGGTGGGGAGGGATATCAGGGATGGGAAGGATTAGAGAGCATGCCTGAGCCTGTTATTTCCAGTCCTATAACGTGACCCAGGAAACCACATCTATGTGCAATGTACCATCAACATTCTTAAATTAATTTAACAGCTGGGTGTGGAAGAGGGAGAGAGAGAAGGCACAGATGGAGTCTTTCCCTAAAATGATTAGTAGGGCCCTGGAGCCAATGTTGTGCTCAGATTTCTTATTTAGATAGTGCAGTTCACAAAGCATGTCACAAATTAAATGCAGTCTGAGCTTTCATTACATGTTGAAGGAAGACATGTGGACGGAGGACTGAACTGACCGAGCTTTAAGCAGAAACGGAGTGAAAGCATTGCTTCATAAGTGTGATGGGGAATCGTTGGGAGCCACAGTGCATAGAAACCACTGGGATGTTTGGGTGCTCCTGGTCCAAGCTGCACAAAGGCAGCCTCTGGTTTAAGGAGAAGAGGAGCAAACAGGTGAGAAGTTGCACTGGTTCTGCTTTCCAGTAGGAGGAGCTGTGGCATTTCGATCACCTTGGAACTTTGGTAACGAACAACGGAAATAAATCCCTGCCAAAAGGATAAAGGTGGGGAGGACCTGCCATGTGGGAGAAGTGCCTTTCTACATTGTAAATGTGATAGCAACATAGGATTCCCCCTGCAGTCACAGGATTGACTCTGTCCTGTAATTGGAGCTGGCAGGGCTGAAAGGTTTGTATGTGAGCTGATGAAATGCCCCCCACTCCTTGAATCTCAGGTTCTTTAGTGGGAAAAGCAATCTTGTTTTTCACTGGGTGAAATCTGATGTTTCCTTGTGAAGAAAGAAACTACGGGCATCAAGACTGTGCTGCCAGCAAAAATTGAAAGCCAGTTGGGGTCACTCCAAAGCAGGTAAGGACATGGAAAGCCTGTTAAACCCTGTAAAGATGGCATCCTGATGGATGGCATCCAGATCACCCAGGCTACATTTTAGAAGACCAACGTCAATGATGCTGCTACCACTCAGCTCGTTGTGGCCCTCTTGGCATCTGCAAATCAAACTCTTCTCTTTCATCTTCACACATACCACATGGGTAACAATGTTAGAACTCTCCTTGACTCATAAGGCACAGTGCACACTGGGATGTAACTCTGTTTCCCATAGCTGTGTTGGCTCCAACGTAATAGCCAGGGTAAATTTCAGCCTTCATCAGTACTGTACTGTGAGGAGAGATCAGCTGTCAGTAGACTCCGAGAGTCCCAACTCTTGTTCTCTGTGACAAAATGACTCCTCTACCTTGATGGGCCCAGTGCTTCCTTCTAGGGGCAGGTCAGAAAATCATTTCACCCCTGAGAGTTCCTGTGGGCCCTTGCCTCTTTACTGGGGCTCTTGTCCCTCCAGTGGATGGCCGATGGCCAGTGGAAGTGGGAGAGGATAGTTGCACTTTCGACTCCAGGCCCCATCCTAGGGACTATACAAGTCACAGTCTTCCTCTGCAGCTTCAGAAAACTGGTTAGATTCCCTGGATTACTTCCCCACCTCCCCTCAACATAGTGCTCAGACTACTCAGACAGGAGCCCTTTCTGACCTCAGTGCTAGAGGAAGCCCTTGGTCTCTGGCAGTCCTACTGGGTGCCATAGTGCTCAATTAAATCTTCCCTTTCTGGGAAAGGTCTCCTTTGCCACCTTCAGGTAGGGGATTTTCTTCCTCCCAGTCTTTGTAGATGTGGGGCTCTTCCTGACCAGTGTTCTGCTTCTTCTCCTTTCTTTCAGTTCTTTAAATCAAATCATAGGGTTGGAAGGGATCTCACAAGATCATCAAGTCCAATCCTCTGGGGGCTTGAACCCAGGACCATCTGCAGATTAAGCAGCTGTGCTAGCCACTACATTATTTGCAGGGCTGACAGCATCTTGCCTCCTCTCACACACTCCAGTAGCTGTCCTCACTCTCACACTCCAGCCACACACTTTCTCTAGAGGGGAGACTTAATAAGTCCTGAGTGGGGGCCTTGATTAGCTCAAGTTGTGCTAATTAACTTGGAGTGACCCCCAGCTGCCAAGGGAAAAGGGATGCACTGAGCCTGGAACTGATATATTGACCTTACAGTGCACTCCAGAAACCTTTCAGTCTGACCCTGTCACAGCTCTAACCACTAGACTACAACTGTGACATTCAAACACAAATGCAAATTTGTCAGAGTTCGAAGTGTGACTCCCCACTAACAGTCAGTGTAAGACAGGAGATTATCCGTTATGGCACTGACCACCAAACCAAAGAAATAAAGTAAATAAGAGGTAGACTCACACATGTTAGTATAGCTGCAGCTGCCACATCACCACGCAGAAAGATCACAATCTTGGAATCATAGACAGGTATAATATTGTGCGCTCTGCACATTGAGTTCCCTTACCCATCCTCCCTCCACATTTCCTTGTCTCACACTTGGATGGCAGAGTGAGACAGAGTGCTGTTCTGGTCTGGGAAATGCATTAAGGAATGGGGTAATTCTTCATGATGCTTTACTAATGTCAGGCTCAATTCTACATTCCTTGTTTAATCAAACTCCCCCTTGACTTCAGAACAAGACCCTTCAACCATTTATTTCTCCACTTTTTAGTCTGCTGTAACTTCTTTTCCCTTCCTGAGTAATGCAATTTGTTCCATTAAGATGGAAAATGTAAACAGCAGATAAATCTGGATACCTAAATATTCCAGAGACAATAGATCAAACATTAATTTAGCCTTGAAGGTCACGATTAAAAAAAAAAGAAAACCTTTATTTACAAAAATGTGTCTCTGTTATATAACACTAATTTACTGTGAAAGATTTTGCTCAGTGGTAAGGGGATTTTCAAAAGCAACAGCCAATGGCACATGTTTTGAGATATAGGCTTTCTACAAGAAGGACCTGCTCATGATCTCACGCCATTGCCAAGCAGACTTTGAAGATGATGTTTGTTATCCCTGATGTAAAACCAAGGTAAGTGGGTAAGAGTCTAGTCCTTTGGAGCTGTGATTTGCATGCTCCCCTTAGCATGTTTTGGTGTCAGCTAGAGCACAGATGCAACAGAGTGCCATCACTGTGTGAGTTTTCCAGTCCTCTGTCTAGAGCACACATGTTGGGTTAAGCAACCAAATGGAACTGCTGATTCTCACAAGCTGTGCCCATCACCTCTCCTTAAGGTTCACGGCTAGAGATATGGTTGAAGCCCCAGAATTCTACCACCCCCATAAGAGGAATTCAAATCTCAGGACTGATTCATCCCATTCCAAATGAGCTTTGCAAAGTTTGAATCTGGATCTAGGTTGAGATTTCTACTCCACAAAGTCCTGGAATTTTGGATCCAGGGTTTGGGGTTCAGACACATGTCAAGAATGAATAAGAACATGCAAGAGAACCTGGAGCCACCACTACTTCATCTCCCAACTGTGGGCAGGCTTGCCTGGCTTCTGCCCAACCCAAGACAGACTGGAGCTTTACTCCTTCTCCTGAGGTCATGACCATCATCCTGTATAAGAACCCCGCCCAGCCAAAGCTCACTGGAGAAAGAGACTGCCCACAGTCACTGCATTTCTGTGTGAGGCTCACATTCATTGCCAAGTCCTTGTCCCATCAACCACAGGGCCAGGATCGTTGCATGTTAATGATTGCTATTTATTAAGTGTTCATATAGGGTTTTGTACTGCCATCCATCATCACACTAAGATATACAGAGTGTGAATTATTTTATATGAATTATGACTTGCATTTTGGCAGCACCTGAAACTCCAGTCATGAATCAGGGCCTCCTTGTGCAAGGTGCTGTACATACACAGAACAGAAAGACTTTTTCTGCCCCTAAGAGCTTACAATAGCCAAGTGGCCTAATGCAGAGAAATGCTGCATTCCATCATCTTCTACTGAAGTTAATGTTTTCCATATACAGATTCCCAGGACAGATCATTTAGTCTATGATCATCTAGTCTGACCTGTTCAACACAGGCCAGAGGACTGCCTGAAAATAATTCATTTTGAACTACAGCAGATCTTAAAAAAAAAAAAAATTCCAATTTCGCTTTAAAAATTGTCAGTGATGGAGAACCCATCACAACCCTTGGTAACTTCTTCCAATGATTAATTACGCTGACCATTAAAAAATTATCCTTTATTTCCAGTCTGAAATTGTCTAACTTCAGCTTTCAGCCATTGGATCATGTTACCTCTTGCTCAGCTAGACTGAAGACCCCTTTATCAAATATTTTTTCCCATTTAGGTACTTACAGATTATGATCAAGCGAGTCCTTAACCTTTTCTTGGTTAAGCTAAATAGATTGAGCTCCTTGAGCGTCTCATATAAATTACTGAAGATCAATAATTGCTGGACATCAATTTGTTGATCTCCCAGTATGATCAGCAATGTGAAATTTGTTAAGAGCCCTTGCCTGGGACAGCACCAGAACATCATAAGGTCAGTTCTATGTGTAGACCAACTTAATGTGGAAAGTCTCTCACATGCTAGGAATGACTAACTTTCAAGAGTTCTCAAGATGATCAACACTGATGCTGTTACTCTACAAAAAACTCATGAAGCAGACTAGGAAGAAGTTACAAAATTCATTGCTATGAATTCATTTTCACCGCAAACAACACAAAGTATGGCTTCACCATGTACACCTGGCACAATCTTATGGTTGTGCTAGACCTGGAGGACCCCAAGACCATAGGAATCTTTTTTGCTGTGATAAAAATTAGACAATTGACCATAATAAACATCCCAAAACCTTCATATTCTGAATGGCTGAATCCTGCATTACTTTCTTTTCCTCACCCCACTGTGTATCTTGGTGATATTAACCATCATCACATACAACTGGTCTACAGCGGAAATGATGCAGATGGTGAACAACTCAAGAACGAGCCTCATTTGCAGATATCCACCTTCTTTTTGACCGCCAACCAGCTGACACTTTTTGCTCAGCCAAATGGAATACTGAACAGATGACAATGATGGCATTTCTCTGTAAGATTCACAAGCAGTGCTTGGAAACTTTCCTCATGTCCAATGCTGCCCCACTATTCTAAATGATGACTTTGGAGTTCCACTGATTGAACTAATGGGGACACTCCACTGGACTTTCCAATATGTGACTGAAGTTGCAAATGCTGCTGAATACACTGTGGCAACTCAATCTCAGAAAACAGTGACTGCATCCTTTGTCTTCTGATCAAAGCTGCCACTGAACACATTCCTGGAAGCTATCATAAGATCTATACTGCTTGCTGGCAGCCTAAGGCAGATATAATCTTCAAAGAATATGAGAACAGCAGTGAGCTGGACATAGCAAAAGCATTAAGAGAGTATTTGAACTTCACTTGCCTGAAAAAGGGAGCAAGTTAGTGGTGGGTCTTGACTCCATTCATTCCAGCCCCAAAAACTGGCCACTCCTCCATAAGCCTGGATTGACTGCTATGGTAAAACACCGTCAGCCAAAAGTAATGACCAGTGTTGTCATCTCACACCTTCTCAGGAACTTGATGACCAAAACTGACAAGAAAGAAGGACCTTAAACATCTAAGAAAGCTGCACCACTTCACCTCTATTTTCTCCATATGGTGTAGAAGGTATACAGAAAACTCATATCTTTAGAAACAGAAACACAGCTGGCAAGGATAGCATTTATCCTGAATTCCTTGAGAATGTGGGGCTAAGAGATAAGCATGGGGACAAGAACTGATTCCCTTGAAGCCCACTAGAAACATGACTGTTCAGTGATGTTTCCCCGTTTACAATTATAGTTGAGATCTGTCCATTAGCCAGTTTTTAATCCATGTGAAGTGTGCCCTATTAATTAAATATCTTTCTAAATTTTTGACCAGAATATCCTGTGGTACCAAGTTAGATGTAATGATCTTGTCATCAGCCCCTTGTTATAAGCACTTGCTGCTTGTAGGATCTAGATTGGCTCCTTCATCGGCCCTTCATCATTCCAATTTACTGATAGGTTTTTCTGTGGAGCTGATCACTCTGATGTCTTTGTATCTCATGGATCTAAATTCATTTGTCTTCACAAGACTCTTATGAGGTAGCATTGTGCTTGTTATACAGACGGGGGACTGAGGCACAGAGAGGTCTTGATCTGGGAAAGTGCTTAAGCATGTGTTTTCTTGAATCAGAGCCACGGAGGTTAAATCACCTGTCCATGGGCACACAGGAATGGCCACCCTGGATTAGATCCAAGTCCTTCTAATGCAGGCTCCTGTGTCCAACAGGTCCCAACTTCTCCTAATAGAAGACATTTCAGAGGATAATGCAAAGCCCGGGATCCTAAAACATTATAGTGCACAAGTATGGAAGCATACCAACAGAGCAAACTTCTTTCTAACTCTATTGGTTAGTATTTGGTAAATGCCCAAAATGTGTTCTTTCTACATTTTAAAATACCTCCTGTCTCATTTATCTACAGATGAACTCATCATTCATAGATCTGTGTATCCTTTTCTGAATCCTGCTAATCTCTTGATCTCCATGAAATCTAGTGGAAATGACTTCCACAGGAAGACGATGTGTTTTGTAAAGAAAGTATTCCTTCACCGACACAACAGAGCCAAGAACTGAAACCAGGTCTCCTGTGCCTCCATCCAGTGACTCGACACAAGACCTTCCTTCCAGTTAGTGTGCTTCAGAAGCATTTGGTAGACACAGAAAATAATTACTGACAGTTGTGAGAAGTTCTAGAGTGAACAGCAGAATCTGGCTCTCTGCATTCTTCAGAGAATTATCTGCAGGTCACCTGTGAAGTAAGGATAATTTTGAATAATCGGTCAATGATTTAATAGTCAAGAAAATCCTGCAGTCGAAGCAAAACATAAAAAAACCCCAAAAACCCATCAGTCAATTTTTTTACAGTTTTCCACAAATGTCTCCCAGTCTTTAGTTACTATGCTGATGTCCTCAGGGGGTGGGAACAGCGGTGCCAATTAGGGAGAGCTGTGGGAGGGAGGACAAACACCGTCCCTTCCTACCATGCTTTTTGCATTTGCTCAAAGTTCCATAGGCCAGGGAGCCAGGGGGTGGGATGGGGAGGTGGCAAGCAGTGACTCTAATAAATCAGCATGGCTGCAGCTGCATGATCACACCACTACTCATATTTGAACTGGCCACCCCTCTGGACAGCTAGCAGGGCAGCCAGATCACATGATGTTGGAACCTGCCAGTGTAATTTACTGACAACTTGAATCCTTGCCTGCACTGGCTCATGCATCATATGGGTAAAAAGGAGATGTAGGGCCCTGAAGGAAGAGTGGAGGGGGGGCTTTGAGTAGGATGGGGTCCCCATTGGGGGGAATCAGGACTTGGATTTGTCACCCTCAGAAGTAGCTGAACTGATGCAGAAGTTGGTCCAGTAAATAGTATTACTTCATCCACTTTGTCCCTCTGATGTCCTGGGATGGAAGTGACACCACTAGGACTGCAAACAACAAGCTCTGTATGTACTGACTTAGGAGTAGGTGAGGGGCTTCTTCTTTACAGGGCTCCCAGTAACATCAAGTTCCTTCTGCACAATTGGCATGACTGCCAGCCAAGCCCCAACACAGCTGGAAACTACATGGATGTACCTTAAAACAAACCCCTAAGCGATGTACAGTATAGAATGACATTTATTCAGGACTGCTGGACTCTTATCTTTCGGTACTGCTGATGACTTACCACTGGCCAACCCTCTTTGGGCCAAATTCTTCATTGTTGTATAACCAGAACAGAACTTGGGTGAACAAATGATTTTGAGGGGTTCACAGGCAGTTATATGTATAATTCTGTTGGATTTAAGTCAAGTTTTAAAACTGCAAAAAAGTCCATGAATTGAAAGAAATCTGTTTCTTATCAACCAAAACATATTGCCCAACCAGAACCAAAACATTTCAAGCATTTTTTAAGTAGCTGGCTGGACAAAACAGCCCAGATGAATTGCCTTTATGAATAACCATGGGAAAACATGTGAGAGAGGCAGTATAGGATGTTGGTTAGAGCAGACCTCAACAAATGTACATTTGTCATTGCCATGGTGACCAGTTTTAGTAGCCTGTTGCCTAGCTCCACATGGCAACCAAAAGTAAAATGGTTGGTGCCTAGCTGAGAGCCAATTTTGTCCACCCCTGGGTTAGAACATTCATCTAGGAAATGAAAGGCCCAAGATCCAGTCCCTGATCCAATAAGTATTTTTTGGTGGAACAACTTTAATTAGGGAGATTAAAATAGCCCTCCTCTACTTCCACAAATAGCCCACATCTTAGTGGCTAGGACACTCCTGCAGTATGGAAGCCCAACTGCAAATCCCTTTCATCAAATAGAGGAGGTGTGCAACCACATCCTAGGTTAATGTCTGGATTAAGAGTCATAGGGAATCCTTCTCCAGCTAGTTTCTGAATGGTGTTTCCGTAGTGGTGGTGGTGGGAGGCTGAAATCATAGGACTAATTAGTGTCAGATTTGCAAATCCTTTCAAGTGGACTGAAACAGCATTTTTTGGTAAACTATTTCTATGCAATTTTTCACCCAGGCTTAATACAGAGTAACTCGACTGACTTCACATGGTTCTTCCAGACTTATCCCCAAGTCACTCAGAGCAGAATCTGACCCAGAACATTATGTGAAGACATTCTGGCTAGATTCCCAATCTTAATTATTCTGGTGAAAATCCAGGACAGCCTCACTGAATTCAGTGCAATTACTCTTTACACACAGTCGTGTAGCTGTGATTATAATTTGACCCTCTACCTAAAAACTGAATGCTGGCAACAAGTGAACAGCTCAGTTTATGCCCTTCTTTCCAGGACTGCTTCCAACAATTTGTAGCTGCCGTGGAAGTATCTGAGTCATTTTCCCATCCAAATAATAACAGAAGAGCTGACTTAATACCAATTATGATGGATCCCTTCTCAACTGAGTGGGAGGATCTTGTATGTTTGACCTCTATCTGGTCTCCTGCTGGAAAGACAAAAAGAATCTCAGCAAAATGTCATTAATAGGAAACCTGCTTTTTTCCAGCAAGGCAAACAACTGGAAGAACTTGCAGTCTTAGATACAGTGGGGTTTAAATGCATTGTTTTTTACCTTCAGCTATGTCCGTTGTTACATCTAAAGTGTACCGCATAAATCTGGAATTGCTCATAGCTCCAGAGTGCCAAGTACATGAGTTTAGCCAGCACAGTTGACTCTCTCATCCCTCTACTGGGGTAAATGCAACATGAAAATATCAAATAGAGTTATTTCAGATAAGCTGATTCGCTTGACAGCAAAGGGGACAAGGCTTTGCATATTACTTCTGCTGGATATAAGGCTTGTCTTCATTGCCACTTACGCTGGCAAACTTATGTTGCTGAGGAATGTGATGAAAACACCCCTTTGAGTGGTATACATGTCAAAACTTATGTAGTACTGCGCATAGTTGGTTGAGGTTGTTTTATTATGTTGATACGAGAGCTCTCTCCTGTTGGCATTGAGTGCCTACATCATACAGCTCTAAGTCTGTTAATGTAGACATGGCCAATCTCACTTAGTATAGATACATAGGCCTAGGAAGGGCACACCTGGGGGAATGTGACCTTAAAATGACTCCCATAGAGCTACCTGAAAAATTTTTGATGATAAAATTTATGTATTTATTAAAAAAAAAGAGGGGGTTCACCAAAAATATTTTTTTCACCTCCCCTTGGCCCTCCACTCCAAAGTTTTTCCATGACATTTTTTGTTTTTCTTTAAAGGATCTTTTTGAAGGTGCAACTTTCATTTTTTTCCTTTTTTTCCTCTGTAGCATGGGGCATGACTCAGTTACTGGTGGATACTCTGTAACTTAAAACAGGACTGTAACGAGGATGTCTGACACCAGGGGCAAGCAGCCCCAAAGGTGCCCCCCACACCTGGACCCCGATCTGTCCCAGGCCCAATCTGTCCTGGTGGTGGGCAGCTGGATTGGGCCCCAGCACACTGGCTGGGCAGGTGCCTTCCCCCACTGGCCAGCAGCAGCCAGGGCCAGGCAGGGGGTTGTCTTCCACCACCAGCCGGCAAGCGCGGCCAGGGCTGGACGGGGGTTTGTCTTCCCTTGCTGCTCGGCAAGCGCAGCCAGGGCTGGCTGGGGGGGCCTTCCCCGCCAGCGGCCAAGTGCAACCAAGGCTGGGTGGAGATGCCCTGGCCACACAGAGCTGGGCGGTGGGGTTTAGGCACCCCCTGCCCAGCTATAGCCGTGCCTAGCTGGGGCAGGGAAGCACCCCCCACCACCCAGCTCAGCACAGCTAGAGCTGGGTGGGGAGCGCCTTCCCTGGCTCCCAGAGGAATGTGCTTTTAAGGCTATAAGAAGGCAAGATGGACTTCCTCAGAGACAGGCAGCCAAGGCTGCCTCACCCCTAAGGAGGCAGAGCCAGGAGCAGCCTGTCCATCAGGCCGGAAAGAGGTAAGCAGGACAGGAAGCATAAAAGGCAGATCCTGGAGCTCAGTTAGGGCTTGGCAGCCAAAAGGGAAGGAGGTCCCTCTGCTCTTTCCACAGCCCCAGCAGGAGACCTGCCCTGTTGAGAATCTGCCAGCACCCTGGGGACTGGACGGCCACCTGGATCTACTGGTGATGGAAGCACCAAGGAAGCCGCCCCAGCGGGCAAGCCCTGAGGAATTCCTGGAGCTGCCCATACCACCACCACCACCACCACAGGAAGAGCTTGCAGCCCCTAGTTTCTAACCAGTCCCCTGTGACCTAGACAAGCTTCCCCAGATCACTGATGACAGCCCCAACTCGGCAGGGTATGATTTGGATGAACTATCCTTGGAGGAAGACTCATCCGGCCTGTTGGCTCTGCCACCTTCAGACAAGGACAACAAGGGGTTCAGTAACCTGCCCTTGGGTTACTACCTGGAGGAGGCTGAGGATAGGAGCCTGATTAGGTACCTTGGGACACAAGGGCCGTGGGTGGACCAGGCAGCTTGGATCTCCATGCAGTAGAGGCCGAGCCAGGGACTAAACCAGCGTGTTGCAGTCAGGACCCCTCCAGACCTGTAACAGACCATGCTGCCCAGTACAGCGCTCTGGTCTGGAACACAGTGGAGCTGGGTTGGCCTGTGGCCTCCTGCATCCCCACTTCTGAGACCATGTCGGAAGCTGCTCCCAGCATTCTGTGACAACTCCTTTCTCCTTCATCCCAACACCTTAGAGATAGTCATATTTGTCTGCCTGTCCCGCTGAGGGGTCAGAGACAGTAACATGTGTCTTCCTACCCCACAGAGGGGCCAGAGACAGTCATGTGTCTGCCTGCCCTGCCTGAGGAGATAGGCAACTGAGAAAGAAAGAAGCAAGATGCCTCTATAAGTAGGCACGAGGCTCCCGTTTTACAAAGACACATTCCTCTTCAGGGCCTCTTCTGGCACCCTTTCAAATTCACATCTGGGGCTTTGCCCCATTCGCCTTGCCATAGTTACGACCCTGACTTAAAGACTTTAAATCATGATTGGAGGACTTTAAAAACTCAGTCATATGTTAGAGGTGGATGAGGTTCTGTGGCCTGCATTGTGTAGGAAGTCAGATTAGATCATACTGGTCCCTTCTAACCATAGCATCTATGGCTATGTCTACACTAGAAAAGGTAGGTCAAATTTGTTAATTCAGACTAATAAATTTGACTTTAATTGGAACTAAACTTGACCTTATTAAGTCACATTAACAAAGTGGATGAAGTCACCTTAAAAGTAAGTTGAGTTAGTCCACTTTGTTAATTTGACCTAACTGCCCTTAATTTGAATTTAATAAAGTCGAATTAAAGGTTAATCCAGGTCTACACAGGCTTTAGTTTGAACTAAGGAGTAGGATTAAGGCTTAGTTCAAACTAACAGATGGCTCTTATTAATTCGAACTAAGCTTTCATTAAGTCAAATGAAGGAATATCTTAATTCGACTCAGTGAAAGTCTAGTGTAGATAGAGACTGATTTAGTTCGAATTAAGCCTCCTTAATCTGAACTAAATTGCCAGTGTAGACATAGTCTATGAGTTTATGTACCTTTCTTTCTGAAAAATAACACTT
Source organism: Podocnemis expansa (assembly GCA_007922195.1). Taxonomy (NCBI): domain Eukaryota; kingdom Metazoa; phylum Chordata; order Testudines; family Podocnemididae; genus Podocnemis; species Podocnemis expansa. The sequence goes on along the minus strand of ML681981.1, from coordinate 47,356,724 downwards.
TCAACACCATGTTTACTGTTTTCTGGCTGAAAAAAACATTGAAAGATAGAAAATGGGGAAAAATCTCTCTTTCTTTTTATTTTATTTTTTCTGTGCCTTCTTAACTTTTCAAATGTTCCTAGAGACACACCATTATTTCTTGAGAGGAAAGTTTGGAATGGGGAGTTTTCCTGAAAAAATTCTCAAGGAACAGTTCCCCTTTTCTGATCTTCAGACCCCAGAGCTACATCCGGATTGGGATCCCTAGATCCAACCTTTGCCAAACTTGGGAGATGTTGGGATTCAAATATGACTCCAGATTTGAATTTGGAACTTGAATGAATCTTTTCCTGAATCTTTTTCATGAGGTTTGCTTTAATGAGGTCAATAAGAGTTTCAAACACAAAAAAATTGAGAAATCCAACATTTCTATAATGTTCCATGTTAACAGTTATCCACCTAGGCTGTGTTCAGATGAGAGTTTTATTTCAAAACAACAGCTGTTGTTTCAAAATAAACTTTCTTATGTCCACACAACGTTCCGTTATTTCGAAACAATGGGACCCATTGTTTCAAAATAACAGCCGAAATTTCAAAACAGTAAAAGCTCGCTTGAAATCGAAATAGCCGTTGTTTTGAAATGGCTGTTTTGAAACAACGGTGTTTGGACACGTTGTTTCGAAACAACGGTTTCGAAATGACAAGTTCAAATGGCCTTATTTCGAAATAACCATTTCGAAATAACAGCCGTTTTGACAGCAGGCTTTCCCTTAATTCAAATTAACATTTTCTTAATTCGAATTAACTTATTTTGAAATAACTCGTTTTGAAATAACTTATTTCAAAATAACAGTTTATATGTGAACATAGCCCTAGTCAATTTGCCCAAAGATCATAATGAATCTTAAATCAGGAGATAAAAAGTAGATCTTCCTTTTCAGCAAAGTGCAGAGATGAAAGAAGTGAAACATTTCACTTTAAAATGAAACTAAGCTAGATACTAAAGTTTTATGTAGATCTGACAGTGAATAATGTTCTGTTGATTCATTTAACATATTAATCAACTGAAATGTCAATTAAAGCTTGTCACAAAATAGGGAAAATGTAACTGTTTGTCAGAAAATAAAAAATCAGAAATTAGAAAATGAAAAATTAAAGATTTTCATCTTCAGAAACGAAAAACATTTTAGTTGAAAATTTCCTAATCTCAAAATATTCTTTGGCCAAAGCCTGATAAAATAAATAAAAATAAAAATAAAAAAATAAAATAAAAAAATAGGGCTGTCACAAATAATGTTCAGGTTTTGTACTATCAGTTTTTCAACAAAAAGAAAAAAAAAGAAAAGAAATGAGGAAAACAGACTCTTCCCATGAAAACTTTCATTTAGTCAAAATCTCACTTTTCCAATGGAAACAGTTGTCAATATAAAGGCATTCAGTGGCGATATGGCATAAGTCTGTGCCAGCTCAGAGTATGTGTATACTAATAGAGGCAAAATTGCCCTTGTTAGTTCACTCCTCCAGGTTCGATTGAGCAGTCTGTCAAGATGTGCTTAGTCACTCTGGAGTTTGCATCAATAACTTCAGCCCTGAAATTAGCATAGAGCTAAGGCAAGCAGTTTTTCCATTCCTCTTAGTGCAGTGTGTAGTGGGAGGCAAGTGTGAGCTAATAAGTCAATGGTGGATAAGCAAAGTGTTTTACATACCTTGCATATCTCTTGTCAGCTGCCACCAAAAACTGCAGCAATTGTGGCCTAGGACTGAGATATATCATCCCTCTGATACATGATGTGGACAGTCAGGTAAAAGAATTCACAATCCAAACAGGTGTGAATCAGTTAATGTAATATTTAATGGCTTTATAATTCCCTTTCTCTTCCTTCTACTTTTAGGGTATGGAGCATTCATGGCCATGTAATGAACTGATGTCCAGAACAGACAGAGTTTTGTGGTTGCTCATACTTTCTTTTCCCTCTGGATGGTTTTTAATTCCACAGATTCTGACAGATCATTCTAGCCAACCCCTACAGCAGCCACTGGAAGCTGCCATCCTTCTTGTTAGGGATCATTCACTGTGAGCGATTAAACAGGACAGACAGATATCCTGCTCCCCAAAACTGTCTGTAGCCAAAACTGCATTTGATCCCAAATCAAAGTCTTCTCCAGGAGGTATATGAAGCGCCAATTTATGTATGCAGGTGGGTGCTGGCTGCATGCCCATAAGTTATTATGCTTCATGGTGATGGTTTTATTAATATTGTACTTGTTTTTAGTTATTTCCTTGCATGTCCTCCAGAATAGTAGATACAGGAAATGGCTGTGAATTAGCAGGGCCTGCAAATGTATCCTTCTGGTTATTTTGCTTGTTGGATTTATAATCCACTGGGGGCCATAATCCAGGGAGAAATCTACAGTGGCATGAGACCCCCCTCCCCCATACATGTCCCTAGATCAACTCCTCCTGCTTTTTCAAGGCAGGAAGAAAACTAAGTGGTTTTAAATACACCAGCTGGCAAATAAAATCACAGAATCAGTTTCAATTCACTGCTTTAGTTATTTCAGTACAAGCCTCCATTTGGATATTCTATTTTGGGTTAAGTGGGTCCTATTTTGATTTAGCTCAAGTCCATAAAATTTCCTCCCCCGTTACTTAAAAATGGAAAAGGGGCATTTTTTTATTCTCTCAAAGAGGCTGAACTGTTTTTGCTCAAACTCCTCCCCCACCCCCCAAAAAATTGGGACGGAGGCCAAGCCTGGAAAATTTCAACCCTAAAAGCAAGCACTTCAGAAAATGCTTTTAAACAAAGGGTTAATAAAGAAACTTTTATGCAGTCCTTATCTATAGAAGTTGCTAGCATCACCCCTTAGGATACTGGAGCATAATATTCATCAAAGCATCCCTGGCAAAAGATGAGATTTTTTGGAAAGGGGAGTCTTTGGGACAACATGCTTGCTTTCTGTTTAACAGGTTAGTAATGAAACTGCAGGCCTGATGCATTCTTATAATCACTCATAAGGGACTTTTTCAAAGCATGATGCAGCCCACAGTGAAATGAACCTCATGAAGTAAATCAGTGTTATTATTCCATTTTACAGATGAGAAAACCTGGACTCCAGGCCAAATTCAGAGGTGATATACAAGGTGGTACTCCTGTACGTTCATTTACTTTCACCCTTATATCTACTTACTGGTCTGAGCATGGCACAGGAGAGTCCAGTTGGTGTAAAGGCCATATCAACTGACATCTTTTTACACCTTTCTGTTAGTTGCTTTTCTTGTTCTGTTCCTCTCTTCCAGCCATTTGTGGTGAATTACACCAGCTTGGACTCTCCCACGCTTTGACAAGGGGGTGTGTATAAGCATAAGGAAGTCTTAGCTATGTTCACACACAGGGGGTTATTTCAGTACAAGTTGTTTCGATACAAGTTGTATCGAAATAATGCCTTATTTCGAAATAAGTTAATTCGAATTAACAGTTTGTTAATTCAAATTAAGGAAAAAAGCTCAAAGCGAAATAGCATGTTCAGACAACAGTTATTTCGAAACGAGTCACCATTGTTTCGAAACAACATGTTCAGATGGCATTGTTTCAAACCAATCATTTCGAAACAACTTTGTTTCATCCCCACATGGGGTTTAAGTTGTTTCGAAACAACGCCGTTGTTTCAAAACAACGGAACCTATTGTTTCGAAACAACGGCGCGTCGTGTGAACATGGCCTTTCTTATTTCGAAACAACCTCTGTTGTTTCGAAATAAGACTTCTGTATGAACACACCCTTAGTGAAAATCAGCGACAGGGCTGGATGTAGGTGCAGGTTACCCAGGCAAGCTCCTAGGGTGCCAGGCTTGAGATGCTGTTAATGTTGTTTGTGACAAAAGGAAAAACAGAATGTTTGAAGTAAACAGTTTCAGGTGTTCTGCATGAGGATTCAGTTTTCACTAACCTAGAATATTCTAGACCTTTGTGGAATCTCGTGGAAACGTCACGAGAACAAGGTTGAGGAAAACGACCTTTTGACTAAAGGCCTATGGTTAACATTTGAAGGCCGTCATCTACGGTGGTACTGTTTAATACTGGTCCATCCAATGTTGGTGCTCAGTTCAGTTCTTGAAGTCAGTAACCCTTAAAGTTAATATGTTTCTATAAGCTTAGAGGAAATGAATTTTTTTAATTTGCTCATATATGGTATGAATAAATACAGATTTATAGAAACTAGCTTACAAATTTATTATCTTCTAATGACAAGGCTAAATTGTGTGCAAATTGTGCATCAGAGGCATGAAATTGACTACAAATGCAATAAAAAAATAAGGTATTCAAAAGTTTAACAAATGGAGTAGGGGGCACATAAGACGCTCATCACCTGAGGTGCCGTTTGGTCTAAGGCCAGCCCTGGTCAGGGATTTTACATAAGTGTAAGTTACATGGTTGTAGGCAGGTGAGAGTCTCAACAGACCTAGAGAAAGGATAAGCTGGAGTAGCAGACAGAGTGAGGGAGCCACAAAAAGGTATAAGTTACATCAGTGGAGATCCTCATCTGATTTTGGCCCAGAGGAGTCCAGTGACCTGCCTAGGCTTACAAGTCAAATCTATGGAAAAGGTCAGACTTTCACTCAGGAATTCTCTCTTTCCAGTTGCCTATTTGGCCTTTTGAAAGAGACAAGTATCTCCTAGAGAATGAATATAGATTTCATTCCAAGCTCCAGAGCCTGGAATGTGTCTTCTGAATTACCTTTGTGTGCCCTGCCCTGAGAGAGTCCAAGGAGGTGGGAATGAATGCAGGAGCTCTTTATTAGCATTCTTTACACAGCAGTTTCATATCATGCTGAAAGATCCAGTGACATGCTGTAGACAGGAGGAAAGTGGCATTTACTAATATAAAAGGCGGTGTGTTATTGGCTAGAAATGTTTTGACTTCATTGAATTTGAAACTGTCTGAGCGCTTGAAAAATGTTCAGATTTAATATAATTTGATTTGAAATTCCAACGAGGCACTGTGGAAAATCCTCTTATGGGATAAGTGTCTTGGTTTACAGTCTATTAAAAGTTTTTCTGAAACACCCTCAAGGTCAGAAAACAATTTATGACATTGGTTTCTACGGAGATCAGATTGCTGCTGGAGTCAAAATTCCACATCAGCATCAAGGCTGATGGACAAATATTGTCCACAGATTTTTGCTGGGAATTATTTGTTTCAAACTTGGTTTAACGATCCTTCAATTTTAGAAATGAAGGATTTACTTCTGCAGACAGGAAGTATGACAGCAGCAAAACACGAAATGAAGAGGAAAATGTAGAAAATGGGAACAGGGTCTTTTTTTAAAAAAATGGATTATGTATTTCCTATCTCATAGATTCATAGATTTTAAAACCAGAAGAGATTTATAATTTAATCTGTCCCTCCTGCATAACACAGACCAGAGAATCTCACCCAGAGGTTCATGTACCACACCAATAACTCCTGGAGGCTTCATGAAAACAGGCCATTACTGAGTTAGGGGCCTTTTCCAATAATGACTTTAAAACTTGGGTCCCAGCTGCTCTGTTTCTATATTAAAGGTCCCATGGGAGTTGTTGGATGAGCAGCGGTTTGCTCGAATTAATATGCAAGCTAAATTCTGTGAAAGCAGGACTTAATCAAGACTATGGATTCTTTTCCCATTATGAAGGGTAATTTGACTTCAGGCTTCCCATGGTTTGAGCCTGTAAACTGCTCTGATTTGCTGTTACTTTATGACCTGATCCTATGTTTTACACCCCCTTGCATTTAGTTTCATTCCTTTCTGTAAATTCACCCTTCTTCGAAGCATCTGAGGAAGTGGGATCTTCTCCCACGAAAGCTCATGCAAAAAATAAATCTGTTAGTCTTAAAGCGCCACACAACTCCTTGTTGTTTCTTTAGCCAAAAGACCACTTCCCACTGCTGCCACAGAAATGCCATGTGCCATGTGGCTGATGATATCTACTGTCAATGGAGAAATTCTGACTGAGTTCACACAGCTCCTTTAATATGCCACAGTGAAGATGCAAAATCTGCATGGTCTGCGAATTCCTGCATATCACTTTGCCAAGCCCTTTGGGACAAACATCATGTAAGAGATCCAAGACCCTTATTAATTATCCTTAATGACTAATTGCTGCCTTTACAAAGCGACTTTTCAAATAATGTTCAAAGAAATTCCATAGGATGACGATAGAGATAAGCCTCATGCAGCTTACACCTTGGATCAAATCTTGTCCACAAGATACCTACATACTGCGCTTGTTGATGACAGTGAATTGCAGGCAGCCTTTCATCCTGCACCCCATCCTGCAGTGTGCACTGAGACAAAATTCTCACTGATATCACCAAGAGTGCTGTCAGAGCAAAGTCTGTGGATTTCTGTGCTAGAAACGATTAGCCTTAAAAATAGCCACATAGCCAACTCACTGCACACGGGCTTGTAAATTTACACAGTAAAACTAATTCTATTGCTGCCTCTAAATGTGTTTCTTATTAGAGACCTCTCCTGACCCCATGAGCATACACAGAGCATTCTTCCTTCTCTTTCTCTCTCTCTCTCTCTTTGGTTTATTTCAAAACCTGGCAGCAGTTACGGACATTTCCACTATTTACTCATCTCCCTCATGTTGGCAAAGTCTGTGGGGCTTCAGAATAAGATCTGTTATCCTTGTAGAGAGAAAAGGAAAAAAAAAGAAAATGTTATAAATCTGGCAAAGATCATATAATAACATCAATCCAGACCCTCAACAGAGTGAGGCAAACAACAATGTGCAGATTTTATTAAAAGTTTTTTTGTTTTTTTTTTTTTAAAAAAAGCTCTTTTCCCACAACTGAGGAACTTGCAGCCAAAAATAAGCAAGCCTGAACTCTAGCTGTGGCTGTGGTAATGAGCTGTTGTTCCCCTGGTGGACTGGGGAGGATTGTTCACTTCACCCCAGGTTGCACTCTTGTCTCTGAACATTGTCAATTAAAAATATATTGTACAGACCAAAAAAGAAAATGTTTTCTTTAGTAGCCAATGGCTTATGTTAAACCCTCCCCCCCACATTTTAAATAACATTTAAAGAAAAACTAACATGTTTATAGCTGGGTGTATAGTGCCTCCATGTGAACCAAAATCCAGGGGTCACTTGACCTCAACTTCAACCATCTTTGATGAAACCAAAGGCAAAATTCCACTCTGAGGTGCATCTTGACTCGGATATTTTCTGCACTCATAAGACGCCTACGTAATGAACTGTGGTGTTCCAGCTGTGTGTGTGGCATTGCACCTAGGACCTCCTTCACTACAAAAGTAGGCATCTATATTGAGGATATATAGGAAAGTCCCTTTAAGGGTCATTCACACACAACTGAAGTCACCAGGGCCAGCTACTAGAGAGAGAGGTGATCACAGTCATACGGTCACTGAAGGCCTAATATTCCTCCTAGTCAGGCTCAGTTCCACCAGGGCAAGTTGTGATCTCAAATAAAATCTGGGGTTGGTTTCAGTAATGTAAATAAGAGCAGACTTGAACCCAAAAGGAGCACTGCTCATCTGATAATTAATCCAGGATAGCAAGACCAGGCCACAGGAAAGCAGAACAGCTGAGTCAAGATCCACCAAATGGCTGGGAGAACAGTGTTTGCCTTAATGAAAAATTGAGATAGATACTTCTAATTCAACCAGGAGTTATTTGGGTGGCACATAAACCTCTGGGTGAGATTCTCTGGTCTGTGTTATACAGGATTAAATTATAAATCCTTCCTGGTCTTAAAATCTATGAATCTATGAGACAGGAAATACATAATTAAAAAAAAATGTTAAAAAGACTCGTTTCCCAGTTCCACTGTCCCAGAATGCCAGCTCCTTCCTCATCTGCTGCTCTGGACAACACCCTTGAACCTCTTCACGTAGCTGATCCCCCACACAGTTGAATGAACTTTCCATGTGGTTAATCCGGCCTACCGGTTTTTGAGCAACACGCCCAGGCTGTCAGCATCCAGTGTGGGTTGGATAGTTCAGCAGCAGACCTACTGAGAAACCTGCCAATACAGATATCATTGCTGCCAGGAATGATGCCTGTGAAAACTTCCTCTGCTCAGTGAAGAAGCTTTCACTGCCCCCATGGTGCAGTTCATATTCCTAAACAAGGTGTGCCCTTTACTGAACATGGTTGCTCTTCTACAGTAGCAGCTTTGCACAAGTAAGTGAGATCCAAGTGCTTTTACTGCGCTATAAACAGCACAGAGAGCCCACCTTCATCAGGCTCTAGGAAGACAATGCACAGGATTCACACTGTAATGGGGTTTCCACTGATTTGCGGATGATTTGTTCTTGCTTCCAAGGTAACAGAAAGCCTTTGGTGTATCGTAACCCAGAAACCTTCCTTCTGGCTCCTATCAATTACTGCTCTGTCTTGACATAGCATGGTGCACTGTGGATTGCATCCAAAACTGCTGAGCAGATGACCATTTTGTGTATATACTAGGAAACTCTGGGTCATGCGTACCATGTTTAGGACAGAAAAATTGCATTGATCCAATGAGGGAAGTCAAACATTGAGTTCCAATCTTTTTGCTTGGTAACTCTACCACTATTTGGTGAACAAGGCCTTCTTTATGGGAACAGAGTCTCACCAGAAGATTGTGTCTTGGCTCCACTTATATGGTGTCTGGCTCAGAACATCCAAGCACCATACAATGATGTGAAAGCAGAAAATGGCAAGGAAAAATCAGGGAACTGGAATATCAAGGGAAACTGCCCTTCAGACAAAAAGGAGAAATTCCCAGCTGTGCCCATTGATGGGGAACATGGGAAGAGGAATCACAGAGCCGCAAACCTCATCTCAGCTAAGCCAAACAGGCCACAACCTTTCTGAAAATCAGTCTCCCCTCGCACCTCACAACAAACACTTGCAAGGGGCATCAGCCAAGGGCTGTCAGACTAGAAAGACCAGTGTCCTGTCCTGCTTCTATGCTAAGACTTGATTGGAGACTGAGACTGGATCTTAACCGCCAGGTAAGAACCTATGGCCAGCACCTAACTTCTATTGATTTTGCTGGGAATTAGTTACCTCAGTACCCTTGAGGATCTGTTCCTTGGGATCAGGCAGGACTTCATATATTGATAGGCTGGGGGACCAGGGGGATGGGATGGAACTTGGGGGGTGCCGGGACTGTAACTACAGGGATAGAAGAGAGGATAATTGGAACATGCGGGGGGAATCAAATAACTTTCTTAGATGCTCTAATGAAGCCCTAATGCCTGAGGCAGGTGGGGGAGGTCAACACCAAAAGAAAATCCAGGGAGGTAGATACAATAGAATTGAAAATCAAAATGGGAAAGTAGGGCAATCAGCTGGGTATCTTAGGTGCCTATACACAAATGCAAGGAGCCTGGGAAACAAGCAGGAGGAATTGGTAGCACTAGCGCAGACAAAGAACTATGACATGATTGGGATAACAGAGACGTGGTGGAATAGTTTGCATGACTGGAGCTCTGCAATAGATGGGTATAGACTGTTCAGGAAGGACAGGCAGGGGAGGAGTAGCACTATATGTAAAGGAGCTCTGTGACTGCTCAGAGCTTCATTATGAAAGTGGAAACAAGCCAGTTGAAAGTCTGTGGGTTAAGTTTAGAGGGGAGAGCAACAAGGGGGATGTTGTGGTAGGTGTCTGCTACAGACCACCAGATCAGAAGGAGGAGGTGGATGAGGCGTTCTGTGGACAACTGACAGAAGTTTCTAGAGCACAGGCCCTGGTTCTCATGGGGGACTTCAATTACCCTGACATCTGCTGGAAGACCAATACAGCAGTGCACAGGCAATCCAGGAAGTTTCTGGAGAGTGTTGAGGACAACTTCCTGGTACAAATGCTGGAGCAACCAACGAGGGGCCTTGCGCCTCTCGATCTGCTGCTCACAAATAGAGAAGAATTTATCAGGGAAGTAGAGGTCAATGGCAGCCTGGGTAGCAGTGACCATGAAATGATTGAGTTCAAGTTGATGATTAAAGGAAAGAAGGAAAGAAGCAAAACACAGACCCTGGACTTCAGAAAAGCAGATTTTGTCTCCCTCAGGGAACTGATGGGCAGGATCCCTTGGGAGGCGGATCTGAAGGGGAAGGTGTCCAAGAGAGTTGGGTGCATTTTAAAGAAACCCTGCTAAGGGCACAGGAAGATAGAATTCCGATAAGGAGAAAGCACAGCAAATGTGGAAGGCGCCCACTGTGGCTTAACAGAGAGCTCTGCACTGAGCTGAAGCATAAAAAGGATGCTTACAGGAAGTGGAAGCTAGGACAGATGACTAAGGAGGCATATAAAGACATTGCTCGGGACTGCAGGGATAAAATCAGAAAGGCCAAAGGACAAATGGAGTTGCGACTAGCAAGGGATGTGAAGGATAACAGGAAGGGGTTCTACAAGTATATCAATAACAAGAAGAGGATCAGGGATGGTGTAGGTCCCTTACTGAATGGGGCAGGCATCCTCGTGACAGAGGATGAGGAAAAAGCTGAAGTGCTCAATGCTTTTTTTAGTTCAGTTTTCACAAGCAAGGTCAGCTCCCAGCCCACTACACTAGGTACGGGGGACTGGGGAGAAGAAGAGAGGCCCTTGGTGACAGTAGGTCAGGTTACGGACTGCTTAAAGAAACTAGATGTGCACAAGTCCATGGGGCCGGATGAACTGCATCCGAGGGTGCTGAGGGAGCTGGCTGATGAGATAGCAGTACCGTTGGCCATTATCTTTGAAAACTCGTGGCGAACGGGGGAGGTGCCAGAGGACTGGAAAAAAGCAAATATAGTACCTATCTTCAAGAAAGGCAAAAAGGACGATCCAGGGAATTACAGACCTGTCAGCCTCACCTCAATCCCTGGAAAAATCATGGAGCAGCTTCTCAAAGAATCCATCCTGAAACACTTGGAGGAAAATAGAGTAATCAGGAACAGTCAGCATGGATTTACCAAGGGTAAATCATGCCTGACCAACCTCATCGCCTTCTATGATGAGATGACTGGATTTGTGGATGCGGGAAGAGCCGTTGATGTGAGATACCTTGACTTTAGCAAGGCTTTTGATACGGTTTCCCACAGCATTCTCATTGGCAAATTAAGGAAGTATGGGTTAGATGCATGGACTGTAAGGTGGATAGAAAACTGGCTAGAACAACGGTTTCAGCGTGTAGGAATCAATGGTTCCATGTCAAGTTGGCAGGCAGTAACGAGTGGTGTGCCCCAGGGGTCGGTCCTGGGGCCAGTTCTGTTCAATGTTTTCATTAATGATCTGGATGATGGGATAGATTGCACACTTAGTAAGTTTGCAGATGATACCAAACTGGGGGGAACGGTAGACACCCTAGAGGGCAGAGACAGGATTCAGGGAGACCTAGACAAACTGGAGCAGTGGGCCAAGAGGAATCTCATGAGGTTCAACAAGGATAAGTGTAAAATCCTGCACTTGGGACGAAAAAACCCCATGTACTGCTACAGGCTGGGGAGTGATCAGCTAAATAGCAGCACTGGAGAAAAGGACCTGGGAGTCATGGTGGATGG
>ML681981.1:47227008-47336199 GCA_007922195.1 Podocnemis expansa | reverse complement strand
AAGAAAGAAAGAAAGAAAGAAAGAAAGAAAGAAAGAAAGAAAGAAAGTTTTCTGTCCCAGGCTGGATATTTTTTCAAATTTCCATTGTCGAAGCATTTACAGACCTTGAAGATGCCTCAGTGCTCCACACTGCTAGGAGCTGTACCTGCACATGGTAACTGGCAAATTGCTCATATCCGAGACATGAGAAAACAATATTACCTGCACTTTACAGGTGGGTGATTGAGACAGAGAGAGTCAATGACAGGCCCAAATTTACACAAGATAGCTATGGGGCACCTGGAAACTGAATTCAGGCTTCCAGGCCAGTGACTGCACCCCAAGAACACCCCTTCCTCCATCACACCTCTGATTCTGAACATATTCCAGAAGGTATCCTGAGCCAGACCTTTAGTAGCAGCAGTTTTCTGCTCTCCCTTTCTGAGGGAAAACTGTGCATGCTCATCTTGCAGGTCTTTCTGTTGAGTATGTGTTCTTTGGTTCTGATCCACAAATTCTAGGCCTCAGCTTAAAGCTTACTCAAAATCTGCTGCTTTGAGGTCAAACAGATTTGTTATAGCTGAGACATTAAGCTAAAGATGAGCCCATATCTACCCATTGTCCATGAACTGGCAAATCTTCTGAAGAACCAGGTGTAAATCTAGAATTTGTGAGGCAGCCATTGTCAACATTTCCCATTGTTCTATCCCTAACTTAATCCACCCAGCCTCAAGTCTCTATGCAAAGAACTGTATTCTCAGTTTGTCCTGGTGCAAGGTGACATCCCTTTGGAGTGTTTGTCTTCCAGAAACAACTGATGGAAGCACTGAAGATGGAAGCTTTGGAAGCAGTCAATCACATGCCAGCAGCATGTGGAAGCAACAACAGCACAAAGTGTAAAGACAGTGTTTCACCTTAAGTGTCTCCTCCCATTTCTAGGCATCAGGGCAGTTTCACTCTGAAATGTGAAGATGTCTTTAAAGATTAAACTCTCAGATCTCACTGTGCCTGGCATGCAGCTCACAAAATCCATTTTTCACTCATATTTATTAGTGTAAATCTATGCCCACCATCTATCCTTGGATGTGGGTTGGGGCTCGCTGATTTCAGGTCCTAGGTCATTATTGTTCTTTTAAAGAAAACAAATACACCAGTGGCTACGTAATAGCCCAGGACTCACAAAAACTAGACTTAGTTCCATGCACTGCCCCGGTGTCAATATCAGGCAAATTACTTCATCTTGCTATGTGCCAGTTTCCCGTCTGTATGATGCAGGTACTAGCATTGCCATACTTCACCATTTGTCAAGAGGATAAAAACATTAAAAACAAGGAAACGCTCAGGCATCCCAGTAACTGTTGTTGATGATGTTGCTGGTGATAAGGACAACATTGTGACTATCCCTGTGACTCTGCAGCGTGAACCCTGATGCACTGAGTCAGCAGTACTGAGGGCATGGGAACTCCGTATCCGTGACGTTTGACAATGAAGCTCTATGGCACCTTTCATGTGCAGCCTAGAGACAATTTTCTTGATCTGGCTCAAACCTATTACATCTTGCCAGAGATCACCGGTGAGTCCTGTTCTGAGCTGTTTGATAGAGTTCTTTGAGATTAATATCACCTCACTGAAGACTACTCTTCAGGTCATCTTCAAAGCGCTTATACAGACAACCCTTCTTTCTTTTGCCCTGCCTCAGCTTCCTGTACAAGATAGCTTTTGGGAGATAGGTGGGCCAGGCATGTCATCAGCGTGGAAGACCATCACACTGTGTTCTCAATAGCATTTCCTCAGTGCAGATTCTTTCAAGGGCCTTAATATTGGTCACTTTCTTCTTCCAACCAATGCTCATTACTGAATAGAGGGCATGCAAATGAAATTGCTCCAGCAGTTTAATGTTTCAACTCTACTGAGTTCATGTCTCAGGTCATTCAAGAGACATGCGAGAACCACTGTTTCGTAGATATTCAGTTTGGTGAAGAAATGAATGCTGGGACAATTAAGGACTTTTGTTTGCAGTCAGTCAGGGACCTGGCTAACTTCAGTGATTTTAGTGGCAATTTCCTTATCCAGGAAACTATCACTTGAACTGGTGCTGCCCAGATGTTTGAACTGTTTGTGTGCCTTGGATGAAGATGGCTTGTACTGGGGCATTGGAATCATGTGCTGGTTGGAACAAGACCACTGTGTTGCCAAGACAGATAGTGAGGCCAAAGAGCTGGTATGCTTCAGAAAACCGTTCAACGATAATCTCATGTCTATAGACCATCAAGGCACAGACAGCTGCAAAAAGTTCTTTGTGTCACAATAACTAGGGACCACACAAATACCCAGGTAGGGTCAACCTCTCAGAATACATCTCTTTTTGGTTGCCCTGATTTTCTTTCAAAGCCCAGAACCCCTTGTGCCAAATTTTGGGAAGGTAGTGTTGAGTTGCAGGTGAACCTGGGCCAATCCACCCATTTCAGGACCCAGTATTCCACAGATCTAGGTCTCCTAAACTCCAGGACAGCATCCTAATCACCAGACCATCCTTCCGCCGCATATGAGTGATGCAAGGTTTTAAGTGGAAAACAAGTAGCACAGTGATTTTCTTGAAACTTGTGCTATGTCTATGCCTATGGTAGCAAGTCTCACTCTCAGGGCTCATGGCGTTACACTAAACCAGGGGTCTCAAACACGCAGCCCGTGGGTCACATGTGGCCCCTAAAGCTATTTCCTGCGGTCTGCAATGACACAATCATTACTGATATTTGCAATATCATTGTATGGAAAGGTTTCAGTGGTGTGGTCCTCGGGCTAACATACTAATCCCCATGTGGCCCTCATGGTGATTTGAGTTTAAGACCCCTGCACTAAACAGAGCAGTAGAGTGTTCCCACTTGGGCCGGAGCTTGGGTTTTGAAACCCCCTCTTTTCCGTGGGCCTTAGGACCAGACCAGGACCATCTACACAGCTATTGCAAGACCCTGAGTCTTTAGACCCAGTGTCTGAGACATGCAGATGTTCATTGCTCCATAGATTTGCTCTTTAGACTTTTTATGTCTACACTTACCATTTAAATCAAAATAATGATGGCTATTTCGATTTAAAGTAGTGCATGTCCCCACTAGTTTTGCTTATTTTGAAATGAGGTGCTCCCTTATTTTGAAATAAGGAACAGTCATTTTGATATATTAAAACCTTCCTTTATATCTACGTGGCAGTTAAATCAAAATTATTATTTCAAAATAACACAGTGTAGATGTGTTATTTTGATTTAACAGTTATTTTGATGTAACATTTTTTGTCCTTCTTCCTTCCAGGATGCCCTCCTCTTTCTATATATTGGGTGGAGGCATGGCCCTTCTTGGAGGCCATCTTGCCACACCTTCCATGTTGCCCCTCTCCTAAATCGAATTAGCAAATTCTGTCCATGTTCAACTTGAATCAATTTAATAATCGTTATTTCAATTCAATTATATTGATTTAAGTTAATTCGATTTAACACTCTAAGTGTGGACATAGTCTTTGTGTCTCCCTTAGAGGCTTTGGCCTTATTTCACTTTGACTGTTTGGTTTCATTCACACACAAAATTCTTCATCAAGCTTGGCCAGGGGAAGGTGTGAACAAAAAACTACTTCCAGGCAAGCTCCTGTGATCCAGCTGTGCTTTGTTTCACACAACTTCAATAAGAAATGTCTCAGCAACCAACTCTGGATGGCTTGATGCCATTATAAAGCCCATCAAAGGCACTCAAAAGGTACTTCCAGTGCCGGGAGAGTCCATGCTACAGATGAACACGTAAGGGCCTGTGATGAATTTTGTAATTGTTGTTCAAACATTTCAGGAAGTTCTGCCATTGAAAGGAATAAACCAGGAACAGATAAGACTGGGGTCATCAAGAAAATATGTTGCAGTAGCTTTGCGTATACACACCAGGCCTGGTAAGCAATCAAATACATGTAAAATACACAAACAGAGACTTCAGCTGAACCCAACGCAGCTAGAAGGAAGACTCCTTTCAGGATTACTTAGCAAAACTGCTGTCTGTGGAGCACCGGGCTCTCAGGTCAAGTCTTGTCTGGCTGTTGTAAAGTGTAGGGTGCCCAGCTGCCAGATGTGGGGGACTAGGCTAATTGCTTATGTCTGCACTGGAATCCAGTTCCCAATCAGCAGACATAACAATATCCTAAGAGGTGAAATTTTAAATGCAACCTTAAAGAATTAACCTTCACTTGGCACTGAATTCCATTTCCCACAGTGTAACGACATTGTAAATGTTGCAAAAGCAAAGCCAGCAAGGATGTGACTTGTATGACCATATCTTCTTATAATTTTGCTGACATTAAACATGGGGGGGAGGGGCTCTGACCCAGCAGTAATAGCAGGGGTGCCTGGTAACCCCTCACTGAGAAAGTTAGCAGGACTTTGCATGCGAGGTGGGTGAAACAGAGACAGAGAACTCAATACCACCAGCGGGTTGACAACATCTAAGCTCAGATATCTCCAATTTCCCTTACACGTATGCATGTTATTCCAGGGGGTGAGGAGAGGGAAGCCTCAGGTTCTGCAGGGAAGATGGGCAGTTATCTTGGGAGCTCTCTGAGAGGAAGGACCAATCCAATTGTAGGGACATCAGAGGATGCAGCAGGTCAATTGATAATGCATCATGACAGGTAATAGAGATTTATTTAAATCAACATGAGTTCCTTGCTATAGTCAATCACAGGGTGACATTATCAAACATAGAGATCATTGAGGCCTTGCTTCCACACCTGACGACAGTGTGTGATGGTACCCAGCTGTAGCTGCCGCTCTCCCTTCTCTCAATAACCTTTTTTGGAAAAGCAAGGGCCTGGGACCTGGGGATGAGTTGGCACCTGAGAAGGTTGCTAACATCCCAACTTGGTTTCCTGAGGAAGTTTGAGGGCAGTTGCCAATTTGCACTTAGGGAACCTGACAATAACAGTCATGATTGGCCCAAACTCTCATCCTGGCATTAGCCAGCCATAGGGGACATGGGCTGATTTCCTCAGTAAGTGAAACTGAGTGAAAACTAATTTGAGGAGATGACAGCTGGCTCACTTCCTGCCTGACACACGCAATCACTGTCAAGTTGGACTGGTTCATTCAGCCTGAGCTTCACCACTCCGCACACTAAGAAACATTCAGCTGTCTTGGTCAGGCTGGGTCAGACTGTCTGAGTTAATTAGGTGGGTATGTTGGTCAGGATTTCATAGGTTCAATGTACTAGAATGTGCCTGCAAATATTTTCTTAACCCGTCACTTGGGCCATGCATCCCTCCACAGTTCCCCATTCTCTCTCACATCAATGCTATCCCCTATGGGCCTTTCTCTGCATATTGTTAAACTTAGACTCCGGTCCCTCACTCGGATCCCCTAGCACAGAACTCTACACTCTTGCAGAGCCCTTTTAAGTCATTGGCATGCCACAGCGGCTTCTGCTACCAGATCTAATTGCAGGAGCACAATAAATGCTGCCAGGCACCAGAGCCCCATGTGGACCAGGGGGCTGTAGGGGGGAAAAAAAAAACAAAACCACTAGCTGTAAACTGAGTTGTGATGGAAATGACCTAGGAGAATAATATGGTTGTCATGGAAACCACATATTTCCACGGTAACATGTGGTGCTAGAGACATCATCTACAAGGCCAATGAAATCTCCTGGAACAAGAAATCTCAGTGACTCTGGTCCCAGGACTGAAATGTTGAACCGAGCCAAACGAGTCATCCAGCAAGGTGTCAGGAACATAAATAAAACCTGGGTAGCCCCATCTGTGATCCGATCATGAATGTGACAGCCCCAGTGGCAGCTGGATGTTGTGCAATATGGCAGTTTTTCAGAGTAGGTCTCAGAGGGAAAGGACTGGGAGGTTAAGGAACCTGGGTTGCAAACAAGTCAAGAACGGCCTTTATGCCTCAATCAATATGGTTGTTGCCTTGCTTTTTAGTTCCTCACCAAAACCAGATGTTGAGTCGACTTGAGGTATTTTGAGTAACAATCTAGATAGAGAAGAAACAGAACATATGGGCCTGAGGTATTTAAAGAAGGTTTTATAAATCTATATCTATATCCACAAACAACACATAGCTATTTTTTTTTATTTTATTCATTTATGTTACAGTAGTTGCTAGAGGCACCAAATGAGATCAGGGCATCCACTATGTTATATACACTTTACACAGTTTTTTTACTTTAGTCCACTAACTATAGAGTTAATAATCTCGCCATGTATGAACAGGGGTTAGGATGGATCCCTACTGGAAAAGAGTTTCTGAGAATAGCACAATAGTTGTTAGATTGGACACTCTCCAGGGTGAGGACAACCATCTATGTCTTCAAAAGTGGTTGGTGATTTTGAGGGCAGCAGTTTTTGGCATCCCCACTGGAGATGCCTTAAAGGGGACTGTGATGGGGTTTATTCCTAGCACCTGTTAGGCAAGGGGGGTTAAAAGTTGACTAACACACCCATGACTGATGTCTTGATTGCTTTGGGGTACTATGGGCAGTAAATACCCTAACTGCAGTCTGATTTTCCAGAGGGTGGTGCTCAGCACTTGCTGAAAATCAGGACTTTTTAAGGTGTTTAAAATTGTTCCCCCAAACGCCAAGGCACACAGCATGGGCAGGCCCTGTTGCAAGTGCAGACCAAGATGCTTTCTTAAGCGTTTTGTGAAGGATATTGTCAGCATTTAAAATAAATAAATAAATTAAATACCAATAAACAAGCAGCCTGGGGCTGCTTCTGTTCAATTAGCCTGGCTTTGTCTTGACCTGCAGCAGTGTTGATGAGGTGAGGACTACAACCAGTTGAGAAATTATTTATCTTCTGGCACTTTTTCTGATGAAAATGTCTCTTTTAGCTTAAGGGGAAAAGAAAGAGTTTAACTAAATTTTCATCAACAGCAACACTTTCAGCTTCTGACAAAAAAAGAAGATGTTTTTCTCAGAAAGACCCACTTTTGTCCAAAAACAATTTCAAGGGAAAATTTATGACTAGCCTTAATGAGAAAGTCTTAGGAGAGAGAGAGAAAGACTAAGTTCTTTTGGCCTTTGAACTCCTTTAATTTTTCTTCTGCTTGTGCTAAAGGACAAAACAAGCTTCTGCCCTTCTCACCTTCTTGATGGCTGAAGAACTGGGATGGGAGCTTCCTCAGCTCTCATTTGAAGATGAAGTTATCTAATATCTCATGCAAAAAGCTTTTGTCATAAGGGTTCATTTGGCATTTGCTTCATATCAGTGCCATCATATACTCATTTTTTAAAAAAAATCGTTCAGCATTTGACTACAATTTCTTTCCTTCACAGGTGCCTGGTTTTTTCTTAAGCCTCTTTTCTCTTGCAATGCTGCCAGGAAGACTCTCGTATAAATTGAAGAAGGAAATAGAATCAGTCCTTCAGGGACGCTGAAGTTTAAATTCCTTGATGATGATGAAGAACAATTGTTTCTCAGCAGCGATCACCTCCTATATTCAGGGTTTGATTGGAATAATTGGAGGTCCATTCCACACACACACTAATACCATTGGAAAGGGATGGTGTTTTTTATTCAAGTTTAGAGAGTGCATTTCAGACAGGTCAGAATCAACACTGCTTAGACTGCTGACAAGATCCAACTCTCGATCTGTTGAGTAAACTCAGGTTCTGGACAGCCAGGCTTGGGAAGGCTGTAAGAGGGATTCAGACTTTGTAGTCTGGGTTCATCCCTGCCTCCAGATTTGGATGCTCATCAGAATTCTCGGAGCAACTTGAGACTAATGGACTACCTCAAGAGCAACCCTTCCTCTTGTATTTCAGCTCAGCTATTTCTGATCTTGATGACAGCACAGGGGAGTGGCAGTAGAGGAGAATGAATGGAACATTTTCAGACCCCAAAGAAAATGCCATTTGAATTTTTGGTTCCAAAGGGGCAGCCGTGTTAGTCTAGTTTTGCAAAACAAAGAAGGAGTCCTGTGGCACTTAAGGACTAACAGAATTGATTTATCACATGAGCTTTCATGGGAGGATTTTCTCCCATGAAAGCTCATGCAATAAATACATTTGTTAGTCGTTAAGTGCCACAGGACTCCTTCTTTGTTTTGCTGAGTTTTTGGTGAGGATTCCGAGAGGGGTGTGGGCATGTGATGTACTAACTGCAATAAAACTATCTTGCTGTCATGTTTTTGTGATTTGCACAACCCTTATCTTGAATGCAGTTCATGGAATGGAAATGGAAAAGTATGTCTAAGCACAAATTAAGTCTGTAAATCTGCAGGATGGGAGACTTTCACTGGGGTGTCCCTATATGCTTGGTGGGGGTGAAAAGACTTCTGCAGCACTGACATTGCCAGAAGTTCAAATGCAACCAGCCTGACATGCACAAAAAGAATGCATGATAAGGTAGTAAATTGAAACATGGAAGCACAGCACCATTATCCAGTTAGTAACTGAGCCCTCTGTACCATGGGTCTAGTTAACCATCTTAACAGAGTACTAAATTTAGTAAAAAGACACCAGTCCTTTTGTTCCTGCTGGTCCGTTTTATGAGCTCTCAAGATAACATGGAGCCTATTAACAAAGGTCCTGGCTGTTAATGTTGTCCACTCAAAAAGCAACATGTAGTAGAGAAAGAATACTGAGGGTTAATTTCCAAAGAGGAAGTGGAGGCTACAACAGAAAAGTATGGGAAGGGAAGCAATAAATGAAAAATTACTGTAAGCAGATAAGATGATGAGCAAGGCATTTGTTATGACAGGGTTTCCAAGAACTCAAATGCAGACCCAGAATAGGTAACCATTTTGTGAGCTATTTCACCAAGACGGTGGATTTATCCGGGAGTCTATTAGAGCAGTCAGGCTGTGGGATTCCCTGCCAAGGAAGGTCATTGAGTTAAATGCTTTGGCTGCATTTTAAAAAAACCTGGCTGGATGATTTATGGCTGACAACATTCTGAGTTATGATGTTAAGATAAGGGTAACCAGATCTCAGGCTTCACAGCATAAATGGATCAGCCAACCTTTCAAACTAGGGTATCCTCAAAGAATTTGAAAATGTCCTGAGCAGGGATCTTTTCCATCTGGGAACTGTCGCAATGCTAAGATAACTAGAGGTTTTGCAGTGGCCGAGAAATCAGTGACAAGCTCCCCACATTTAATGCAACTTTGAGTTGCACTTTTTTTTTTTTTCCTGAGAAGTCATGGGCCAGACCAGGATTTCCAGCGGCCAGCCCAGCTCAGATTTATATTTTCTTAATTAGGCTCAGGACCTGACTTGGCCAATTCAAGTTTTCCAGAAGAGTCTCATGTGAGCAATTATTTCAGGGGAAGCATTGTTTGCGCGGTCAGTCCAGTGTGAAAGGGGAAGAGCTGTTTGTTCTGGCCTGTGAAGTTTCTGCGTGTGCCTTATGCAGCCTCATATGCTGGAAGCAGCCCTTGCAGCAACCCCCACTATTTCCCTTTCTGCCACGGTCTCTGCCGCTGCTTCCTGCATCTTCATGGTACTAAGGAAGCATCTATAACTACATCAAGGGCCAGGAGTCTAACTTTCACTCTAGGCATCTTAATGCCATAAATACGCCCAGGGCAGGATGTCAGTGCGAGCCTTGACACACTGGTCTCATTGTGATATCAGGTGGCAGTACTGAAGGCTCAGAGACAGGAGTTCTAGGTGCACCAAGCAATGGGCTCTGGACAGAGAGAACACTTGCCTGCTGATAGTGGGGGGCAGAGAAAGGGCAGCCCCTGAATTCTGCAACATTACTGAGCATGCTCAGTACAAGACAAGCAGCAAACAAAGGAGGAAATACATGACTGTGCATGCTCTCTCCCTCCCTGCCACCTCTGGCTCAGGAGGGCTGTCAAGAAAGATAACTGTCATAAGCTCTCTGGGGATGGGGATCCCTGTGGTTGATGGAGAGTGTATATTCCATGGGGAATGCACCAGTACTGTCAGCCCCAAGAGATAGAAGATCACAAGTGAGATCCCTAAAAATCATGAAATTGGCTCAGATAATTTTTTAAAAAATTAATACATTTAAGATTCTGAGCTTCAGGGTGCATCGGAGTTAAATTTTCACTCTTTGCCCTACACCCATGAGGACTAGAAAACATTCTTGGATTTTTTAATGAAAGCTAAGTTTCTTAGATATTCACATGACTCTGGGATCCAGGACTTAATAAAAATAAAGATATCATGAGACTTGTGATACTAGGGCAGCAGGTTGATGAGGTACGTTTGCATTTGAGGCACATTATTTGGTTTGGGTGGTTGTAGATCAGTGAGTGGATGTGTGGTTAGTGTGCATGCCAGTGGCGTACATGGGTGCATTTGCTGTAGGATGTTAGAAGAAGAAGATGCAAACAGGTTGTCCCGGAGGAGGATTGGGTTGAATGGCTCCCTTTATTGCCTACCGCTCGTTCCCTCAACGTTTCGAATGAGCCATGTGGGGGGGACAGGTGAATTACAATCCTTTTATGCTTGAGAATGTGTAAAAACTACATTCGTAACAACTCCTCAAACACCCTTTTTTTGGTTCCATTAACACCCAAGCAATGAATATTAAGAACTATGTGCTGAATATAATTATCCCTGCCCTTGTAGTTGTTTACAGGTTTAGTCAGTGGTGCACGAGCATTTGACTGTTACTTTTGTTACAGAAGTGCCTATGATATTACTGACCAAACATTTAGCAAGGTAAGGCAGCAGTGAGAAAGTTGATAAGTATGTTCTTTCCAATGTTCTTACTCAGCAGAGAAAAGATAGTTTCTTTCAGTTACATTTCTTGCTCAAACCATGAAAAAGGGAGAAGGGAAAGGGAAGATAGTATATTTCACTAAATTCGAACTGCAAGAAGCAAAGCCTGTGTGCCATACTGTAACAGCTGTGGCTCAGGCAGAGGCCTAGAGCAGTGGTTCTCAACTTTTTTCTCTACTGTGGCACACCTTGAGACCTTCAAATTTTTTGAGGCACACCACTATTAAAAAACAACGAGTTGTGTGGCACTTTAAGACTAACAGATTTATTTTTTGCATGAGCTTTCATGGGAGAAGATCCCACTTCCTCAGATGCTTTGAAGATGGGTGAACTTACAGAAAGGAATGAAACTAAATGCAAGGGGGTGTAAAACATAGGATCAGGTCATACAGGAACAGCAAATCAGAGCAGTTTACAGGTTCAAACCATGGGAAGCCTGAAGTCAAATTACCCTTTGTAATGGGAAAAGAATCCATAGTCTCGATTCAGACCAGCCTTCACAGAGTTTAGCTTGCATATTAATTCGAGTTCAGCTGTCTCTCTTTGAAGTCTTGATGTCCCAGGTACAGCTCTAATGACGGTCGTTAACAAATCCATCATCGAGTGATTAGGAAGATGGAAGTGTTCAGCAACTGGTTTCTCTGTTCTTTGATTTCTGATATCAGCTCTGTGTTCATTCAGTCTCGGAGTCTCACTGCTCTAGCATTTAGTTTCATTCCTTTCTGTAAGTTCACCCATCTTCGAAGCATCTGAGGAAGTGGGATCTTCTCCCACGAAAGCTCATGCAAAAAATAAATCTGTTAGTCTTAAAGTGCAACACAACTCCTTGTTGTTTTTTCACTGGACTAGACTAACACGGCTATCCCTTTTAAAATTGACACCACTATTAAAAAACCCATGAATATTCAAATTAACTTAAATTACTTATGCATATTCATGAACCATGGCAGTGTTTCGGAAATGCTGCCACGTGGAGCAGTAGGGGTAGCAGAGCAGGGGTGGAAAAACAAGGGAGGTCAGGAGTCATGTGCAGTGGCAGGAGTGAGTGTGGGGAGCAGAGCAGGGCAGGGGTGGCAAAAGAGGACAAGGGCAGCCATGTGGGGAACAGCACAAGGGTGGCAAGAGAGGAGAGAGGAAGGGAGAACACGAGTGGCTTTGTGGGGGGCGGGGGGCATGTGGGGAGTAGGGAGGCAGGGCAGGGGAGCCTGGCATAGCACCCACTTCCCCCTTCTCTGCAGTGGCTCCCTGCCCCCCAGGGCAAATCGTCACCCCACTGCTGCTCCCTCCCACCCCAGTGGGTCCCATCCTCTCCTCCCCCAAACCTCTTTTGCCTGTGATGGACCCTCCAGCACCCAGCTACACCCTCCACACACAGCCACCTCACCCCCCAGCTACACCCCCCCAATCAACCAGTCACCCCACAGCCCCAGCCACACACCTGCTACATATCCACTCCCACCCACCTCTGCTACGCATACACACGCCTGCCCCACAAAACCCCCAGCAGCGGTCGTCCCCCCCCAAAGCCCTTACCTGGGCTGTTTGCAGACTGGCTGGCTGACACAAGCTGCTCTGCCCCGCAGGGGGAGATTTGCACTCTCCCAGCCTTCCCCAAATCTCTGCTGGCTGGGCTTAAGGTGAAGCCACCTGAACGTGTGTTTGGGCTGCTCCTGCTATTTTTAGGGGGACCCTGAAAGTCCCCGTTCTAGTATCTTCCTTTATTTTTAGGGGACCAGAATGCTTCCTGCCTAAAAATAGGGGGCCCTGGAACTGTGTTCTGGTGCCTTCCCCCTTACTTTAACCCCTGCCTTTTTCCAGCCCTGCACAGCCCACATGGCTGGGCTGAGCAGGGAGACAACTTTAACTCCAGCTCTCGGGCATGCTCACGGTGCACTCTGGGTGTTCCCATGGCACACAGGTTGGGAACCACTGGCCTAGAGGCTCAGGTAGTATCACAGGCTATGCCTACATCTGAAACCTTGGTTTGGCCTTGCTTAGTCTGAGCTAAGTAGTGCAAAGTTAGTTTGAACCAACCTTGTTTTTTTAGTTTGAACTAGCTGTGCATTTTTTAGTTCAGACTTTTTAGTTCATACTAAAAAAGTGCAATTAGTGTGAAGTAAAAATTAGTTCAAACTAAAAAACCGCAGTTAGTTTAAACTAACCACTAGTTTAAACTTATCAGCTATGTCCACACATGGTTTTTAGATCAAAACAATGGTCATTGTTTCAATTTAAAAGTTGTCATGTCTGAACTATGCTTTGCTATTTCAAAATGACAAGCCCCATCATTTTGAAATAACGAACCTTATTTCAAAATAGTAAAACCTAGGCCGAAATCAAAATAGCTATTATTTCAAAATGGTTGTTTCGAAATAACGCAGTTCGGACGTGTTATTTCAAAATAACTATTATTCTGAATTAACACTTTTGCCCTTCTCCTTCCCAGGGTGCCTTCCTTTTTCTATATATTGGGTGGGGGCATGGCCCAGAGAGGGGGCCATGTTGCCACACCTCCCATGCTGCCCCTCTCCTGATTCAAAATAGCAAGTCCTGTCTCCAGACTTGCTATTTCGATTTGAGGTTTTTGCTTATTTCGATTTAAGTTAATTCAAGATAACGATTTTATTTTGAATTAACTTATTTTGAATTAACTTATTTCGAAAGAAGCATCTATGTGTGAACATAGCCATTTAGTTTAAACTAGCATGTCCACGTCATGCTAGTTTGAACTAAATTTCAAAATAAGTTCAAACTAAGCAGTTAGTTCAGACTAACCAGCTGAGCTAACTAGTTCAAGCTAATGTTTGGCTAGTGTAGATAAGGTTCAAATTAGCTTCAATTAAGGCTCCTTAATTCAAACTAGTTTGCTAGTGTATATCCCCAGTGTCCAGTTTAAATTTACTCTCCTATGTAGGTGTGTTAGTTGTGTGTAAGTGGTATTTATTGGGGATGGTACTTTGTGTGTGTGCAGGAGTTCAGTGGGTTTGGGTGGGCATAGGAGATGCAAAGAGAAGGAATAGGCAGGGATAGTTGAGGGCTAAATAAACACAGAGTAATGTTACATTCTATAAGGAAAAAAAAAACTAACCCTAAAGAAGGGTTATCTGGGCTTAATGGAAATGCAACATAGCTTCATGCACAGATCTCTCCCCCTTCCCATACAGTTGGCTGGGACTGAAAGGAATCCTGAGGTTGGTAACACCTGTCACTCTTGCCTGTTATTGTGCATCAACTTATCCTCCATCCTGATGAGGCCATGGCTGACTCTGTCAAACCCTGATGAGCAGGTAGCCATGAGCACAGCCCACAGGGGCTTTGCTGCAGTAAGGCAAATTTCCATGGGAGTGGGCCTGAGTCCTCTTTATAGCTTGTATTTGGGCACCCCCCTCCACACACACCACCACCACAGTCCAGATAGAAGTTTCATCTCTGGGAATGGGTGCTACCATAGTCAAAGTGATCACCATGGTTGGGACCAGTTGAGGTGTGCTGAAGAAGGTGACGCTATGATATATGCCAGATATTCTGCACCTCCTGCAGGCCACAGAAACACTCTCCATAGGTATCCAGCTATGTTAGAGGGGATGGGTGTGTCAAAGCCG
This sequence comes from Podocnemis expansa, assembly GCA_007922195.1. Lineage (NCBI taxonomy): Eukaryota > Metazoa > Chordata > Testudines > Podocnemididae > Podocnemis > Podocnemis expansa. Next base: position 47,321,882 of record ML681981.1, on the reverse strand, counting down.
TTCCCCACTCTGGCACTCTGAGTGCAGAAGATGGGGGACTGCAACAGGCCTTAAAAGCCACTGGCCTTAAAGCTGGATCTTAAAACTCTCCAAGGCCTCCAATTCCTGGCCTTGGAGTGGTATCGCTGCCACCACCCAAAATGCAAAAAAAATTCTTGAAAACCCAGGAAGGTGCACTTAGGAATTCCTTCCTCTGAGGTACTTTCAATCACTTTATTCCTCTCTCAGGAAAGTGACTGAACTCCAGCTGCAATATGAGCTGGAACTGGAACAGAGTCCCCTTTAGTAGCTGGCTGTGCAGTCCGAGGCACATGCACACAAACCTCTTGCCTTTCAGGACACAGAACCAGAGCTTACTTAAAAGGTAAAATCTTTAATTAAAAAAGAACAGATAAAAACACAGAGAGTTGCTTCTTCGGGAATTAATTTAGGTAGTTACAGGGGAGGGGGAGGGGGTACATGTTCTCAACACAGAGAAATCCAAAACCAAACCAAAAACAAAGAAAATACCCTGCCTGCATCTAAGTAAACATTCTTTGTTCTACCCACGCCTGGTCAGTAACAAACTTAACTTATCTTTGGTAAGGATGTCACTGCATCCTTCCTCAGGCATCTCTCCGGCCTCCTCCTGATCCTTTCAGGAGCTCTGCTGCATCCAAACAGGCACAGGCAAGGCTGCTGTTCCCATTCAAAAAGCTGTGCTTTGTTCCTATTGGCTGTCCTGGTACTTACTGACCAGACCATTAACCCCTTCCTCCCCAAGGGTTACTACAGGGTGTCTTGTAGGGTGGAAATGGCATAGCAGAGTGACTGAGAGAGTGCCCGGATATCAACCACTCCAAACCTTGTGGGGTAACCTACTACTGTTTAGGCCCCGCTGGAAGACCAGCACCCCATGCACATGCCTACTGGGCCTCAGTGCAAGTTTGGCACTGCTTTGGGTAAATACTGTTCCGAATCTAGATCTCAGATTTACAGCTCGGTTCTGTCTCAAAATGAATGTAAGAGAAGAACAAAATTCCTGAGAACTGTTTGCTATAAGTAGAAAGAAGTCCCAGATGAGGTTTAAAACATCTAGATGCAAGAGATTCTGATTTCCCACTGGTTCTATGCTGACTTCAGTAAATTCCCTCCTGATATCCATGGGACAAGTGAGAGGAGAATCAGTTCATTAATCAGGACTCTGGGATTCACAAAATTATCCAGTCTGCTGGGGGTGTGCCTCAGTTCTTGCTCCCCATGTATGGATTGGCCATAATTGCAGCCTTGTGCTCTCCTAACCACAGGGGCTATTCTCTCATAGTATGTCAGCAAACTCAAAGCGGCCACAGAGGAGGCAGACCAAAGGCTCTGCATTAGAGCAGGGTAAAACACAACTTTTTTATTCTGCAGAAAATTTTGAGCTATCAAAATTTTTACATACTGAATAGGGATGAAGAGTCAAAACAACTTTTCATAGACTGAGAATCTGAAGGAAAACAAATTCAATTTGCATCAATTTAACATTTCTTTTTGACAATTTTGAAGTGTTTTTGTTCAGTTTTGACCACTGGTTGTTTACAACTTGTTTGCAACCTGTTCTTAAGATCAATTTCAAAATGAAGAGATGTTTGAAAAAGGAAAAGCTGATGCTTCCTAAATGAAAAAATTCCCAACAAAACATTTTGACAATTTTTGGAAAAAATATTCAAAAATTAATTTTTTGGCTGAAAATAATTGATCAGAACCAACCCTTTCCCTGTGAAAAGGTTCAGTTTTGACATACTGACATTTTTGGATGAAAACAAGTTTCATCCAAAGATTCCCAACCAGTTGTACTCTGCCCCTCTGATGGAAGGGGGTGGTGGACATGGTTCCAAAGCAAGGTGGGCAGCCCCAGTGTACAGTCCCTGCCAATATTTCATGAGTGCACAACAGATCTGTGCTTGACTGGCATACATCCTCTCCAAAGGACATACTTCTCTTTTGGAGAAGGCTTGGCTTTCTCCTGAACTGTTGAGCAGAACTACATGTGGGCTTGGTTGTGCCGTGCAGTGAGGGAAGGATAGTATAGTATATAGCACTGAACTTGCTGAGATCCCCTCTTGGGCCAAGTTTCAAGAGGTAGATTCCAATTACATTGGCTTCCACTTGTGATTGACCCTTGGTGCTCAAGGTTTACTTTTTCTGCTGAAGGAATGGACGTACTCTCTGGTATTTCTGGATCATCACAAGCCTAAAGATGCCAATTCTTGCTTTACAAACAACTACTAGCTCCTAAGGCTGAATTTACTATATTATTTCCTTGTAAATGTCAGATGTAATTTTAAGTGAAAACTTTGGTCTAGCCGATTCTGATCAACTTGCAATTTTGATTAGGGGGAAGCCAAATTAGATGCAGCTGGAATCCTCATCCCATCTCCTCAAGGATTATGCTGATGAATTTTTGAAGGCAAGCCTTGGAGATACATATACGGTTTACAGTTCTTCATGTCCATTAAGGTTTATAGATTTCATTATACAGTGAGCTTTCAATAACATATTTTACACTGTGGTACAATCAACAATGATAAAGTAGAAATGTGATTGATTAAGAATGTGGGGTTTTTCTTTAGCTTACTTCTGAATTTTCCCTTGTCACTAGAATTTCAACCTTTTTCAGCTATTTCATGGGTTATACAGAGCAAAACAGTTGTATTATAACAACTGCTTAAGACCCACTTTTTTTGTTGTTGATTTCAGTAAGAAAGAATACTTTTCCCTTCCTCTCCACACATAATATCTTATTAGGAATTTGCAGCAGGAAAGCATTTAAATCTCTAGAAGGAAGATGTTGGGTCAAATCTGCTTTCAGTTATGCAGAATAACTTAACTGAGTTCAAGGGACACAGAATTTGTCCCACTGTGTATTAGAAATGGTTCACATTTCTAAATACAGCCTTTCATGCTCATAGTGAACATCACTGATTTAATAATAACTTGTGTTTGCATGGTGCTTTGTAAATATTAATGTCTCCTAAAGCTTCTCTCAGGGAGGTACTATTATTTCTATTTTAAAGATACAAAAACTGAGACATAGAGAAATTAAGTGACATGCCCAAGGCCAGAGCGGAGGTAAGCGTTAGACACAGAACCAGGATTAGAAAGCAGGAGTTGCTGCCTCCTCATTTGCACTTAGACCACAGATTTCTCACTCTCATTTTCAACAATATGTGTATATAATTTTGAGACCACCAGATAGGCAGGGGCACCCAAAGGGGGGGGGGGAGCCCACTGCTGCCATTTATTGGTGAGACGGGGACATGACTGAATGGCCCAGGCCTCATTTGCATTTCAGCTATGAGACTATTTGGGGGTAATTTTCATTAGAATCATTGACAATTTGGATTCGAAGGGATCTCAGGAGGTCATCTAAAACAACCTCAAAGCAGGACCAATCTCATATAATCATCCCAGCCAGGGCTTTGTCAAGCCTCACTTTAAAAACCTCTAAAGATGGAGATTCCACCACCTCCCTAGGTAACAAATTCAAGTGCTTCACCCCCGTCCTAGTGAAAAAGTTTTCCTGATCTCCAGCCTAGACCTCAACCTTCCCCACTAAAACTTGAGACCACTGATCCTTGATCTGCCATTCTGACCAATGAGAACAGCCTAGGTCCATCCTCCCTGGAACCTTCCTTCAAGTAGCTGAAGGTTGCTGTCAACTCTCCGTCATTCTTCTCTTCTGTGAACTAAACAAGCCCAGTTGCCTGAGGATCTCCTCATAAGTTATGTGTTCCAGCTTCCTAATCATTTTCATTGCCCTCTGCTGGACTCTCTCTAATTTGTCCACATCCGTTCTGTAGTGGGAGCCCCAAAACTTGACTTAGTACTTCAAATGTGGCCTCCCTAGTGCTGAAGAGAGGGAGCTAATCACTTCCCTCCATCTGCTGGCAATGCTTCTCCTACTGCAGCCCAAGACACTGTTAGCCTTCTTGGCAATAAGGATGCCCTGCTGACTCATAGCCAGCTTCTTGTCCATGTAACCCGCAGGTCCTTTTCTGCAGAACTGCTGCCTAGCCAGCTGGACCCCAGTCTGTAGCAGCACACAGGATTCTTCCCTCCTAAGCACAAGAAGAATCCATTTTTATCTTTTTACACTGCTATAAAACACTGTTGTCCTTGTTTGGAAATGAAACAACTACACCAAACGCATTTGGGCTGAAAGCAAGAGCACAGTTGAATACACTTCAGTGAGTGAGCCCTTCCTGCTGTAAGAGGAATTAGGGACTCTCAAGTTCTGCTGGGCATAGTTCTCATGAGAAGGGCTCTGTTAAGGTTGCTATGCACCATTGATTTCTCTCCGAAGACTTAGCATAGACGCAGCTTTAAGACAGCAGTGATATGTCCACACAGGCTTCTTATTTACATACAACAGAGGTTGTTTCGAAGTAAGAAGCGGCATGTCCACATGATGCACTGTTATTCCGAAACAACGGGACCTGTTGTTTCGAAATAACGGCCGTTGTTTTGAAACCATTAATGCGGGAAGAAACCGGACAGAGTCGAGGATTACGGCTGAGAAGCGTCCTGGGCACGCCCCAGGAATCTTTATTTATACATGTTAGCTTATCTCTACATACGTAAGACAATGATGAGTATACTTGTTTACTATACTGTGATTGGTAATAAAAGCTCGCTTAATGTATCTCCTAGAACTGAGAAGCGGGGAGGGAGGGAGCCTGCTAGTAATTTCCCTTAGTAATCAGAATTAGTAGGTCAGGGCCATGCAGCTAACACAGACGTGGTTTGCCAGCGCCCATGTTCCCAGCATCACCCCAACATCTCCCCCTCTTTTGTTTTAAATTTTGGCAAGAGGAGGTTTGGAAGCTGCCCGTGGAGACCAGGGGCAGCCATGAACATTGTGACTAGCAATATATGGCGTATCAAGAACAAGTGCAAAAGCTGGTGGTTGCTGGGTTTGGGTTCCCCAATTGTGATAGGCGGAATACCCCAAATTCTTAATGGTAGTGTTAGGGCCAAGAGATTGATAAAACCAAGTACTATTCTCAATGTCAGAGGCATCATGGCAAACAGGAACGAGACAGGTGCCCAGTATCTGCCCAACTGCCACCTGCTGAGTTAAGCAAAAGCTAGATTGATTAAGGACTGAGGCAAATGCCTCCCACACATTGGGTATGACAGTTGGAAGAGGGTTAGCACAACTGAAAGGGCACAAAAATAAGGTAAACAAACACAAAAATATACAAGAATTAGCATTCAAACAGGCAATAATTGCTACAACATAATTCTCGGCTGTTTTGTTCAGTCTATTATTGTCCAAAGTCATTTCAGCTTGTCTAGCAAGGTTCTTGATCTGTCCCCAAGTAACTGGGGGATTAGGCTTCCCGCGCTTACGCTGGGTGGTCACTGGGGTGGTCGGGTTGGGCGTCAGGTGCAGATTGAAGTCCGGGATGGGATTTTGGAGACCTTGATGCCACGCCATCTGCCACCCACGGCTTAACGTATCTCGCTGGAACCCACACCGGCCCGTTGTCAGTTGCAACTGCCGCGTAGCCGCGCCCCCAAGTGATGAGGGGCACAGGTTTACTCCACGTGTCACCGGGTAGCTGACGGTAAATCACCCTTGGAGCGGGGAGAACCTCTGTTTGTTGAAAATGTTTCTGAAAAGCCAGGCAAGGGTTGGTGACTGCAGATGTGGGCAACAAAAAAATGATGGGAACGGGAGCGGATAAGGGACTGAAGTGTAAGGAAAAGACTTAAAAGCGCTGAGTCAATCACAGGGGAAACATAGCTGCCAAGTATACAAGAAGCAACATTGGCGACATATAAACTATCAATAATAACATTAATAGGTTGAGCAGAAAAATGCGAAAAGGCAAGACAAACTGCAGCCAACTCAGAGCGTTGAGGTGAGGTTTGAGGCGCGGTAAAGCGAGAAAACCATTGACCAGCGGCGTACCAAGAGATAACACCGCGAGTAGGGCTACCATCGGTAAAAACAGTTAGGGCATCGGGAATGGGAATAAAAACAAGTAAACGTTCAAGCAGGACAGGAGTGTGTTGTACAATATGAAGGCGCGGATCCTTCGCGGTATGATAGGAAATACGACCCACATAGCCAGCGAAGGCAAGTTGTAGGGGCTCGGAAAAGGCAATTGTCATGGCGCTACGCTTCAATGGGAGAGGAAGGACAATTTCAGAGGGGTCAAGTCCCATCAAAGCAAGGGAACGCATATGGCCTTTGGTAACCAATTGAGCAATCATACAATCGAGTGGTGTCAGGGTATTAGGAGGGGCATGGGGAAGGTAAAGCCACTCGAGGATACGCAGTGGGGCAGAAGAAGGCTCTTGAGCCAGGACTGCGCAAGGTTGAAGCGTGTCGTGAAGACAGATAAGCTTAGGAGGGAGATCTGCAGTGGCTCGATCCACCCACCTTTGGGCTATGATGGAATTAAGATGGTCAATAACAGCAAGTTGTGACTGGGATAAGGAAATAGGATCAGAGGGGTGCTTGCCGTCCTTAAGGGCAAGAAACAAGGGCCGAAGGGTCTCTGTGGTGAGCCGATAATAGGGGCGTAGCCAATTAATGGCCCCAAGGACTTGCTGTAACACAACATATGTAACAGGTGAGGATAGGCGAATAGCAGGGATAACTGGAACCAAATATGCTGCAAAAAGTTTGTGGCCCAAATACAAAAATGGTTCCATAATTTGAACTTTTTCAGGTGCAATTTGAAGGCCAAAGAGGTGCAAACTATCTTGGAGATCACTGTGCCAGGAAGTTGGCAAGGTTGGACCGGCTACCAAAATATCATCCATATAATGATAGACCAAGAGTCGGGGATATTTATCACGAAAAGGTTGTAGCGCTCGGTCAACGAAATGCTGACAGAGCGTGGGAGAATTTAACATACCCTGGGGCAAGACCCGCCATTGGAAACGTTTGGTGGGTTGAGAATTGTTAAGAACTGGGACTGTAAATGCAAAATATTTTTTATCATGCTCATTAAGGGGTATGGAAAAGAAACAGTCCTTCAAATCTATAATAGCTAATTGATAGTCATGAGGGATTAAATTTGGATTCGGGGTACCACATTGTAAAGGGCCCATGGGTTCAATAATTTTATTGATTTCTCGAAGGTCATGGAGTAGGCGCCACTTGCCTGATTTTTTACGAATGACAAAAACTGGAGTATTATAAGGACTGGTGGAGGGTTCAATGTGCTGCGCCAAAAGCTGATCTTGTACTAGATGCGTTAGTGCCTCTAACTTCTCCAAGGGGAGGGGCCACTGCTCGACCCATATGGGAGCATGTGGCTTCCACTGCAGCGCCAGGGCAACTGGAGAAGTCATGGTGTAACAAGTGAGGCACCAATCTGAGACAAGAGGTCTCTGCCCCACAGATTGAGTGTAATGGGTAGAATACAGGGACGTATTTGTGCGACCTCCTTAGCTTCTTCACTGTCCCAAACTGAAAGCCAATTGGCACTGCGACGGGACGCTTGAGCTCCACCAACCCCCCAAACGGAGGGAGCTACCTCAGAGGGCCAAGTTGGATCCCAGTGTTGTTGAGCTATGACTGATACGTCAGCTCCAGTGTCTAACAACCCGTTCAATGCTTTCCCATTAATGTAATACGTACGTGTCGGTTTGCGAGTCTGTATTTGTTGGAGAAGTGCGGCGACCTGAGGATGGAAGGAAGGTACCTGAGTATGTTCTGTCCTGGTGGAACCAAAACCGCCATGCCGTTCTGCGAGTCCAGAGCCTCCCGGTGAACAGTAAGGCAGGATGAGAAGCTGAGCCCACGACTCCCCCTGATGGAGTTCCAAAGGGAGGTTGCTCCAGAACTGGACAAATATTGTTCCTGTGTAATCAGAGTCAATAACTCCTGGTACCACCATAATTGAGCGTTTGTGTGCGGAGGAACGAGGAAGGATGATACCAACCGTTCCCTCCGGGAGAGGACCTGTGAGTTGGGTAGGCATAAGCAAGACCTCCCCAGGGAGGGCAGCAGTCATGTCCCTACCATTAATTAAATCAATACCAGCACTGCCTTTGGTGGCTGGCGGGGGAAACACAGCAGGAACGGCCCCCGTGATTATGCCTGGGCCTGGGGGGGGCCCGTCGGGGAGTTTCCCGGCGACTTAGAGCGGCATTGATTAGCCCAGTGATATCCCTTATTACAGCGTGGACATTTTTTAGGGGGACGACTTCCGCCGCCCCAGTCTCCGGGGGACTGGTCCTTTCCTTTAAAGGCCCCGCCCCCGGGCGCCCGACATTGTCGGCGGAAATGTCCCGGTTTCTTACAATTGAAACAAGTACCTAAAGATTTATTGCCGGCCCGGAGGGCACCGGCGAGCAAGGCCATGGCGTGAGTCTGGGTACCCACCTCAGCACATGCCTGGATCATGTCAGCAAGTGTGTACTGAGCGCGGTGAACAACAGTTTGGAGGATTTTTTTACAGTCAGCATTGGCTTGCTCGTGCGCCAGGTGCAGGAGAAGCTCTCCTTGAGCTTCGGGATTATCAAGCTGCCGATGTATGGCCTCTTTTAACCTATCTACGAACTGATGGAATGGTTCTGATGCTTGTTGTCTAATACTAGTAAAGGATAAGAGGGGCTTGCCTGAAGCAGGAACCCTGCGAAAGGCACGCTGCACGCAGCGCGCAGTACGGTGAAAATGTTCCATACCAAGCTGCATTTGCTGTTGGATGGTAGCAAAGTTTCCTGAACCATAAATTTGGTCAGGGATAGCCACCTCGTTACTGGCAGCTACTGCAGCAAGCCGAAACTCATTGTCCCAAACCACATATTGAGCAGGGGACAAAATCATTCGAAACAGATCTTTCCAATCTTGGGGAATCATAGTATAACCATTAACCAATCCTTCTATTAATCCACTAACATAAGTGGAGTGAAGACCAGATTCTCGTATGGCTTTATTCAATTCTCTCAAAACAGAATAACTAAGTGCATTATGGGTCACTTGGTGCTGGTCTTCCCCTTCAATCTGAGTGTATGTAAGAGGAAACAATGCAGGCAGTTCTCCATCCCACTGCTCTAAAAGCGGGTGCTGTCCTTCATGCTGTGCTCTTTGAAGAGCAGCACGGACTGCCCCCGTGGGTGCTGAAACTGGAGATGGCCCGCAAGGGGCATGAGTGGGAAGGGCAGGAGGTGCATTTGGAACGGGGTTATCTAATGGGGCTGAGGACAACTCACGGGGATAAGCCGGAGGGTCCGACACCGTGAGTAAGGGAGATGCAACGGGGGACGCTTCTGCCCGTAACCGCCCTATTGCATCTGCACAGTGCTGCCAAAGAAGAATGTGCTGAATTTCAGCCCTAGGCTCACAGAATAACCGTCTCCCTATTTTTTGCCAATCAGAAACACTCAGGGAGCCTTTATCAGGATACCAAGGACATTTGTATTCAATCATGCGGAGGAGATCCTCCAGCTGTTTTTTAGAGGCAGTCACACACCCGGTTTGCTTGAGAAGTTTCAAAAGCTCTTTCGCATGAGCTTTTTGCTGCACGGATAAATCCCCCCCCATACTCACGAGGGAGCGAAAAACGCTGTGGTGCACCAAGGCTTTGCCAGCCGATGAGGTGGGGGGCTGGATCACGTCGGCGTTGGATCACGTCGGGGTCACCAGATGCGGGAAGAAACCGGACAGAGTCGAGGATTACGGCTGAGAAGCGTCCTGGGCACGCCCCAGGAATCTTTATTTATACATGTTAGTTTATCTCTACATACGTAAGACAATGATGAGTATACTTGTTTACTATACTGTGATTGGTAATAAAAGCTCGCTTAATGTATCTCCTAGAACTGAGAAGCGGGGAGGGAGGGAGCCTGCTAGTAATTTCCCTTAGTAATCAGAATTAGTAGGTCAGGGCCATGCAGCTAACACAGACGTGGTTTGCCAGCGCCCATGTTCCCAGCATCACCCCAACACATTAAACCTCGCATCTAATCGAAATAGCCGTTGTTTTGAAACGGTTGTTTTGAAACAATGGTGTTCAGACATGTTGTTTCGAAAAAACACCATTGTTTCAAAACAACTGTTTCAAAACAACGGTGTTCAGACATGTTGTTTCGAAAAAACACCATTGTTTCAAAACAACTGTTTCATAACAACATGTCCGAACAGCCTTGTTTCGAAATAACCATTTCGAAACAACAGCTATTTCGAAAGCAGGCTTTCCCTTAATTCGAATTAACAAACTGTTAATTTGAATTAACTTATTTTGAAATAAGGACTTCATTTCAAAATAACTCATTTCAAAATTTATTTTGAAATAATGATGTATGTGTGGACATAGCCTAGGAGGTTTCCAGGTTGCAGACATTGCTGAGATAACTCCCTTGCTTCAGTGGCTTGGGCTGAAGCCTCAGAGAGCAGCTGCCTACATGAGGGACTCTCAAGTGGACCTTCTTCCCCAACAATCAAAGCTTCCATCACTTCAGCTGGATCCAGTGGCAGAGCCCCCAGAGCAGCCCCAGGAAGTTCATGCCTTACTGGAAACAGACCTGCCAGATTCCTTGGACTTCACCAGCCCTAAACAACCAACTGTGAGTGGGGAGGAAGGAAGTGGCTCAAATGCATTAGCTGCTCCCAACCACACAGATGTCTCAGGTCAGGATTATTGCTGGTGGGCCTCAGGCACCCCCAAATTGTCTACAAAAGGCCTTATCAAATCCAGTTTCTTGTAGGGGCCAGGTTTGGGACTCAGGCTTGCCTCTTCAGTCAAATACTCTGAAAAATAAAATCTTTTGGTTGCCTTTGCCTGAGAAAACAGCAAGGGGTAAAAAACCGAATGTCTGCAGTCCTACGAATAGGGATTCTTCCTAAGATATTAACAGACACCCTATACTAATTACATTGATTTTTAGGCTTAATTATTGTCACTTTGACAGCCAGAGTGTGACATCATTTGTCACACTCTGGCTGTCAAAGGGCTGCCAAGTTCCCATTCCCACAGTGTTGCCAGCTCTAAATGTTTTTTAAAAAAACCCACATATTTGGCTTTAAAACTGTGCTTTCAGAAACACTTAAATGTTTTGGATTTCTTTTGTTTGCCTGTTGGCCGATGAGCCTTCCAGTCACACTTATGTCATGTTTACAAGCCTCTCCCCCCCCCCCCCATCGTGAGGGCTAGAAATTTGCTTTTTTTAAGGAAACAAAAGCTGTGATTCTCACATAGTCCCAGGATTCCAAGAGCTCGGGCTTTAAGGAAAACAACAGATTTCACAAGACTCTTGATAGAAAGGGCGAGAGTTGGGAATGCTGACTGAGATGATGCAATACCCACATGCAGAAATTTCTAGGAATACAGGACAACTTTAAGGAGTAAAATTTTCCCCTTGCAGCTACACTCCTGGATTTAAACTCCAAACAATATCCTGTGCTCTTCCACGTATGAAACCCCCACTCAGAGATCTGTGCATGGAGGAATGACCTGGTTGGATGAGCTGCTTGGTCTATATCAGGGGTCTCAGACTCACAGCCTGAGGGACACGTGCAGCCCCTAAGGTTATTTCTTGTGACCTACAATGATACTATTGCTAGCAATATTTGCAATACCATTGTATGAAAAGGTTTCAGTGGGGTGGCACTTGGACTACTGTACTAGTTCTCATGCATCTCTTGTGATGATTTGAGTTTGAGACTTCTGTTCTATAGCTAGCATTAAATGTTTTAGAATCCTGAAGGGACAATTATGGAATAACATCTATAAAGAAAAATTCATCTTAACTCTCCCCAGTCTGAAGTTGGCTTATATCTTGAATTGTGAGGAATAGCTGTTCCTGACTTCGGGTTTCTTATTTAACTGTCTAATAATGAGGGAGGTGTGCAGGTCTAGTCCTCTTGTGAATCCAGTCAACCTCTTGGCCTCACTGATGTTTTGTGGCATTGAGTTCCACTAACTATACAGACAGTCTGTCAAGATCTACCACATGGGTGTGGGAAGGAGAGTTCCTGTGAGATTAGTTGAAGATGCTCTATTTCAGAAGCCTTCAATCAACACTGAGTTCTGTGCAAGGATACGAGATGTACAATGGGAATGCCAGAAGCAATCACCCAAGGGCTCTATTCCCCACAGATACACTGAATTGCCCTGCATTCCCCACTCTGTAGTGAGCTGGAGGGTCTCCTGGAGCCTCCTCTTCCATTTCAAAAGCCAAGATCAGATCTGCTTTGGTTGTTGTTAAAACACTCAGTGAGCTGTCATCGATCAGTCTTAAGCACCACGTTCTCAGCTATCATCTAGCTTGCCATCCTCTCTCTCCTGTCAGCTGTTTTGAGCGCTAAAGGGCAAAAGCTAACTTTCTTCACAGACCTTGATCTTTGGAGCTGCCTTCCTGCTTGCATCTCTCCAACTCATCAACCCTCCATACAGCTCCAGAATTTGCAGCTCTTTATTCCCATGCCGCTGCCTCTTAATTTCTTTCTTTAGCTCTGTCACTGAACCCTATAAACTAGAAGCATGTGAGAACAGGGACTGCATGGAAGCTGTGACATACAGTAGGGCAGTGCGTGGGCTTTCAACCAACAGAACCATCCAAAGAGAAGCCAGATCCCCCTCAAAGGCAAACAGCATAACATTTGCTGTACTCCAGCCTGTTCTCATCTTATTCAGGAAATTCCCCAGTTGAATTAAAAATATGTATTTTTCCATTCATTGGGACCCTTGCCCAGTTCTGCTCAATTCCCAGCTCGCCATTGGTGTTGGTTGGGAGAAGTGGTCCCAGAAAATTCAAAGCTTGACTACTTTCAGTACTAAGGATAAATGGGTGAACAGAAATATGTCCAAAACCATCCCCACTCCCTCGCCTTTCTCTCATGGACACACATTCCTTGGTTTTTTTTAGTAAGAAACTCCCTCAGCATGCAACATGTTACCAGATACTACGGAGAGACTTTGGTATCATTTTTCACCCATTCTATTATTGAACAGGGGGAGAAACGCCTATGTTTAAATAAACTCAGGTGTGTGACTTCACTAACATAATCAAGAAGAAAGAGCTTAATGGAGTGACTGTGGGCCAGCTCCATCTATCCCTCAGTGGCTACACTACAAGCTACGTGTCAAGAGGAAGCTGTTCAGGAGATCATAGAAATGTAGGACAGAAAAGTACCCCATGAAGTCTTCTGGGCCAATCAACTGCATTCATAGCAGGACTAAGTATTATCTATAGTCTATCCCTGACAGGTGTTTTTCCAACCTGCTCTTAAAAACTTCCATTGATGGAGAGTCTACAACCTCCCTAGGCAATTTATTCCAGTGCTTAGCCACCCTAACAGTTAGGAAGTTTTTCCTAATGGCCAACTTAAACTTCCCTTGCTGCAATTTAAGCCTATTACTTCTTTTCCTATCCTCAAAGGTTAACAAAGCACAGGACTTACGAAATCAAGCCTACTATCTTAATGCATCCACACACTGGGGTTGAGGATAGAATTTGTCTTGCATATGTGATCAACTTTTACACTGTCTGTCTCTTGAATGCTTAACTTTGTGGCCTTAATGTCCATCCACATAGCCATTTGGATTTCATTCCTTCCCTCTTTAAGTGGAGTATGAAGAAAATCTACTATGCAAAAAGTTTAGTTTCAGGAAGGCTGTCTATTGGCCAAATCCTGAGATCATTTGGTCCTTTACTCATACTCTGAAGTCAGTCAGAGCTCTGCCTGAGAAAGGACTGAGTAAAAATTAAAGAAGGATTTCAAAACGGGTCCTCAGATAGTACAAGAGGAGGTCTCTGTGGCATATGAAATAGCAGTAACTTTGGAGGATGGACAAAGTCACTGGAGGCATGTAACATATTCTGCTTGCACAAAATTACTACCAGATGGTCTGCAAACCAGAAACTATAATGAAAAGTATGAATAACATGTCTCTGCAGCACACTGACATGTCGAGGAGACCAAAGGAAAAGCTAATTGGTCATGCCTCAGTCTGTCTTAATGTTGGACATGGTTCCTGTCCAATGCGAAACTTGTCATGGGATTTGCCATGTCATCTGTGGCAGAGGCTTGTTGGTGCCAACTGGCAAAGGGTTTGTGGGTCTTTACAAAGGAGCTCCAATCTCAGAGCTGAAAAACTCACTGCACCAAATACACTGCTTTCATGGTATTTAGGTATAAAGGATACCACCATGTAAGGTTTCTACTGAAAGTTTAAAAAAGCAAGGAGTCTTGTGGCACTTAAAAACTAACAGATTTATTTATCGCATGAGCTTTCGTGGGAGATCATTCCACTTCGTCAGATGCGTTGAAGAGGGAGAACTTACAGAATTGGATGCAAATAAATGGAGGGGAGTGTAAGACATGGGTTCAGCTCATACTGCAACAGCAAATCAGAGCATTTGTAAGGATTCAAACTCCAGGAAGCAGCACACAGTAGGAGAGTAAAGTCAAATTACCTGTTATAATGTGAAAAGAATCCATAGTCACAATTCAGCCCTGTTTTCACACAATTTAATTTGCATATTAGTTTGATTTTGGCTGTTTCTCTTTGAGGTGCCATTGATTTTCTTGACAACCATCATTAACAAATCATCAGTGGAGTGACTAGGAAGATGGAAGTGCTCAGCAACTGTTTTTTTTGTGTTGTGATTTCTGATGTCAGTTTTGTATGCATTTATTCTTCTGCATAGGGATTGTCCTGTTTGTCCCGTGCATAAGGCTTGGGGGCATTTCTGGCATGATGGCATAAATCATATTAATGGATGAGCAGGTGAAGCACCCTTTGATGGAACAGATGACTTGATTAGGTCCTATGATGGTGTCTTTTGTGCAGATGTGTGGACAAAGTTGTCAGTGTGGTTTGTTGCAGGGATATGTGCCTGCTTTAATGTTTCTGTTTTTAGGTCTGTAGTTGCTGGTGAGTATCTGTTTAAGGTTTGGGGGGTGTCTGTAGGCAAGGAAAGGTCTGTCTTCCAACGCTAGAGAGAGTGAGGGGCCATCTTTTAAAATAGGCTGGAGCTCCTTGATGATCTGTTGTAGAGGTCTGACTTGAGGGTTGTGTGTGGTGACCACTGGCATTCTATTGTTTTCTTTGTTGGGTCTTTCCTGTAGCAGTTGACTGCGGGGTACCTGTCTGGCCCTGTCAATCTCTCTCTTTACTTCATCAGATGGGTACCGTAGTTTTAAGAAAGCTTGATAGAAACTACACTACAGTACAAATTAGGGATGGACACATCAACACCACTCTATACCAAAAACCTACTGATCAGTATAGTTATCTACATCCCTCAAGCTTCCACCCTAAACACACCACACAACCCATTGTCTACAGTCAAGCCCTAAGATATAACCACATTTGCTCTGATCCCTCAGACAGCGACAGACATCTTCAGGGTCTCTTCAAAGCATCTGATGAAGTGGAATATTGTCCCATGAAAGCTCATGCGATAAATAAATCTGTTAGTCTGTAAGTGCCACAAGAATCCTTGCTTTTTTTTTTTTTTTTTTTTTTTGCTTTCCTAGACTAACACGGTTGTCCTTTGGAACTTTACTGAAAGCTTGTAACTTATCAATACCCATAATCTTTGGGAGATGCATGTATATTAAAGAATAACATAACTATATTGGAAATCATGCCCTGAGACTCTTGGGCTGTGTTCACACAGCCCTCTTATTTCGAACAACAGAGGTTGTTTCGAAATAAGATTTAGGCTGTTCACACGACGCACGGTTGTTTCGAAACAACGGGTTCCGTTGTTTCGAAACAATGGTGTTGTTTTGAAACAAGTTAAACCCCATGCGGGGACGAAACAACGTTGTTTCGAAACAATTGTTTCGAAACAATGCCGTGCAAACACGTTGTTTCGAAACAACAGTGACTTGTTTCAAAATAACTGTTGCTTGAACCTGCTATTTCGCTTTGAGCTTTTTTCCTTAATTCGAATTAACAAACTGTTAATTCGAATTAAGTTATTTCGAAATAAGGTGTTATTTCGATACAAGTTGTTTTGAAACAACCGTATCGAAATAACTCCCTGTGTGTGAACACAGCCTTGGAGGAATAGTGAGTCACCAGGTAATAATATGTCTTGGTGATGGCCCATTGAAGGAGGAAGGAGTTGCCCCTCTCCCTCACTAGGCTTTGGAGTAATACGTTGCTTACTGGCCCATCTTTGCAACATCATGAAATGTGGAAAATCAGCAAAGACAAAGTATGAAAATCAAAACCACTTGGTTGTGAAAGGGAAGGAGATTACAGAGAGAGGATTGCCGTGTCTGTAAATGAACATGATAGACTGATTCAGCATAGCACGGGGCAGAGAAAAACACTGAGGAGATTACTCAGAAGACTGGGTCTTAGCTCCTTAAGGCTAGCAGACACTGTGAAAGACTGAATTTTGTGGGGAGAATCTACTGTTTAGATAGTAAGTGTAAGCCCTGGTCTGCAGTAATCTTTTGTTTCCATCACTCACTCTTGCATCCATTTGACTGTAAAATTTCAATTACAGAATGCATGAGGAAATTTATGTAAGCAAACTAAAGACCTGTGTGTGACATAGGAGTGATCATCTAATGTTAAACTGGAGTACACTGTTCCCTTGGGGCCAGAGGATAGGGGATTTCTGCAGCTATCTAGTAATCAGAAACTGGATGCTGAAAGGGGACACTTTGAAGAACCTCAGGAATTGGGATGTATCTATTATCAACTGTGAAGAGCAGTTACAGTCTAGGGCCAATGAGTGGTTGACGTGCTGTCTAACACACAGCAGACACAGCCTAGAGTCCCTCATGGTGGAAGCTTGTGGAAACAAAATAATTCAGAGCCCTGGATGCCCTAAGAAGCATCACATAACCCAACAGTTGCAGACTCCTTCTTGGGTCTGCAACAAGATGTGGGTAACAGTGAGGACAATTAAACACTGCTAGGTCTGCTGCTGCTTTCAGCATAAATAGAGATCACCAGGAGTTAGCTGGCACATTGGTACATTCATTGGTACAAATCGAATGAATCCAGCAGGCACAGTGCATTGCTGAGAAGGGGAAATTGTTCCAGCTAAGCTTAAAATACACACCAAAACAAAACAAAGCCTCCAAACTTCTCAGACCTCTGGTGACTTTTTGCGTGGAATGTTCTGAATGGAACATCTGAGACCTGTTCTCAGGTTTTCTCTAAATTGTTGGTCCCTATTTAATACCCTTCTGTGAAACAAGATGACCATTCACATTCCTCAGGATTTTAGAGGGTTTTTAAGCAAAGTTTGCATATTGAAATCAGCTGAATGAACAATTTGCGATGAACAATTTGGCAATTTTTGCCTCCCTTTCTGCTCAGAGAAGATCCAGTAGGAGGGCTGTGCTCTTGACAAATGTGTTAGCTCTCCACCATTGCTTGCCAAACGCATTATGCAAACTAATTTTAGCACACACTGGGTGTTAGATGTATCCATGGAGATGCTTGTTAAACTGTGTGGCTGGTTACTGAAGTCACATACTCTTGTTTTTGCCAACTGACTTACTGAGATTTTGATATCCTGTTGGAAGGGAGGTGCAGAACTTTCAAGACAACTGAATGAGCACTGCTGGTGACACCATGGAGCTGTTCAAGAATTCCAGATACTCTAGTTAGTTGTAAAACTCCCTGAAACAGGGTGACATTTTTAATCCTATGTGCTTAAGGAACATTGAGTTTCAATGGGACCCATGCTCTTAAATCACTTGGACCTTTGTTAACACATGGATTTTAAAAAGGAGATTTTATCTCTCAGATCTTGTACTCATTTGGAGAGAGAAGCTAATTTTTCCTCCCCACTACAGATAAACTCCATTTATCTCAGACTATGAAAACTACAGGCTGTCTGAATTTCTTTTCCACCCCCAATCTATAATTTGTATATCAGTTGAATTCCTTTTATCCACAAGTCAGATTCTAGGACAGCTTTCACTGTTCCATGGGGCATCCAATAAACCAGATCCTCACATAGCTCAATGGACGAGCCAACATTTGTTCTCTCTCTGCTCTGGAATGAGCAGCCATTCTCAATCATCCCACTAGCTTTTAAGCCAAACAATGCTTTGCCTTTTCCCTTGTGGCTGTTTATATTCCTTAATAGTCTTTAATGAAGGTCTTTAGCTAAAGCTTTCAGATAATCTATGCAAATGATGCATCTGAGGCAACTTCATCAACTGCTTTATTAACTTTTCCAAAAACCCCCCCAAAGTTTAGAGGGGCAACTTGGTCTCTTGTGTACTTGAAGATGGAAAAGTCAGAGAGGACAAGGGGAGGAAAGACAAGACAGAGATTTAGAGGGACAAGAGGAAGAAGGGAATCAAGAAAAGTAATGTCCTGCATTTCGCCCAATGTTTCAGACAACAGGGCAAGACAACATCCCAGATTGTGGGGCATGAGCCACACAGAAAGGATGGTCCAATGACTAGGACACTAGGGAACTATTCTAAGTCCTTGATCTCCCAGTGAGTTAGAAAGCTGTTTGTATCATAGCTATGTGTTTCCCAGTGAAAGGCAGATGCTGGTACTCTGAACATCATGTTATTTCCATCCTATGGTAGTTCATGGGAGATGCAGCTGGGATGGGGAGCTGATCTTAAACAGAAAAAAGGGGGCACTACAGCCCTGCAGCTACAACTTCTGCAGCCATTCAATCAGTTGCGCAATCAGGATTCCACCACAATCAATCTTTTCCTTTGAATAAGTTCAATTTAAATGAAAACACATTTTCTGATGGGAAAATGTTTTCACTTGAAATTTTATAGACAGCTTTGTTGTTGGAAGGAGAGGTGTCCCTCTGGAAACTGATGATAATGGAATCAGACCTGTGGCCTTGAACTGGGCTCTGTGTTCAATTCATACAATCTCCATTGGAAACATTTAATCAGGCCCTGGGCAAATAGATAAGCTGCTACACAGAGAGCCAGATGTGGCTTCCTCAGGACACTGGTTTTCATTCCTAGCCAAATCAAACTGCAGCAATACCAGAAGTGGAGATTAAGCTCTGGGGCTCCTCAATTCAAAGCAAGAGTCTTTACAACTTGAATTAAAGAAGTAATCATCACACCAGCCACCACCTCCTTTCTTCTTTGGAGTAGGCAAAGTGGGAGACACGTGATACCTGGGTGTTACAAAAGGGTGGACCTTCCTTATGGATATTGACTATGGATGGATGACCACCAAATAGCCATCTGATGATGGTTGTCTGTGTGAAACCATCATATTCACTGTGGCTTGGATGACTCAAGGAACTGAGATAGACAACCCTTCACATTCAGGTCAAACTTAACTCCATTTTAGCTATAACTAGAGTTGGGTGGGAAATGACTTATTTCGCCATGAAACAGTTCTGCTATTGTTTTTGGATTTTTGTCAAAAATCTGGAAGTCCTCCATTTAAATGGACATTTTTTAAAATGAAAAATGTCCATTTAAACAGAGGACTTTCAGGATTTTGACAAAGATCCAAAAACATTACAAGAACACTGTTCATTTAAAAAATGTCATTTTTACCAAAAAAGCCACTTTCTGTTGGAAAAATATTTTGAGGGAAAAATTTCAACTCTCTGCTAAAGACCAAAGGCCACCATAGGCTGACAGATGCTCAGCCACTGTCTAGAAGAAATGAGTTGATTGTCTCAGTCAGGTTCCTTGTAAATGGGCAAGTGAAATGTCCATTTCATAAAATATCCCCATTGTAATTAGCAGCTTTGCTGGACAGCACAAGAAGAGGGTATTGTGTATTTTTGTGTCCTGCCTAGCTTGCTATAAGTAACAGAGCTAGAGTATTATAAGATAGCTCAGTCAGTTCTGGATGGTTGTAGAATAGATCAAAAAAACTAGTTGGTGTGTGTTTACATCGCATCATGTTCCTGTCTTCTGGTTTCTCTGTGAGTACAAGTAACTTCCATGCATCCAAATATGACAGAGGCCATGGACCAAATGGGCAGGAAAATGGGGTTCCCCTCCCTCACATTGTTCAGATGTGAGGCGTGGCGCCAGGATGGCAAGAGAAGGGTTTTGTGCTGTTGCTAAACAGTGGACTTCAGGATTCTCAGTATGCTACCTTTCAGAGCCACTAAAATTCCCATTAATATCAAAATCAGCTTAACTGAGCTAATCCATTGTTTAAAAAAATCACTTAGGCTGTCAACTTGATGTTCTGTGCAGTTATTCATGTTCTAAACCCTCTGGAAAATAGAGTTTATAACAGAAATGGCAGCTGACCCTTAACTTCACACGTCACAGCACTTATTCAGTAGTAAGAATTATTTTCTGCTTTACAAGCTTTTGCCATTCATTAAAAGATTCTGGTAACTCTCTGGTATGCATCAGAAACATCAGCAATGTGTGTTATTTGTTCTGCAGAAAGCAAAGCCAGGCAACCCACAGTTCTCAACAGCTGTCTTCATTTTCCCAGCTATCATAAGAATATATTCTCCTGGATCACTGTGAATTACAAGTGTTTGCCCTATGGAATACAGTTAACAGGCTTTGGGGACTCAAGCTCTGCTGTAGTGCTGCAAAAGAACAGGTTTCATTTATGGACAATCTCTGATGGAAATGCTTTCATTAATGTTTTGGAAAAATGCTAATTGCTTTTAGAAGCATCCGTCCCTATTGCAGAGGAAGGCAATGGGAGGGGGAAAGGGCTTTGTTGTCTTTCCTGGTGGCTTGTTCTGTAGTTTACCAAATCCATCTGCTTTCCAGAGTGCAGGGATATCAGAAGGAACATCTGGGAATATGCCAACTCATTACACTTCCAAAGCCAATAGCAGAGGCCTTGGCACTATCCATGAGCCTTTTCTGGAGTGTTTGGACAGATGGTTTGCTACTGTGTGGAGCATCTTTAGGGAATGTACGCCTTTTCTCAAAGCTGCAGTTACTGTAGGCTCTTTCCTGCTGTGTTGCTTGACGGTGTTTGTTTTTGCTGTATGAAATTCCGTCTCAGATAATGCTAGGCTCTGCTAGGCTTTGAAAAGGGATCAAATCACATTTCCCTTGCTGTCTCCATCCAAAACATATAATGAGGTTGAGGTTCTTGCTGACCAAACTGAGTAAATTTAAGTAACAACCAGGCGAGAACTCAAGTTTAAGCTGCAAAATAGCAGCCTGCCATTGCACAGGTTTTATTTTCTTTTAAAGAGCAAAATATCTCTTGATGTGTGGTTTAATGAGCCCTCTCTGAGACAAGGACCAGTCATTGACCATGTCCAAGCATCCAAATGTTACACAATGTTGGAAAAAAGTAAACATTAACTTTGCAAATCATGCATAACTAGTCTATTTGCACCATATCCTGTTGGATTTCATTATCAAACTATACTTCTGGGAGTTCTACTTTTTAAAATAGGAACTGCCTTATGATGGACTGACATTTTTTTCCCCCATATAACTAGGCTCTAAACACAGGGTCACTCACTAGACTTGAAATTCACACTGGGGGTAAAACTCACCCCCATGAAGATGGACAGCCCAAGATTCATGCACCATCTTAGTACCCTAAAAAAAGACTCCTGCTGTCTATGGTAGGCTTTGGATAGGCCCCTAAATAACGAAACAAGACACTTTTTCCTGTTCATTTCCAATATTCAGTACTTAATTATCACTCATGCTGTCTGTGGTAAGCATGTCAAACAAAAGGACCAGATTCTGCTCTTATCCAGCAGTAAGTCTTCAGAAGGCAGTGGCATTCCTAGCAGTGTGAAACTGGTCTGAGATCAACATCTGCCCCAGATGTTTCTAACTGCATGAAGCACCTTGGGATCTCTTGAATTTAAGAGCTAATCAATTCCCTTAACTGACAGGGATTTATTAGTTAATAATGATGTAGTTTTGTAAAAGTTATCCCTGCCTCCAGGTTTCCGGTGCACCTGGTCTTATCCCTGTGTGTCTGCTAAGACCAGCTTCAGAAAATGGCTCAAATACTTAACTAGTGCTGTAAGTTACGTCTACACAGCATGGTAAGCCTGGATCTGTCAGGTCTGAGCTTGCAGTCTTGGCATTTTCAAGCTTGTGGTCGATCTGTCCCCCTTTCATTATTAACCAAGCATACCAACAGCATTCACACATCTGTACTGCAATACGCAGAACCGACTCAGACCTTCTGCTTCTGGGACAGTGTTAGCTGTCGGGATTAGCTGCTTTAGCACTGGGATTGATTGCAGTGGGATATGGGTGAACTTTTCTGTCCATCCAACAGGATTTTGTCAGAAATGGGTTTTAGCTTGCTAGGACATCCAGTTTTGAGTCTACATGCTCAAATGTAGGCAGTGGAAGAAGATCTCCTACCCGTGGTGTCAGTCCTATTTTGGGAATTGGGCAGTCTGTACGTGATGCTGATAACCATTCGGGTGTTGCTGTTTGACCAGATGACAGCACTGTTCAGATGAGGCACTGCCGTGCCGCTGCCTTCCTATGCTATTCATGCCTGTTGCCCCAGCCGCATGTTCCCCACAGAGAACAAGCAAGGTCTGGTGGGATCATGATGACCTGTGGACGTGGGATGACCAACAGTGGCTCTAGAACTTTTGCATAAAGCAGCAGATATTCCTGGTGATTTGTGATCGGTCTCCCATGATCCTTCATGGTTGCCCAACACAAGGAATACATACGCCACAAAGGACACTTCTCCATCTTTACACAGGCCTTGGTTGACCACTGGGGCAGATTCACAGACACTAAAGCCATGGCTTAAAAATCTATCCAGTTTCAGAGGACCTGACAGAAGAAGGACCAGCTACATGATAAGCAGCTGTTAGATGGTGGTTGCATGTGACAGACTGAAATCCCATTAGCACTGTCTTAAGAACCATGTGGATGCCAGGGTCTTCACTGCTGCCCCCGCTATTGGGTCTGCTGTGTTCTGCACAATGTCTGCAAGGCCAAGGGAAAGCTTTTTTCTCTGGGAATTGACTCAAGGTACTGCTGGGTTGCTGAGCCCAAACACACAGCCAGATAATGCACCTGAATTATTGGGGCCAGATCCACAAGCACAGTGTAAGTCGTGGATCTGTTGTGCACTCACGTAATGGGTTTACATGGTCCCATGCAGGGTGAGGGGTGAAATTGTATCAGCGATTGTGTTCTTTCTGGGTCTGGGGATGCTCTGGTAGAATAATTGTTTTAAAAGAATTCCTATTGTATTATGAATTTTGTAAATATTTTAACAAAGCTCTGTGCAGAGCATGTATTGCTCACTGTGCTGAAATGCTTGACGGTTTCTTTATGCTTATGGATTATCATGATGTTATTCACTGCATTCGTAAAAAAAAAATAGAGACACTGTCCATGTGCCAGCCATAGTTGGCAGAGTACTGTGATGGTTTTCTATTTCATTATCTGTTACAGGAATTGGCAATGATGCCATGAGCGCAAATTCACCATTTTTTGAAAGCATGAATTTAAACACAAAATTCCAACAAACAGAGACGACCAGTGGCCATCAGAGCATGTATAACGGAGTAACCAAAGATAGTGCAAACCCAGTGAACATGTGCTTTCAAATAAGACAGACATCTATTTCTGAGTGTCCATCTGTCCTCCTTTCTTTGTAATGCATTTTGCATGTAACAGCTGTAACTGAGGCCATGACCTCTGTGTGTGTGTGTGTGTGTGTGTGTGTGTTTCTGTGAGACGAGCCCCAAGTGAAGGTCTCTTGCATGATTACCATTGAACGCAGCTCTGGTGAACAGTTGAGGAAGGCTTATTGGATGTCTCTGTTGTTCCCTAGAAATGTCCCTTACTTGCAACATAAGAGTTTTATGGTGCAGCCAGACATAATAACTAATTTGTTTTGTAGCTAAATCTTAGTCATTAAATGGCAGAACAGAGCCTAGGGTGAATGCACCATCTGGAAGATCGAGCAGGACTTCATTCTATTTCCTGTCCAGGAAAAAAGGGCAATGCTGAGATTTGGAGAAAAATTCCAAATGATTTCCAGAATGGAATGGCCAAGTGTAGAAACATACTCTGTAAGCTAATTAATCATATACTGGCCATGGTACTCAAAAATTCATCTGGCTATGGGAGGGTCACTGGAGTCCTAATTAACTCACTTTACTTTTTCTTGGCCATCTTATCTCAGTGCTTTTCAGCATTCCAGTATATTTTGTCTGTGAAAGGTAGTGCAAGGGACAGTGGTACATGACTCCAGTGCTTTAGTTTATGGAATTCTAATAAGCTCTGAAAACAAGCTAATCATTCATCATCAGAGGAAACAAATACTGAGGAAGTGTGAGTGCTGTGTATCAGTAACTAGTACAAGAAAGCTAATTAGGAGCAGATGCTTAAATGTTTCACGTGTTTATATGAGGAGAATAAATTGCAAGTTGGCAGCAAAAGTCCCATCTGTAAAATTGGCTTTCCAGCCTTGTTATGCAACTTGTTTTCATTATATTCCTAATTTGCATTTCCAGACTAAATTGTGACCAAACATACCCACTGCAAAGAAAGGCCAAGCAGCTTGCATTATGCAATGTTTGGGTCTGGATCATGTCACCTGGCAGTTCTGTAACCCTTTCACATTTTCTGCTGAGGATTAAATGGCCATGGACCACTTAAAAAAAAAAAGTCTTTTATTTAATCCTCACAAAGTTACGTTCAGGGAGGATCTCCTAGTAGCAGCGTGAGCAAGAACCATTATTCTGCTCTGATTCCTAAGAAAAGGAACAAGTTTGCTGCTAAATAAATGATTCTCTCTCTTTTCTCATTTCCACTAGAGAAGAGGAAATAAATCAGTTGTTAAAACATTGGTCTCATGCTTGGGAGTAATGTTTTCAAGGTATGAAAACACATTCCCTCCCTCCTTCAGAATCCAACCCCTTTAAAATAATAATGAACAGTGAAAGCATTTAGGTATCTCCTTGTCTAAATCCTATGCCTCACATGCCATGAAGAAATTTGTCGGCCCCACAGACATCAGCTGGGACACGCAAACTGGTCTTGGCTGCTCTTGTGGAATCTTCTCATAGCATGGTTTAGCACACCTCTTTACCACCTGTGCACTATGACTGATCCAAAAACACAGGCCATAGATTGCAGAAGCAATTATTTATTTCTGAAAGTTAATCTACTGTGGTGTAAAACTGGGCTTAGTGATGCCTGTTCATCTGAGGTATATGAGCTCAAGATAGAGAGGCATTGTGGTTGTACCAGGGTGATTGTTTCTCAGTGGGATTCCTGAGTTCCACCAAACCCAGCATGTATGTCATTATAGCACTTTGCTGCCCACCCTCACACTGCAACAGGAAGACAAGGTGTCACCTTTTGTTTGTGTTACAGCAGTGCCTGCGACTCACAGATTCATAGGTTATCATGCTATTTATTGATCAGCTAAATCTGAGCTCTTGCATGGCACAGGACATTCAATTTCATCGAGTTTTCCCAATCATACTGTGTTTGGCTCAAACACATCTTCTAGAAAGGGTCCAGTCTGGATGTGAAGCCATCACAAAAAAGAGAATCCAAACTTTCCTTGGGAATTTGTTCTAGTGGTTAATCAATCTAAGAGTTCAAAATTTGTGCCTAACTTCAAATATGAATGTGTGCTTTTATCTTCCTGTCATTGATTCTTTTTATGCCTTTCTCTGATAGATTGAAGAGTCCTTTAGTATTTGTTATTTTCACCCTGGGAAGGTGGTTGTATGCTGGAATCAAGGTTCCTTGAACAGATTGAGCTGTTCTCTCTCTCCTTTTCAGTTTTTCGGCATCTTTTCTAGAAGGTAGAAGTCAGAACTTGAGGCTATATTTTAGTGTCAGTCTTATCAGTGTCATATAGAGGTAGAAAATCATGTCCCTTACTCCTAATCATAAACAGTATGTTTTTACCTCCAATGATCACATTTGCCCTTTTTGCCCCGTCATCGTACAGGCAACTCACACTAAGTCACCTGTCTGCTCTACCCCCCTATATCCTTTTTAGAGTCATTGCTTTCAAAGATATAGCCCCCATTGTCTAGGGCTGGCCTGCACAACTTGTGTCTAGATGTATAACTCTGCATTTAGCAGTGGTAAAATGCACTGAGTTTGAATGGACTCAGCTTACGTCCCAATCTCATTTGGTCTGTACAACTACTCCATTGCCATTGTTATTTATCACTCCGCCAAACTTTATGTCATCTGCAAATATTCTCAGCATTCATTTTATATTTCCTTCCAGATCAGGAATGAAAATATTGACTAGTCGGGCCTATTCCCAGTCCCTGCAGAACCTCACTAACAACACTTCCATTCAGCTACTTATTCAGATGTGCCCATTACCCAGCTCTTAATCCATTCTGTGTGTTGTACAATGCACAAGAGAGAAAATTCTGTCTGAGATGGCTTGCAACATAGACGGATCTGTCTTTTTTTCATGTGCGATGTCTACATAGCTCACCCACCTAACTGTTACTTCACCGAGGGCAGCCAAGTGTTATAGTCCATCCTCTGATCTTCTGTTGTGCATTCTTCTCCATGCTTGACCATGTACATCACTGCCCAGCAGTGTCCAGGCATGATGATGTATCATTGGTCCTGCCCCGTGCTTTCTCATGGTATTCCCTGAGAGTAGTGTAGAGGGAAAGAAAAGGAGGCAAAATGCAGGACACAGGCTGGCAGACAAGAAATGGGACAGGAAACAGAGGCAGCAAGTGATCAGTCAATTAGTCTGGAGCAGGACCAGGTCTGGCAGCCCTTTGACCTTGAGCATGTGTACCAAAAAGCACTCGGTTTACCTAGCCAGCCTATGTCTTGCTGAGTATCCTGACAGTGACCTGCGACAGGTCAGAAAGGGAACTCCACTCCCTGGACTGGATACAGGCTGCTGGGTGTCTGGGCAACTATAGCCTAGCATTGCCACCTGTTGGAACATCCATGTCAGATTATGGCTATCCCTGCATGGGGATGTAGGGCGGAGGAGGGTTTTAATTGCCCCTTTCTTCCTCTGAGCTCTTATGCAGGAGGCAGCTCTAATGTGGCTTATCTGGGTTTTCTAGGCTAAATCCTCCACTGGTGCAAACTAATACAGTTCTACTGACTTTACATTAGTGGCAAAGTAATCCATTTGTTTTTCTATGAAGGTTTGTACAAGGTCAGTTGTAGAACTGAATAGAAAATACACTTCTGTTGCCTTTATGGAGAATAATGGATTACTTTTGTTTCTCGTTAGGCCCTCTCCTATATCCCCCTCACAACTCTCTTCTCCCTCTCTTACACTGGTGTGAGTCTGGGGGAACATCACTGAACTCAATGGAGCTATGAGGAGGCATAGAGATATTAGGTGCACATTTTGAAGTGAGGTTAATTAGCCACTGGAACAGCTAATCAAGGGCTAATTGTGGGTTTTCCATCACCTGAAGTCTTTAAATAAGATCTGTGGGAATCACTGGGTGAAATTCTCTGGTCTGTACTATGCATTCTGGCATTAGCATCTGTGAATGACCGGTGTTAGTGAGAGCAGAATCAGACACAAACAGATTTTTGAGTATGAGAAAAAGTCAGAGCGGGGCATAGAACCATGTGGATAAGGTGCCTGCTTTACATTTCACAGTCATTAAGTTCAAATTCTCCTAATATCATATTTTCCTAGTGGTTGAAGTATAATTTGAGGGGCCCCAGAAGCTTCCTAATTTCTGCACCCTTTTCCTGCATTGTCCGGGCCACCTTCATGCATGTGTGGGCTCCATTTTTCTACATTCTGGGCCCCAGAACTCTCCTGTCAGATTTGTGGGCCCCAGAACTGTGTTCCAGGGCATTCTGGCTTACTTTAACCCCTGTATTTTCCCCAAAGCATTCTATAAATTATTCACTTTCTGTCATCTTGTTGCAAAGCAGTTTACTCCTATCAAGTCATTTTAATGTTAAAAAAAAAAAAAAAGGAAAAATGAAACACTCATGGAAGGAGGGGGGAAACCATGTAAGAACGAGAAGTGGTTGTTGAGTGTCGAAGTTGTGAAGATATCTGTGAATCCAGCTATGATGTGGCCAAGTTAAAGAAAACACTTCAGAGTTAAGTTCAAAGCTGGTCAAATTAAAGTTCCCATCTGTGGAGCTTATGAAACCTAAGAAGGGGCCTAGTTTTTTAACTTGATTATGAAATGGCAAACGTTTTCCAGTTTTAAAGAATGTTATTAAGCTTTTACGAAACACAAATGAAAAGTAATAAGCAAAATACAGATTTCTGCTCTCATTTGCTTTGGTTTAAATCATGGGTAACTGAACTGCACTGAAGCCGGTGAAATGGCTCCAGATTTACATCAGGGTAAATGAACGGAGAATCTGACCCCCCACAATACATTCAAGCTTGCAGTTGCAAAGTGTTTGGTGATCTCCCAGCAATTTAGTGTAAGCAATTTACAAGCTGCCACATAGTAAGGAATGAGTTTAAATACTTGTTCTGATTCAAATGTCATGAGAATGGAATGTGTCCATTGACCTGTATGGGCACTCCTGTGGCTTTCATCACGGTGGTGTCTGGGGACTGCATAAACACAACTCACAATATCCCATCAAGTAGGAAGTATCAATATCCCCAATTTACAGTCAGGGAAACCAAGGTGCAAAGCTGATATGACCTGCCTAAGGTCTCCCTGTGGTAAGACCAGGAATATAATTCAGGAGGCAAAACTCTAGCTAACTTCAATGTAGCTAGGGTTTCACCTAGACCTCTTGAATCTAAATAAGCATGGCTTCTGGAAAATAACCTTAATGACTGATGCCTTCCTGAGGTCACTTAATATATTTCTATCTTTACTCATCTTTTATGCAATACTGATAAGTGAATAGAAACTCCATCTCCCATCTGGCTTAGTAGTTTTGTCTTTATATTCATATACAGTTCATGAAGAGTTATTTAGAACTTGCCATCGTGACTGGCATAGGCTGGGATTGCATAACCCTGCTAAATACATTTTGGCATGTCAGTCTCTTTATATTGATCTTATATCATTATACAAGATCAGTCTTTTTATCCACGTAGGTGAAGTATCTGTACATGCTGGTTATGTACAAAGGCATATTAGCAATCAGCCTGATGTCCAAGCCACTGCCAATTTAGCCATTTTTAGGCCTCTGCAGAAAACTTGGCATAACCAACACAGCGAGAGGGAGAGGGGTGGGGAATCACACAGTGAACATGTGAAGTGGACTTGACTCTGTGTTCTCTCTCCCTGAATACGTTGGGGCATATGTTTGTGAAAAACAGGAAGTCTGGATATATTTTAGGACTGCAGCTATGGGAAAATTATTGCTAGCCGTTTAGTTTAAGACTGCTTGCTTAATAGATTTTTTTTCAGGGGCCTGTCTTTGTAACTCCTGTTTCTGCCCAGTGATGGATATCTTTGGCCAGTTATGTAACATTTTCTTGATTGTCATGTCTCAAACTTTACCGGGTATAAGAGTGACCTAGTGAGTCTTAGTTAGATAGCTTTCTTTGTGGATACATTGCAAAGATCTCCAAGCACAGACAGAAGGACTGGCCATTGGGAAATCTGTGATTGATTCACCTGAAGACAGCCTCACACTTATTGGGCAACTAGGAGATACTCTAACCACTTATTGTATTTGTATGTGCTTAAGACTAATAAGCAGAAACTTCCATAAAAGTAATTCCAGTGGGAATTTCTGGAGACAACTAAACTAAAACTTTAAATTAAGAACACTTAGTATTTTACTTGTCCATGTCAGCCATGTAGCAAGAGAGGGGTACTGCATTTCCTTTGGTTTATTTTCTGACACCAGCTCACAGAGACTAAATGTTGCTGGGTCAGGGAACCCTAAGTAACCATTTTTATTTATTAATGGCATTGGAGTACAAACTAGGAATTCTCTTATGGAGAAAGACCCCATTGTCATCAGCACAGTATAAGCACAGAACAAAAGGAAAGTCTCTGCCCCAAGATGCTTACACTGTAAGTAAGTAAATCAATTTATTCTTTTACTAACTTGGCACCTTTCACATGTGAAATATTTTGGATCAGACACCAGAGTGGGTTTGTTCCATCGTGACCAGCTCCATGGCAACTCAGATTGATACATAGATGGGAGGAACATGTCATGTTAGAAGGTACAATATTTTTGGGTACTATCCAGGTACTGTATATGCATGAACAAGAGAAGTTACACATCAGCTGAATGAACCAGATCCACCAATACTTTTACTGGTTTCAAAGTCTTGATTTTTGCTTTTTTTCCCTTTCTGTAGCCATTGTTCCTGAGGAGAGACTTACACAAACAGATCAGTTTGACCATGAGTCTCTCCACTTGGAGTTCAAGGCTCAGGCTCAGCTTGATCTCCAGCATTAGGGGATACTGCATGTCTCCCTCCTCTGGTCTTAGGCTCTGAAAAGTGTCACTCCAGACTCCACCACGGCCAGAGAGATGACAAAGTATCAGTAGCACTGAGGGCCAATCAAAGCCATAGTTTTGAGGGCTTTGCAGAGTAGCACCAGATGGGATGCAGAGATGGTAGAGAGTACAGAGGACTGGGTTCATGTGCTCCCATTAGTCCGGTTTAGCTGGCAGGCCGACTCCGGCTACATGATGATCCAGATCCTCTGGACATCCTATGTCATACTGCAGGGCATACAGTAGAAATGCATATACAATCAACATTAAGTATTTTCCAAGCAAATTCAGCTAAGCTAGTTGTGTGGCATCGAAATCTGGATTTGCTATAGCAGCAGTGTCAGGCACCTGTCTCATACGTCACACCCAGCCTGTTTGATATGTGCAGATTCTACAGAATCTCAGTTTTCATTTAATTTAAAAAAAAAAGGGAAAAAAAGAGTTCTTTGCCTCCTAGCACAGACCAAACCTCCCATATGTGGGAACTGAGTGTAATCCATTCAATGAAGTCTGCCTGAGTCTGCAGACAGCCTGAAATAATGAGTCAGAGAGGTAAAGTGCCCAGTCCCCTATCAATCTGATTGGAGCATCAGTTTTCAAGGGCAATGACACAACTTCAGTTTCAGTGTTAACAACTGAATTGCTGATCATTTCAATGGATGGAATGGGGATAAGAGAAGGGAGGGAGGCTCACTAGGTTCAGAACTGGGAATTGCTGAAGGAAGGAAAGGCTGAAAAAGGAACAAGAGAGATGATAAAGAAATGAAGAAGGGGACATGAGGCAGGAACGCAGCAGTGCCTACAGGGTAGGGTTGTTTCACAGTGATAGGTGGAGATGACAATAAGACACCAAGTAATGAGTAAAAATTTAGTAAATACATGAAGGTTGGGTTCTCTCCTGGACCTCCGTGCAAACCTCATGCTGACATCCATGGATGTTGTACTATGGATTGTGGGGAGTATTCAGTTCAGAATTTGTATGCTGGTCCTTGGATGATAAGTATTTCAAGTGGGGGAAATCCTGGCTCCACTGAAGACAGTGGGAGTTTTGACAGTGGCTGCAACAAAGCCAGGATTTATCCTGAATCGGGCCCTCTCCTCTGCAAATACCTGTACTCTACAGAAATATAGGATTTTGTTTGGTCTTGAAAGGAGACATCATTAAATTCCCATTCCAGAACTCCATGTAGAAAAATGCTGTTTCTGATGTCAGGCTTAAAGTCTGCTGTGTTCAAGCCATGTAAGCTCCACAGAGGCTGAGCAGACAAAGCCAAGGAAATCAAATCTGAATCTGAGGAAAGTCCTAGGTTAATACATTATTCCCAAGTCCAATAAGCATAACTGGAAATAAATTGCATGCATACATTTCACAGTTTGATTTACATTAGAATGAAAATACAAGAAAGGGCTGCCAGTCACAAGTTCAAACAATGTGAAATACTGCACAGTTTCTATTTATTTAACTATAATTTATAGCTGTAATATCCCATGGAGGTAAAATAAATCAATGGTACTACTCAACTAATGATTAATGACTTCTTTAAAAATTGATTTTTTTCTCTTCCTTCTGCTGGTGCACTTATGTCATAAAAACAATTCTATAAATGACATTTTGGTTTTTGGGACCTGAGAAAAATGCCTTTTGACAAACTCGCTATATTCAAATCCAGACTGAGTTGTATCGACTTGGCTAGTTGAGTGTTTAAACATAGAAATGAAGCTAAAGTTTCTCATGAGTTTAGCATCCAAAATGAAATTGTCACTGAGCAACACTGGTGGTCCACTGGTGGCCTTATGGGTATTTGTAAGAATACAAAAATGGCTACACGGGGTCAGACTAGTGGTCCTTCTAACCCAATAGCCTGTCTTCAACAGGAGCTAGTGTCAGAGGTTTCGGAGGGAATGACCAGAACAGGGCAATTTGAGTGATGCATCCCCTTTTCTTGAGGTCCCAGCTTTGGGCTGTCAGAGATTTCGGGATACCCAGAGCCTGAGGTTGTATCCTGACCATCTTGGCTAATAAGCTAATGGGGGATAGGTTCATCAATGGCTATCTCATTCTTTTTTGAACCTAGTTGTACTTGAAGCTTATTAATAAACCTAAATCCCTTCTTCAAATACCATCATCTCATCCATGCATTGAGACCCTGCAGTTCTGCCTGTCTAATTGGTCCCATGTGTGGAAGTGGAAGCACTACAGAGAGAATGCTATTGTGGAGGTCCTGGACATGACTCTTACCCAGCATTTTAACTGTGGACTCCAGCAATGCTCTCCTACATGTACCACAACCACCAGCTCTGCCCCATCAATGCATGTAAGTGTGTCTAGATGTCTGGAGAGGTCTACACCCTTCATACCCAGCAGGAAATTCACTGCATAGTTCCCTAGTCATCACAAACCCAGCTATCTATATTTCTCATACTTGAAACTCCCTTTACTATTACATGCCACTTCTTAATAACTGGGGTCCATTCCCCAGAAAGGTATCCTCAGTGTGAAAGGATACCATGGCATCTATTTCAAGGAGGGTCCCAAATATGGGATCATTTCCCTCTACTCCAGGTTGATGTTCCCCTTTCCCGAGATCTTTATTTTCCTCAGCAGCACTAAGACTGTCAGGCAGGAGATAGAACCCCTCTCTTGGGTCCCAGATCAGCTTACAGATTCTTTGTGCACCTTCCTGAGGAACCACCATAACCAACATACACCACCACCTAGTGGCTAAAAAATACAACGATGTTTAGCATTCCATTGAATATCCCCCTCTAAGTTCTAGACTCCTCCCATTTACAAAATTACCAGTATCATGCAATCTTTGAAGCTCAGGATGGATCAGTCTATTATGTGCCTCTGATTTTAATTGCACAACCTGAACATGTAACAACTTGGCTGTCCATTGGTTGCAATGGCTGGCTGTGCTTGATCGAGAATATGTGAGTCGTTGTCGTCCTGTTCTTTATCCGCTGTTTATTGAGTTTGCTCTGTTGATTGTTCTGTGAGAGGAATAAACTGTAGACGTTGATGGGTTCTGTTGAACTCTCCTCTGTTGGTCTTAATAATTTGATCTAGGCAATGAATTCCTTGCCTTAACAACACTTGGAGTTGTCCATGCCTTTTCTCCATCCAATTTGACTTGAACATCGTCAGCAGGTTCCAGATCCAGAAGGTCTATAAGTGAGTAATGTCTATTAAAGAAGTTTTAGAAGTTCTTTTAGCTGTTTTATTTGATTTGGCTACTCTCTTCATGCCTGACCAGTTTGGAAATACAATTTTAGAAAAGTACCTAATGGTAGTTCTCAAGTATCTTCCATCAGGAGTTGTGCTGGACTATATACAGTAGCCACCACTGGTGTTGATTTGTAACTCAGAAAAGGAAAAAATGGATTGTCCAGAGGTAGGATTTTTTTTTGACTCTCTCTACAGGTCCAGATGTGGATTAGGTGAGCTGTTAGTAATATGATCTAAATCATGTTTTCTCTGGAATGATTTAAATTCTGCTGCAGTGAATTCTGCTCTGTTCTTTATCACTAGTTGTTCTGGAAGATAGAGGAAAATGAAGTGATCAGGAACAGTCAGCATGGATTTACCAAGGGTGAATCATGCCTGACCAATCTCATCTCCTTCTATGATCAGATGACTGGTTTTCTGGATGCAGGAAGAACCGTTGATGTGATATACCTTGATTTTAGCAAGGCTTTTGATACAGTTTCCCACAGCATTCTCATTGGCAAATTAAGGAAGTATGGGTTGGATAGGTGGACTATAAGGTGGATAAAAAACTGGCTAGATCAACGCTTTCAGCGTGTAGGAATCAATGGTTCCATGTCTAGCTGGCAGCCAGTCACGAGTGGTGTGCCCCAGGGGTCGGTCCTGGGGCCAGTTCTGTTCAACATTTTCATCAATGATCTGGATGATGGAATAGACTGCACTCTCAGTAAGTTTGCGGATGACACCAAGCTGGTGGGACCAGTAGACACGTTGGAGGGCAAGGAGAGGATTCAGGGAGACCTAGATAAATTGGAACAGTGGGCCAATAGAAATCTTATGAGCTTCAATAAGGACAAGTGTAAAATCCTGCACATGGGACAAAAAAAACCCATGCACCGCTACAGGCTGGGAAACATTCAGCTAAGTAGCAGCAGTGTAGAAAAGGACCTGGGGGTCATGGTGGATGGGAAGCTAGATATGAGTCAGCAGGCTGCTCTTGCTGTCAAAAAGGCCAATGGCATACTGGGCTCCATCAAAAGAAGTATTACCAGCAGATCAAGGGATGTGATCATTCCCCTCTATTCTGCACTGGTGAGGCCACATCTAGAATTCTGTGTTCAGTTTTGGGCTCCCCACTACAAAAAGGACAGGGACATGCTAGAGAGAGTTCAGAGGAGGGCAACCAAAATGATTAAAGGGCTGGAGCACAAGGCCTATGAGGAAAGGCTGAAAGCATTAGGCTTATTTAGTCTGCAGAAGAGAAGATTGAGGGGGGATTTAATAGCAATCTTCAACTACTTGAAGGGGTGCTCTAAGGAAGATGGAGCTTGACTGTTCTCGGTAGTAACAGAGGACAGAACGAGGAGCAATGGTCTCAAGTTGTGGTTAGGGAGGTCGAGGCTGGATATTAGAAAAAACTTTTTTACTAGGAGAGTGGTGACGCCTTGGAATGAGCTGCCAAGGGAGGTGGTGTAATCTCCATCTTTGGAGGTGTTTAAAGCCCAGCTGGACAAAACCATGACTGGGATGGTTTAGTGGGAGTGGTCCTGCTTTTTTTGGCAGGGGGTTGGACTAGATGACCTATGAGGTCCCTTCCAACCCTAGGATTCTATGATTCTATGGAATACCAAAGTGGGTGATTGTTATTCTTGATAACATTGTGACACCTTTTATCTTTCAAGGATATTATTTCTATATATTTGGAAAAATAGTTCATGAGCACAAGCTAATGACATCCTCTGAATTTGCATAAATCTGCATGTATTTCCTTTCCAGGTCACTCACGTAGAGATGTTTGTACTCTATGGTTCAGCACTGTTTCTTAAGTTGATTCGTACTCTATCTCCTTTCAAAAGTCCGATATCATTAAATCCTCCATTGAGTTCTTCCACCATCCTCACTAGTGTTGTCACGGTTGCTATGCTGTGATTGAGGAGGGTAAGGTCTTTGATCCTTTGATCACATGCACTCTTAATGCAAAACTTTTGACTTTGAACCATGCTTTTGTGGTGGATGGAGTCATGAAGCTCTGAATATCTTCAGGGCTAGTCAGAGCTGTGTCTGGTGACTTCAGCTCTGGAAGAGGTTGAGAATGATTGTAAATCCCTTCTGAGATGACTGTGACATCAGTTCCGGAGTCAATTTTAAAGTTAATGGTCTTGACATATTTCATTCATTTATTACATCCTGTGCCTCTGGCTGGACATGAATCAACTCTAGGAATAGGACTTTTTCCACATATTGGGCACAAAGGCTGGAATTTGTCCCTCTGAGCTTGGGAGTTCTCTCTCCTTGCCTCAGGGGTTCTATGACAATGAGTTATAATACTCAAAAAGAACAAGAGTCTTGTGGCACCTTAAAGTCTAACAAATTTCTTCTGGCATAAGCTTTCATGGGCTCCAACCCACGTTGTCAGATGCATCTGACAACGTGGGTTGGAGCCCATGAAAGCTTATGTGCATCTGACAAAGTGCATTGGAGCCCGTGAAAACTTATGCCTGAAGAAATTTGTTAGTCTTTAGGGTGCCACTGGACTCTCATTGTTTTTGCTGTATGTAGACTAATACGGCTACTCCTCTGGAATTTATAACACTCAGATGTCTTTACAGTTTCTAAGCTAGCTTCAGATTTTCCAAGTTGCTGTTAATTTTATTGTCTTGCCAGCTAAGACTGCTTTGTTTTCGGTATAGCTTTGACTAGGCTCTTCAGCTGGAACTGCTATGAAAGGTTTTTATCTGTTAACCCAATAACCAGCATGTCTCTGATGTCTTCATGTTGTGCATTTCAAAAAATCACAGTTTTCAGATAACATCTGTAGTACTTTTTAAAACATTCACTATTTTCCCCTGGCTCTTGAATTATCTGGCAGAAACATGTTCTTTCGTAAGCCACATGTTTCTGAGGTATGATGTATTCATGAAACAGTCACAAAAAATTACTACTAATGGGCTCTATCTGTCTTCAGTGATGTCAAAAAATTTAGAGATATGCTCTGCCTGCTTCCCTATAATATAAATTAAATAAGAGATCTGTATATCTCCAGTTTCTTTGTGAAGCTTGATGGCAATGTGAAATTGCAAAATGTTGTTTCCTGTCTGTCTATTCTGAGGAATTGTCAAAACTGAAGTTTTCTGGGGCATATAAGGATGGCATGTTCATGAAATCCTGCAATTTTTGTTTGAAAGCCTTGTATCTGCAACTTTTGCTATGGTTTTCCTCCTGTTTCTATTCTTAGTTTACTCCTGACACCATGTCATGTCTCTCTGTACCAGATACAGACTACTACGGAGGGATTGCTTATACACAATAAATGTGTTCATCATAAGTTCTTTTCATGTGCTTCCAGGTTTGACTGAGCTGAGCTTAAATAAGGTTTGTTACCCACACACACTCCCGGTGGCTGAAATAATAGTTTATCATTCCATTAAATACTTGCCAGTCTTTCTGATCCAAGTTACTTGTAAGCAGCTTGAACGAAAGTCGAAGCAAGATGATGCCACAGCTTCAGGCTGCATTCTTCAATGCCTTCATGCTCTTTACAGAGTCCTGGGTTTGCTTCTGAAGTATTTGTGCCAAGGGGGGATGGCAACCCTCATTCAAGTATCAAACCAGGAAAGCACAAACAGCCCCCCACTAATCAGAGTCTGTTCTTCACCCCCGCCACTCCAGCCAGATGGAGAGGCCAGACTAGAGCTACACCCAGGGAGGGACAGAAGCAGAAATCGTCTTAGGAAGAGACTTGAGGAAACATCAGACAGCAGGACCCCGGTGCTGGAAAAGAACTGCTGAGCACTGTCAAGAACAGAAGAAACTGAAGCATTGGGGAAAGACTGGTTTGATTCACATTTGAAGTGTGATGATGTTGTTTTTAAAAGACCAGATCCCAGGAAGGGGCATGTGCTGCCATTAGGAAGCCCAAGAAGGAGAAAGCAAGGCAGCACCTGAGCCTATTGTCGAACTGATTAATATGCTGTATGGAGGGCAACCGCCCACCCCATGGAATAAGGAGCAGGAATCTTTGTGTGTTGAAACTATCACCTGCTGGGAAAAAAAAAAAACACATGGGAAGAGGATATCTAATTCCTTAGCAAATTACAACTAGATCCAGGTGCTGCTTTATATTTGCAGACTCCACAAGTCACAGCAAATTTGTCTGATTTTTTTCCCCTTCATTGCCAGTATAATGACCCCATGTAGGTCATCAGCAGGGTTTGTCCCTGGGACCTGCTGCACTGATGGATGGCCATTAGTCACAGAAGCTAAAGTAGCAATTCCTCTGCTTCATAACTGTAATAGACAGTTATCCTCAGCAGCCACAGGAGGGGGAAAATGTCCCACTCTCAGTGCAAACTGC
Source organism: Podocnemis expansa (assembly GCA_007922195.1). NCBI lineage: Eukaryota > Metazoa > Chordata > Testudines > Podocnemididae > Podocnemis > Podocnemis expansa. The sequence goes on along the minus strand of ML681981.1, from coordinate 47,284,040 downwards.
CTGAAAACCATCAGCTGACCCTGATGTTGGAGAATCAGGTTGCATTCTTTTGCCTCTCATATGGGCATCATCAGCAATAACAATGCTTAAATTCATCTTTAGATGGCATTTCTGCAGAGGGCACATGATTTAGATGGAATAGGACCTGGACATCATTGCTCTATACTGCCTCTGGTATACAATTCATTTGGAATAACAAGTACATCTGCAAAAAAAATGTAACTTGCAGCTGGACATGTGTGAACAGAAAAAGAGGTTAAACTTGCCTAATAAGCCATCCGCTAGACATTATTTATCCAGCTGCATTTTAAAGAGTGTCCTCTGGTCATAATTGCCCTTTAATTTAGACTGCAGCTAGTGCAAGATTTTTGGTAAGCTCTGGAAATTCTTCCAGATGTTGCAATCACTCTTTGGATTGCAATGCATAGCCCTGTGAAAGAGATGAAATGGGCAGGTACCATTTATGAGGCTAATGTAATCACAAAACCAATCACATCAGCCAAACATCCTTAGCTTTCTTAATCTTTCCTTTTAAATCAGCTCCTCCAGTTTGCCACTCAGTTCCAGTTTCTCTTCTCTAAATTCTCTCTTGTTTGTTGAAATCTTTCTGGGGTCTTTAAAATTCCCTTTATTTTCCCCGAGACCTACCAGGGCTGGGTAAATGGAAAACTGACCCCTGCTCAAGTCAGTTAAATCCAGACCCTAGAGCAGTAGTTGTCAAACTGTGGGTTGTGACCCAGTCCTGGGTTGCAGACCCTCAGATAGTGGGTTGTGGCACACACTGCTGCCACCCCCAAAAGACTGGAATGCATTGCTGAAAGATTTAACTGTTGGGTGGCAGCACATAAATGATTTTTTTCAACTGGGTTCCAAGAAAAAAAGTTTGCAAACCATTGCCCTAGAGCAGGGGTGGCCAAACTTGTGGAACTCAAGAGCCACACAAGTTGATTATTAAACCTTCAGGAGCCGCACTGAGGTATATAGCCCTATACTTTTATCTACCAAATTGATTTGCTGATGCTCTTCTGTGAGCCACGCTTTTTCATTCAAGAGCCACATGAGGCTCCTGAGCTGCAGTTTGGCCACGCCTTCACTAGAGGAAGGCAGAAGCTGAATTGGAGGTCTCCAAGAGGGACTGTTCAACTGCTTAACAAAAACTTCTTTCCCCTGCTATTCACACCCATCATGTCATCATGTTAATATAGATCTCAAATCATGGGGGGGGTTAATTAATTAATGTTTTCAAAAGGCCTTTAGTAATTAATTGTTTAAAGCCTTTAGTCATTAATTATCTGGCATCTTTTTAACACCTGTGGCTACATTTCAATGTGGTATTGGTTTAATATCTGATATTTGGATCAGCTGGGGCTATTTCCCTGATCTGACACTCACCAAAGTCAATGAAAGTTTTGCCAATGATATGAGTTTGCAGGAATAAATTTGATGGCACCGATTCAGAAATGTATAGAAGCACGTGCCTAACTTTAAGTATGTGCATAATTCCATTGACTTCAGTGGGATGATGCACATGCTTGAAGTTAGGCATGTGCTTTAGTATCTCGTCAGATTATGGCCAAAATACTGACCAGACAGACAAGGATACTGTCAATTTACAAAATAAGCAAGGAGTCCCATGGCATTTAAAGACTAATGAATTTATTTATCACATGCTTTCATGGGAGAAAGAAGAAGTGTCTGATGAAGTGGAATATTCTCCTATGAAAGCTCATGTGATAAATAATTTTTTTAGTCTTTAAGTGCCACAGGACTCCCTGTTTGTTTGTTTTACTAAACTAGACTAACATGGCTGCCCCTTTGGAACTTGTCAATTTACAGAACTAGTTGTTCATATCTATGTCTGAGTTTACTTATAGAAATCATGCTCTTTCTTTGCTTCTTGCATGTAATCTCTGTTAATTCATGATTTCACCTTGTTGCACCTATTTAATCTAGAATAAATATGTCCCATCCCCAAATTCCAGTTTCCTTTCCATCTCTAGACCAGGGGTCTCAAACTCAAGTCACCATGAGGGCTGCATGAGGACTAGTATATTAGCTCGAGGGCCACACCACTAAAACCTTTTCATACAACAATATTGCAAATATTAGTAAAAATAGTGTCATTGCGGATCACAGGAAATAGTTTTAGGGGCCGCATGTGGCCCACAGGCCACGTGTTTGAGATCCCTGTTCTAGACTTTCTGACTCTGTACAGCTCTTTGCAGCACACTACCTATAGAGAATCCTGAACAATAAGTGCCGGCAACATCGGGCTTGAAATGCAACCAACATGGACTTGGCTGTAAACTAGAAAGCTTTCAGGCGCCTTGTCAACAGAACAATATCTGTAAGTTGCCTCCTGGGAAACACCTTGAGTCCAGAGTTCATTTGGACATTGTGCACTCGTTCTGCTTAAATATTTAATTATTTGCTATTTTAACCATTTATCATTTCACTAACACTTTGGTAGCAACTTCCACCTGAATATCTCAGAACTTCACAGACACTAATTCAACAAACTTACTGTCATCTCTGTGAGGTGGCTAGGAGACTACTGAACTCAAGACTGAAGTGCAGCCACTCCTGGGGCAGACCACTGCAGCTGTTCATCACTGCATAAGAATGCTCCCCAGCACTTTAGCCACAGGAAATAAAAATAATGTGGCTAACTAAAACGTGAGAGAATTTAGGGAGACTGAGTACAAATAATTAATAACTAGCTAGAATTTTTTGAGGACCTAGAATTCACATCTTTGGGAAAGTGCCAAGATAGTCTTAATGTCTACAAGAGGTCAGGGCCTTAATTTTGTGTCTCCTACAAACAGGTAACACTTCTAGAAGCACATCCCTTTTACAGCTGTGTCCCTTACAAGTAAAGTCCCAGTCTGACTTGTAAAATCTGACATCATTGTATCCAAGGTAATATGCCTGTCTGCAAGGCAGAACCGAAAATATTTATAAACAAGTTATAAAATGATTGGGGAACTAATATGTGTTCTGTGCATACATATTGTACCTATATATTCTTCACAAAAGATAACTATTTTGGCTTTTCTTTCTGTGTGTGCGTGCGTGTGTGCATGCGTGCGCGCGTGCACTTACAGATTTTTAACTAGCAAGGGGGAAAAAATCCAAAATTGATGGGCTTTGCTTGTTACTTTCAAGATATTTTTCAACAGTAAAATAAGTTGTAAAAATCTATTGAGCAAAGTTACCCTTGGGCTGATGAGTTCACGTCCCGGGGGATTCTATGAACTTCTAAAAGCTGTGTGTGCTGGAATTTTATGCACCAGTCTTGGGCACTGTTTGCTTATGTAGTTTACAAATTAATGGGGTTGGGGGTAAAATAAATTACAAGTGGGGGATGGATTTCAGATTAGCAAAGTGTGGTTCTTTGTGTTTAGCTTTGGTATAATTGTTTCTTCTGTGGATGCTACATACAATTGAACAACAAGCCCTTGAGGTGGGGAAAAAAGGCCAAAAATTGATCCAAAAAGTCACATACAGGACGTTTTCGGAAACAGCGCTAATTGACAGGTGGTGCTTTCATACTTTAAGCACCTAAATAGCCTTGCAGAGAGCTGAGGCAGAGGGAAAGTAAAGGTCTGATTTTCAAAGCTCTCAGCGCCAACAGTTGCATGGAGGTGCCCAAACGGGAGCTGAAACTCTGCTCATGCACCATGAGGAATGCTTATCCTATTGACCCAAGATGAGCCAAAATATTTGAATGTATTGAACCTTCAGGGGAGTTTAAATTCTTTGCCTTTGTTCCATTTACAAAACCAAAACCAAATGGAGGAATAAGAATTGCTCTTGGCCGTGACCTCTGAGCCTGCCAGGATGTGCCCATGTGAAGTGATCCCACGCTTCTCTCCAGCACTGGTTCGTTTCAGTGGCAGCTTCAGGGCATGCCTGGTGTGTTCAGGAGGGGGTGGGGATGCTCAGGGCAGAGGCCAAGAAAGAACAAATGTATGGGGAATTTTGTTTTCTAAATCCTGAAAAAGCAATTGCAGATTAGGAGCAGCTGAGGGAGCAGAGCTGGACTTTGAAGCGCTCAAACCAGACACTTAGCTTTTGGGGATTATCGGTGAGTGCAGTAAAAACAACACTCCCCCTCAAACTAAACTAAAAAGTTGTCTGCGTGAGAGCCAGACACAGTCTACACCAAGAGAATAGGTGCTGTCACCAGTCACAGATTTGTACTGAGCTGGTTGAGTATTCAAGCCATGTGACACTGCCTGTCTTCCCTGACTGGATGCTTTATGGAATTAACTGTGTTTATTTATGCATTTTAATGTATGGTTAATCAAGTAAGTAATCCAGTTGGGGAACAAGAACAATATCATGTGTTTTGTGTAACTTATCCAATACAGAACAAATGGCAAATAAGAAACAATGCATTTTACTATTGCTAGACGCTGGAAGTGATGTTATCTACCATTAGCTGTTATGAAAGTTCTGGTCGTGACGTCATAGCTAGGGCAGAGTTCCATTTCTCCCTTAAAGCAGGGATTCAGCCAGCTGTTATATATGAAACAATACAGTGTATCCTCTTCAAATATTCAGCTCTGATTTCTTGGGCACAAAATCTCCTTTTAGAATATGTGCAAGTAAATCCATTAATTAGTTTAGGAGTTCAAATTAAATGAGAAATGGATCTGCATTGTTTGTCATGCCTACGACATTAATTAGATAAAAACGTAACACACTCTTTCAGGAAAGATGCAGCACACCACAACTTCATTTCTTCTGATCTGGAATCTGAACACACAAGCGCTCAAAACAGTGTGAGCCAAAAGAGGCTGCTCCCAAAGTGTGAGCTACTTCTTTGTGGACTGACAGGTGTGGTGGTGGACCCAGAGCTCACAAAAGCCAGCAAGGAGGACCAGGAATTTAAACATGAAGTGGTCTAACTGATATCTTATCATTTAACAGTTTTCACAGTATCCAATGTATCAGTCTTTTCATTCTCCCAAATTATCTTAGTAACTGAATAACAAATTCTTCAAACTTTCCATTATAATTAACATTTATTGAAATCTTACTTACAGGTTACTTTTGAAGAGATCAGCTTGTAATTGAAGCAAATAACTGCTAATTGAGCTACACAAAAGGTCAAGTTAATGACTCAAGTAGTTTGTGTGGCCATTGTGACATCAGAATTAACTCAAGCAAACACCAGCCTTCCCTGATGGCTAATGTTCATGGCACAAGATTATTGTTTGGAGCTGCTCAGTGATCTGAAAGGGGACTGGATGTGCATCAAGAATAATCCATTCTCAATGACGGATTATTCGGTCCCATCATCACTGCTCTTAAATCCTCAGTAGTCCCATCCAGGTTTGGACATGAGGGTACCTTTGGAAACAAAGGCAGATGGTTCCAATTTTCAAAGTTAGCACCTTCACTGATGGTGGCTGTGACCTTTTTGGTATGACAGATGATGGCAGCCATTTTGAAAGAGGGCCATTTTTCCTGATTTTCTCTGAAGGGGAGGATTTTGAAGCAACAGTCTCTGTTGAGGGATGACCTTTCAGTTACGAAAAACAGTGATAAAAGTTACCATCATCCTAAATATTTCTATTCAAAACTGGTTGATCTACTCAAGAGGGACAATAGGAAGGGAAAACTAAGGATGTGTGTTTATGTGGGACTAAAGGGGCTGGAGGAGGAAATGTTTGTGTGCATAGAGAAAAATACGAGTGAAGGAGGGATTTGGGATGTGTGAGTATGATGCAGTCTCATGGGAATTGTGCTCAAGGTCCCCTCATGACACAACCAGGCAGGATTTGGGTGCTGTGGAGTCTGTCATCCTGGGTCTCCAAACAAAACTGCAGTCAAGTCCTGGCTCTAGCCTTGGAAGGTCTGGTCCTTGCTCTGCATGGAACTCCCCCTACAGGACCCACTTCCTTGGAGGGCTTCCAAGGACTTCCTTTCACAGCAAGGCACGCCACCCTGCAGTCAGAAGCAATTCACGGCCAGCTTGGAAGTCAGAAGGGTTTGTTAGCTCTGAGGATTACAGTGTAGAAGGACTTTACTGGTAGCTTAATTGGAAGTTATAGCAATGACTATCTGGGGAGCCTCATTCTCAGGGCTCACTCCCCACTGGTCCCTCACAGAGTACTGCCTCTCTTTCTCCTAGCCATCCCCAGACCCATCACCTATCTCCTCCCCAGTTCTTTGCCTCCTTTTTGGGCTAGGGGGCCACTCTTCCTGGTCTTCACCTCCCCCAGCTTGTTACAACTGGTTGGGGCTGAGGTAGGGAGTCTTGGGTCTACCTAAGTATAGCTGGGGAAGGCCCATCTGCCCTCCAGTGGTCTCTGCAATGATCACACACACAGGTCCCATCTTCAAAATACATGAGCAACACATCATGAGGGACACACTGAGGCACACACACACAGTACTCAGAGAAAAACCCAAGAACATCTCCACTTGGTCGCAGCGAGCAGTGGAATGGAGAGAGGGATAAGAATCAAGGGGAATTTGGAGGGCAGAAGTTAGGAGGAAATGGAACTATTCCCTGTGGTTTCTTGGCACTGCTCTGGCAATTTAAAGCAGCTGTAAACCCAGTGAATTGACCTGTATGCTCTGGTTGACAGACAAGCTGTCCAAAAGGTTTACTGACTGCAAAGAAGGAAAGAATTCTGGAAACACACTCCTCTGCTGGGTTATCCCTGACGCTTTGCACAAGAGGTGCATCTGCCAGGGGAGTTCATATACAGAGGGTGAGCATGTGGAAAATGAGAAGAAGGAGGCTATTCCAACCGGGGGGGGGGTAGTGCTGGAGAAGACAAAAAGCTGTGAAGAGCCAGCTACCAGGACAGCTGTCAGGGGAAGAGCAGGACAGAGTCTGAGCTTGGATTAAATGAGAACTGTCCTAAATCTTTACCCCCAAATTCAAACCAAACTTTTCTGGAGGTTTTACTTCAAATCTTGGATAACTCTTCCCCATTTTATTCTGGCTGCTCTCCCTGGGTTTCAGAAAGAATTGGGACGAGACATGCCACTATGAAGGCTTATCACACAGTACGGCCATGTGAGAAATCACATGAGTGGCTGTTTTCAGGACCTGTCCAGCCCAGTTTGGGAACCCTAACAGATTCAGAGAATGGGCTACGGTTCATACCCGTCTGGAGACACAGTGCTTGCTGTGACTGATTGCTGACGTTCAGAGGCTTATCCATCACTCATCAGATAGTTCTTCATCATCAGATTAAGGAGCGCATCCTCCCATCCTAGGAATGCCACCCTGATGGTCACTCCGGATTTAAGCCTTGATAATTTCATAAGGCGAGATTCCAAGTTCTCCCTGTGCACGTTGGAAACCCCCATCCCCTGGGGAGTCCTTGCTGCTGCTGGAAGTGTGGTCTGTAATCTGAGACATGGGAACTGTGAAGGAGAGCAGGGGGCAGCATTTGTATAAGCACAAAGTGTTATTAAGGCCAGTCAGTGACAGAGGGAAGGAGCAGAACTGGGGACCTGCCAGCTTCCACTCTTTGTTTAATCTATTACGCTGCATGCAGCAGGAGATACACAATAGCCACTCTTCCCTGAACTGAGACAGCCAGGCCACCACACAGTTTTCTGGCTGCCCAGTGTAATCAACTATGTGAAGAAATAAACTCCCTTTTGAAACCCCAGTGTGGCAGCTAGGGTCTAGCCTTGCAAGTGCAGCTCCTTGGGTCAGAAGCTGTGCGCTCCTCTGTGGTTTGTACTGCCTGGTGAGGGGATGCTGTAATAGAGCAAGACAACCCACTTTTTAGGCATCCTAATCATGAACATGGCCAACAAAGCAAAAAAATAAAGACGGCAAATAGCTGGGAGACCACCCTGACTTCTTCTGACCCTGTTCATTACTGGTAAGGACTCCCTGAGCGCTTTGGGTGAAAGATGTTCAGTGCATCGGCTATTTGCACCTTGTCACACCTATTGTTCCCTGTTCATCACTCCAGGTGTGTGCCCTTTAGTCACATAGTATTTGCCACATATGGTATGTGCCCCTTAGCCACATGGCATTTGGTTCTTCCCACAGATTGCTGTGCCAAAAAACACACTTTTTCCTGTGATTTCTTTGAATAAATAAAATTCCTGAAATGATCAGGATTTGAAACAACGCCTTCATGAGTATAACCTGCTATACGCAAGTGAATGAATGATAAGGTCTCTGTGGATCTTGGGAAGCGGAACTCACCATTTATTTATAAATGTTTTCCGTTAAAGAAAAATTGATCAGTCTAAAGATTTGATTGGGGAACATAAGAAAAGTATGTTATAAACTCTTCCCTCTTATGGAAACTTTCAGAGAAGATAGCTTCTCCCACTGACAGCTGGAGAGACAGAAGTGAACATGAAGCAAGTGATCAACTTGCCTTGGGCCATGGAAATGGGAGAGACAAGTCTGAGCCCTGATTAGAACTCAGGGGTGGAATTCTAGTTGCAATGAAGTCAAAAAGATTTCCTACTGCTGATTTCAGTAGAGCCAGGATTTTACCTCTGACTCCCGCGGCAGGATTTGCAGATGTGCCAGCACTCGTTGAGCTTTGCTCCCACAGAAGCCAGTGAGAGTTTTATCATTGGCTCTTTGGCTTACATGCTGCACTAGGCCATGAAATTGCAACACTCGTCCACGGTCAGTGTGGGAAATTCTCAGCACAAGGCAGTACCCTTGAGACCATTGCTTCATAGCCAGGTACTAGCCAAAGGTTGGGACAAGCAGATTTCTTAAGAAATCTGATCTCTTTGCCAGCAACATTTGGACCAGCTCCTGCTATGTAATGACACACACAATGAGTCAACAATTTGCCTCTCCATGTATGTTGTTAGCTGTGTGTTTACTGGTATGGTCTGACCTTGCAACAGTAGCATCCAGGAATCCCATACAAAGATTATATTGGCCCACGGGGCATATAAAGCATCCAGCTATATGACTTGTGTTTCATCCTCCCTGAAAAGAGTTTTTTCAATGAAGTCAGAGTGCATATACATATTTTAAAAGTCCTTCAGCTATTTACTTGGCAGAAAAGCAGAAGAAAAACCTTTCTTCCCAAAGTCCACCACACTGGCTCCTCTGATGGATTTGGTCCTGAATGCTTTGTAGCTTGCAGCCTGAATGTAGAATAAAAAAGCTGAAAGGAATGTCAATATTCAGTCACTAGTGGGAGGGAGTCTCTTGCAAACCATAACACTGGCTACTTGTAATGCCTCTGTCATTTTTCATTTTAAATTTCCACTGAGTCATCAGACACCATAAGAACAATGTTCCATTGTGATATTGTTTTGGCATCTGAAAATATTTGATAGCTGTAACTAAATGATAATCATGATGATTATTTGCCATATACCGCAAAGGTGAACTGCAAACCAAGAAGGAAAATTGAGATTTTTATGCAGAACCATGACTATATATATGGCTACGGAGAGCCACTCAGCACAGAATAAATTCACACTTGCTTTTCAGAAAGATCCTTTGCCACCTCTGTGTGCTTCTGACTTCGCTGGAGGTATTGCAGAATGACTCTTTCAGTGTTCTCCTAAAATGGTATGGGCTGTATTGAGATTTATGATGTTACCCTCTAGACAATTGTTAGTAAACCAGGAAGTATCATGAGGAGTTCATGGACTGATGGGAACCTAATACTAATCACACTTGGACTGTCACAGGTATTCGAACCCAGGATTTAGGGTGCTAGAAGTATCAGGCTATGTAGTTTGAGATGTTGGAAGTCATGGCAGCAATTTTATAAAGCTTGTATTTACGCTAGACACAAGGGCACAGATTAATTTGACATACTTAATTTTTAAAAAAATTGCATTGCATTTCTGAAAGTGATTGCAGAGAAACTCTATGTGCTGTACAAGGTCTTGCTCTAGGCTCATATAGGCCAGATGAGAGCAGGAACTTTGGGGGAAGCAAATAACAGGTCCATGTTTGCACAGATCTAGAGGCAGCAAGTCTCTATGTAGTCACTATGTAACCCACATTGGTGGAATAGGGGCTTGCCTTTTAATTTGAGCAGTGTGCATCTCCTGAAAAGATCTCGCGCCCTGGCTGTGCTGGGCTACCCCATCAAGGCAGGGAGAGTGCGCAGCCTTGGCTCTGTTCTCTGTCCCACTGCCCAGTTGAGCTGAACCAGCATAAGGGGAGGAGCAGCTGTTAAAGGGCACCACAGGCCCCACTGATGCGGCACCATGTGACTTATACGACATCTAAATGCTGAGTAGGCTCCTGTCTTGACACCCTCCACTGTTTGCAATGGAGATTCAGCTATATTAGACCAGTCTGACAGCTTTCCATTCCTGTTCTAAATACCTTCACTCTCCCTGCAGATCACCACCTCAAGTTCAAGAGACAAGGCCCCATCTTCAAGGTGCTGAATGACACGAGCCTGTGATACCTAAAGACTGACTGAAACTTTGGAACGAGGCCAGTGGACCCAACTGTGTTCCTCCGGTACAATAGAGCTATCTTCTGTGAGGGCAAAGCTTCATTGTTCAGGAGTCAGATCTTTCTGGAGACCAGTCCAAAACCATAGAATGACCTCCTACAGGAAACGATGACCATCTCACTGCTGGCCATTGCCTGTGCCATGCACATGTCTCTTGATTCCTCTTCCTCAGTATAGACAAAAAGCATTGCATACATTGAGGACGGGCATTCAAATCCATGCTCCACCACAGATTTTCTGGATGACTTCGAGTGAGTCACTTTGTCTCTCTGGGTCTCATTTCCCTATCTGTAAAAATAAGGCTAATAATACCCTCCTAGGTGTTTTGTGAGGTTAAATGCATTTAAAAGAGAGTGAAACACTTTGAAATCTACTGATTTAAAGTGCTCTCTAAGAGCTAAATGGTTTATTATTTTGAAAAGTCCACATGCAATGTTCCATCTGGGGAAAAGAATGGAGAAAGAACCACCTGGAAGATGCTTAGATATCACAATGATGGGTACAGTATAAAAGTCTGACTAGAAGAGAACTGTTGAGTATTGGAGGGGAGACTAGCTAGTTGCAAGAAGAATGGTGCTTTTAACCCCTTTACCAGTTGCACTAACAACTAAGTCCACCTATCTTGGGACCCACTATGTTTACACGAAGGAATTTGTAGCAGAGATGTGCTTAGATCTGGTGATGTCGATGTATATCCAAACTAACGAAAAGCAGAGATGCACCTAATATCCTAAATATGTGACTATCCAAATAATGAACATTGAGTGTGTATGTATGGTAATAACATAATTCAAGCCAGTTTTTTACTGGATCCTTTTAATATACGATAAGGTAATCCATATGTTTCTACGTCCACAATTCCTTCCAAAGCAAACAACATAAACATTGTAATAGCGGTGCAATTTGAAACCCAAACTAGCCTAATAAGACAATTACAAGACTGCACAAACTACATGCTAGGGAAACAATGCTATAGCAACATAAAACAGTAACATATACTATTATTTATGTTTTTTAAAACATGTAGCTATGAAGCAGCTTTCTTATTTCCTGGGTCACAAAAGAAACATTTCCCACTTTATAAACTAAGCATCAAGGCTGATAAATGCAGTCCAAGTTGATTTTTTTAAGCACTCCAAAAACATTTGCAATTATCACTTTATCATTTTCATGGTATTTCCACTGATTCTACAAGTCACAGAATGCTCAAAAAGGGGATGCATATCTTGCAAGCAGAGTTTAATTTGGATGTTTAAGAGGGGTTGTTCAGCATTGTCACTGAAAAAGTCTCCAAAACAAAATTCAAGGTGGGGAAAAAGTCTGTAAAGTTTCACCCTCTGTCACAGATTACCTCAAGAAAACTCTCACCCTTTCCTACCACAGAGTAAGAAGATTGGCTTTAGGTTAAAGCACTGGTTTATTATCTAATAGCTGTGGGTTCAAGTTTCTTCTCTGCTATGACAGCTGCAGCAGTTCTCCAGTTGTAAACTAAGGTTAATAGCACTCCTTTTCTCTCATCATGTCTACGCTGATTAAGTTGCAAAGGGGGCAGCCATGTTAGTCTCATTCAGTAAAACAAACAAGGTATCCTGTGGCACTTAAAGACTAACAAATTTATTTATTGCATGAGCGCTCGTGGGAGAAAATCACAGTTCATCAGACGCTTTGAAGATGGGGGAGCTTACAGAATGGGAGGAAAATAAATGTAGGGAAGTGTAAGTCATGGGAACAGGTCACACTGTAACAGCAAATCAAAACAGTTGTAAAGATTCAAACACTGGGGAGCAGGATATAGAGGAAGATGGGGTCAAATCACCAGTAGTAATGAGAGAAAAATCCAATGTCCCTATAAAGTCCTGAAGCAATGTAGGGGTTAACGTATAATTTGGTGGGCCCCAGAAGCCTCCTGCATGGGTGCCCCCCACACCCCAGCTCCTGTCCCCCAAATGCTAGCCCCCTACCCCAGCTCCTGCCCCCACCCTAGCTATTGCCCCCAATATCCATTCCCCTGTCCCTAAAATTCACCCCATCCCCCATTACCTGCCTCCATAATCCACCCCCTGCCCCCAATACCCACCCCCAAAATCCACCCCCTGTCCCCAATACCCACCCCCCAGTGTGAGCTGGGCTGCCCCTGTACTCATGGGCAGCTGTGCGCTGGGCTGGGAAACTACCGTACATACTCATGTATAAGCCGATCCATGCAGAAGACAACCCCCCAATTCTGAGCCCCAAAAAGAGGCAAAAATGGGTGACCCATGTATATGCCGAGGTCCCCTTTTGGCCTCGGTCCTTAACTCCTCCACCCAGCGCCGCTGTCTTCCCTCAGAGTTCCCAACACCCTCCCTAACTCCCAAATCCCTGCCAGTTTTTCCCTGTCCCTCGCCACTCTCTCTGCTCCGCCTGCTCTCTCCGCTCCCCGCTGCTGTTCTCCTGTTCCCCAATCCCCTTCTGTCCCTTTCCCCATCACCTGCCACCACTTTTCCCAGCCTCCTAGTCACCCCCCAACGCCCAGACCCTGCCGCTGCTTCCCTGGCCTCCCTGAACCCTACTCCAAACTCCCCAGGACTCCTTTACCTGGCCGCTCCAGACACCAGGGTCCCCTCCCAACTCCAACCCCAGCCCAGCCTGACTGCCCAAGATGGCTGTGCCAGCCACACTGGGGCTCCAGCCTGGAGCATGCCCAGTGAAATTCCTGGGCTGGGGCTGTCTACCATACTGACCCATGTAAAAGCTGAATGCCTGTTCTGAAGGCAATTTTCAGGCAGAAAAATCACAGCTTATACACAAGTGTATACAGTATGCAGCCTACACACACACCCCCATTCTCCCCCTGCCTGCTAGAAGATGGCAGAACACCGTTCTGGGGCCTGCTATTTTTAGGGGTCCAGCATTCAGGCCTCTAAAATAGAAAATGGAACGGGAATGCTGCATTCTGGCACCATTTCCTATTTTTAGGGGGCTGGAACAGTGAGCCCCTAAAATAGTGGACCCCAGAATGGCATTCTGGGCTGTTCCAGACCACTTTAACCCCTGGAACTAACATTAGTTTGAACTAGTCCACACTATTAGTTCAAACAAGTAAGTTCAAGTTTAGTTCAAACTAACCTCAAGCTTATTAGGTCAAACTAACTTTTCCTAGTGTAGACATAGCCTAAGTGCCACAGGACTCCTTTTTTGCTTTAATTTGATTAAAGCTCCTTGTGCCATCTGTACAGTCACTAGCACCTTGGGAACCAGATCTCAACTACATTACAATTAATAATAGGTTGCTTCACCCTATCAAAAGAATTGAATTTTCCTCTTCCAGACCCTTAGGGAATGGTTCCACTCATAATTCATCAACTGGCTCTTTTGTGAGAACATGTTCCAAATCCTTAGCCCCATACCCAGCATTGGTGAGATTTTTTTGCATCCAGCTCTTCTGGTGAAAATAGCCTGTCACTTTGTTGGAAATAAATATAGATTTATATAAATCTCAGCCTGAACTCAGCAGTCTGGGAAGAAATTGCAAAAGGCACTAGAGTTCTCCTTCTCCAAGAAGCTGCCAGAATATTACCATGATGGTTCACACTTGAGTCAGTGTATTTATTCATACTCCCCTTGCACAGAGCTAGCTCAAGGGAAATTATTCTACACCAGCTTTAGCTGTTTGAATGTTCACAAGTGAAAAATATTCACGGTCAAAAGGGACCACTGTGGTCATCCATTCCAACCTTTTATATAACACAGGCCAGAGAACTTCTCCCAAACAATTCCTAGAGCAGACCTTATAGAAAAACCACCCAATCTTGATTTGAAAATGTTGAATGAGGGGACAATCCATCATGACTCTTGGTAAATTGTTACAAAGTTTAATTATTCTCAATATTAAAAGCCATACTTTATTTCCAATCTGAATTTATAGTTTCAACTTTCAGTCACTGGCTCATGTTAGACCTTTCTCTGTTTCACTGAAAAGCCCCTCAAATATTTGCATTCCTTGTAGATACTTGTAGACTAATCAAGTCACCCCTTCACCTTCCTCGCTACGCTAAACAGCTTGAGCTCCTCAACTATCATTAGAAGGCAGGTTTTTCTAACCCTTTCATCATTGTCATGACTCTCTTCTGAACCTGTCCCTAAAGACTCCAGTTTAATCAAGAGATTTATTGAAATCTAGGCACTGGAACTGCAGAGTATTTTAGCAGTGGGCTAACCAGTGCCAAATACAGAGGTATTTTCTCCTAGCTTCATAGCTGCCTCTTTGTGCAGCCAAAGGCATTGGACCTTTTCACCACAGCATTACACTGGGAGCTGTAGTTTAGCTGATTACCCCCCAGGACCCCAAATCTTTTCCAGAAGACAGGGTCCTCCATTTTGTAAGTATAACAGCAAGCAGGGCACACATGGGTACTATGAGTTCTGCAATTCCTGCCCTGGCAGTCAGCTAAAGGAACAGCTTTCCACTTTCCCCCTTCCCAACTCTCAGCATAACAACTCCCTGGTCCCTCTTGCCCTGGAGTCAGACTCTTCACCCCACAGCCTGCTGGACCAATAGGCCCTAGGAACCCCCCTGGACTAGCTCACCCTGACTGCCCATATCTTCCAGGTGCAAGCAGCACCAGCTATGCAGTCACTTCATCCAACTCTACTTCTACTCTACTCTTAGCTCCACCTCCAAACTGCCTTACTGGAACAGGGGCTTTTTATCTAGCATGGCTAATTGCCCTAACTGGTCTCAGGTGCCCTCACTGACCTAGAGTAACCTTGGTCTAGTTACCCAGGAAACAGGGATTTGCTGGTCATGGGGCTAATATATTTGCTTTACCTTCCAGCAGGCTCCTACTGCCGTCAGGCCTGGCTCTGTCACAGTATAGCCAACATTCTTTCGCTATGTCCACACGTAGGGCCTTGTTTTGAAATAAGTTATTTGGAAACAAGTCATTTCAAAATAAAGCCCTTATTTCAAAACTACTTAATTTGAAATAACTAAAAACCAATTCAAAATAAGGGAAAAGCCCCAATTGAAATAGCATGTCCAAACAGAGGGCTTGCTATTTTGCTTTAGGGGAAGGGCACCATGGGAGGTGTGGCAACATGGCCACCTCCCTAGGCCATGTCGGCAGCCATGTTGTCAGCCAATTCTATAAAAGCTGGCACTGACCTCACTTCCCTGTCCATTCTGGCTAGCAGGACTCTGCAAGCAACAGACATGGACACTGCCTGGCTGCCCAGCCAGCGCCGTGCAACAAATAGACCCTCTGCCTGCCTGCAGAGTGTCCTGATGATGTGGGACACTCTGCTTGCAGACCCTGATGGTGCCCAGCCTGTGCCCCAGGCTATCATCCATCTGGGCTGCAGAGCAGAGCTAGTTCCCCTGCCCCCTTCTGTGCCTCGTCAGGTCTGGGACCGGGAGACCAGCCCAGACTGGTGGGAGCGGGTAGTGCTGCGAACCTGGGGGGACGACCAGTGACAGAGGAATTTCCACTTGAGCAGGGCCAGCTTCAACCTCCTGGTTGCAGAACTCACCCCACTGCTGCGCCGAAGGGACACCTCCATGAGGCCTGCTATCCCTGTGGAGAGAAGCGTGGCCATCACTCTGTGGAAGATGGCCACTCTGGAGTCACACAGGTCTGTGGCACACCTGTTGGAGGTCACCAGGGCCATCAACAGCATCCTGCTGCGATGCCTGGTCACCCAAGGGGAGCTGCAGGACACCATTGCCGGCATGGCCACACTGGGCTTTCCCAACTGTGTGGGGATCCTGGACGCCACACACATCCCCATGCAAGCCCTGGAGCACAGAGCCGTGGCGTAGAGAAACCGGAGGGGGTACTATTCTATCATCCTGCAGGCCTTTGTGAACCACCGGGGCATTTTTCAAAACTGTTACATGGGATGGCCAGGGAGGGCCCATGATGCCAGGGTCCTCCATAACTCTGCCCTGTACTGGGGCATGGAGGCGGGCATCATCTTCCCCTCTCATAACATCAATGCTGGGGGAGTAGAGGTGCCTGTCCTCATTGTTGCAGATGCAGCCTATCCCCTGCATCCATGGCTCATACGGCCGTACGCAGGGCCCCTCGATCCCCGCTGGCAGCTTTTCAACCGCCAGCTGAGCCACTGCCGCCAGGTGGTCGAGGGGGCATTTGGCCGCCTAAAGGCACCCTGGAGGTGCCTCCTTACGCGCCTCCACCTTGTGGAGAGGACAATGCCGCAGGTCATCAGCGTGTGTGTGGCCCTGCACAACTTCTGTGAGGTGCGGGGTGAGACTGTTGCTGCTGCTGCCTGGGAAGCTGAGGCACAACTTCTCACTGTGGACTAGGAGGAACCCAGACCCGTGCCCCCATGGGAGCAGCTGTCACAGAAAGCTGTGACAGTTCAGGATGCACCGATGAACACCTTTGCCATGGAGGAACTCTGAGGGCCAGATCTGCCCTGCCCCACACCACCTTCTCCCCTGTTCGGCCACAGCCAGGTCTCACCCATCCGCCCGCACAGTGAACTACCCCCAATAAAACCACTCACAACCAAAAGTATGTGTGTAAAACTATTTATTTAACAAAACAGGGGTTGGGCAGGGAAGGGCTGGGGATGGTTAGGGGATGAGGAAATGTAGGGGGTGTCTGGGGGGGAGGGCCATCAACTTGGAAGGGGGAGACTGGGGGAAGGGGGTGGGGGAGTCTGGGTGGCGGGGGGTCCTTAGGCGGGGCCTGTGGGGCAATCCAGGGGTGGTGGTGTTCCCCGCCCCTGCCTATGGCCGCCCTGGGTCCGGGGTCGCCTCCGGAGAAGGCCATTTGGAGGACCCCATGCAGCAGCTGGAGGGGCCATGTGCTCTACCAGCTGGCAGATGCTGCCTGCAATGGCTTCAACCACAGTGGGCAGGCGGTCACAGAGGCGCTCGAAGGCCTCCGCCTGCCACTCGATGGCCTGCACTTGCCGCTCCAGGGTGGCGACCACCCAGTCATCCGCAGCTGTCACCTGCTACAGCAGGCGGAGGGCAGAGTCCTGGCGCCTGGCTTGGTCTTGGCGTCATGCCTGGGTCGATGCCTCTGTCCGCTGCCCCAGCTCATCCAGGCTGTTCAATATCTCCCCGCGCGTCTGGGGGACCCTCTGTGGTGGTCTCGGGCTGCCGTGTCAGGTAGGTGGTGGTGCATGGCGAGCGGCTGGGCGACCTGTTGGAGGGAAGCAGAAAACAGAGTTGGCCCCTGCTGCCTGCTGGCCTTGTCTATGTGCAGCCTGTCTGCAGCACACACCTCTGCACTGACTGTCAGCAGGACTCAGGATCCTGTGGGACATTGCCCTGGGGTAGGGCTAGCAGATCCCAAAACCTGGAAAAGAGGACAGGGAAGTACAAAAAGGCGGACATTGGAGGACACATGGGAGAAAATGTAGTATGAATGTAATATTCTTCGTTTTTTTTTTAGGGGGCCCTGGGACACTTCCCTTAAAAATAAGTATTCTATGGCATTACAGGATACTTCAACCCCTATAGTAAAAAGCCTGACAAAATGCTGTATTTTAAAATGCCTGCCAGACAGAAAATGTGAGGATAAACAGAAGAACACAAAGGTAAAAAGAATACCATGTTCTCCTTTTGCCTGACATCTGGTAACCATACCCTGGAGGCACACATACTAGTGGTATGCTCTAGGGAGTCTCCCAAGGCCACTTGCCAGTGGCGAGGCCTGCATGCTCTCCACCCCGCCCAAGATGCGGCTGCATCTTTGACACCCAGCCCCCTATTAACCAACCCCAGGCACACAGGGGCCTGTGACCCTGGTGCCACCTGTCTCTCAGGTACCCGTGCCCATGGGAGGGCCTCTGCACCCACCGACCCTATGCTCTACCTGCCCCAGTGCCCACCCCTGTACCCCCTCACTGCCCATGACCTGGACAGGCCCAGTCCTGTGTGCTTCTGCGGGAGAGGAAGACTCACCCACAGGGGCTCCAGAGGTCTAGCGCAATGTCCCTGTGTCCATCTCGGACTCCCCAGGGGCTGGGATGGTCCTCAGGCCCCTGCTCCTCTGCGCTGCTCTCCTCATCTGGGGCAGGGAACAGCTTGGGGGTCCCTGGTGCGGCCTCTGCTGCTGGCGGCAGTGCGGCAGAAGGCTGCCCAATGTCCAGGGACACCTCGGACTCGGTGTCTGCTGCCTCAGGGCTGGAGGAGGAGCTGCAGTGCCGGCCGGTGTCGACGGCCTCAGCTGGCAGGCCACTGGGCTCTGGCCCCAGGAAAGCATGGAGCTCGTCACAGAAAGGGCAGGTAGCACTACTACCTACCCCCTGGAGCTCTCGCACCTCCCTGGTCCAGGCATGGTCCTGCCTGAGGGCCTTTATTTTGGAGCGCACCTGCTCCATGGTGCGCTCGTGGCCCTCAGCAGACAGCGCTGTGGCAATGTCCGCATATATGTCCTGGTTCCGGTGGCTCACCCAGAACCGGGACAGGATGTCCTGCCTCCTCCAGATGCTGAGGAGGCACTGGACCTTCTCAGCAGTCCAGATGGGGACACGGCGTTGCCCCCCTGGGGCACCGGTGCCACGTGCTGCCATGCCTGCACAGGGCTCTGGGCACGCTGGCAGGCATGCGTGGAATGGGACTTCCTGCTTCCCTTGGGTGCTGTGCACCCTGGGAAGGAGGTCAGGACCGTTATTTCGAAACAAGCATTGTTTCGAAATAACATGTCTGAATGACAGTTATTTTGAAACGACTCATTTCAAAATAACTGTCGTTTCAAAATAATATGTCCCAACGGCATTATTTTGAAATGAGTCGTTTCGAAATAACCATCGTTTCAAAACTAAATTGGTTTAAGCCGTTTCGAAATGACGGCTCTTGTGTCGAAACGACGGGCTCCGTCGTTTCGAAAGAAGAAAACGTCATGTGAACATACAGTTTTTTATTTCAAGACAACCTGTGTTGTTTTGAAATAAAAGATTCGTGTGCACATACCTTTTGTTCCTAGAGTCCAGAACCCAGTGCAATATAGGTTACAGCTCAGCCAACTCTTAATAATTTTACCATGAGTCTCATGGTCTTTTGTGGAAAGCCCCAGCTCTTAGAAATGTGTGATTAGGTCAAAGTCTCAGCTTTCATTTACAAAGATAATTAAATTTGTAGCCCTCATGGTTATATAGAAAAGCTTGAGAACAGGACCCAAGTGTAACCCAATAACTCAGAAATCCAAAGGTCAACAGAAAGAACTCAACATATATCATTTATTTTTTTTTTCATGATTTTTAAGTTACTATCATGTTCTGGAGGAGATCTAGTTACTGATTTTTAATGCATGGAGTTGGCAAGATAGCATGTCATGCAAACACCCTTACATTTGCTATTTATTATTAGTAATAATACATTAATAATTATTATTCATAGAATCATAGAATCATAGGGTTGGAAGGGACCCCACAAGGTCATCTAGTCCAACCCCCTGCCAAAAGAAGCAGGACCACTCCCATTAGATCATCCCAGTCAGTGTTTTGTCCAGCTGGGACTTGAACACCTCCAGAGATGGAGATTCCACCACCTCCCTAGGCAACTTATTCCAATGCTTCACCACTCGCCTAGTAAGGAAGTTTTTCCTAATATCCAGCCTGGACCGCCCCAGCTGTAACTTGAAGACATTGGTTCTCGTTCTGCCCTCTGTTACTACCGAGAACAGTCGAGCTCCCTCCTCCTTGGAGCAACCCTTCAAGTAGTTGAAGGTTGCTATCAAATCCCCCCTCAGTCTTCTCTTCTGCAGGCTAAATAAGCCTAGTTCCTTCAGTCTTTCTTCATAGGGCTTGTGCTCCAGCCCTTTGATCATTTTGGTTGCCCTCCTCTGGACTCTTTCTAATTTGTCCATGTCCTTTTTGTAGTGGGGAGCCCAAAACTGGACACAGTATTCCAGATGTGGCCTCACTAGTGCAGAATAGAGGGGAATGATCACATCCCTCGATCTGCTGGTAACACTTCTTCTGATGCAGCCCAGTATGCCATTGGCCTTTTTAGCAGCAAGAGCACACTGCTGACTCATATCCAGCTTCCCATCCACCATGACTCCCAGGTCCTTTTCTCCAGTGCTGCTATTTAGCTGATCACTCCCCAGCCTGTAGCAGTACATGGGGTTTTTTCATCCCAAGTGCAGGATTTTACACTTATCCTTGTTGAACCTCATGAGATTCCTCTTGGCCCACTGCTCCAGTTTGTCTAGGTCTCCCTGAATCCTGTCTCTGCCCTCTAGGGTGTCTACCGTTCCCCCCCAGTTTGGTATCATCTGCAAACTTACTAAGTGTGCAATCTATCCCATCATCCAGATCATTAATGAAAACATTGAACAGAACTGGCCCCAGGACCGACCCCTGGGGCACACCACTTGTTACTGCCTGCCAACTTGACATGGAGCCATTGATTCCTACGCGCTGAAACCGTTGTTCTAGCCAGTTTTCTATCCACCTTACAGTCCATGCATCTAACCCATACTTCCTTAATTTGCCAATGAGAATGCTGTGGGAAACCGTATCAAAAGCCTTGCTAAAGTCAAGGTATCTCACATCAACGGCTCTTCCCGCATCCACAAATCCAGTCATCTCATCATAGAAGGCGATGAGGTTGGTCAGGCATGATTTACCCTTGGTAAATCCATGCTGACTATTCCTGATTACTCTATTTTCCTCCAAGTGTTTCAGGATGGATTCTTTGAGAAGCTGCTCCATGATTTTTCCAGGGATTGAGGTGAGGCTGACAGGTCTGTAATTCCCTGGATCGTCCTTTTTGCCTTTCTTGAAGATAGGTACTATATTTGCTTTTTTCCAGTCCTCTGGCACCTCCCCTGTTCGCCACGAGTTTTCAAAGATAATGGCCAACGGTACTGCTATCTCATCAGCCAGCTCCCTCAGCACCCTCGGATGCAGTTCATCCGGCCCCATGGACTTGTGCACATCTAGTTTCTTTAAGCAGTCCCTAACCTGACCTTCTGTCACCAAGGGCCTCTCTTCTTCTCCCCAGTCCCCCGTACCTAGTGTAGTGGGCTGGGAGCTGACCCTGCTTGTGAAAACAGAAGTAAAAAAAGCATTGAGCACTTCAGCTTTTTCCTCATCCTCTGTCACGAGGATGCCTGCCCCATTCAGTAAGGGACCTACACCATCCCTGATCCTCTTCTTGTTATTGATATACTTGTAGAACCCCTTCCTGTTATCCTTCACATCCCTTGCTAGTCGCAACTCCATTTGTCCTTTGGCCTTTCTGATTTTATCCCTGCAGTCCCGAGCAATGTCTTTATATGCCTCCTTAGTCATCTGTCCTAGCTTCCACTTCCTGTAAGCATCCTTTTTATGCTTCAGCTCAGTGCAGAGCTCTCTGTTAAGCCACAGTGGGCGCCTTCCACATTTGCTGTGCTTTCTCCTTATCGGAATTGTATCTTCCTGTGCCCTTAGCAGGGTTTCTTTAAAATGCACCCAACTCTCTTGGACACCTTTCCCCTTCAGATCAGCCTCCCAAGGGATCCTGCCCATCAGTTCCCTGAGGGAGACAAAATCTGCTTTTCTGAAGTCCAGGGTCTGTGTTTTGCTTCTTTCCTTCTTTCCTTTAATCATCAACTTGAACTCAATCATTTCATGGTCACTGCTACCCAGGCTGCCATTGACCTCTACTTCCCTGATAAATTCTTCTCTATTTGTGAGCAGCAGATCGAGAGGCGCAAGGCCCCTAGTTGGTTGCTCCAGCATTTGTACCAGGAAGTTGTCCTCAACACTCTCCAGAAACTTCCTGGATTGCCTGTGCACTGCTGTATTGGCCTTCCAGCAGATGTCAGGGTAATTGAAGTCCCCCATGAGAACCAGGGCCTGTGCTCTAGAAACTTCTGTTAGTTGTACACAGAATGCCTCATCCACTTCCTCCTTCTGATCTGGTGGTCTGTAGCAGACACCTACCACAACATCCCCCTTGTTGCTCTCCCCTCTAAACTTAACCCACAGACTTTCAACTGGCTTGTTTCCACTTTCATAATGAAGCTCTGAGCAGTCATAGAGCTCCTTTACATATAGTGCTACTCCTCCCCCTTTCCTTCCCTGCCTGTCCTTCCTGAACAGTCTATACCCATCTATTGCAGAGCTCCAGTCATGCAAACTATTCCACCACGTCTCTGTTATCCCAATCATGTCATAGTTCTTTGTCTGCGCTAGTGCTACCAATTCCTCCTGCTTGTTTCCCAGGCTCCTTGCATTTGTGTATAGGCACCTAAGATACCCAGCTGATTGCCCTACTTTCCCATTTTGACATTCAATTCTATTGTATCTACCTCCCTGGATTTTCTTTTGGTGTTGACCTCCCCCACCTGCCTCAGGCATTAGGGCTTCATTAGAGCATCTAAGAAAGTTATTTGATTCCCCCCCGCATGTTCCAATTATCCTCTCTTCTATCCCTGTAGTTACAGTCCCGGCACCCCCCAAGTTCCATCCCATCCCCCTGGTCTCCCACATAGTCACTTACCTGTGGGCTTTGGTCTCCTTCCCCCTTCAGACCTAGTTTAAAGCCCTCCTCACTAGGTCAGCCAGTCTGCGTCCAAATACGCTCTTCCCCTTCCTAGAAAGATGGAGTCCATCTCTGCCTAGCAGTCCTTCTTCCTGAAACAGCAACCCATGGTCAAGGAAGCCAAAGCCCTCCTGACGACACCATCTTCGCAGCCAAACGTTCATCTCCAGGATGCATCTGTCTCTGCTCAGGCCTCTACCCTTGACCGGAAGAATCGAGGAGAACACCACCTGTGCTCCAAACTCCTTCACCCGCGCTCCCAGAGCCCTGAAGTCGCCTTTGATCTGCCGAGGATCACCTCTCGCAGTATCATTGGTTCCTACATGGATGAAAAGCATGGGGTAGTAGTCAGAGGGGCGGATGATTCTCGACAATCCCTCCGTAACGTCTCGGATGCGGGCACCTGGCAGGCAGCATACCTCTCGAGAGATCTTGTCAGGGCGACAGATGGGTGCCTCCGTCCCCCTCAGAAGTGAGTCCCCAACCACCACAACTCTACGTTTCCTCCTAGCTGTGGTGGCTGTGATCCTCCCAGCCTCGGGGGTGCATGGCCTCTCCTGTTCCACCTCCTTCACCGTCTCTAGCACCGCATAACGATTCTTCACCACAACAGAGGGTGGGTTTTGGGCAGGGGTGGAGCACTGCCTACCGCCAGAGGTAACCAGCTGCCAGTGTCCTCCCCCTGCCACAGGCTCCCCATCCAGCTCCAGTGTTGTGGCAGTAGTCTCTGGTACCTGGTCAGTGCCCTCCTTCTTGCACTTCTCCTCGTGGATGCTGTCGAGGAACTTCTCCAGGGTATGGATACTCCTAAGCCGAGACACCTCCTCCTGTAACTCTCCCACCTGCCTCCTGAGAGATTTCACCAGCAGGCACCTGTCACATCGATTCATCTCCCCAGCCTGATCGTTGGAGACAGGGAACTGCAGGCTGCAGTCCCTGCAAGTCCACACCAGGGTCTGGGTAGAGATATCTATGGTCAGGATGTCTGTCTGGCTACAGGCACAGGTAGAAGAGACAGAAGGGGTGCTGGCAACAGTGCGGCTCCTCTTCACCATCGTGGTTTCACAAACTCCTCCCCAAACTCCCTCCCCAAATTGAGCATTTATATCATGGTAGCATGTGCAGGCTTCAACCAAGCTGGGCCTGGCTGTGCTGGGCACTCTGAGCCAGTCACTGACAGTCTGTGACAGGGTCTATCAGGCCTTCTCAGCCCCTTGCAGGAGACATCAGTGCTCTTACAACCTCTTACTCAAGGAAAACCTACTGGGGCCAGGCTACCACCAAGGCTTAGTGCTTGAGAGACATACAAAGGCTAGCTGGAGGCACTGCCCCCTTGGGAGCCAGCCCACCATTTAAGAACACCTGCCTGCATCTTCTTGGGGCAACGCTGAGTGAGCCTGGGACAGCAGGGGCTCCCTAGTGCTATCCCAGAGGCAGACTGGGCCCTGGCTCGGAGCGCAGTGACCAAGCACATGTCCTTTCGTGCTCGTTCATTATTTTAAAGGGGAAAACAGCAAAATTCTGAGTTTGTGTAATGACTGATGCCAAGCTGCTAGCAATGACTCCACACAGGCCAACACACCTCATAACTGAGGCATGAGCTCCTGTAAGGCAGAACTAGAAAGGGGTGTGATGGGGCAGCCCCACCTGGGGCTCAGCCCTGGCTTCAAAGAGCTTGCAGTTTGAAAAAAAAACAAAACCAGCAGCCAGCTGAGAGAAAAAAGTGGAATCTGAGAAGGACAGGGCAGGGTATAGGCAGTTCTTCAAAGACAAACTAGGTATGGGTGCAATGCTTAGCAAATCAAATGCTGTCAGAACAATTCTCCATGTGCCCGGCATCAATCAGATGGCAAGTTCCTGCATGCTTTAGTTCTCAGGTGACTTAGGAGGAGGAGTTTGATGGCAGGTACAGTGGGAACTGAACGGATTCTGCTGCATGTAGATGGCAACGTAGCAACAAGTGCCAGGGGGAGGAGGGAGATGTGACTGAGGCTGACTTCACTGATGCCATTGAGAGGCCAACTGATGTCACAGTACAACGATAGATCATCTAAATGCATCAGGGCTAACCAGTGGAGAACTTTGAATGGAAATGTTGTGCCTGATCATAATACACACCTCTGTAAAAAATTCATCTTGCACAAACCAGAACTAATTCTACATGACCAAACAGTTTTGATCAGAGAAGTTCCACTTTGTGCCCATTTTTTTTCCACCATCCTAAAGGACCAAAATAAAACAAACACTGGTTAGGTATATCTAGTCATTCTCCAAGTGCCTCTTTTGCTCTGGTCTGCCTATCATCAGAGAAAATTGGTAGCTTTACCAAACCATCCAAAAGCAAAGTCTGAATGGGGGAGTGTCTTTAATTCTGCCAGCTCTTGGGCAGAGGGGACGTGATACAATTATTCAGAGGATGGGCACCCTTGCAGTCTGTTGCTCCTGTATACACCACAGGTGTGAATATTTGAACCCAGCTTGCATTTTTGTTAGAGGATATGTCATGATAGAATGGAATGACAATGATGTGCAGAACAAATGAATAGAAAACCTGAAAGCTACAAGGCTTATGGTGAAACAAGCTCATGACACAAAACAATATAGGGGTCCTGACAAGTTCTGAAAAACTTTCCATATGCATAAAAGAGCTGAGCCATTCTAAATGCATGAATGGAACCCGATGAATGGATGTTAATGGCTTATTGTAAAATAGCACTGCAGACTGACCAGATTATAATCCATATGGAGCCCTTTGTGCAGATTGTGCCTTGCTCAGCATCCTACTTGATGAATCTCCTGGTCATAGTTGTGTGAAACAGGAAGCCTGGTTTTTCTGGTAATACAGGGATCCATAACTCCTACTGCTCTTTCCCCTTGGCAATGGTAAAAATGTATGGCTCTGATTCAGGGCCACTCTGAACCTCAAATGAAAAACAAGAATGGTAAAGCAATAGTCTGAAGGGAGGAGACTACAGCATGGTTTCTGGGTGACACCCACTTTTCCAGAATCTCCACAAGCCACCTCTCATCTGCCCCTGGCCCACTGTCTATACCCCAGGCTTGTGAGGGGTCCTTGGAAGGTGACCTTATGGCTGTCTCCATGGTGCCAGCACTAAGGGAATCCTCTCACTGTGGAAACATGTGCTGTAAAGGTTTCTTTAATCCACCGTGGCCCTTTTCCCCAACATGAAGGGGTCTACGGGGGGTGAGTCTAGCTCTGATCTGTCCAGAACAGCCAGAAGAGCTGCTGCGCTGGGCAATTTAGAGTTCACTGGAGTTCAGTAAAAATTGCATGAGCTTTGTCCAAGGAGCAGAAGGTGGTATACACCTCCCGGACTATCTTTGTGGGCCAGCAAAAACTCCTTGGAGAATCACTTGAGGATGCTTGGATTAAATTCAGGTTCTTGTCCCACACTCATCCCTGCAGTATCATAGTCCCTTCCCTAAGTTCAGTCAGTCATATCACTAACACCTTCCACTTCCAGTTTATTCTTTCTGCCCCATGCACGACTCATCAAGGCTTTTCTTTTCTAAGAAAGGTTCTGCTACAGATTCTGCCCCAGGAAGGTGAGTGCTGTAAGAAGGGTTACAGGTGAAGAGATGATGTTTGGCTTGTACACCAGAGATGAGACAGAGTTCTAGATATAGAAATGTGCAGTAACTGTGATTTATCTAGTTAAATCAGTGGGGTTACACCAGAATGGAGCTGGTTAAAGACAGAGTAGAAATGGGCCTTGTGATATGGCAAAGTCAAGCATCTACCAAGTCTCATAATCCTGTCTTTGCTACAGGCGAATACCTTCACTGATGTGTTAGGCCCTGCTCTTATATCAAGATACCCAGTGTAGACTCTGGCATCAACACGAAGTCCTGCTAGGTTCCATGAGGCTCTGCACGGGCACAAGTGTCAGAACTAGTGGCTCCTGATGTTTCAAAGATCTGTCAAACACCAGGGGCACAACTGCTGGTCAGGAGCACAAGTCACAGACGCAAAGCCATCCTTTCCAATGCAACAATTTCAGGCATGTCGCTGGCCAAAATGTTCACACCCTGATTTGGCTTCATGCTACAGTTACAAAATGCAAACACAATAATGCATTTATTCTCTGTTTCCTTGGTTTGAAAAACCTTCTCAATGCAGAGATGTTATACAAAGCTAAATGCTCTTTGCATTAAGAATAGGTAATTATGGGCTAACATTATATTTTTATCCAGTGTAGGAAGATTTTCTCTAATGCTGAAAACTCCAGGAAGGGAGCCGACTTATAGTCATTGGGCTCTGATATTAAAATAAATGGCTTGGCTATGGAAATATCATAAATGTTACTAAGCCACATACTGGAGGCTTGAGGTAATGCTCTCCCCATTGTCCTGACATGCTTGTGCAGCATCTAGCTAACCCTTGGCTTTTGTTTCCCACAGGAAGCTGACAGCATGGCTATCCTTGCTTCACGGCTCCTAGGGTTTAAAAAAAAAACTTTCCCCTCCTGAATCACAATGTGCTTTTGCCAGCCAATTATATTTGGCTTCCAAACTGTTTACTCTGTGGTTCAATGTGGTTCCTTCTTTTTTATTCTTTTTTTAAGGAGCCTCCTGTGGACACCAGTATAGAGTTTAATTAGCAAATAAACAGGGTTCCCGTTTTGTAGACCTAGACCCTGCTGAACTATACTCTTGCACCACGACTTTGATTTTACAAAGGCTTATGCCAATTTACACAGCAGGCCTGACTAACCCCCAATGAGACTTACATGCCTAAAAACCTTCATCAATTGGGCTGCTGTGATTAGTCCCATTGGAGTCAATGTGCCTTCTCACTTGCTTAAAATTAAGAATGTTCATAAGTTATTGAGGTATGGGGGCCTCTTTTTATTCCTGTGCTTCATTCATACCCACAGCATTGCCACAGCAGTAAGAAAGGACGACTGGTCTGGGCCTGCACGTGTGGCTTCCTTTCTTGGTTTGCTTGGTTTCTTGATTTGCTGTTGCTGTATGACCTGATCCCATGTCTTACACTCCCCTGCATTTATTTTCATCACATTCTATAAGTTCACCCTCTTCAAAGTGTCTGACAAAGTGGGATTTTCTCTCACGAAAGCTCATGAGATAAATAAACCTGTTAGTCTTTAAGTGCCACAAGACTCCTTGTTTTTTGGGTTTTTTTTGGCTTTACTAGACTAACACGGCTGCCCCTTTGGAACTTCCCTTCTTGGCTCGCCCATAGAATTCATGAACATCCTTGGACAAGTTGGGTAACATTTCATACTTGGGGGACAACTAGAACTCCTTTCTTCCATCCTGTTTCTACTCAGAACAGGGAGAAATGAGAGCATCTCCTATTTCTGAAATGCTGTCCACTTAAAGAATGAGGCAGAAACAGGCTCCCAATATCAATAGCAACTTGCATCAACTTTGGGTCTCATTCCACAAGATGCTGCTGCTTCCCTTTAAATCCTACCAGAGTCAATGAGGTCTCTTGACTCCTAGCAGAACAAAGCCATTAGCAACAGCTGCACGCTGGATTTAACAGCTTTGATTTGTTTCCTCAACACTCAGGGAGCATCCGCACTACAAACTTACTGTGGCAACCATATGCTGATATAAGTTAGGTCAACTTAGTTACATCACTTGTGTGTGGCTACACTTTGCTCCTTGTGTTGGTAGTGTTCATGGTCACCAGGAGCACTTAACTTGTAGTGATTATACTGTCAATGCGAGTCCTGTGAGATGGCTTCAGCAACAGTTGATTTAAGCAACACAGTGTCCACACTGCCACCTGATGCTTATGCGGTACTGACCTAGCTACATCAACATGCTGACTCCACCTCCATGAGGGGTGTAGGGTCAAAGTTTGGTGGTGAGCGAGTATATCAGCAGGAGTGAAATTTTAGTGCAGAGACTTACTGAGTTAGGTTGATGTAATCTGCCTTATGTTGACCTAAATCTGTAATGCAGACTGGGGGTTAAAGAGGTTCACAGTGACAAAGGACTCAGCACCTCTGAATAAATGGCCATTCTCTTCTCTTTAGGCATCCAAATGTGACTTTAGAGGACTTACTTTTGGCATGCAGCACAAAAAAAATGTGACCTTAATAGGCCTATCACTGAATAAACCAACAATACAGTAATAAATATAGTCAATACAGTAATAAAAACAATACCTGGCCCCAAGATGTTCCTTGCTGCAGTATCTGTGGGGACCCACCCAGAGCACTCAGATAAATGGAACAGTTCACCCCTCCCACAGCTATTGGTTCAGGCACTTTGCAGACTCAGGCATACGTTGTTCTGTCAGTTACGTTTGGATCATGTTTTCAAGCTTTCCTTCCCAACCATGAGCCCTAAAGCCATAACTTAAAGTAAAATAAAATAAAATAAAATAAAATAATAATTATAAAAGGAAGAGAAAAAGAAGAAAAAGAAACAATGAAACCAAGATTCTGAGGTTATCACCTGACTGCAGGAGCTGGGGTCCTAAGCTTGCCTATGCATTTATCTGGTCCTGCCCACTAGATCAGAACTGAAACACATTGAGGGGTGACATGTTGCTCCAGCTTCTTGGAACTCACCCCCTTGTTGCTGAGTCTTTAGTTCTTTTTAAATCTAAACTTAAGACTTTCTTGTTTCTAAGGCCTTTCCTCACATGACTTGCTGCCTCTTTTGGATTGTGCTCTCCAGTGGTTTTGCTTGTGCTCTTTGTAAGTTACTTTCACTCAGTTCAGCTTCATATGAAAAGTACATAGTTTTATTTATAGCTCTCTAGCTCTGAAACTACATCCTTCATTAGAGTGGCTGTGTACTTCAGCCATTTTTAATGGATATATATAAGGAAATTTAAATTATTCACACACATAGAGGGCCAGTGTGAATTGTCATAGCTATGTTGTTCTTTCTTCTTCAGGCAGAGAGAAGCAGAGACATAGTCACAGGTCTAAAGTTATTCCTAATGTGACAATGTTGACATCACTGGAGTTCATCAGAGGTAAATATTCCTCAAGACATTTTATACAAGTGACTGATTGTCTGTCTACCTAATCTGCTAAGTGACCCACACAGTGGGGTGCCAGTCCATCACAGAGGATTCTACATACTATGATAATACAAATAATAAATTCCAAAGAGGCATCCAAGTTAGTTTAGTTCAGCAAAACAAACAAGGAGCCTTGTGGCACTTTTAAAGATTAACAAATTTATTTATCACATGCGCTTTCATGGGAGAAAATCCCACTTCATCAAACACTTGAAGATGGGGAACTTACAGAATGGGAGGCAAATATTTATAATTTTAAATATATTTATTTTCTACCACTCTGTAAATTTCACATCTTCAAGCATCTGACAAAGTGGGATTTTCTCCCATGAAAGCTCATGTGACAATACTTAGTCTTTAAAAGTGCCATTAATAATAAAAATATCCATCCATTCATCCACAGTAAAGTGCCTATTGCTTTAGTGTCTAAGCATCTCTGTTTTAGATTAAAGCAACTGAAGTTAAAGTTATTGTTGCCTCTCCTGTATATATAGATCCAGTGTGAAATCCTGGCTCTGCCAATGTTAAAGGCAAAACTCTCACTGACTTCATTGGAGTCAGGCTTTCACCCAAAGTTCTCAGGATTTAATTTGCCATAAAAATTCAAGCTGAAACTTGATGTTCAAGATTGTAGCCAGGGGGTGACTTTTTACTCAGTAAAAATCGTTCTGCATGTTTTTCAGTTGTATGAGTGTTTAAAAAAAAACAGTACCCCTTAGTTTAACACTTGTATAAAACAGATTCAATGTAAACAATATAATTTCACCTCAATTAGTGTAGTCTATATTTTAGCCCAGTCCCGTGTGGTATTTGTGAAAATAACATGTTATGATATTTCAATCTGGAAAGCTGTTTCTACTCATATGAAAGAGACAGAAGTAGTTACAGATTATTATTTATACACTTTTTTAATGAGTTTGCGGGTATTTCCTTGCAGAGTTGTCATGCCTCTTGTGGTGATTTGCTCAGAAAACCTTATCCACTGCTACTCATTATCTAACTCTATAAACTCCTTTCTGATGCTGGTTTAAATGTTAACAAGCTGTTCTGCATGAGGGAGTACAGGAATCAAAATGATTTTGCAAAGGGGAAATGGGTGAAAATGTTCATTTTGTTCCAGGGTAAAAAAAAAAAATCCCTTATTTCTCAGGGCAGGTTCTCAGCTTGGTTTTTAACTGCTTTCCTGCAGGCTCCTGCCACTGCTGATTAATTTTTAAACTGGCCTGCAAAGGAGACATGTGGCATTGAACCAGAATTACTGGGTTTGCTGATGGAAGCAAACACACTGATTATTGGCCTACATCAGTGAAACACTACTGATTTGTTATTAATGACTAGTGTTACAGTAGTGCTGTGAGACCAAGGCCAAATGGTGTTAGGTTCTGTAGCCTGTACAAACAGAGTTTCTCTTCCCAAACTCCAGCGTAATGGGGGAATCAGCAGGCCCCAGGACAGTGTATGAAACTGGACATTTACACACAGTAGGGAGCTCACCAGGGGAGATATACTAGAAATCTTCCAGTTGCACAAGACAAACGCTACCCTGGAGAAGAAGAGGTTAAGGAATGGCTCTGGAGCTAGGGGGCCCCATCTCAGTGCTCTTGCACAGCCTGCACAAGCTGGGACAGGAGCACAAAAAAGAAAGCAGAGGCACTCAGCAGCAGGCAGATAGAGGAAGTAAGCTGTCCTGTGCTTTGAGCTGCTGGGCAGAGGCTGTGCAGAACCTCTGCTGCCTGAGAACCACTCAAGCTGACCTGAGCACGGGAGGGGTGGGAGATCAGAAACTTTATTTTTGTGTTTAGTCATTTGCTGTACTCTGGGAGGGCCACAGTGGCACGTGGTCCAGGGAGGCAGCTGCATAACACTCCAAGGTGCAGGGTTTAGCTGCCTACCAGTGGGTCCTGGACTGAAGCCTGGTGGGAGAGGGTGGAACCAGGTTCCCCCTCCCCCCCTGAAGTGTGCCCAATGACAGAAGCTTATCACTTCATGGGGCGCCAAGTTGGGGAAGACCTTGAAGGTACAAGGACCAGGCCCGCTGAATCAAGGGAGAAGCCCTGAATCCTTGATGGCTTCTGAAGACTTCCCCGCCATGGAACTCTTTATGTGCACACTGGAAGTGGTGAATTTGAACTTGGGACCTGGCTGGCAGACTGAGTGGCTAAGAGGACAGAGTTCTAAAGGGTGGAAATATGGTGAGAAACAGGAATGACCAGAAAGAAAACAAACTGTCCCAGCACTCCATCATTAGTAGGTGGCATTTGCAGAGGGTGTTCCCCTTCACACTTGGCTATGGAAAATCAGCTAAATCGCCATAAAATAATAGCACATGTGAGATACACAGCAGCATAATCCTGGAGGCCTACATCTTCCATGGCAAGAGCCAGAAATCTTTGGCATCAGGGCCAGACTCCTTATTAACTCCTTCTTCAGGCACAACTCCCATTGAGAACAGTGGACATTTTGTGTGGGTAAGAATGACCGGATCAGGTCCTAATTAAGGACTTCTGAGGCTGAGATTCTCCCAAGGGTGGAAGGATTCAAAAGACTAATTAAAGGAATTTGAAAACACATTAGTTTCAAAGCATGAATTTAAAACGGTTTCAGAGCCTAAGTGAGCTCCTGACCAGTGTGACCACGCTTCACCTCCTTTGTTTGTCTCTTCTAGTTTCCTGGTTTTTCAGTCACGCTGTCCAGTTTTATAGAATATTCTTGTCTGCTTTGGAGAGTAAAGATCCACAAAAACTGGGTAAATGGACTAGCAAAGGTCCAGATCCTGCAGAGTTTTGGCTAGTGCATAACGTTATACAGGTGAGTGTCCCTTTGCTTTTACTGGATTCCTCCTGTGCAAAGGTGGTGAGTCTCTGGAATACTGCAGCCTTCATGACTAAAGAGGGGAAATGGTGACAGGGACTAGACACCAAAAGCTCTCTAGTGCCTGACGGAAACAAACCAGGACAGAAGAAATGTAATTGTTTTTGATCCCCTTTCTCACAGTGAGGGGAATATATTGGGGTCCTGTAACAGTAAAACACTCAGACAGAAGTGGGATTGTATGACATTTAAACTAGAACGGGTCAGAAAATGTTTTATCTTTTTCTCCACAGATGATGTTGACTTTTCAGAGAAATAAAACATCCAACATTTTTCAGAGGGAAAACGAAGTTTCCCTATGGGTTCAGAAATCCTGGTGTGGTATCTTAGGAGGCTGCAAATTTTGGAGCCTTGTTCCTCTTTCTCCTCTATTATAGGATTTCTGGCTAGATCGACTGTCTGCCATGACACACCACAGCCTCCTTCTGCTGAGCTGCCCCAGTGTATCCTGAGGGCCCTGAGCAGGGATAGATTAAGGCTCCTCAGGGTCTAGAGGTGTCCACTTTTGTGCACCCCCACTGCAGTGGTGCCACGCCTGGGGTGGTACGGAGAGGTGCTCAGCCATGCTGGCCCTGAGGCCTGGCAGACCTGCCAGTCACATGGGGTAAACCAGCGCTTGGCGCTGAGGTCCAGCTGTTGCTGGATGAGCCTGTCCCTGCAGACCAGCCAGTCCCAGGAGTGTGACAGTCCAGTGCTTGGTGCTGGTGCCTGGCCAGCACTGGGGAGGGCCCAGCAGACCAGCCCATCTCCCATTTGCCAGGGCACAGGCTGGCAGCGCTCAGGCCAGCCAGTGCCTGAGTTATATTTGTGGGGCTTGAGGTGGCAGGCCTTCAGGGGACCCTAAATCCCAGGGCTGCAGCCCCTAAAGCCCATTTGTTAATGCAGCCCTGGCTCCAAATTACAACTCCCATAAGACAGTGAGGTGGCAATTCTGAATTGAACTGTTTTGGTTTTCAGCTAAAAACTGATAGCTTTTCAATCTGCATGTGGTCAACTTTTTTTGATGAACTCATCATTTTCCACTGAAAGCAGATGTTCTTTGCGAGAAGTAATCAGAGTTGAAAGCCCAGGAGTTAAAATATAATTTGGTGGGCCCCAGAACCCTCCTAAATTGGCAGGACCCCCTTGTGCTGGTGCGGCCCCCTTCACATCAGTGCAGGCCCCCAATGCACCCCAGCTACTTCCCTCCAAACACCTGTCCCCCAGCCCAGCTACTGTGCCCCACCCCAGCTACTGCCCCCAAATGCCTACCCCCACCCCAGCTCCTGCCCCCCGCCCCAGCTGCTGCTCTCGGCTCCTGTCTGGACTCTGGTCCCCCTAAGCTTTCCCCAGCCCCCTGCCATCCTGCACCACCTTCCCCCACTGCCCTGCACCAACCCCCTCCCCCACACCCTGTCCCTGCTGGGCCAGCTCACCTGCCCCCAGATGCCTCCCAGGGCCCCCTTACCTGGCCACGGAGTTGAGCGGCCTGGCCCCTACCCTGGCCCAGGCTGAGGCTCTGGCCCTAGGTCTGTTCTGACTGGGCATGCTCAGAGGTTCTGAGCATGCTCATTGAAAACAAGCTCAGGGCAGGAGATTTAAAATCTCCCATCTGGAGCAGCTTCCCTGCCCTGCCAGAACACCCCAGAACAGCCTTCCAGGGTCTGTTATTTTAGGGGCTCTGCATTCAGAACCCTAAAAATAGAATATGGAACCAGAACACTGTGTTCCAGGGTCCACTATTTTTAGATGGTGGGCCCCGGAATGCAGCATTCCAGCTCCATTTTCTATTTTTAGGGTCCCTGGAGCATGGAACCCCTAAAAATAGAGAGCCCCAGAATGCCATTCCAGTGTGTTCCAGCTTACTTTAACCCCTGTGAAAACCTAATGTTTGGCTGAAAATATTTTGGATGGATAGACAATTTTCCATCAGCCACCCTTTAAAACCATGAGGGGGGAGAACTTCTGAAGTTGTGAGCTGGAGTCTTGTGCCCGCAACACAGGGGTGGTTGAAGGCAGTTGTGAAAAATTTGGGTTGTCAGCATGCTGTGTTAACACTTACATTCTCCAAGGCACAGTGAAATGATATTGCACATATACACTAAGCAAAAATGTCTTGTGGCCAGGCAGAGCTCCAAACTGGTTCTATAAAGAGCTCTGTATTTGATTAATACACCTGTATTTACGTATCTGCGGTGTGGAGGTGGCCTTATGTGATCCATATTAGCTCACCAGTAAAGACCTTTCCTCCCGTTTTTATTCAGTGCATGCCCACTGTTGGATTACTAGCTGGTGATTGCACTTCAGTACTCTCCAAATACCCTAGTGGCAGAGTCACAAGTACCCAAAGTTTGACCCATTTTGGCAGTCAACAAACCCTAAAGACTAAGGTCCCCTCCCTAAACAGGGCCAATGTGCAGTTTTATTTGTGATGCACTGACTCCAATGTGTTCTTGTTTCCCTGGAGGGAGCAATCCCACTAACGTCTTTACTCACTCAGAGTCTGAAGCAGTTTTTCAAGTTACCTTTGTCTTGTACTGAAACAGTGGTTCCTGCATTTGTGCTGAACTTGTTCCTGTCTCCTTGCTGTCCCTAGCTGCCTGTCTCTGCTTGTTTCCTTACTTTCCGGTCAGTCAGCCATGAGAGCTAGCCTGTCTGGCTCCCTCCATCCTGTGCCATCTAATTCTGTCGCAGGTCAGTGGGAATGTTCTACACTTACGTTTTTTGGGATTCTTCCCAGGGCTTGACAGTTTTGTTCCTAGCAGCATTGGTGGACAGAAGGCACCCTTGCTTATGCATAAGGGTGAGCAGACTAGAGTTTTGTGATCCGGCATATGATAAAGCAGTAGTAGGCTCTCTTCTGAGCTTGCCTGCACCTCTGTAATCAATCATGTTGACCTCAGTGGAGTTGATCTAGTCCTGATTTACTTTGGTTTATGACTTAATAACAGAACTGAACCTTCCTATGCCCACTTCCAGTAGGAACTGACACACGTTTGCCCACATTTCAAGAGTTCTGGATGAAGATGTTTTAGATGAATTACAGTGCTTATTCTGACCCCCTTTCCTGTTGGTAGGGGTGGCTAAGTGCTTGTAGGTTCAAGCAGGCATGAGCAGTGCACTCTGATGTCTGACTATACATGGGAGGATTTTCATACTGTGTCCACACATACATCATTATTTTGAAATAACTCATTTCGAAATGAGTTATTTTGAAATAAAGTCCTTATTTCTAAATAAGTTAATTCAGATTAACAGTTTGTTAATTTGAATTAAGGGAAAGCCTGCTTTCGAAATAGCCGTTGTTTCGAAATGGTTAGTTTGAAACAAGGCCGTTCAGACATGTTGTTTCAAAACAGTTGTTTCGAAACAATGGTGTTGTTTCAAAACAACGTGTCCGAACGCCATTGTTTTGAAACAACTGTGTGGACATACCCATAGAGTGTGTGTGTGATGGGTATGGCCTAGGGGTAGGGGCGCAAGTACCTCACTAGGTGCTTTTTCTCCTGCTCCTCCTGTGTCTGGATCCTCTGCTTAGACTACAGAAGGCCTCCTCTGTTTCTCTCAGTATCAGCCTTTTCTATACACAGACTGAACACCAGGCTTGATGGGCCCCTAAACTCCATTTAAAGTCTGGGGAGCTATATGAGCTCTGATTCTCGGAAACATCATATCCTTAGATGGAGAGATGAGAATATTGTCAAAATTGTTCCCCAAAACAGTGAACTTGAATGAATGTTCCATAATAGTTACAGAAAATGAATTTTGCATTCAAAAGCAGGAGTCCTCCACCACATGCCTGATATTACAGGAATATATCATGGGACTCATTTGTCAGTCAAAACGGCTTGAGTTTTGTCTTGCAAATGAAGAGTATATAAAGTGACATTTTCAGCAAACAGTTTATCAGTCATGCATAGGATTAAGTACATCTTTACAAGGCATTAGTCAAATCACAGTCGGACTTGTGATCATTATGAACTGTTTGCAGGCAGGTCGCAAAAAGAAAAAGGGTTCACTTAGGTAACCAACTTACAGGGAATAATTGAGATGCGTATGACTGTGCAAAGCCTTTTACAAATGTTAGATTATTATTATAAATGCTCTGGGGGGGGGGCAGAAGACAGGGTAGATATCCCAAACCTATGGTGTGTTCTCTAATTAGATTTCCCAAAGCCACTGACAAATGTGAACTCTTGCATCACTATGCCAGGCTTACCATGGAGTCTCAGAGTCAGACTGAACTTGGTGATGAAATCCATGCATTTAACAAAGTAGGATTTTCTCCCATGAAAGCCCATGCAACAAATAAGTTAGATAGTCTTTAAAAGTGCCATGGGACTCCTTGTTTGTTTTGGTGATAAAACATCACTTAAACCAAAAATTACATCATATCAAGTTGTTCCCAGTCCCAGGAGACCAGTGACTTAACCTACATGTACTGATACTCCAGATCTTACACCAAAGACAATAGTGGCAGTCAAGTCTATAGTAAACGAACTAGAGGTTTATTAGCTAGAAAAGAAAGTGAGAGTTATTGAGAGGTTAAAGCAGGTAAAAAAAAAAAAAAAACTACCAAGAGCTGAGTCCCTTTGTAATTCAAAATGGTAATGGTGCCAGCTTCCCCAAGTGCCAGTTCAGCAACAACTTTCAGGGTACCCAAATACTCTTTGAAGTCCTCTGCTTTACATCTGGTACACTTCCAAACAGGCCAAAGTTGAAGGAACTTTCCTTGGATCCGTATTTATAGCTTCATCTCACAGAAAACAAGCTGACAGTGACACTGCCTACGTGGGCTTTTCCTCTGATGCTGGTGAGTGAGCAATGCTCTCAGAATTTCTGACCTCCAGTCATCTCGCACAATGGCCATCTGCTTTGAAATTAGCCTCTTCATTCCACCAATCTTCAGTAGGCTTTGAGGGTTTATGTTGTTGCATTTACAAAGTAAAAGTTTGCTATTGCACGGTAAGAGATACAGATAAGTGAAAACAATGCAAAGAACATCCCAGTAGTTTTCATGAAATTTAAACACCCAGTACACATACACATTTAACAATTGCTTTGATCTATATTGGTGCACAAGCAAATTGGCCTGAATCCACTCTGACATGACTTGCTCTGTGTGTGCTGACTTATAGAATCAACATCTATTGGTACGAGAGATGAGATCTTAGAACCAGTGCCACTGACATGATTTTTCTTAGGGCCTTGCAGTTTTATCAGTGTGTTCTCTTCTGTATTCAGGTGTGCTGGGAAAGGAGAGGGCTGAATTCCAAGCTTCTTCCTGTCTGACACAACCTCACTTTTACAGCATTTTCTGGGTGACTAAGATGGGAGAAGATGGACTCTTCACTAGGGTTTGCAAAACCTTTAACATGGGAAAAGACTTGTTTTTTTGATGAAACAAACTTCTGCAGAAAGGGCCAGAAACTTAGGACAGATCAACATGCCTGACTTTTTCAGCAGCAATTCAATGGAGGTATACAAGTTACTTAAAATAACCTGCATGTCTACATTTCGACCTCCCAATGCACAACAGGTCTACTGGGCTGAGACAAAGGAAGAGGCCTCCCTTCGACTAGCACTAACCGAGTTACTGGGGTGGTGTTTTAGAAGTCGACTTGCTGATTAGCTGAGCAGCTCTCCACAGACCCAATCAGATGCTGAGGAAGTTTGAACTGACGGTGGTGAATTTACCATTGTCAGTGAAGACTAGCCCTTACCATTGTTCACATAAAACTCAAATGCCACAGTTCTTCAGCCAAAACTGACAACTTTTCCATTTCTTGCTGAAAATACTAGGTTTTCAGCAGTTTGTTGATGACAAGGAGTGAGGAGGAGAAAAATGATAGAAAATGGGTGTCATTGTATCTATGTAGGACCATGGCTATCCCGTCTCTAAACTCTTACCCTAGTCCAATACCCCCACACTGAGGGACCACTGGAATGCTGGTTCCAACCTTCTCTTGTTCCAAGCCTTTCAATAAAGCCAAAGCTGCATTTGTTATCTTCTGTGGTGTGTTTGTACACGCTAGTTCCACCAGATGCATCAGCTAGCCACAAGAGCGTGGATTTGCTGCTATTCAGTGTTAGCTTGAGTAAAGTTAACATGCCTGTCTACCCAAGTTAAGAGGCTCCCAGATGCAATGTGAAGATTCAGGGTATGCACATCCAGTGACCCCATCTGGCAGATTTTGCACTGTTAAACACCCATAAGGAATAGAGTCCCTCCACTCCACGTGTTCATCTGGTGATGCCTGCCTCATCACAAAGTGTCATGACAAGTCACAAACCTCCAAATGTAATCAGCCTATTGCCAATAAAACTACAATGAGTGGGGCTATTCTTAAAAGCCTGGTCCCTGGAGTCATGTGATTATGAGCATCTCAGCATTCTATTCAAAAGAGTCAGTGTCTAGTCCTTACGGTTACAGTAAAACTGGAAAATATGATATCCTCTTTCCCCCAGGGCTAAAGCAGCAGAAGGTAAATGCAGAGCCCGAAATCTGTTTGACTTAACCATAATATTGCTTTTAAAAATATCTCATGATTCCAAGAGCCTGATTCATGGTTTTTGACCCTCAGGCTGCAGTCAAGAGAGGTCAAGCTAGAGAAGAAACACATGTCTGGAATCTTGATTTAAAATCTGAAACCAGCCCCCCCACCCCACACAAGACTCCTATTGAAGGGGGGATAAGACCCTTGCCTAGAACCATTCTGTTGCTAGAACGAAATTCCCCAGTGGTTCCCTTTAAGTGGATGCCCCATGTGCTCTTCTGTATGTGTGTTGGCTGAGCTCCACTGAGCAGTGGGGAAGGAGAACAGAACCATAGCTGTGCCCTCAGCTCTCACCACTGGGGTAGCCCAGTCCTCCCAGAGTACTTAATCTTCCCAGGAGGTGCAACCAAGGACACACATGATTTGGAATGTGACTTGCCACCTGCTGGGAAGCATGAATGAGGACCGTGCTTTGCAACCCCCCTCTGCACCTCCTTGGAGACACAGGCCTAGCCAGCCACAGTCTGAGTAATTACATGATCTGTGCGAGCTGGGAAGCCCAGGGTCAGAGATATTAAACCAAATAGTAGAGCCATGTGGGAAATTTCCCACAAACAGTTTTTGTTAGAAAAAGCCACACCATTGAAAACACAACTGTTGCCAGGAGAAGGTTGGCTTAACCAACCTTTTTAATCTGAAAAAAAAAATACTAAAAATTTTGAAATTCTCCAGGTTTAGAAAATGACCCTGTAGAAACAAAAAAGGTCAGAAATGATTTTTCGTGTATAATTTTAAGCCATGTACACTTTTAAAAAAATCTTTTTTGTCAATTTTGACCTCTTATTTCTAAGGAAATGTCTTGAAAATTTCAAAACAAAATCTTTCAGTTGACCTAAACAGCTTTTTTGGTGGGTGGAAGTGGAGGAAGGGTTAGCTTGTGACCATTTTTAAGACTGATTTTTGTCTTGATTTGGGAGGGGAAAATTTTTCAGCTGTTCAGGACAGAACACCCATTTCTCAGCCCCGTCTGTTCAGGAGTGTGGAGCAATGCATGGTTAGATAGCTGGGAAAGGGAATGGTGACTATGAACAGGGCCACCTTGGAGATTTGTGAGGAAAGCCGTAAAACTGGGCATTAGAGCAGTGAGGATTTTGAGGTATGGCAAGGTACCTAGCTCTCATTTTGTGAAAGGGAGACAGAAGGCCCCATTTCCTCTATTAATTCTATGGCTTTCTTAACTAGGGAGCTGGTGCAGCATTAACAGGAAAAGGGCCTAAAGCCAAAAATCACTTGAGAGGTATTTTATTACCATATTTTCTGTAAGGAAATTATGTTGTTTCTGTCTATACCAGGCATGGCCAAACTGCGGCTCGGGAGCCGCATGTGGCTCTTGAATGAAAAAGTGTGACTCGTGGAAGAATGTCAGCAAATCAGTTTAGTAGGTAAAAGTATATGGCTATGTGCCTCAGTGTGGCTCTTGAAGGTTTAATAATCAACTTGGGTGGCTCCTGAGTTCCATAAGTTTGACCACTCCTGGTCTATATAGAAGGAGCTGCATTATTGTTCTGATGAGCTGGCCCACTGATTGGCCACAGAAAGCTGAGCTGTTCCTTTTCTGGTTTCTTTTAATAAGGAATCTGGGGGGAGGGGCATCCTTAGCCCTTGGTAAAATGTTACAAGAAGCCATATTTAAATGAGGCACTGCTTATTCTAATTAATCCTAAATTCTTTTTGCATATTTAATGTGACCAATCACAATTAACCCAAGTTGCATACATTTCAAATGTTCCCACTGAATCTTTTCAGATAATCACCTGTTCTATTCTCTTCCCTGACTGGGCCCAAGAATGTCTGGCACAAAGCGTTATGTGGGTGAACTTACAAGTCTATCCATCCTAATGAGCAGAGTATGCTCTGGGGCTCCGGATTCTTACATTCTGTTTCTGGCTCTGCTCTGGCCTGCTGGATGGTCTTAGACAAGCCACTTCCCTTCCCTCTGCCTCAGTTTCCAAATCTACAAAATGGGCATAATGAGACTGCCATCCTTTGCAAAGTGCTTGAGACTTACTGATGAAAAGCACTACATAAAATCTGGTTGCTCTTATTCCTTTCCACCAATGATCACGTTTTT
Source organism: Podocnemis expansa (assembly GCA_007922195.1). Classification (NCBI taxonomy): domain Eukaryota; kingdom Metazoa; phylum Chordata; order Testudines; family Podocnemididae; genus Podocnemis; species Podocnemis expansa. Next base: position 47,242,591 of record ML681981.1, on the reverse strand, counting down.
GAGCTGCTATTCCACAAACACCTGTGCTGATGCAATTTGGTTGTTCATAGTGTTCAAAGGTATTAGGCACTCTATCTTGTACAGTGCTGTTCATCAGCGGACCAATCAGATGCTCACAAAGGAGGTCAGTATCATTTTACAAATAGGAAAACTGAGGCACAGGGAAGTGACAAAGCAAAATCACTTAACTAGGCAAACAAATACACACTGAAGATTGCTTGTGCAGTTCCTCCAGAGGTAACACCTAACCATCTTCATAAAGCATTCTGGGCTCTTCAGATTCTAAGGACTACAATAGTGCAGGCTGTGATTCTTATTAACGAATGCTAACAATTACTGTCATAAAAGCCACCTGATGGCTGCTGGAAAAAAGCAGCTTCTTCTGCCTTCCTGATCAGCTGTTTGTTCCAGGAGCCAGATTTGTTCTATTAAAAGTGTTTTCCTTGTGCCAAGGGAAATTCGCATGCACTCTGCCTGCCCACCTTTGACCCATGACCCCTGCTGGGTTATTTTGTGAACAGGCTTTTATTTTGCATGGTTCAGCGATTAGAAGCAGATCTGAATGGATGCTTGCTGGCACTCACTGTTTAATGAATGAGTGTGTGGAAAGAAGAGAGGTGCAATCACTAAGGGAGCTAAGGAGGTAAAAGCAGATGTTCCTCCTCCTAGGGCCGCCTTCTGTCCCTGTGCGTCTAGCTCTCATTGGCTGACTGGTCTACTTGCTGCTTGACTGACCAACTGTTGCCATTTAATTAGCTTCTAGAGGCAGGGTTTTTATAGATGTTGATAGGTCCCTAAATCCTGAGGTGCTGAGAATGACTATTAGCTGGGGTACTCTCCCAGGCTGTGGGAGAGCCCAGTCCCCCTGTGCCAAGGACTCTTAAATTATCCTATGCTCCGTGGAATGGCTTCAACAGGAGAACTGGGGATGGGACAGCTCAGTGGTAAGCGCTCTCCTTTGAGAAGGGGCAGATCCCAGTGCAAATTCATTCTCCCCCCCCATGAAAGGGGACTTGAACTCAGGTTTCCTACATCCCCATGAGCAGCATAGCCACTGGGCTAAAAGTTAGGAGGGAAGCAGCCCTCCTCTTGGGCTTCTTGCAAAAACCAGATGGGCACCTCACTCAGCAGGGGCTTGTCGCAGAGAATCCAGGCAGAGGGCAGAACTTATGTGTTTGGCACCCAACCCTAGATCTGCACTGCAATGATACATCTGCAGCTGGCCCAAATGAGCTAGGTGGGACTTGAACTGTGGGGTTGTTTAATTGCCATGTTGGCATGCAGGACTCAGGCTGTAGTCCAAGTTTTGGGGCTCTCCCACTTAGAGTGACCAGATGGCAAGTGTGAAATATCAGGATAGTGGGGAGGGGTATTAGGCTTCTATAGAAAAAGCCCAAATATTGAGACTATTCTTATACAATCAGTACATCTGGCCATCCAACCTCACAGCATCTTAGGCAGACTGGGCCAAAACTTCAATGCTGTGATTAAATAGCTCCTTCAACCAAGTCTCACAGAGCAGTCATGGCTGTCTAGTGGCCATGTAGAATAGACATACCCTCAGGGCAGGGCATTTCATGGCTGATTTTTTGGGAAGCCTGTTCTGAGGTGCCTAACTCAGATCAGTATATTCCAATGATTTTTCTGGGCTCCTATGTTTATCTAATCTAATCTAATTTAATCTGTTAATCTAAGATGATGCCTCTTCACTGGGGTCAGAGAGGAGGCTGATAGCGGATCAGGAACCAAACATGGATATCCTCCAGCCAAGGTTGATGTTCTAACCATTGGGTCAGCCTGCTCTCATTCTGGCTTCTCACCAGCCCTCTCTCAGACATGAATGCCATGTGTTGACTAGAAAAACATCAAACACAGTGAGCAGGTAAATCGGTCAATGTACAACAGGTCAGAGAAGTGTGATACCAAGTCTGAATCCAGACTCAGAAGACAGAAACACCTTCGTTCTACCTTCCTTTTGTAAACTGCCTATTCTCACCACCGGTCTCCTGATCTCTAGAGAAGGGATCATTAATCACCTAGTTAATGTGTCTGGTAAAGCATTGTGAGGCTGGAAAGTCCAATGGCTTGTTGATTTCCAGGTCAATTGCAGTTGTGAGATCAGTAGAAGCCTACCTCCGCCTCTGGTCACTACTTCTCAGGTTTCTCATTTGAGGCAGAGCAGGTTTCCGTCCAGACAACAGACCTGGGAGGAGCTTTCTTCACAGGGATAAGTCCTGGTAAGAAGAATTAATTTTCCCTTCATTGGTGGCACACCATCAGTCTCACTGGAAAGAACTATCTAGTTCTGTGGTGGCCACGAATGGGATGCCCAAACACAGCTGGGTCAACATTTCCAGAACTTACTCTGGACACAGGTACCCAGTTTTAGATGCTTACCCGTCTATAGTGCTTATATGGTTCCCACTGCCTTCACATCTGAGAACCTCACATCATCTCCACAGTATTTATCCTCACTGACTCAGAGGTTGAGAAACACTGTTATCTTGCTGTACAGATGGGAAGTCTAGGCACAGAACATAACTTGTCCAAGGACCCTCAGGAAGCCTGTGGCAGATCAGAGAACTGAACTCAGGTGAGCACACTAGCAAGTGGTCATCCTGCTTGTCGAACCTCAAGCAACGGTCACGTTCCATCCCATCTGAGTACAACAGGACCAAATCTTCAGATAGTATTTCTAAGAGTAATCGCATTAAGGCTGAGAGAGGAGTGACTGCTACTTACACAACAAGCAACATATAGGCAAAGCCCAAAAGAAAGTATCCAATCTCTTTCTTCCTACCTGCACACTCAAATTGAAAGCATTTTTTTAAAGCATAGTAAAGTCCACCTCTGCAGGACAAAACCACACACTTTAGGCCTAGTTTAAAAGGGGGCTATTCATGACTGTTCTAATTAGGTTACCCCACATACAAATTCAGCTTTAACAGTAAGCTACATGCCAGTCTGTGTATAGTAGGGGACCTCTTATGTCATCGGCTAGAAGTCATTTTTAATAGTCCACTCATTGCAAATAATAATTGCACCTTGCGTGTTGTTACAAATTACCAATGTTTGGCCAAGATTAACAGTGCAAATCCCAGGGCTTTTATATAATGATGTTTATGTGTGTCTCTGAAGAAAATGGTACACCAAGTACCCATTAGCTGTATTTGTCATACTGAGCGAACATTTGACAGAGTGAGCAAATTCCCACCCATTAGCAAAGACACACAGTTACTCTTGCAGAGACTTTTAAACTCCTTTTTGGCAACTACACAAAACACAGAGGAGAGGTTAGTCCTACACCCTGAAGCCAAAAGGGACCTCTGTGATTAGAGGCCAGAAAACTTCTCTCAAATAGTTCACAGAGTGTATGTCTTGTCTTAAAATAAATCTAATCTTGACTTTAAAATTGCTAGTGATGGAGAATCAGCCATAACCCTTAATCAATTGCTCCAGTGAGTAATTATGCTCAGTGTTAATTGACACGCATTCCATGCAGCTGCTGTAATTCTTGCAAACCCTAGTTCATCCAGGAATAACAACATAACTCGGAAATGCTTTGATGAAATTGCTCTAACAAAGTACTGTACAAATTTTAAGTCTCATTTAATTCAGCAGAGCACATAAGTGTTATGCTGGTTTTTATTTTTTTTTTCATATGGCTAAACTAAATCACAGAAGTTAATTGTCATCCTTAACTTGAAAATCACCTATACATTTAAATATTCTCTATTCTCCTACAGTTAAAACTAAAACCTAAGATTCCAATATCTAAAAGTAGAGCTGATTGACATACAGGATATTTTTCATTGAATAAAAATAATCCCATTGAAAAGTCTTTAAATAAAAAAAAATCACTTCCCACAGGAAATATCCAAACTAAACAAAATGACAGTGTTTTGCTTAATTTTGACATGAAAATTTGCATTCTGACTGCAGTCATTTTGTTTTGACTTTAAATGTTTATTTTGAGATCTTCAAAATAAATTAAGAAAATCTTTGGATCCTTTCTGCTTTGCTTTTTTTTTTTCCCTTCAACTTTTTTATCATTTTTCCACTGGAAAAAGGGAAGGGCCAGATGGACAATATGGAAACTAGGGAGAATACATGTTTGTTTACTGTCTTCAAACTAGCAAACTTTGACTGATCAAAGTGTGTGGAAAAACATCACTTTTCATATCTCTTCACTATTAACCAAATGAATTAAAGTTTACAAAAAGTGGAATTTTTCCCATTTTCCATACTTTGCTACTGTTTTCCAAAAATATTGGAAAGTGGGTCAAAGCCCATTTTGCGTGGGAATTTCATTTGCAGTGACTTATTTTGGACAAAACTGATGGGCAAAAAATGTTTCATTTTTGTGCTTTTGATCAGCTCTATCTAAAAGATTGCACAAAACAAACTTCCAATTTTTCAGTTTGTTTTAGTTGTACATCTAACAGTGCTTTGCATAAAGCTGGTTCCACTGTGATAGCCTGTTTAGATCTAAACCTGTAGAGAGAGAGAGAGATGTTTAAATTTGCAAACATCAAAACTGGTATTCCTACAAAACTACTAACTCATAGGAAATTAAGCATATCCATAAACACTTGTAGAATCAGGGGCGTTAGATAGTCATTAGTTTCCTTCTTTGTTTGGATCTTTTAAAAACTAAGAATGAGATTGCAAAAATAAAATAAAATAAAATAAAATACCTAGAATGCTTCAGGACAGCTGTTGGACCTGAAATGACATTTAATTCCTCTCTAAAAATAGTTAGATTTGAAGCTAATCATCACATAGTCCCTTTAAATTACTGTCTAGGTCACACAGTAAATCAAAGGCACAGGTAGAAATTGAACCCAGGAGTTCTAGAACTCAGTTATCTCTTCTCACCATTAGGATATTTTACTCTGGTTTGCAATCTATAAATGATAAACTATGTGAAGAAAAGAAATACATTTTTCTGAGCTAGAATTTTGCTGTTATTGATTCAGGGGCTGTAAAGTGTTCATTGAACTGAGGTGTGGCCCTTGCCTGTGAAGGGCTGTGTAAATGCAACACCTGCCACATGTCTGTGGCCTGTCACAACATCACAATGTGTGAAGCAGCCCAAATTGGTCAGACAGAGGGTTTAGTGGCAGTACCCCAGCCTCCAGGCCACACCCCAGGGTTTCTGCATACTATTGCACTATCCTTCCATTTCATTCTGTAGGTATAACTGCTCTGTTCTATCCTCGGCAGAGTGCTCCTACGGAGAATAAGAATTCATAGAAGTGTAAAATCATAGAATATTAGGGCTGAAGGGGGCCTCATGATGTCATCTAGCCCAACCCCCTGCTAAAAGCAGGACTACTCAAACTAAATCATCCCAGATCCATGCAGGTCTTAAAAGTTTCCAGAGATGGAGACTCCACCACCTCCCTAAGTAACCCATTCCAATGCTTCACCACCCTGTTAATGAGACAGTTTCTCCTAATATCCAACCTCCACCTCCCCAGCTGCATCTTGAAACCATTGTTCCTTGTTCTGTCCTCTGTCACCACTGAGAATGGCCTAGCCTCCCTCCTCTCCTGAGCATCCATTCAAGTAGTTGTAGGTTGTCCAATCCCCTCTCAGTCTTCTCTTCTGCAGACTAAAGGGCTATGTCAAGTGTTTCAGAATGGATTTTTTGAGGACCTGTTCCATGATTTTTCCAGGGACTGAGGTGAGACTGATTGGTCTGTAGTTTCCTGGATCCTCCTTTTTCCCTTTCTTGAAGATAGGTACCATATTTGCCTTTTCCAGTCATTCAGAACCTCTCCAAGTTGCCACAAGCTTTCAGAGTAATGGCCAGTGGCTTTGCAGCCACCTGGGTCAACTCCCTCAGCACAGTTCATCCAGGCCCATAGACTTGTGCATGCCCAACTTGTAGTCCATATCCTGACCTTCCATTACTGAGGGCCTCTCTCCTTCTCCTTCTCCCCATTCTGTGTTGCCCAGTGCAGTAGCCGGGAGCTGACCCCCTGCCTATCAAGACTGAGGTAAAGAAAGCACTGAGTACTTCAGCCTTTTCCGCATCATCCACCACTAGTTTGCCTGCCGTCTTCAGTAGGGGACCTACACCATCCCTGATGCTCTTCTTGTTACTGATATATATGAAGAACTTCTTCCTGTTATCCTTCACATCCCTTGCTAGCTACAACTCCAATGGCCCTTTGGCCTTCCTGATTTTATCCCTGCAGGCCCAAGCAATATCTTTATATGCCTCCCTAGTTATCTGTCCAAGCTTCCATTTCTCATAAGCTTTCCTTTTGTGTTTCAGCTCACTATAGAGTTCACTGCTAAGCCACACTGGGCATCTTTCATATTTGCTGTTCTTTCTGTACATTGGAATGATATCTTCCTGTCACCTTAATAGGGTTTCTTTAAAATACAGCCAGCTCTCTCGGACTCCTTTCACCTTCAGATTAGTCTCCCAGGGATCTGCTCTTCAATTCCCTGATGGAATCGAAGTCTGCTTTTCTGAAGTCCAGGGTCTGTTTTCTGTTTCTTTCCTTTGTTTCTTTGATCAGGATCCTGAACTCTACCACCTCACGGTCACTGTTGCCCAGGTTGCCATTCACTTCTACTTCTCCTACCAACTCTTCTCTGTTTGTGAGCAGCAGGTTGAGAAGGGCAAGACCCCTAGTTGGTTCCTCCAGCATTTGTACCAGGAAGTTGTCCTCAACACTCAACACTCAAAATACTGTCCAAAACCTTCTTAGATTGCCTGTGTGCTGCTCTATTGCTCTCCCGGCAGATATCCCCATGAGAAGCAGGTCCAGAGAAGCTTCTGCTAGTTGTCCACAGAAAGCCTCATCCATCTCCTCCATCTGGCCTGGTGGTCTATAGCAGACACCCACCACAACATCACCCTTGTTGCATTGTCTTGTAAACTTAACCCAGAGACTTTTAAAGGGCTTGCCTTCAGTGTCATAGTGGAGCTCTGAGCAGATTTCATTGTCAGATTTTGGAGCAGATTTTGTTGTCAGGCAGCAAACTGCCATGCACAGCCCTAATTCCACAACATCCTCTAGGGCCCTCATCAGCAACAAGGTTCTTATGACATTTAGAATGACCAGGAATTAATCATTAATCTGTTTGATGTTGTTTTTATTTGGGCCCACTGCTTGGGTCTTGTTCCACCACTCACTCCCTGAATTGCCATCTCTAAAGGGCTCCTTGAGCAACATTTCTGCTGATGGGAATTGTGAGTAGCTATCTGATTTAGCCATGTTTTCCCAATCTAACATCAATAAATGAATGCTAACACTTCCACCTGCAAATCATAAGGTGCTTTCCCATACTCATAAAGTATTAGTGTTATCCCCATTCCATTCCACAGTCAAATAAACAGAATGAGAAGAAGAAAAGTGAGATCTCCATCCACAGCCCTCACTCAATCTTTGCTTTAGGATGCTGGGGCATAACTTTTTTGACACCAACTCATAGAGGCAGTTATGGAACCACTTGAGAATCTCACTGAAGGAAATCACCCATGCCTGGTGGACAGAGTCTGAAGTAAAATGTAAAATAGCAGCCAAGATGATCTGTGTCTCTGAAGTTTGGAAAGTTGCTAATGGAAGTCACAGGAGATACCAGCAGTTTCAGGCTCTGCTGAGTTGCAAGTTGGTGGCAGTGAAACTGAAGCTAATTAGGTGTAGAATAATATACACCTTGGGCAATTATCACCTGGGAGGGTCAGATCTGAAAGGTGGGGAATACCAAGCTGGTTACAGTTCTCTGAGAAAGCCAATAAAATGTTAAAGGGCTTAGTAAGGAATAATGGCCATGATTTTCAAAAGGGACTATTGATTTTTGGGTTCCTGGCTGGAGGCACCTGGCAGCGACCTAATTTCCAGAATGTGGATGCTCAACACTTTGTGAAAATCAAGCCCTGTTAGAATGTCTGGACACTCAAAGTCAGGAAATTGAGATTATCAAACTCACAAGGCGTAGTGGAAATTCTTGGCCAACTCAAACATTGGAACTACTACTCTAGATCAAATCAAAAGTGCATCTACCAATACCTGGTGTTTCAGAAACAACCCAGAATGCACCACTGTGCATAAGCCATGGAGGAAGAGATTATTTCTTTCCCACTCCCATCCCCATATGCAGGGCCATGTGTGGATAGAAAATTTGTAACCACATCCAATCTGTGATCCGCAAACATCTATATAAAGTGGATATCTGCAGATTTGTAGGTCTCTGCCTCTATTGTATGCCCTGAAGCATGAAGCTTGATTTCTCTTGTTAGGTCGCATGGCTACATGAGCTATTAATGGTCAACATTACTTGGTTCTTGGGCATAGAGAGGCACCGTAGTAGCATCCTTCCAATCTACCAGGAAGCATGTGCTTAAGGAAGTTTTGCACGTCCTTGCCAGTAACATGTCAGCTATACATCTGCATCACTGCTGTGCGACACATTATTTCCTAGGGACTCACCAGATGAATACCATGCAGTCTTAGGCTAGACTGTGTCTTCCAAACAAGGTCCTGCCCCAGAAGTAGCACTCAGGAGGTTGCTTATCCCTAGGGTGCAGTCTGCTTTATCTAGTGGATTGGAGGAGGTAAAGTGATTATAGAGAAGATGTTACTGTGCAGCCAGGAGCATAAGAGGAGACAGCTCTGCCTCTTCCCTGCCTCCCAAAGGGAGAAGAAGTGAGCAAGGTATGCTATTGCACAGCCATACAAGGACTTTTGCTTACCCTTCCTCCATGAGGAGATAATGATGCACATGATCTAACCTCTAGTGATTGACTACTCTTGAGTTTTTCAGGTTGCTCCACAACTACTTCCTAGGGCAGGGGTCAGCAAATGCCAAAAGTGGCACAGGGGCTGAGCCTGAGTGGCACATGGCACCACTAAGACCCCTCCCCACTGGCCCTGCTCTCCCAGGCCCCCACTGGCTGAGCTTCCCTGCTGGGGAGCGCGGCCAGCAGGGACAAGAAAGCTGTGATGCACAGGTTCTGTCCCGTTCTGGCCCTGCCCCTTGCTGGGCAGAGCTAGAGGGGAGAAGTGTGGGTTGGCCAGCCTGGAGCTGCCACTGCCAGGGGTGGGTGCCAATCCCATCCCCACACCCTGGAGGCTGCCTGCCGCTGCCAGGGACAGGAGCTGACTCCGATCCCCAGAGACCGCTTGCCACTGGTGGGGGTGGGTGCTGGGCAGCCCTGACCCCAACTCCCGGAGGCCGCCTGCCACTGCCAGGGGCAGGTGCCAGCCCCAAGCCCCATCTTCGGAGGCCGCCCTCCGCTGCAGGGGGTGGGGGTTGGGCAGCCCCGACCCCAACCCCTGGAGGCCACTTGCTGCTGCCCCCACCCCCGAACAGGACGCCAGGCCCTGCCCCCATTTGGCTGCAGCCCCAGCGCCCACTGAGGGTGTGGTGGGCAGGGCTAGCATGGGGGTCAGCAAAGGTTGCCGACCCCTGTCCTAGGGGATTGCAACATCCTAAAGTTATCCCATGATTTCTTCTAAAACTGCTCTTGGGATAGAAATTTGCTGATTGTTTTCGACAGCAACAATTCACACCAAAACACAGTGCTATTAATGTATTTTAAAAGTGTTTTATGAGCTTCCGTCAGTGGTTCTCAAGCTTTCCCTTTATGTGGACCACTACATCTTCGTCCAAAGCTTTTGTGTACCGCGACGTAAGCAAGCCATTTTAAACATTTTTAACATAGTCTATAGTTGACAGGAGTTAAACCTATGTATCAAGCAGTATTAAAATGTGGCTATTTCATAAGGATGTTTGTGAAACAAATTAGATTGTGAATAATAATTTAACAAAGGAGGTACGCAGGATTATATTATTATTACTTTTTCTCTGCCGTCCCCCCCCGCCCCCAGACCACTTGCAGTAGTCTCAAGGACCACCAGTGTTCCACAAACCACAGATTGGGAACCACTGATCTACCTAATACCCTGGCCTATCTAGTCTTTGTATTTCCAGTTTTGCTCTTTGATGCCTGACCTTGAGTTCTCATTTGTTTGTAGGAGGATGCCGCATTTTAGGATCATGCCAGGAGATGCAGGACTGTTCTGTCGTTTACTCACACTGACAGCAGGACCAGATGGGTTTCATTGGGCCCAACTCATCAGAATCAGGTGTGGAAAGGGGGAACTGGGGAGTGGACATATGGCCTTCCAAGGAAAACTCTAGAAACAGTCAACTCAGGCAAGTTGTGTGTTTTGTCATTTAAGAATAAAGAGAAAACTCTGAGAAGCAGATGACAAGTTTGGGTTGAGGGGTTGGCGGGGGGATGGATGTTGTAGACAGTAGCAGAGTAGGGATTCTGCCTATTTACAGGCTGAACTTACACTTGTTTTGTCGTATGTTCCCCACAGGATTCATAAGGTGAAAACCTGCCTTTAGATTGGTACCTCCAGCTCCCTATGACATCAGCGGGAATTAGGCACCATGTGCCCAAAGTAGACATTTTGAGCCAAATTCAAAGCCACAGGCCCTGCTCCTCTTCTAATTTATACTGCAATAGGTCAGGAGGTGCTGTGTTGAAGTCAGAGGTATTACATTGACATAAAACTCCTGGGTAGGCAAGCAGAATCAGACAGCTGGATTTGAATTTATGGCCTCCCTGTCTGGAGGGGGGCAGTACTGGGAGCCCATCACAGAGCTGTAAGCCATCCCATTCCAGATTCTTTGGCCCCTGACTTCTGAAGTTCAAGAGTATTTGGAAAGCAGGTTCATTTCTTGTTTGAAAAAAATCCAGATAACTTTATTCAGTAAAGTGTGCCTGGAAACCTTGACATTTAAACAGACGTTCTGCCTCATGAAGTGTTTTCTAGCATGCAGCACGCTATAAAGGAGACACCCTCATGGGCAGCTCTCACTGTGTCTGTTAGGGGTTTATTATAGATTGAACAAAATTTGAAAAAAAACAAAGTGACAGGACAATTTATGACAGGAATGTGCTATTTAAACTTTACAAAAATAAATAATATTAAGGACACTTCAGTTGGAGTTTCATTATCTGGTGTTCTCTGAGATATCTCTAGAAGGCATCATCTGATACCTGATAGCTTTGCAATCTGATCCTGCAGTTTCTATCTGTATAGTCTACAGCCCAGATTGCAGAGAGGATGAATCTGTTAGCAGCCCATTTCTTACTTGGTGGTGTGCCCATGGGGGCTTCTCCATTGTCCTATGAATGACTGTAACATTAAAATGCCACCTGGTCCTGCTTGGAAGGAAACAAATGAGGAATAAGTGGTCAGAAACACTCCATACATATTCCCTGTGGCAACTTCCTTCTGAAAGGCTTTGCAAAAGTGGAGATTAATATATAGGGGCAGAGAAGTGAAGACTTCACAGCCTTTCTGAAAAGAAATGTTTCTTTAAAATTACCCAAGGGGTTCTAAAGCACTTCATAATCTTGCCACAGCCCAAGATCACTTTACCATTGAAATGCAGCCACCTCTGGGCTGGAAGTCAGCCACCAGCTACACAATTGGCATGTCCCCAGTTCTCTACAATGGAAGGGGGGACATTTAACACAGGGCACTGGAAGACAAACCTCACTCTTAATTGTTAGAAATCAAAACAGGTTGTCCCAGAGACAGATTGGGTCAGATGCTGACCTGTATTGCCTGCTGGTTCCTCCTCGACACTGTGAGTGAACAGAGAGAAGGGAGCATTACAATACTTTTATGCTTAAAAATATGCAAAAGTTACATTTTCAACTTCCCAGAGACACTTATTTGGTTACATTACCACCTAACAATGAATATTAACAACTATGGGTATGTCTACACTTAGAATTGAATTTGAATTGATGACAATCAATTTGAATTCAATTAAGTGCATGGCCACACTCGCTTTCATCAATTCAAACTGAGGAACTCCTCAGTTTGAATTGATGAAAGCTGACTTTGAAGTGGTCAAACCCATTAGTTCGAACTGATCCAGTGTGACCATGTCAATTCAAACTCACTGTGAGTTCGAATTGACATGGGTTGACCTTCCTCTCAGGGTGCATGACACCTTGGAAGGAAGACCAGCCCTCCAGCACTTGGGACCAGCAGCCCCAAAAGTGCTTCCACCACCCCTCAGCCAGATCTAGCTGAGGGGCAAATGGGATTCCTGTCCCCTGGCTGGGGACAGGGATCCAGCACTAGGCTGGAGCTGTGCTTCCTGCGCCTGGGGATGGGAGCCCTGGGCATGGGAATAGGATCCTAAGGCACAGGGAGAAGGGACCCTGTGCGCAGCTGCAGACCCCTTGGCTGTGGGCAGGGACAGGGACCCCCACGTATGCTGCAGCCCTTCTGGCCTTGCACCGAGGAAGGAACCCCTGTGCTGGCTGGGCTACCACTGTTCGTGTGTGGGGAAGGGACTCTTGTGCGCGGATGGAGCCCTGCTGGCCACATACGTGGGGGTTCCTCCCCCACGCGTGGCCAGTGAGGCTCCATCCGCGCACAAGGGTCCCTTCCCCGGCAGGCAGCCAGTAGGGCTGGATCTGCGCAAAGGGGTCCCCAGCCGGGAGAGCGCAGCTCCAGCCCAGTGCAGGGATGCCTTTCCTGCACTGGCAAGCCAGGCTCCAGCCCTGCACAGAGGTCCCTTCCCCGCGCAGGGGTAGCTCTGCTGGAACCAGGCAGGGGGAATCCCTTCTCCCCAGCCTTGCCAGGGGAAAACTTTCCCTGCCAGGCTCTAGCCTTCTGAGCCTGGCATGGGGAAAAGCATACCCTGCCCAGCTCTAGCCCCGCCGTGGCTAGAGCTGGGAAGGGGATGCTCTTCCCTGTGCTGGGCTCAGAGTGCTGGAGCCCAGCAGGGGATTGAGTGGTGGCATGGCCCCTTTTGGGGGCCATGTTGGCACACCTACCATGGTGCCCCTTCTCCAATTCAAATTAGCAAGTCCAGTCCATGGACATGCAGGTTCAAATTGGAGTTTCTAGTGTGGCCATGTCAATTCAAATTATTAGTTCAAACTGACTAGTTCGAACTCAGTCAATTCGAATTAACACTCTAAAAGTAGACATAGCCTATGTGATGGATCTAATTATCCACACATCTGTTTGTTGTTTACAGGTTTAGCACATAGGGTGTGTTCACACAGCAGTCTTATTTCGAAACAACAGCGGTTGTTTTGAAATAAGAAAGGCCATGTTCACACGACGCACCGTTGTTTCAAAACAATGAGTTCCGTTGTTTCAAAACAACGGCGTTGTTTCGAAACAACTTAAACCCCATGTGGGGACGAAACAACGTTGTTTCGAAATGACTGTTTCGAAACGACTGTTTTGAAACAATGCTGTCTGAAAATGTTGTTTCGAAACAACGGTGACTCATTTCAAAATAACTGTTGTCTGAACATGCTATTTTGATTCCTGCTTTTTTCCTTAATTCGAATTAACAAACTGTTAATTCGAATGAACTTATTTCAAAATAAGATGTTATTTTGGCACAACTTGTATCGAAACAACTGATATCGAAATAACCCCCTGTGTGTGAACATAGCCATAGTGTGCAGGCACTTTTCTTTTAAACTCATTATTTTTTGCAGGAGGAATGACTTCACAGTCCTTGAGAAGTGTGGAGGAAAAGGGAAAGAAAGTGATAAGCATGTTCCCATCCAGGAACTTGTGTGGGAGGGGAAGATAGCGTACTTTGTGGTGGGAAAGGTGGGTAGATAAAGGAAGATGACATAACTTTTAACTAGAATCTCATTTACAGGACAGCAAGACTTGCCCATACTAACCCCATCACCACAGTAGCTATCATTCACGCCAGATACTCAGTTTAAGTTTTGGTAGATCATCTTCTTTTGAATGGGACCTCTTTTTTTTCCTCTGTAAACTGAGGGAATGTTTTCCACATACAGATAGTTGACTAGCAGCGATCACACCATCCAGTCACCCACCACTGGAATGCATACAACTTTGAGGTGGGAACCAGCAGTTATTTAGCATCACCTATCAATATGACATTGAGTATTGAAGAAAAAAAATGAAGACCACTGTATGCAAATGAAACAGCAGGGGGACTTTCAAGGGCAGAATATAATAGCTTTAGCTGGAAGGCAAACCTGCAAAGGGATTAATACCCCAGGTATGAGTGCCATGGTGTCTCTAATTACAACACGCCATCAAGTCCTCTCTTTTACATCATAGCCCCATCTCATGGTAGGCTATTGGCTCAACAAGGTCTCATGCTTCAGTTTGCTTTGCAGATTGCCCATCAAAGTACTGGTGTGGTTTCTCCTATTGTGAGGTCTGAAGAAATCACAGCACCTGCTGATATCAATAAAGAAGATGTGGCGGAAGAATTCAGAAGGTGTAATTGGGTCTAATTTAAATTGAAATCACAGTAAATAAATCACTCCTCCTTCCAGAGACCTAGGCGGACTATCCCAGGTGACACTGGAAGTATGTAAGAGCAGGTTAGACAAGAACCTGTGAGGGATGGTTTAAGAGAGTACTTGGTCTTGCCAGGAGTGCAGGGGATTGCACTTGATGACCTCTCATGGTCCCAATTCCTATGATTTTATGATTCTATAATACAATGCATTGTGCAACTTGGCTTAAACACCAACTTCTTGAAAGAAATCAGCCTGGCTTTCTTAATGAAAGTGATCAGATTCAAAGGTGTGGCTACATCTTAGCATCAAGACTGGAAGCATCAAGGATATGGTCTGAAACTCCCTCGGGAGGCAATGTGAAAGCGAAGGGACAAGAAAATCTCATTGAGCAGTTTAACTGTTCTGCCAGGGGCTTCAGCAACTGACAGCCTGCATGAGCAAAAATAACTCAGTTCTACTGTCAAATGGAGAGAGCACCAGGCAGGCATTTAGGAGTCTTGGTTTCCATTCCTGTCCCTGAAGTGCTTTGCTGGATGATCTTACGCACGTTGCCTCCCGTCCTTGTCTCTTACCCTGTCTATAAAATGGGGCTGATAATACCAACCTCCTCTGTAATGTGCTGTGGATGCTAAGAGTGAGGTGGCATTATAAGATATTGAAACACGCAGCTGAAAGGCTAGGAAGATAGTCTTTGGAAAAGTTAGCCCCAAATGTTTACTGACAATAGAGCTAGTTTAAGAAAAAGAAGCCAGTTTTCCAGGGCAAGACTTTTTTTAAAAAAAAAAACTTTACTCAAGAAATTGGTTAAAATACTTTTCACTGATTTTTTTTTCAATCACAGATAAAGTAATTTAGATTTTTTTTGTTTTTGTTTACAAACCTCAATTGTTTACAAACCTCAATTTAACCAACCCACAAAATATTTGTGACTCATTGTCACCAAAGAAGTTTTTGGTTTACAGCTTTTCATCTGCTATGTTTTTGAAAAGCCATTTTTTTGGCTGAAAAAGGTTTTTTGATGAAACTGTTTTAACTAGCTCCAGCTGACACCTATTCTCTCTCTTTCTCAAAGGCTATGTCTACACGGGGAGTGCTTGTTTCGAAACAACACGTTTCGAAACAAGCTGTTTCGAAATAATGTGTTATTTCGAAACAACTTATTTCGCTGGACAAAAACCATGTCCGCGAAATAAGGGAGTGAAATAGCAGGTCCACAGTGTGGACCTGCTATTTCGCCTGGGGAGGGGACTGCAGGCACCCACCACG
>ML681981.1:47197749-47222008 GCA_007922195.1 Podocnemis expansa | reverse complement strand
TTCGTTTCCCGCTTTTTAGCCTATTTCAAAATGACTTTTTGATAATTCGAATTAAGTCATTTCGACATAAGGCGTTATTTCGAAACACGTTGTTTCGACGCAACGTGTTTCGAAATAACCATGTGTGTGTGAACACAGCCATTATGTTAGCTGAGAAGCTGTCCTTTCAAGTTGAGACACCCCAAATGGCCTAAGTGGTGAGCCGAGGAATGTGGTTTTCATTATTGTCTATTTGTGGCATTGTTGGAGCTCTGCCGGTCTCAGGAGATCAGAAAGACAAGCGTGGTGAAAGAAACAAGCTCTCAAGCTACAGAGCTGAGACCCAAGGAAGAGCTCTGAGTAGCCCAAAGCAGGTCTTTTTCACCCACAGACATTGGTCCAGTCATGACAGAGACAAGGTGGGTGAGGTCGTATCTTTAGTAGACGCTTATTTTTAGCAGACCAAGAGGCCTTTTGTTGCCTTCATTGGGAGTTACAGAGGGTGGGGAATATCATAAGAAACAGCCACCACCGGGACCTCCCACCTCACCCCACCTATGCTCTAGAAGGTATAGTTCATGGCAGTTTTCCCCCAGTGAAGCTGGGGGGGGAGGCGCAGAGTGGGGATGTGCCAGACTTTCCCTGCTGACCCCAGAGAGCCCTCATGGTCAATCCCTGACCCAGGATGCTTCAGGAGCACCTCTCCTCCTGGATTGCCTCTTGTGGTTTTTGCAAGCATTTACCTACACTGATTCTCTGCCATTCCCCCAGCTCTCTCCAGGTACAGTAAACCAGTGAACAACCCATGGTCTGTGCAGCAGTCTCTTGGAGAACCAGGGCTGGAAGGTGGAGATCAGGACTTGCCAGTTATCATCTTCAGGATGCTCCTCTGATCCTACATAGCCAGCTGGTGCCCTGTGTCTCCTCGGTGCCCAGCATCAGCCCCTAAAAAGGCCAGGCACCAGCTGGGCTCTTGGCATCTTTGGTCAGAGGGTCTTGGGCCTCCTTCCTTAAGGTCCATATCCATCTCTGAGGAGTGGGGGCTGAGCAGGAGGGGAACCTGGGGTGGAAGGAGCTTCACTGAGAGCACTGGTTCTCCATCCACTCAGCTTCCCCAAAGACTACCTATGGGAGTTGCATACTCTGCAAAACCAGTCATCTCTTTATTTCCCTGTAGGTGAAGGGCAGGCAGCTCCTCACTCCCCGCTGGCCTCTTGCTGCAGTGAACTTCAAAAGGGAAGCAATTTAACCAGCAGGAGCATTATGTTCTTCCTATTTTAGCACAAACGTGCAGCTGAACCTGTGTCAGGTTGTTCTTGGCTTCATTCCCTGCCCCAGACCTATTTGGCAGTTTTGAAAAGGGAGGGGAATGGGGTTGCATAGACTAAGGCTGACTCGAGCTTTCTCAAATCTTCAGACTCCCTGTTTGGCTGGAGACCCGCTCGTCTGTGCTAATTGATACAGGATGGAAATTAAAATAGATGTTAAAAGAAAAATAGTGACCTCCAACTGCAACAGTAAAGCACTGATTATTTCACATAAATCAAGAGCTTGGAGGGTTTTGGCATATATGGTCTGGCATGGCTCTGCCCAGAGTGTCAGATTCCAATTTAAAGTATAAGAAATAAAATAGATTAGTCAGGTTTGGCCCTGGTTTAGACAACCAGGAGCAAATTAATTGATTTAGTGCAATTATGACTACTTAGACTTGGGCCGAATGTAGTCCAATGTTCATGAATAAATGTTCTGTGCTGGAGAATGGCAAACAACGATAACGCAGAGCCTCAATCTGAGGAACACCCAAGTTCCTGACACCTACCTGAACCAACTGTTAGCTTTGCAAAACTGGGTTGGGAGCCTTGCAGAAATAGGCATTGTCAGTGGGTTTCTAGGATTTTTTGCTTCTGGTTAGACTTGTAGTACTGCGTGGACCACCTGGAACACTGAGGTGCTGAGACCCCTGAAAAGTACATGAAGAAACCAAAAGTTTGGGCTGAGTTTGAGGCAGGAATGAGGGGAGGAAGTTATGTTATGCAGCTCTCCCAGTCTTACTCTGGGTTAGAGCTACATAGAGTGAATCCAACTCCCCAGCCCTCATATCTATGCCAAGGTTATTCAGGCACTAAAACCGGCCCTGATCTGAGGATGAAAGCTGAGTGGGAACTGAATGGTCTGTTTCATGGGAAGTTCACATTCTATTTCTATTCTCAAACTAACAAAACCAAAGACTCTGAAATAGCCCCTGGAACAAACATCATGGGGGCAAAATACCATTTTGGATCTATCAAAGCATTTTCTTCCCATTTTGACATTTTATTGTTTTAACATTTTTGACAAGATGAAAGAAAATACAGTTTGAAGTAGAACTCTCCTTTCCAGAAAGGTCTGTTTCTGAATATGGAAATTCCATCAAAATTTATATGCTTTCACAAAATGTCCACAATCACTTTGTGGGATGCATTTGAACCCTGTGAGAGGTTGTCTCATCACCTCCTCTGCAACCTGGGATGCCTCACAATGGTTTGCTACTGTAGCTCCCAAGGTGGGTCTTTTGTAAACAGCAATATCTGAGTGTCTGTGGACAGCTGCAGCCCTGGTCCAATAACTGTGATCCTAGCAGTCTGGCAGCAACAAACCAACCACACTCTGGCTTCTACCGGGTGGGGATACTGCTCTCAGAGTGACCCCAACACACTCCCAGTCCTGGATTTTCCCCAGCAATGTGTGTCCTGCGCTGTCCAGCCATCTCATAGACAGTTTAGATAATAAGATCCATTGCTCCTGGTCATGGGTCAACGTACAACAGTTTGCTTCTTTAATTGGAGTCTCCAAACTATTCAGTGTAAACACTGGTCTGCATTATTTCTGATTAAAAATACAAGTTTTTTCATTGCAGAGACATTTTAAATGAGTGTGAATATAAGGAATTCAAGTCAGAAATCAAAATAAAAGGCTGACCAAAGCCTGAGATCAGAACACCTCTCAGCGGCCAAAAGCTGGCTCCTTTGTCTTCTTGGGAGAGAGAGAAAATACACCTGGCATGGTTTTGCTCTTCCCTGTTATAGTTCAGTCATCTTTTGAAACACAATTTCCTGAGGGTTACCCTAGATATAGCTGATGAAGATTCCAGACGAGAGGATGGAGACATGGGGTCTCCTGGTGAAAGAGGTACAATGTCTTTGTTTGGTAAAATGCAAATCAATCTGTTCCTGCCTGTCTTCCTTGCCAAAGGATGGCCACATGATAGGTGACTGTCAGTCAACTTTGATGACACTTGGCTAGAGGCATCATTTTGCCCTTTGCCTTTGAAAAACTGAATTACCCACACCCCCACATTTCTGTCACAACTTCTCCTTATATTCCTCACTTTAAGTAGAACATTGCTACACACATTTCATTGTCAGATTACTGACCAGCAGCAAATATTTAGTTTTCAAATTATACCTCACAAGACACATTTTCTCCAAAGATGATTACAATGGGGAGCAGGATGTGAATCCAGGTGCATTTGGTCACTGTTCGGCTTTTGACAAATGGGCATTTTCTGACTGAAAAAACATTCCATGGGAAAAGTCATTCCACAGCTCTCCAGGGCTATGTCTACACTACAAAAACTAAGTTGACTTTATTCAGTCGACTTTAAAAGTCTACTTAAAGTTGACTTTCAGTAGACCTTATTAAGTTGACTTAGTGCGTCCACATTGCTTTAAGTTGACTTTATAAAGTTGACTTAAGCCAGGGGACCCATTTAAAGTAAACTTAATAACGTTGACTTTACATGGGTTCCATGGCTTAAGTCAACTTTAAAAAGTCAGCTTAAATGGCCCCACTGCACTAAGTCAACTTTATTAAGTTGACTTAATAAAGTTGACTTAACCCTTAAAGTTGACTTTAAGGCCAGGAGTTATTAAGTCGACTTAAGGAAGTCCTTAAGTCGACTTAATGAACTCCAAATGTGGCCAGGGCTTTGCTTAAGTCTACTTAAGTCTTCTTAAGTTGACAAGCCCATAACGAAGACATACCCAGTGACTGGACACCATTGCCAAAAACCATGGACATGTCTCATTTGCATCTATTCTGCCATTTGACTTGATTTTCTTAAGGGGAGTGCATTGTCTATCCCAGTCCTAAGTCACAGTGGCTTCCTAGACATAAAGTTATCTGGTCATGTCTCACCAGAAGAACCCATGGAATGATGACTGGGCTATTCCTTTAGATGATTTACCTTTGCACTTGCTATCCAGTGTTAAACTTTTATTTTGGGGTCATTGTTCAACGCGACATCGTCTCAGATGGAATAGTTTCAACATTAAAATTTAACACTGCTATTTGCATGTAATGCTTCTAAAAATAAGATGGCAGATTCTGTTAAACACCCTGCCCGAGCATTTAATGAATGGCTAGGAGCGAATGGAATTTTCAACTCCCTACTGTAACGTTTTACAAATTTTAAATATGCATTACATTTGGCATGGAATATCACTTGCATTTGCCCATTGAATAGGTGCAACTAATATTTCTCAAATAGAGACATCTGACTCAGAACAAGCCTAACTTCTGTGGCATTTAGAGCTGACTCTGTGCAGTATAGACCCAGTTTCTCTCTAACTGCTTGCATATTACTGTAGGTATCCAAAGAGAAGAGAGAACCAATAGCAGTCACTAGTGCTTCTCTGGTGGTACCAGCACTCTCAGTAGAACTGAAGAGCTCCACCACAAAAATTAAGGTTCCAGTCATACCCTTTAAGAAGAGAATTTTCCAAATGAGCCAGCAACCTCAGGGCCTCCAGGGTCAGCAGGAATTCTGATTCCTGGAAATTCAGAGTAACTCCAGTGCTGGCAAGACAATTGTGCTAGAGATACATAGTTTTAAATGGAGTCAGAGTGTGATCCCATGACTAAGAAATGGCAAATGGCCACCCTGTCTCCAAATTGCTCAATAACTCTGAAACCTAATGGTGGCAATGTAAAAATATAACTGTATTGTTTCACTTCAGATTATTTTAGTAGACAGGTCTAGCTGTCTTGAGTCAAATTTGAAATTATGGAAAGAGCTATCATTCAGTAGCAATATTTCCTCCATCTCCCCCTTCCCTTCATGTAACCAGCGTCATGTGGTGGAACAGACAGGGGGATGTAAAAGTGTGTGACTGAGACACTCTACTTCACAGAATGAGAGTCCAAACAAACAGTTATTTACTTTTTCTTGTGAAAGGAACAGTCAGCATTTCAATGTCAAGGGATTGCATTTCAGAATTCAAAACTGTGTTGTGAGTGTTTCATTCTGCCTTTTGTACTGATGCAGTCTACTTTGCAATACTCTTCTCCCAGCTATAAATTGCTACATATGTTGGCTGCTTTCAGCTTCAGCTGCTACACTTTTTGCCAATGACATGTTGATTTATTTGTCTTCATGCAGATTCTCATAACATTTCACAATAAATTACTTCTAAATTAGAAGCTCCATTGCTTCTTATGCTGGGCCTAAAGTATGTGCCAAAACAAAAATATAATCTTAAAGTATTTATGGATGCTTTCTTTTTCAATTCATCCCACTACTCATCTATAGACTCACCAGATGTCATGTGCATTTTACATCCCAAGAAAGTTTTGAAACAGATAAATCATCATAGAAATTTAGAGATGGAAGGGACTTCAACTGATCATCCAGTCTAGTCCCCTGCACTGAGACAGGACTAAGAATTACCTAGACCATAACTTCTTTGAAATCTTCAGTGATGGAGATTCCACAAACTCCCTCGATAACTTGTTCCTGGGCTTAACAACCCTAACAGTTATGAAGTTTCCTAATCTAAAACCCCCTCGCTGCAATTTAAGTCCATTGCTTCTTGGCCTGTCCTCAGTAGTTAAGAAGAACAATTTATCACCCTCCTCTTTATAACAACCTTTTATATACTTGAAGACTGTTATCATGTCCCCTTTTGGTATTTTTTTTCTCCAGACTAAACAAATCCACATTTTTCAATCATTCCTTCTAGGTCATGTTTTCTAGTCTTTTAATCATTTTTGCTGCTCTCTGGACTTTCTCCAATTTGCCCACATCTTTCCTGAAGTGTAACGCTCATGACTGGACATACTACTCCAATTGAGGCCTTATCAGTGCTGAGTAAAGTGAAAGAATTACTTCTCATGTCTTGCTTATAACACACTTACTAATGCAGCCCAGAAGGAGGTTCCTTTCTTCTCAACAGCATTACACTCTTGACTCCTATTTAGTCTATGATCCTTTATAACTCACAGATCATTTTCTGCAGGACTCCACCCCAGCCAGGCATTTTACATTTTATATTTGTGCAGTTAATTATTCCTTCCAAAGTATAGGACTTTGCATATATCCTTAATGAATTTCATCTAAGATATTTCAGACCATGTCTCCAGTTTGTCCAGGTCATTTTGAAGTCTAATCCTGTCCTTCACGGTGTCCCCAACAAGTCACTAGCTAAAGTTCAAGTGAGTCAAAAGAAAAACTGAACAGCCAAACAAGCTTGCCCCCTCAGACCAAGTGTTAGTGTCAGCTTCTTCCTCAGCAGCAGCTGTTCTTCTCAGACTCCCCAGTTTGCTGCCCCTTGTTTGCTAGCAGAATAGAAATTGCCAGGAGGTTAAAGCAAACAGAGGCAAAAATGATCAAAGTGTTCACCACACAGAGGGGCAGCACATGAGGAGGGGGCAGCCTAGCATGAGATTAAAAATAGTCTTCCTCTTTGTTTGGCCCATAAAGAGATAATAATGCATAGCTCCATTCATCCAAGGATCTCCCATTTTCCAGGAGGCACCTCACAATAGCACAGGTGAAGAGATGTTGAGTTCATCTGGGTCTTGTTCATATCTCCTTATTATTTCAAGAGAGAGTGAGGCCAGACAAGCCCACTGGGACCATCTAACTTGACCCCCCTATATAACACAAGCCACAGAATTTGATCTAGTAATTTCTGCTATTCATGAAGCTTGAGGAGTTGGAAGAGTTTTCATCCATGCAGAACCAAGTGAGACAGGTCAGACACCCTTCCAGAGTTGTCTCTCCCTATCCCCCAGCTGCCAGAAAGTCAGGCTAGTTCACTGCCTATTGATCACTGTGGGCCCGTCCTGAAAAACCAGTTTCTGCTTTTCCACTTGCTGGGAAATCTTGTGAGAAGCTAAGAATGATTGAAGCATGTATATGTGTGCATGGACACTCACACACACGCACCCACACCCACACCCACACGCCCTGAAATAGTTTTGCTTCAAACTAAATCAGAAAAAAAATCTGAGAAGAACAAAAGCTCTGCAGTGGTTTATTTGTAATATTCCAGCCTTCGTAGCAGCCAGGCCCAGCTGTTAGCATGGGATGAAAGCAGACTTGGGGAGTGGGGGTTAAGGAAGCATGAGAGAGATTTTTTCGTTTTGACTGTTCCAAAGGAGGCTGTGTTTACTTTTCTGTTGCATTGGGCTGGCCACCTTTGAGCTTTTATTTAAACTATACCGGAAATTGCCTCTCTCCTCTGCTGTTACATGTGGCAACAGCAGGAACTTCATTACCGGAGGGGACTACTGAAAAGCCAGGGCATGGCACCACTCTTAAACTGCTCATGCCAATGGCACTGGAACCCTGCCCTCTCTAATGTCACCTGGCCAGGAGCTAAGCAGTCTCTTAGCAAAGGAGAGTGGTAGATTTGTGGCTCGTCATATGCTGAATCCCAGTGCCCTGCCATAAACCAGGCTTGCATTCTGCAATGATGTCACCTGGTTTCTGAAGAACTCCTGAAGGATGAGAGACAGATGTTGTGGTGGGGTGAGTGGAGTTCAGAAACTGAGTTTACACTGGGTAAAATAGTCAAGTGTTCTTCCCCCGTGTAGTTTATAGGATAGCACATGCAGCTGTTCCCATGCTCTCTCCATCTTTCTGTGAGGATTGGCAAACATGCCTGTTGCAATGAAGACTTACTGGGGGTGAACAGGGGGCTGCCCACTCTTTGCTGCCCCTAATATGATAGGTTCTCTCTCTGCCTTCTACAGCTCTCACCACCAGGAGATGGTAGTAGAAATTGCCACCCGGTGGCTTCCCTCACTAAGGGGCTCTCTCCTGGTCTGGGCTGGCCCCGAATCCCCTTGGAAACTGGTCAGCTGAGATATAATTTTTAGGGTGGACAGTGACTCTGGAATGCTGAGGACTTGAGGTTGGCCTTACAACATACGGTACATTTTTTGCTGCAGGTGCAAAACTAGTATTGAGCAGGAGCACCGCTAGCCTGGAAAAAGATCCGGGGCTTGGTGCTCTGACATTTGGAGCTCATGCATAGCTGCTGCAGCCACCACAACGGCCAGTCTGGCAGCAGACTCGGGGCTCAGGTGCTGGGACTCGGGGCTCGAACCCCACAAGCCCGGTGCCAGCAATGCCCCTGGTATTGAGGAAAGGGTAGGATGAAAATTTAACCAGTCAGCACGCCAGGCATTCACAGCTAAGCCTGAAAGCTCAGCTTGAACTCTGACTTATACCTGAAAAGAAGGTCTCCCTTTGTTTCATTTTAAATCCTCTGCTAAACAGTATAACTTATAATTACACATGCCGTGGATTTGTCGATTGCCCTGCACACATCATACAGTAACTGAGAGTATCACCCAGGCCCTCAGTGCTGGGACATCACAACCCAGCATGGAGGAGGAGCCTCTTCATTTCCAATCTTGGCTTCCCCCAAATGGCAGCTTGAATGAGGCTGGTCTACAAGCTATGGGAGATCCATGTTTCTTCCTCATTGCACTGCAGAGTGAGAACTCCCAGCGGAGGATGGAGCATACAGTGCTGAATTGCACGCTGATTTCTCCTTCCAAGGTTCAATTCCTCTGGGATCTGCCATTGACTCTTACACTTCCCTTCTCTCCCACACTGTGCATTAGGGAGAGGTGCCCTTAGACCAGAGCTGGCTCTACTATGAGGCAAGAGACAGACATGGCTTCAGGTGACAGTTCTTAGCAGCTCCTAGCCCCCCTGAAGGTCAGGCTGGCTCCTACCTCTTCAACTCTTTCCTAGCAGCTCAGGCACTGTTAGTCAACCTGCAGCTTAAGTCTTCTAGGCACAATGCACTTTAAATCCCTCTGTAGGCAGACACTGGAGATCTATGCACTTTGGAAAGCCATTTTCAACCTCCATGAATGAGATGGGGGGGTGCCAAATCAAACTTTGGCTTGGAGAGCCACAACCCCTTGAGCCAGCCTTGCCTTAGACACATAGATCTAGCTTCTGGCCTGGTGCAGTGATCTGGACATCTCAGGTCCTTTGCTGCACCTAATGTGGCCACTTTCTGAGTGACCAGGCATTGCTGTCTAGCCTCCATGATGGGATTTGCCCTTGTCCCCCTGACAATCAACCTGTGCTGCAGGGGAGGACAGAGAGCTTTCTGCAGGCTAGGACATTCCCTAATTTAATTGCTCTTTCATGGCAGAAGAATGCTGTTCATCATGACTGAGATGAAGGGGCTTCATACAGCCTTAGCAATTCCCCAACATGAATTTTTGCAGCTGCCTACACCAAACTTAATGAGACCTGTGAACACCTGCTCCCTCTGCACCCATCCCTGCCAGCCAAACACACAGACATGTGCAGTGGTCCCTTTTTCTTTGATGGCAAGTCTGCCATAAATCCCTCAGATCCCCACTTGCCACTCTGAGACAGATTGGGCAAACCAATCTATTGCTCTCAGAATCCCTTATTTATATTGTTTTTCTGACTCCGAACATGGTTACAAAATCCCAGAACTCATCTTCCCAGGATTCATGATGCTCCCATGGTTATTTCCCTTCTATCAGCCATGAGAAAACTCATCAGAGCCTCTTGGAGGTAGGCCCTTTGTTTGCTTGCACACTGCACATCCCACCCGCTTCCTTCACACATAGAATGTCTCCATTTCCAGGGACTTCTCCGGGTTCCTCTTCTTTTCCTTCCAGGACGCTTATTAAATATATCCCTTCCTGTGTGTAATTTCTCTTTCCTTTCTGCTTGCCTTGCCCTCAGGTTGTCCACGGGGTGGACAAACCACCCTGCTCCCATTGTGCTGAACTGGAGAGGCAAGCTGGTTTCCTTGCCTACCCCAGGACTGTGCTGACCTCAGCACCGACATCACAGTGCTGGGCTCTGTGCTGGCAGGATAACATCATAGTGCTGAGCAGAGTTGTTCTCCCTGCCAACTCTTTCCTTCCTTTTCACCTCAGCTATAAAATTTTAAAAGAACACCCATAATGTTTCATTCAGAGTTACGAACACTTAGGCATCACAAACTCCATTCCCATGGTCGTCATAATTCTCAGGTTTCTCTGTGGTTCAGTTCTGAGTGTCACTCTTTCCCAGTTATTCTAGACATCAGGAAGAAGATCTGTTTCTTGTGATGAATGTCTCCTATAGCAGCTACAAACCCTCTGCCCACTACACAAGCCTGTATGAGTGTTAACAGCCTTCAGCAATGGAACAGATTTCAGAGTCTGAATAATTTAGGGATTTCCATATTTTAGCTCCCCTGTTCACGTATCTTCACACACCAAGTCCTTCACTTAGAATCCCAAATCAGCAGCCCTGTCCCAGAAAAGGCATTTACTGTGTCTGTCCACAGGGATTTGTCAGGGTTCTTCCTTTCTTCCCAAACAGCATCTTGAATTTCATTCTGTTTCTTCATGTCTGTTTTATTTCTTTTACCCCCTTCACTTTTAGAGCTGGGTGGGAAACATTTTTTCCTTTCCCGTTCCAAATCAGGATGAAAAGTCAAAATCTCAAAATTTTCCCCAAAGCAATGTTGTTTGGGGGTGGGGATCTATTCAAATCAAATCATAGGGCTAGAAGAGACCTCATGAGATCATTGAGTCTAACCCCCTGGGAATTGAACCCAGGACCTTCTGCATGTTAAGCAGATATACTAGCCACTACACTATAACATTTTGTTTAGATTTTAACCCTCTTTTATCCCCCCCCTTTAATGATGACATTAACCAAAAGTTTTAAATGAAAAGTCAGTTTGAACTCAAAAATGAAACTTTTCTTTTAGAAAATGTCCAAACTAGGGAGTTTTGATAGTTTCAAAGCTTTATTTAAAAAACAAAACAAAACAAAACAAAAGATTTCAAATCAGTAGAGGCATCCAAACTGGTCCTGCCCTGCAAACAGTTTCAATTTCAGTGAGTCAGCATTTTTCAACCAAAATAGTTGCATCGTACAACTTCCAACCTGGCCTACTTACTTTCACTCTGTGTGACCCAGGGCTCACAAAACCAAACCAGTTCAACTGGGTTTAGATCTGATTTGCATCACTAGAGCAGGGAAAGGCGAACCTGGCCCTCTGGCTTTAGACAGTTTTGTTGGTGAAATTGAATCTGTGTGAGGGGTAGAGGTGGCGGGAAAGTCCAGACCTCCTGTCCCAATGCTTTAAAGTCTCCTTTCTCTGTACAGCGGAGGCCATGTAGCAGTGCCAGGGGGAGCTTTTCAGAAGCTGATGCCCAAGCCAGAAAGGATCACAGATCCTTTCAAGAATGCACAAGTAGTGAGTAATAATTCTTGAAAACTGGGACCAGAGACCCTCATACTATTGAGTCATCAACCAATAGAATCGATGTTGATAACTGCAGACAATGGCTGACGATTATCTTAGTTACAAGAGTCCCAACTGAGTTGTTGACCTGACCCCCTCTTTTATTTATACAAGAATCATTATAAAGCTGGCTTAATTACAACCTATTTTTTCCAATTCCAGCCTGTACACAGGATTTCAATTAATTTTAACTAAATGGAAAGTTTTAGTAGTCTGTTATTTCCCTATCAAGATCAGACAGGCGCAGAAGTTACCTCGCTCAGACTAATTTTAACTCATAAATCAATTCACAGATTTTCTTGTAAATGCTCAGGAAATTCAGTCTGGGCCCAGTGAGTCAGTGCTACAGGTTTGGGGAGGATACACAGTCTTTTTAATACTGAAAACAAAGAGATTGGCCCCCTACTTTGAGTGCAAATGGAGAACTCAGTATGGAGTCACAACCGGCAGCTCAACAATAATAGCTCTAATGTAACGACATGCTCAGATTCTCTTCCCAAGGGATTCCTCCATTTCCCTGACACTATCTTTGCATATCAGGGCAGTGTCTGATCGCATTGGTAGCATGTGGTCTGGCAACTGCTGCCACTTCCCCAGCTCATTAACTTCCTGCCTCCTCTTGGCACCAGTTTACAGAATTGAAAACAGGAAAGGGTCCGAGTGTATCAACTGAGCGTCTCTCCCTGGTAGGAGCAGAGATAGGACCAACATCTCAGACTCTCAAAGGAAACTGCAGTGCCCCACTGAGCTGGCCAGATGTGCTGGACCTTACCGGTTGGAAAAGGAAGAGGTGGCATTGAAATAAATTGACTGCAAAATTCCAGCTGTGACTCTCCAAAGAGAAAATATTTGCTGTCTGTTTTAAAAGGAGGCAGGGGAGCACATATTAAAAAATAGTTTAATTTCCTTCATTAAATTGTTCCCATTTGTGGTTTGAATAGTCGCCTTGGCAACTCGGAATCAGCAAGCTTTTACTCCTGCCTGCCGACATGAGTTCAGGTTGCAGCAAACCCAAATGAGTATGTCTCTGTTGTGATTATGCCGTGCAACTGCAGCACCTGTAAATATACCCAAGCTAGCATTCATGGTGCTAGAGACCTGAGTAAGTAGCCCCGCCCCCAGGTGTGCTTGTAGTCCACACTGTGGCTATTAGTCTTGGCTCTCCAGCTAGCTAGATTAAATTTATCTTGGGCATGTCTACAGGTACTATGGTGATCACATCTCCAACTGCAATGTAGACATCTACACAGATGCACATGTGGCAGTGACTGTCCCTTGCTATGCTGCACAGGTATTTGATCCTGCACATCTCATTACTAGAGGGAAAGTGAAAGGGTTGACCTCTAGGGAACTAAACACTATGTGTGATCTTGAGCCATGTCAGCTCAACAGGAGTGAAGGGGCTATAACATCACCTAGTAGCCGCAGCCTGAATTCATCTCTGTGGTAATGCCACCAATGTCAGTGAAGTCACACTGGACAGACAGGCAGCATTCTCTAATGTCCAGTGCACCCAAACAGAAATCCAGACAGATGGGTTCTGTGCCTGTGACTGCAATTAGTGACCTGCTGTGAGACCTCAGCAAGTCACTTCACTTCCCTGTGTCTCTACACCGCTTGCCGCACTCTGGCTATTGAGTCTAATTAAGCAGTAAGCTCTTCTCAGGGCAGGGAATGCCTCTCTCTCTGTTCTGTACAGCACCTACTGCAGTGATGTGATTTCTCCAGGGGCCTTTAGAGGCTGTGATACCTATCCCAACTGAGTGATGACTGAGGCAGTGACAAGATAAGTCGGCTTCTATTTGCACTGCGGGACCATTTTACTCTTTTGCTGATGATGATCTGCAGTGTCCTTGGGTTGCTTGGACAGTTGCACAATAGCAACCTTAGGTTGCTTACCTCACATAATGCCAGGCAAGGAACTACCTCCCAGAGATTTAGGGACAGGCAACCACCTGGGATGGAGGGCTTGGAGTTTGCGGGGCTTGGAGGCCTGTGGCTGTTGATGTTAGCAACAAAAGGGAAAATAAAATACTTGAACAAAAATGTTTCAGGTGTTCTGTATGTGAATTCATTTTTTCCCTAATCTCACAGAATGTTCTGGGGCTTTGTGGAATCTTCCAGACTTTTGGAGAACATTTTCCTCAAACCTACTAGCTAGAATAGTGTCAGCCAGTCCCTCCCAGGTAAATAAGGTCCAGGGCATCACCAGAGAGACACCAAGATGAGCTGAAGGGAAGCGAGAGTCCAGCTGTGATGAATCACATGTAAATTGAAGTCATGTAGTGGGCTACAAATGCAATAAATAATAAGGAATTAATAAATGGGGGAGGGCACCAAATTTGTTTCGGGTCTGGGATGCCATTTAGATTAGGGCCAGCCCTTCTGCTGTCTAGTCCAACTAACCCGAATACCTGCCTTTGTCTTCCATATTGGGTAGGGTTTGCAGGCTATATGCTGGTGGGATATGTTAGTTACTAAGATTAGCCAGCGTGTGATACCTTGCCTCAGGTTGGGTGGCAACTTACTGCACAGATAATTCCAGTGAGCTCAGCAAAACTATTTGTGGAGGAAGGTGTAGTTGAATATAAATAACTGCACCAGAATCTGGCCCAGAAATTTTGTTGTACCACAAGACAGGAGGCAAAGACTGGTATAGCTAAATGAAATGACGAGTGAATTTAGAGTGCTGTAGGTAGAATGAAATGGTCCCCTTCTGAAAAGGGCCATGGGATATTTGGTGATCACAGTATGGTGGTGCCTTGGTTTGAATCAAAAGACAGCACCCGCAGCCATGTATAACACTGTGTATGAAAGCCATGCAAACTTAGAGGGAAAGCACTGCACACTGAAACCCCAGCTTCACTTCCTGCAGCACCCTGACACTAATCATGCCCGATCTTGCTCAGCTTATGAAATCTGAGGAGGAGGCTCAATTCTCCATCATCAAAGAAGCTCCACCCTGGCAGCTCTGTTTCTAAGCCATTGAGGTCCCAGTTCCACAAAGGTTTATATACCTACCAACTAACTTCAATGGGACTATTCATGGGACTTAACCTTGCTCCTACTGAAGTCTGTGGCAAAAGTCCTATTGAATTTAATGGCACAGACTCAGGACTATAAGGTATAAAGTTGAGCAATGCATAAGTCTTTGTAGGTTCAAAGCCCAAGGTTGAAAGCACAGAGCAAGGCTGGTTTGTCCTTCGTAACTCATCCCATTGTTCTGAGTTTCCTGATGATTTGTTTCCGTTTGGTTTGGTTTGCTTTGGTTAATCAGCAATTTTTATAACAATATATAATTTTTTAAAAATAAACCCCCCTCAAGGAGATAAAAGAAGATCAACACAATCAGCTCATAGCACTTTCATTAGACTCACCACACACATGGTATAATTAAGAATTTGGAGGGCAGTTGCCTGGACAAGCATGTATAGGGTTTGTTAAAACAGCAGACCCATTACTAGCTATGGTCGCAATGTGATGCTCAGGAGTGCTACCATGCCTGGAAAAAAAATCTGGTGGCAGAAAGCCAATTCTTCTAGAAGGAGGAAGGCTAGGTTCATGGCTACTGTACAGGATGAGGAGATAATAATGTTGTTCGCTAAACAGGAAGAATCTCAAAAAACGGCCTGGTCCTAGTTTTAAAAATGATGATTAAGGCAATGTTGATTCTATAGCTGCCTGCTACATTGGCATAGCAGAACCACAGTGGCGATACTTCCCATACCAAAGGAAGTTGTTTTTCTACTGATGTGGTTAACCCAAACCTCCCAGAGGTGGTAGCTATGTCAGTGGAATCATTCTTTCATCAGCCTTGCTGCGTCTTCATTGGGGGTTAGATCAACTTGACCATGGTGCTCCGGGTGAGACATTTTTGACAGCCAGAAGTGCCATTGCCAGGTTGATCTCATTTTTAAGCTTAGACCAGGTTAAAGGTCATGGAATGAGGGTATAATTTTTATTACAACCACTTGGCTGTCTGTAGTTGA
Organism: Podocnemis expansa; assembly: GCA_007922195.1. Taxonomy (NCBI): domain Eukaryota; kingdom Metazoa; phylum Chordata; order Testudines; family Podocnemididae; genus Podocnemis; species Podocnemis expansa. The sequence goes on along the minus strand of ML681981.1, from coordinate 47,206,470 downwards.
AAATGTTGGGTAAAATTTTACTGTGTGCTTAGAGCTATTTACTTCAAATGCCTATTGACATCTTTGGGAATTAGACTCCTAAATATGTTTGATCTGGGTCAAAATGACTTAGGAGTCTAAGCTCTATGATGGAGCTTAGGTGCTTATGGGTATGTCTACACTAGCAAATTAGTTCAAATTAAGGAGCTTTAATTCAAACTAATTTGAGCTCTGTCTACACCAGGCCTTGCCTAGTTCAAACTAAAAAATTTTTGAGTTCAAACTAATCAAAGCTCAGTTCAAACTAGTTAGTTTGGCTGGTTAGTCTGAACTAACAGCTTAGTTAAAACTTATTTTGAAATTTAGTTCAAATTAGCATGATGAAGTCATGCTAGTTTGAACTAGCAGCTAGTTTGAACTAAGCGTGTTTTTTTAGTTCAAACTAACATTTAGTTCAAACTAACCAAGCTTTTTAGTTCAAACTAAAAAAAGCACAGCTAGCTCGAACTAAAAGTTCGAACTCAAAAAACGTGCTTAGTTTGAACTACTTAGTTTGGACTAACTAAGTCTGAACTAAACTTTTAGGTGTAGACATAGCCTATGAAAATTTTGCCTTCTGTGTACACAGCTGCATCCCTTTTCATCTCAGAGACAAGGTGGAGGCTGGGTTTTTTAAAGGAGCATTAGTTATTTACCATGCCTATAGTCCCTTGAAAATGAATGGAGAGTGGACACTGGTCCTTTGAAAATCCCCCCTCTCTAATGAAAGGAAAGGAAAGGGTGCTGCGGAGAGTGAGAGAATGCAGGCCTATGTTTAAAATGGAAGACAGAACAGCAGCATAGAAGAACTGATGTTCTTCAAAATCTGACCTTCTCCGAAAAAAAGAGAACATGAGGCCAGCCATAGTCGACCATACCATCTCGTCTGGCACCCTGGCTCAGGCTTAAATGAAACATCTGAAACTGCCTGGCTTGCTCTCTTCCTGCAGCAGCTGCAGGTCTTTAGCATTCAGACTGAAACCTGCCCCAAATTAGTAGCTCTTTAAACAATATTGGGGACATTTTGGTTGAATGTTAGAGATTGAAAGAGAACCCCAGATCCTGAAATCCCTCTGAGACCATAAAATAGGACTTGATGCAATCCCCTTGGGGCTAAAAGCTGATATAGCCAGATCATAGCTGAAAGATGCTGTTTTGAATTACAATGGCACTTCAGTGGAAAACATCTGATATTCAGAGCCAATCTTACAAAAACGTGATCAGCACCAATAACAGTGAGCACTATACACACCATATAGTACATCGTAAACCCAAATGCCTTCCAAACAAAGACTCAAGCCAATGAACAGACGGGATAGGAAGATTAAAGGTATTTGAAGAAATGGTTTAGCTCTTTCAGCCCCTATGTAATGTGACAAGGATTCTTTCTTTTAATAGAAGTAAAAGAGCTACAGTCATTTGGGAATGAATAAAACATATGCTATTCTGGAGCTATAACATGGACAGTAAAATTAAGCCACAAAATCCAGGCTGGAGACATGGCCATGAGACTTCCCTTCAAGGCATTTCTAAAGCCATATTAAATCAAGTTGTGCATAGTAACAGTTTTGAATAATGTGATACAGAGCCACTGGCTTCTTGGTTACTGACTGAGATCCAATACAGGTATGTAGGGATGTGAAGTCATTGCCAAGGAAGGCATATGAAAAGCTTCCATATGAAGAGAGAGATAAAAGGCTGGGCTGGTTATTTCAGTGAGGGGATGAATATGAAGGGACGTGATGAAAGCATAAAGATAGTGAATGGTCTAGCGTTGGTACACCAGGAACTAATAGTCACAATGTTTCATAAAACAGAGAAAATTCAATGAACCTGAGTGCGAAACACATAAGAGAAAACTATCTGTCACTCAACTAGCCTGTGGAAGTCATTGCCACAAGTTCACAATGATGTCATGAGATGATCAGAATTCAAAAAAGAACTGGACATTTAGGTGGCTAACAAGAATACTGTACAAAGATGGGATGTTAGCGGGGGTGGGTTCTGAGTTGGTGGAGAGAGTTTTTTTGGGGAGTGTCTGGTTGGTGAGTTTTACCCACATGTTCAGAGATTAGCTAATTACCATGTTAGGGATCAGGAGACAATTTACCTCAATGGCAGATTGGCCGGGGCCCTTGGGGTTTTTTGCCTTCCCCTGTGGCATGGGGCATGGGTCACTTGCTGGTGGTTTTTCTGTACCTTGAATTCTTTAAACCATGATTTGGGGACTTCAGTGACTCAGTCAGAGGTTAGGTGTCTATTCCAGGAGTGGGTAAGAGGTTTGGAAAGCATATAAATCCTTTTGCTTCTGAGTAAAACCAACCACTAAGAAGAACTTTCTCTGGTAGGAGATTATAACAGGGCTTTCATGCCTTCCTCTGAAGGAACTGATGATGGGCCTCCTAAGAGACAGATTACTGGATTACACAGACTCTTGGTCAGATCTGGTAAGGCAATTCTTTTGTTCCAGTCTCCTAACTCTTTGCTGGCCTCTGTGAAATCAGCTTGGTGGCTCAGTGGATCCATTTTCCTTGATCCATCTGGTCACCACTCTGCCCTGTTGTGTACAGGACTGGGATACAGATGGCTGGATACACTGCTGAGTAGGTCCTTTCACTTTATGGAAGACCAAAATGCTGCTTGCATTTCACATGGAATGAAGTGCTCACAGTTGTGACACTGCAATGAAACCTCATGATCGGGAAGCAATCCTTCACTCTTGAAAACCTTATCAAGACAGATAATTTAGTATTAATGAGATTTGCCTCGTTTACGACAGATGCTGATAAGCGGCTCTGGAACCAACAAACTGTCAGGCTCCCTTTTTATTCAGGGGCTGACTAATTAAATAACTAGTTGAACTCTCAGTAACTGTTCTGAAAAATGCATGCAATGATGGCAAAGTCACTGTCCAAAGAAGTATGGGATTAGATTTCAGAGGCACCAGCAATTCTTCAGGGCTTCTGTGTGGCTCCCAGGGAATGCCAAGTGGGAGGATGAGTGGATGGGTAGGATCGTTGATCATTAATGCAGAAGATGGTCATTGGCATAGCCAAGCGATTTTTCTGCTGAAACCAAATGTACAGGCTTGTTTGTGGTTTCAGCTCTCCTGCCCAAGCTGCCAGCTTGAGGAATGACTTGCCTTTTGAAGTCTTAATAATAAAACAACATCATAGCATAGTTGACTGGGTCAAGAGATAGAGTGCTACTTTTTCCCTCCAGCTCAAAGAGCTAAACATCTCTGGATGCCACCTAGGAATTAACTGAAGGAGCTTCCAATGGATGCTGTGAAAAACTAAAGATCATTGACCCTGGAGAAAGTGTATGTATCGGCTGCATAGAACCCCTTGTCAGTGGTGTGTTTTTTCATTGTGGAAAGGGATAGTTTTTTGTGACAAGCCAGAAAGATCTCTGATTTTGACTAATGATCAGATGGACAAGCTTCCAGAATGATGTAATGCACGCCCATGAACTAGGCAAAGACGATTGCTTGATTGGGGTTTTCCTTTCGCTTTGGGAAGGGGAACAATGTCAACATAGAAATCAAATATCTGGTTCCCCTCTGCTACAGTGGCCTAACTCCATTCAGTGGAGTTGTTCTTGATTTCGGGCAGGTCTTCACTGACGGCAGCAAATTTGCCTCTGTCAGTTCAAACTTCCTGATCAACTGCTCAGGTCTGTGAAGTCCCACTCAGTTGATCAGGAAGGGAGGAAGCCCCCTCCCTTCAAATCAGCACAGTTTGTGTGTGCAGGGAATAGAAAAGCTGAACATAGATGGGCAAGTTATTTTAAGTAACTTACAGCTCTACGTTCAATTGCTGCCGAAAAGGGCAGACAATGTAGACCTGCCCTTACACCAGTGTCAGAGAGAGAAAAATCAGACAATACATATTTGAAATATATATTTTTACCTGAATCAGACTTCAGGTTAGGCAAAAGAATGGAAGAACTATAATGGGTGTGTGACTAGTGGCCCAGCATTTATTTCTTCCTCTCTAACTGCTGCTAATCCTGCCAGTGTCTGTTGCACTGTAAAGTGTCACTGTGAGATTTGGACTGACCCGCTGAATGAAGGGAGCTCATGACAAACCTCTGTACTAACATTTACAGAGGCATTCTGGGGAAGGAATTAGGTAGTTTAAGAGACTAGCAAAACAAAATGACCCCTTTCAATTCATTAGGCATAAAATATATGCCAGATCAGGCTGGTTGTGAACAAAACATGACAGCATCTTAAATCTGTTCTGTGGCCTGTGTAAAATGAATTGGGAGATCTCACTCTGGCTCCTACTGGAGAAGTGTCCATGTCTAGGAACAGCCCAAGGTGTTTTGCTGCACTAGGCCAGCAGGAATAATTGGCTTCTCTCCCCACTCTACCCCCCAGCAGCTGGTGGTATGGTGCTGCTACCGGGATCCAGCCATGGGAGGGGAGCAGCACCACCACCACCCGGGTCCAGCTGTAGGCAGGGGTCCGGCCCCAGGCAGGGAGTGGTGCCACAGGCAGGGGTCTGGCCATGGGCAGAGAACGGAGCAGCCCCAGCCCAGCCCTTGGCACCCCCTAATTTTTGGCACCCTAGGTGACTGCCTCGGTAACCTCTATGGAAGAACAAGCCCTGGCCACGTCACAAAAATCACCACCAGTGACAAACAGATGTGGACCTGAAAAAGAGTTCTATGCTTTCCCATCCACCAACAGTAGTCTAATAAATGATATTACCTCATCCATCTTATCTCAAACATGTTATAATTGTTCTGTGCGTAAATGAACTGATTCACTTCTCCTAAATTTCAGTCCACGACATCTCTGAACTAATCAACTAGAAGGAGCATGTGACAGGTAAAAAATTTCAAATGATAAAATAATAGTATTTATCATCTCTTTCTGTTATAGTCAGGCAATACAGTAACAAGGTCTGCTCTCAGTTTTCCAGCATAAATCTGAAGTATCTCCTCTTCACTCAGATCAGATATGTGCCAGATGAACTGATCCAGAGCATGTTTCTTCCAGGAAAAAAAGTAATAATTCCTCACAATAATTTATTAGAACATAGCTTCAAAATATATCTAAAAAAAGAATGAAATTAATAGAGAAAAGAAAAAAATACAAAGGAAAAGAATATTAAGATACAAAATCCTTAATAAAATATATGTTGACACTTTAATTCATTGAAAAATGTGTGTGTCATCAATTCCTGCTTCACTTACCAGTTTCACTTTGGGACCTGGCAAATGCCCTACTACGAGATGACGTGGAAAACATAATAAAGGATGAAGGAACAGGAGCAAGAGCTTATAAAATCTAGTAACCTACTGGGAGAAACCTTGTCAGCGTCTTTCTTTTGCTCAGCGTGGGAGGGGCTGAGATATTGCAGTGATGGGTGCCACAGAAGAACTAGACAGATCCATCGGGTTTGGATCTGTTTTAAGAGGTAGGGAAATCATCCATTCATCCAGCATCACAGAGAAGACAAACATTTTCTGGCCTTGTCAAATAAAAGGACCTTCAATTTACCTTTGAAATGCAACATAATGGAGATTTGGAAGCCAGTGTTTAGTGGCTCAGGGCCCATTTCTGCAGAATACGTTTCTGTCTCACTACACAATACACTCTGATGTAGTTGTGTAAGCCATGGTGACACATTTCTGGAGCAGACAAAAGGAAGCTGACCCAAAGCAAACCATAAGTCTCCAAAAAGTACTGCAACACTGGATGTACGTGTTCTTGATGGCTGTTACTAGCAAAACACAGGTGTAACAGGGACATTCTCAAGGAGAAATTTGTTACTTTGAAACATAAATAATAGCTCTTGGCTTCTATTTTATGTGGAATATGTACAGAGAAATATCCAGGCTTGGCTGAGCCAAAAAAACACTGCCAATTTGGCAGTTATTCATATGAATAGTTACGCAACCGCAATTTATATTAATTACAAATATTAGGGAATTGCAGGCGTGGCTTTAAATCAAAAAGTAGGGTAACTAAGACAACAATATTAGAACTATTTTCATACAGAAAATAGGAACTGTTAGCAGTGGACAAAGTCAACAAACAAAATTAAAACGTGGGAAGGGCAGCATTCCATGGACTCACAGGACTGAGAGACAGGAAGGACATGAAGGCCTATCTTTCTGCCAAAGCAGAATTGTTCCCAATAATGGACTGTAATGCATCCACAGCCAGCTAATGTAATGTACTAGTTACAGCAGATCAAGTTTTTCCTTTTAAAGAATGGCCTTCAATGCACCGCACCTTGGGTAGTCAAGTTATGACTTACACTGTGAACATAAAGCAGGTAGAAAATGCTACCTCTGATATGGTAGCATTTTACAGCCACTTTGCACTTTCTGTATGGAGGTGGAAATGGCAACACGAGGTGTAGGGCAACAGTCAGGACCAAATTCACTAGTGTGAATTTACCCCTTTCTTCTGTTTGCTATTTGTGACTTAATGGTGCTTTTTCAAATGAAACAAGGAGTCCTGTGGCACTTTTAAAGACTAATAAATTTATTTATCACATGAGCTTTCGTAGGAGAAAATCACACTTCGTCAGATGCTTTGAAGAAATGAATAAATAAATATGCTTGTCTTTAAGTATGTCCACACGAGTCTTTTATTTCAAAACAACACTGGTTGTTTCAAAATAAAAAACGGAAAGTCCACATGACGCTTTCTTATTTTGAAATGACAGGCTCTGTTATTTCAAAATAAGAATCGTCATTTTGAAACAGGTTAAACCCCATTCATTTCGAAATGGCTGCTATTTCAAAATGGTTATTTCAAAATAAGGCCGTTTGGACACGTTGTTTCGAAACAACATGTCCAAACAGCCTTATTTCAAAATAACCATTTAGAAATAACAGCTGTTTCAAAGGCAGGCTTTCCCTTAATTCGATAACATTTTCTTAATTTGAATTAACTTATTTCAAAATAAGGACTTTATTTCAAAATAACTCATTTCAAAATAACTTATTTCGAAATAATGATGTACGTGTGGACATAGCCTAAAAGTGTCACAGGACTCCTTGTTTGTTTTGCTTAACTAAACTAACCTGGCTACCCCTCTGGAACTTTTTCAAATGGACTCTTTGCAGTCTGTCATCTTATCATTCATTCCAATTTTAGGCTATGGGTTACTTGTAAACAGTTCCCTTTGACTGTTCTGTATTTGTGGTGTCTGGTTGTCATTTGAATCACATGACATTGCTTTTGCTACATGACTGAATGAGTAAAAACATTTAAAACCTTTCAAAGAGATAATGGTTCATTTTAAAAAAAAGCCTAACCAAACCATTCCCCTTATCTTACACACATTCACCATGCTCAGACAGCCTACTGGCTTTGTCCTTGTGACATGAGGAAGCGTCAATTGGCAGAAGGAATTCACTTCAGGCCTGACACACCTTGCCTTGTGTGATGCTGTCTAGAATATAAGTGATCATTTGTACTATTACTGATATTGGAATTGAAAAATCACACTGAATTGTAGCAAATTACAACCTTCTTCGTGGTAAATACACATAAACAATGTTATTATACTTAAGAAATATGCCATGTTGAGTATTGGTTTTATTTTTTAATTTCTAAAGATGGTCTGTATGTTTGTATTTCAAATTTGCACTGTGTTTCCGGGTGACACCCCAGGCAGGGTGGCAATGGCACTAAGCTTGCTTAATGGCCCATCAAGGAAATTCAAATGTGCAGTGAATGCAGTGAAATAACCCAGGGACTGCACCTTCTGAATCACCAGGCTATGGAAGACCTATGGACAAAGGACTATGACACTTTTCCATGACATGTACTGTGTGGCTGAGTTTGAGACAAGCCACACTGGCAAAGGGACATAAAAGGCAGCCGCACCATCCCCATCTTGTTTCCATTCCTGCCTGCTACCTTTGAATCAATCCATCTACACCTGAAAGTGGGTGAAAGAAAAGGGCTGAGACCCAGCCAGGTACTGGAGGGAAGCCAAAGGAACTGGACAAGCCTGCAAAGTCCACAATTCTGGTGAGAATCTGATATATAGAGACTTTAAAGTCATTTGTATGCAACTGATTGCTTTGAACATCTACCTTTTTATGTGCTTCTTCATTTTCATAATAAACCTTTGGTTTTAGTTACTAAAGGATTAACTGGGTAGGATCCAAAGTTATATTGATCTGACAATGTGGCTAACCCTATAGGGATCAGGAATAAAGTTTAATTAACGTATCCCTTTACTGTGTTCAGTTGTTAATTGGGTGCCAGAGAGTGAAATGAAATAAGGAGGCTGTATAACTTCTCGGTTTAGCTTCCTGATAACCAGTTTAGAAAATCAAGAGAACTGTTTGGCTGTGTTCACACGGCACTTTTGTTTCGAAACAACCTCGTTGTTTCGAAACAAAAAAACCATGTTCACACGACGCACAGTTGTTTCGAAACAAGGGCTTCCCCTTGTTTCGAAACAACTGTGTTGTTTCGAAACAAGTTAAACCCCATTTGGGGACGAAACAACCTTGTTTCCAAACGCTTGTTTCGAAACAACACATGTGAACATGTTGTTTCGGAACAATAGGTTCCGAAACAACATTTAAAGGGCTGCCGCCTCAGCACCCTGGCCAGGGAACACTCAGCACCTTGGCCAGGGTGCTGAGGGGTGTCCCCTGGCCAGCAGGCACTGGCGGGGGTCAGCGCTGAATCCACCCGCTGCCTGCAGAGCCGGGCTG
>ML681981.1:47156040-47197349 GCA_007922195.1 Podocnemis expansa | reverse complement strand
GCTGGCGGGGTCTGGGGGCAGCTCTGGCGGGGGGGCTGAGCCACCCCGCAGCGGCTCACCCCCCGCTGGTGCCTGCAGCCCCCTTTCTGGGGCTGCAGGGTGAGTCAGCAGCGGCTCACCCCCAGGGGTAACGAAATAGCATGTTCACACAGTGAACTTGCTATTTCGTTTCCCGCTTTTTTATTATTTCGAATTAACATTTTGTTAATTCGAAATAAGATATTTCGAAATAAGGTGTTGTTTCGAAACAAGTTGTTTCGACACAACTTGTTTCGAAATAACCCTGTGCGTGTGAACACAGCCTTTGTGACTGGTCAGGGAATCTAACTTCAGTGTTACTCACTAGTTTCAGGAGACCCTGCTCTCTTTATGCAGTCTGCCCTGCTTTTGGTATTTTCAAGGTGGGCATAGATAGCTCACACCCTGTCAATCTGTATCTCCAAAGGGTCCCATAAGGTATATGCAAAAAGGTAACATCCTGCTCATTAATATTGTGTGTGATGAAGGTGTGGGTGGTAGATTAAGAATATATTTCAAGTGCATATGTTAGTAAGATTTTGCTTCCATTGAACTTGGTGTGTGAGTAAAATAATTCTTTTTCAGTGTGTTTGTTATGGAGTAGAACACATCCACAGTCGATGCAGGGACAATTTGGAACCTAACCCATTCTCTGTGGTGCCCGACTATTTTCTCTCATGTTTTCAGCAGCTGGAAAGAAAAAGCACAGTGTGGCTTCACACCAAATCTTTCCAGACTTATTGTACCATTTATGTGACTTGTCCAGATATATCACAGCAGGACACATTGGAGTAACAAGAGTTGCCATGGGATGGTTTTATTCACTTTGCAACTGACCATCACTCACTGCAAAGATGTTAGTAAATTGTGCCTGAAAGCTACTGCAGGAGATTGCACTGTGACTAAGACAAGAGGTGTAACAACTCCTCGCTGGTTTGTGCTGAACCATCCTCATACGTTAAATGGCTCTTTCAACCATGCTTCAGAGCTGTCGGGAAAGCATGAAAGCGTGTATGCCTTGGTGCAGTGAGGACCCAATAACTGCTGAATGTGGAAAAAACACACAAATCAGCTTTTCAGAGGCTTTTGCTGCACTTGAGCTGGGGGTGTGATTCCCAGGACATGTAGCCATCCCTGCCTGGAGTTTGAGGGAATGTGCTGGATGCAACCACTGCCCACACTACAAGAACAACACTACATTAGCGAATTGGCTGCAGGGGAGCTACAGCAAATATGTTTGCATGAGCTAGAAATCACATACTCCCTGCATCCAGTGTAGAAGTAGCCAGAAAGAAATCCGCCAGAGGGACAGGGCCATGGCCAGCTTGGCCCATCTGAGGGAGATTGGCAGGAGTAGCAATAAGAAGGGAAGTTCAGCGTCTTTCCAGTAGCCCCAGGATGACACATGCTCAGTCCAGCCACGTGCAGGAGCTGGGAGAGGATGGAGCCACCCAGTGTGTATGGACTGTTTGGAGACTTCAAATCTACCAGCTAAAGTCTCTCTATTGCAGGCGTGGACAAACTAAGGCTCACGAGTGGCATGTGGCTCTTGAATGAAAAAGTGTGGCTCACAGAAGAGCATGGCGAGGAGAAGCGCAGCGTAGTTGGAGAGGGCGAGGAAGCATGGCATGGTCAGAGATGGCAGGAAAGCAGCAGCATGGTCAGAGACAGTGGGGAAGCAGCAGCATGCTCAGAGATTGCAGGGAAGGGTGGCATGGTCAGAGACAGTGGGGAAGCAGTGGCATGGTCAGACATGGTGGGGAAGTGGCAGCATGGTCAGAGACAGTTGGGGAGAAGCGCAGCATGGTCGGGATGGTGGGGGGGGAGCGTGGCATGGTTGGAGATGGTAGGGGAGACGTGCAGCATGGTTGGAGATGGTGGGGGAAGTGCAGCACTGTCAGAGACAGTGGGAAAGCGGTGGGATGGTTGGGGTGCCAGGGAAAGCGTGACATGGTCGCAGCAGCAGGGGGAAGTGCGGAGATGGTCAGGTATGGCAGGAAAGAGGAGGCATTTTTACTGTAGGCGTAGTTTTTATGGTAACCTTAAGTAATTATTAGAATCTGACAGTAGTAGGATCAATATTTGCCCTCTTTTACAATAAAATTAAAGTGTGCACTGAATTTTAAACTTAGTAATTTTAGAGTAAAAGCATATGGTTATATGCCTCAGTGCAGCTCATGAAGCTTTAATAATCAACTTGTGTGGCTCTTGAGTTCCCTAAATTTGGCCACTCCTGCTCTGTTGAGTGGGTGAGCCAAGGTTTTCCAAAGGCTCATGTCTTGGTTAAGCGTAGGTGAAGTATCATAGGGACAGCAAAAGGCACCTCCCTGCAGCCAAGTCAACCAACCTGCCCAAACTTTAAGTCCCTGCTGCAAAGCATGGGTAGGCTAGAGTTCCCCATGACATGGTTTTACGACTTGTGTTGTCCTGGTTTATCAAAACAGACAAAGTTCAGACACCCAGGAAATTTCAGTCCACATGTCTTTCTGACAAAGCTACCATATATAGTCACTGAGAACATAGCTGGGAACCTGCTCTAGAGGCAGAGCTACCAACACTGTCTATAACAATAGTACAGGTCCTCCAGCGGTGCTTCAGTGCTACATGATGATTGGGCTGTAAGAACCTACATTGACTAGAATAACAATGTCTCGGAGATTTCATGACTTACACCCAGAAGGACTGCTATTCGTGAAGCAGAGATTCAGAGCTCTGTGACTGACATCTGTTCAGAAAGAGATCCTTGCAACTTTTTATCAAAGCAGCCTTCGCCTCAGCCATAACAAAGGTGACAGGTATTACAAATTAGCTTAGTGTATTCATTGGTTTGTCATTTCCACAGCTTGAACTGGGCTCACTAAGTTCCTGGGAGAAGCAAAAGACTCATTCATCATTTGTGTTTGTAATATGACACATAGCAAGATCGTAGACAAAAAACAGCTTAGAGATAGCTAGAGAATTGTCTTACCATATGTAGAGACATTTTAATAGAGCTAGCTTGCCTTCACTAGATTCACTGCCTTTCCCTTCATGTTTGTCTCCTTTCATTATGGTCAGCAATAGTACAAGGAACCTGCAGGCCTGTACACCACAAGACATTATCTTCATCAAAATTGCCTGAGGCTTGAACCCTATGAACTTTGAACAAATAAATGTCCCAATGGAAAATTCCCAGTATTAGGGAGCTAAAAATTATGTGTTGAGAAGGAATTTCTGCTTACAGGTACATGATCCAACCACAGGATGTCCTGACAACCAACTGATGCACAGAATAGGTACATGAACTACATCCACGGGACATATCACAAGAGGGCCACGCTGACAAATAAAAATATATGATAATCAACTGTGATCACTGAGATACTAAACAATAGGAGAAGGACACTCCAATGTTAGTAAGGCAGGGAAATACAAAAAAGGAAAAGTTGGGAAACCCCTGCTGAACATTCATCAAATATAGCAGCATCAGCATATCATATTATAGAAGTTACATCCCAGCCTAGGGACAGTAGGAGAAGAAAATATAGCCCTTGGTAGAGGCCAGAGATGTGGCCAGTAATGATCAGGAGTAAGATGATGGCAAACATTTCAGGTTGTTCTACCAGGATGGTATCCCACACAGAGCTCTAATCATAGCCAATGCATGGTCGGACATCTGCCCTGCAAATTTGCTGCTTGTCTTGCACTGAGCATGCTCAGTAACATGGCGAAGCTGGCTGCCCTCTCTGCCTCCCCTCCCACCCCATCAGCAGGCATGGGCCATCTCTGGCTCCAGCATTTACTCCATGATTGTGTCAGAACTACTGAAATACAATAAGATATTATAGTATTTATAAGCCCCATTGGAGGGTTGGTACTGGTAGTGACGGACATGAGAAATTTCATAGCCAAAGCTAATAACTTACCACAGAGCTAGTCACACAGAATCACACACCATTTCAACTAGAGTTCATAGAAAGCAGATTTCTGGCTTAAATTTAAGGATTAGTTGTAGGAAATTTAGGGCTTAAAGTAATGAATGTATTTTAGATTTATTTAAGTTTTGACTCCCAAACACTTTGCTTTAATAGATTGTTTTCTGGGCAGACATGTCTTTCATTTGTCATCACTATTTTACATTTTAGTGCTTGAACAGTTCACATGGGGAAATCTGCGTTATTCAAAAGCTGAAATGATGCTGTTGCTCAAATCCTGTTTTCTTCTTAGGCACAGAGAACTCTGTACTAAGACAACTCAGTTCCCTGTCATTTAATAAATGAGAGTTGGAAATACCTTATTCTCAAAGATACCCACCCTATTACAAGACCCGAGTTCCAGATGCTCATGGTAGCATTTTGTCTTTTGCTGTAGCAGTCGCCTTTTTTTAGTGGTAAAAAAATACCTTTGCTTCCATCAAAGTTAGCAGGCCCGCCTGAAGCCCAAATCATTGACTGAAGAAGTCTAATATGGGTAGTAGTAATGGAAATTCTCTCTGTCCTAAATCCTAGCCTGGAAGGAATCTTAAGTCTTCATGGACCAGTCGGTCGTTGGACTCTGTATTGAGCTTTCTAAGCGTGGCCATGTCAAGGCTGAGAGTTTGAAGAGTCCAGTCACCTTTGACCATCTGAGGGGGCTGAGTAGGAATGCTAACCCTGATTTCATGGGTACAGGCCAAATTAAGGATATGTCTACAGCTGGAAAAAAAGCCCCTAAAAACGCTCAGCATGGCTAATCCACATTACCTAACCCAGGTTAAAATAGCGGTGAAGACACTGCATCTCACCTTTTAACTTGGGTTAGCAGGTCCAGTCAAACTCCAGGGTTCCCTATAGGTTTTAAAGCAAAATGTTAACCCAAGTGAAAAGCCCTGTAGCCATATTTTCACTTCAGCTGTAATCTGAGAGCTAATACGGGCTTGTTAACTTGAGTGAGAAAAACATCTCTTTTTCACAGTGTAGACATAGCCTAAACTCTCAGAGGTCTAAACAACTCAGAAGACTGAGAGGGTCTGAAATCCAGAGATGAGTTTGGTAGCTCAGTTTCATTTCTAGGCACTAGCAATTCAGACTCCATGTGTAAACTCAAAGATGTGGTCTGCCAGTGCCAACCACCCAAGTCATGAAATTCTCAGAGGAGGCCTCCTCTGCAAAATATTGCTTTCTGGTTCATTGATGTAAATTGACCTTGCTGTGTGCCCTTAGCTCATTTTCAAGAAAAATCAGAGTTTTTCACTGATTTTTGCTGAAATATTTGCATGCTTAGTATAACCTTCCCAACAGGAGGGCTTTCCATGGAAAGAAAATGGTCTATCCTAGCCAAGATTTACTTTGCAAAGCTGAGGGAATGGTTGTGCCTGCAGCTCATGCAACTGACTTACGATCAACTTTGCTAATAAAAAGTAACTTGTAAAGAAGACAGCTTGCTCCTGACAGCACCAAATGCCTTGGCAGAATTGTGTGGAAACATAATTACTGACTGAACAGCTCTCAGTTTGTTCTGGATAGAAAAAAGCTGGCTTTTTGTTTTAAAAAATATATCCATTGCATTTGGCCATTTAGTTCAGCATCATTTCAGAATCAGTTCTTCGGCCGGACCATGTTGTGTTCATCACAAATATAACTTAGCTGATTCTGAGGTTGAAGATGGCCTATTGGCTGCAATATGAGACTGAGCCCCAAAAATGCCTATGATTTGATCTCAGCTGTGACATTCATTCCCTTTTTGCCCATGGGTAAGTTGTTTAAGCTCCCTGGACTCTATGGAACATAACTTCAGTAGCTTCCTCACAAGGGATTTAAGAAGTTTTGTTGATGAGTGTATATGAAAAATCTTGTAATCCTGATGCACACTGAGTCCCCTTTCCACCACTGTGTACTCATTTTAAAACCCCTTTACACCAGCACGATGTTGTTCAGGGGCTCTGGGATAAATGCACATCAAGTTGTGTGTTCTTTATTTCCACTACAGTGGCAGAGGGATGTGAACAAAGGGCTCACTGGTTGGCAAGTCCAGTGTTCTTATCCTGTCTGCTACTGCCTTGGTGTGTGTACTTAGGGCATGTGGGAGCCATTCTCTGTGCCTCAGTTTCTCCACCTGTGCCTTAAACGTAACAATGCTGATTTATCTACGGGGGTGGGTGAGTGGGTAGGATTAGCCCATGTTTGTACAGTGCAAAGCATACATACAGCACTATCATGTAACTGCTAAATATGACTGCAGTGTAAATGCAGACTGGGGAGGCTGAGGCTTCCGAACAAAGCACTGCCTCACAATAGAGGTTGGGACTGTGGACTGAAAAAAAAGAGCAGGGGCTTAAAAACAGCTGAGTAAAGAAATACAGAAAACTCACATGACAAAGAGGCTATTGAGTTCACACAATCCAAGTCCTAAGCTAGCTTCAGCCATGCATCGTGTTCATCACCCGGGAGAACTGGGCCAGCAGGGAGCTGGGGGTAACAGCATGGGCCATGTGGTTAATGGAGGAGTTATGTTGGTAGATGGAAAACATCTGGTTTGTGTTTGGATTTTGAAGGCATATTTAACTCTATTACTCGGATTTGTATCTGTCTATTACTTAGTCAGATTTATTAGTATGGGGCGTTGACACCAAAGTTATGTGGGACTGAGACGTCCTGGTGTGTTGGGGGCAGTGGAAGACTCCTAAGATGGTAATAAAATTAAAACAAATGCCTGTGCAGGGAATCAAGCCAAGTCTTTTACTTGTGTGTTTGTATCGATGACTGCCTATATGGGTGTGTGTTTCTTTCTTTGCATTTGAGAATGTGTGTGTGTGTATGCCCGATTTTGTGTATGTCTGTGACAAATATGTGCAATTGTGTTTAATTACACACATACCTATGATTGTACATGTGTGCGTGTTTGCATGCACATCTGTGCCTTTCCCTTGCAGCTTGTAGTTCCAGGTCTTCCCAAAGCTACCTGCCCATGTTAATTATTTAGCGCTGTTTCCAAGAAGTAATGCAGCATGCCATACCCAGTTACAATGCGGTGATTTTATTTAACATTTCTCATTGTGGCAAAACCAGTTTGAAAAGATCTGAGACAGAAGCTTGAGCAACCCCAGGTACCTCTATGTTTAAATCACTACAGCAGGGTAGAAAGGTTCCCAGATGAGCACTGTTGAAAGATGAGATGACCACAGATGGCAGGAAGGTTCACATTTAAGGCTGGGGTTTGGGTATCCCATTCCTTATGACCATGGCCAACATAAGCAATGAAGGAGGTGACGTTCTAGGCTAAACACAGAGTGACGGACAGGCCTTGCCCCCAAGAGTTTAGTGTTTAGTCTAAATAGATTGGACTAGAGTAGGAGAGACTTGGACTTGCTTCAGGTCAAAAGCAGAGCTAGGAATAGCGCATGTGTAGTCTCCTCCTCCCTGCCCCCGGCCAACTGGGCCAGCTGGCCACCCTTCAGGGACGAACATTGCTGGCCTCCAGCAAAACAACTGCCCCCTCCACAGTGGTCCTGTCTCCAGAGACACTGAGACCCACCATCACCCTTTCTGTCTTCTGGGAGCTTTAGGGGTTGGGGGAGCTGTCCATAACTGGTTCTGTGGTACACGGGCAGCTGTCTGAGTCTGCATCTCCAGGTGCATGAGCTGCTCCAGCAAAGCAAGTGCATGGTGTACCTTAATGGGGAGCAGCAGTGACAGGTACTTTTTCAGGGGCCATTCATCCCTCTCCTGACACTGTTTTCTGGGTCCTTATCTCCACTTCCAACTGGACTGACCTATCCCCTCTTAACCTAGCTGGTATCCTACATCCCAGCTGGCAAGCACGCTTCTAACACTACACATTCCTCTCTGGTCAAATACACAATGGCTTCTGCAGTATGAGAAGGACAGCGCAGCAGGCATGGCAGAAAAAGCCCAGATTCTGCATTTATTTGTTGCGGACTCTGATTTGTGGGGATGGTGAAAACTGAGATGCTTCTGGACCTTGGTGAAAATGTTCCTGTCTCCTTGATACCTTGAAAGTTTATTAGACTGAATATTATTCTTCTGCAAATTCATCCTGTAAAATAGTGCAATAGACTCAGGGTACAATCCAGACAAATGCGTTGCTGTGTCCCCTCTGCTTTCTAACCAGGTGTACCTTTTGCTGCTATAGCCTCCCACCTGGGCCACTCACAAACAGCCATCCGCACATAAGTCACTCCCATCTATGTCTGCTCTGCAGCCAGCCAGCCACACTTCAGCTCTTCCCATCTGTGGTTATAGTGCAAGGTGACCCCAGCACGTTTCCTGTCTTAGATTTCCCCACAGAAATTTATGTCCTGTCCTCTCCTGGAGAATACAAGTCTATATAAAGTCCTTTACCCTTTAATAGAAATAGTATGCACACAACTTACCATGCCAAATGGAGTTTCCCAACCCTTTTGATTCAAATATACTGGAGTAGATAAAATTTCTCTCTTTGTGGATAAACTTTCATTGTTTTAAATGAGTAGGCACAATGAGGCATAAAATCAGCCACAAATGGTTACAAGGAAAACAAAAGACAAAATGCAACTGGGGTCTCACCTAAAAAAGTATGTTAAATTCAAAGGCAAGTTTTTCTCACCACATGCTCTCAAACAGCCTTGCTGACCAAACTTCTTAGGCCAGGACCTCTTCCTCACTTTAATGTCTGCTTCCTTTGCCCCTTCTGGTACACTGAATCAATGGGCAGAAACAGAGAGAGAGGAGGGGTGTCTTGGGCTGTCTACCTTTTCTTGTCATAGTCCTGCCCCCTGTTCTGAGAAGCCTTTCCAGTTGGGAATAAGGCAATGGGTAGTATTCATGGAAGGAAACTCCAGGTTGTTTCTTTGCTAAGATGTGGATTTTTGCACCTCCCCTCAGCCCTAATTTCCTGCCAAAGAAAGGCCATTTAGCAGGTAATGGTCCACCACCTTCGGTTACATGTGTTGAGGACTCATCTTACCTTTGTCTCTGAGGACCTGGTTTGGCCATGCCCCAGTCTCCGCTGGAAAACATACTTTTATTTATGATCTCAGCTTGTGTTTATAACTCCACATGTAGCACTGCTACATGCACTGTGCTGTGATACTAATGATCAGCAAATGATGAGTTTGCTATCTCACAAGACATACTTTTTACAAAGGATACCACAACAATGTGTAGGGTGGAGCCATTCTGGCACAGAAGGATATTTGCTGTTTGTTATTCTCGCCAGCATGGCTCTTACACGTCTCTATCGCTGAAGTAGTTGTTTACCTCCTAAACAATGGCTTTGCCCTCATGACACCTGTAAGTGGCAGATAGTAGTGTTCACATTATATAGCAGGGGAAACTGAGGCATGGGGAGGCTAAAGCCAACATTTTCAAAAGTGACCTCTGACTTTGGGTTCCTGAGACCCTGTGGTCCTGATATTCTAAGGCACTGTGTTAATTAAAGTCAGTGGGAGCTATGGCAGTGAACAGCTCTGAAATGCAAGTCTATGTTGTTTAACATTGGGCACCCAAAATCAGAGCGCACTTGAGGAACATGGCTGTATTCAACTGGCCTCAGGCTCACCCACAAAGTCTGGCAGATCTATGAACTGAACTCACACAGTCATATTGCAAATGGGCAGTCATGCTAATCTAGTAAAGTGAAAAAAGGAAGGAGTCTTGTGGCACTTAAAGACTAACAAATTTATTTATCGCATAAGCTTTCGTGGGAGAAAATCCCACTTCGTCAGCCACTTTGAAGAGGGGGAACTTACAGAATGGGATGAAAATAAATGCAGGGGAGTGTAAGACATGGGATCAGGTCACACTGCAACAGCAAATCAGAGCATTTGTAAAGATTCAAACTCTGGGACCTGGGGGTTACAGTGAACAAGAAGCTGGATACAAGTCAACAATGTGCCCTTGTTGGCAAGAATGCAAATGGCATACTGGGCTGCAGCAGGAGGAGCATGGCCGCAGATGGAGGGAAGTGATTATTCTCCTCTATTCAGCAATCATGAGGCCAGATTTAGAGTACTGTGTCCGGTTGTGGGCTCCCCACTACAGAAAGAATTTTGGACAAATTGGAGAGAGTCCAGCAGAGGGCAACAAAAATTATTGGGAGTTTGGATCACGTGACTTATGAGGAGAAGCTGAAGGAACTGGGCTTATTTAGTCTTCAGAAGAGAAGAGCAAGGCGGGATTTGATGGTCATCTTCACCCACCTGAAGAGTGTTCTAGGAAGGATGGAGCTATGCCAGGGGTTAGCAACCCCCAGCACGTGTGCTAAATTTGGCACATGGGCCAATCCTGCACAGCATGCTGTGCTGCTCAGGCTTCCCCAGTGCCCCTACCTCTAAGCATGGCCTGGAGGTTGAGGCCACAGCAGCCAGAGTGGCATGGCACCACTCAGGGAGCCAGTGTGGTGTGGCTCAGCATGGGGGGCCGGAGCAGTGCAGCGCAGCTCAGAGGCTGGTGTAACTTGGTTTGGGGGGCCAGCATGGTGCAGGGCACAGGGTCAATCGGACCCACAGTGGAGGCGAGTGGGGCGACTCAGCCCACTTCACCATGACAGACCTCAGTCGTGCTCCCCTCCCACACACCCTGGTGCTGCCTGCCCCCAGGGACCCTAGTCTCCCCCTCCCAACCCAGATTCTCTGGCTCTGCCCCCATTTGGCCACACTCCCAGCACCTGCTAAGGGTGTGATGGGTGGGGCTTGCACAGGGGCTGGCAAAGTTTGCCGACCCCTGAACTATGGTGTACTCTGTGATGGCAGTAAACAGATCACGGAGCAATGGTCTCAAATTGAAGTGGGGGAAGTCTAGGTTAGATATAGGGAAAAACTTTTTCACTAGGAGGGTGGTGAACCACTGGAATGGATTACCTAAGAATGTGGTTGAATCTCCATCCACAGGTGTTTATAAAGGGTGCCTTGACACAGTTCTGACATGATTTATTTTGGATTGGTCCTGCTCTGAGCAAGGGGTTAAACTAGACTTCCTGAAGTCCCTTCCAACCCCAATATTTTATGATTCTATGATGAGGCTGGAAGTATTATTTCAACTGTGTTGCAATCCTGAATTGGTACACCATTAGCAGAAGTGATCTGTGAGCCTTCAAGACTTTAAAAGGGAACCATGACCCTTTCAAGCACTGGTGTTCAGCCAGCTCTAAGTAGGTGGAAACCTAACTTTAATGATTCTGAGACCCAATTGCTATTTAACTGAAACTAGGGACAATTTTTCTCTCAATCCCCTTTAGTTCCTCTCAGATATTAACTATAATTCATCACATTTATGCCTTCTGAAGTTAACTTCACTCCCATAGAATTCAATAAATAATGCATTTCCTGAAGAGCTTATTCAAAGTGTAAAAACACCTTCTTCCTCTGATTTTTCATTCCATAGAAAGAAACCATATGAGATGACTGAGATTTACATGGACAGCCTTTGCATATTGACTTGGGGTTGAGATATAAATCAGCACCAGGCTTTTCTCCAAGAGCTCGTTATTTGTTATCAGGATAAGTGTGTGTTAGCAGGTCAGTCCTGTCTAAGGAGTTTTGAGTCCAATTGCTCTGGGTAGGTAGGATTTACATTGTTTTGGTCTGGTTTCCAGATCTAATTTTATAATCTGTTTCTTTCATAGTTGGCTATGGGGAGTTCTGCAGGACAAATGCTCATTTAAGGGATATTTTAAAACCAACCAGAGAATCAATTTCTCTCTATAATTTACATTCATGTCTTCTGTCAAGAGTACTATTGAGGTCACTAACAATAAACCTGTTGACTTCAATGGGATCCAGCTCAGACTCTGATGAAGGGCCCAGTTCTGTGGTCCTTAGTTACAGAAGTGGTCCTTGGGAAATGTCCTATTGATGTCAGCTGGACTGATTGGTAAATTTTGGCAAGCTCAGACCTATAGGAGTGTTGAGATATTTGTGAATCTGTTCTGAACCTTGTTGTCTATGCCAGCATTTCCCAACCAGTGTGCCATGGTACAAAGCCATGCCCTCAGGCCTGAGCAAGCGCGCCATGGGCTTTTTTGAAAAACTGCTTGAAGCATTCTGGATAGGCTCATAAATATTCATCTGGAGACTATATCATGGTGTGCTTCAAAATAATTAAAGGTATCAAGGTGTGCCACAGCAGAGAAAAGTTTTGGAACAACTGGTCTATGTTTATTGTATCATGAATAAAGATTGAAACAATTAGGGCTTGATTCTGTTCCTACCTACACCAGATTTACAGCTGCCTAATTTCATTGATTTCAGTGACATCACTATGGATTTACTCCAGTTTAAATGAGAGATGAGTAAACCCCATTAGGCCCAGATTGTTGTAAGAGTTGCATTGCTGAGCACTGCAAGGCTGAAGTGACTTAGGAGCCAAAGTCTCATTTTCAAATTGACTTAGGCTGGTTAGATTCCAAAATATTTGGCCTAGAGAGGCCAAATATACGTACCTTTTGAGATTTTCCAGAGAGCCAAGGCACCGAAATCCCATGGATTTCACTGGGACTGAAGCATTCAGAAACTTTTGAACCTTGGAAAACAAATGAGAGAAAAAGTTTGAGTCTTTATGTGCCTAAAAACAAACAAAACAATAACAACAAAAACTTAACATTTTTTCTGACATTCCTTTCCTGCAATTTAGACTAGTGGGTAGCTGTGCCACCCCAATTCTCCACTTCAGGGCTCCGACTTACTTTGTCTTGCTGTGTAAACCCCCACTCCAGGGTCAGCTCACACCAAGGCTCCTGCATCCAATTGGTACCTCATCCATTGGACGACTATTCTCACTGGCCACTCATGGGATAGTCCACCAGCAAAAACTCCCAGTCTCAGATACAACCATGGGAACTACTGTCTCGCAAGGTTCAGTGCCCTCCCACTGCACCATGCAAGCTCATTTACATTAGTCCATCAGTTTAACAAAGAAATTGATATGCCTCCAGCTTTTGTTCCTAGTGAGGCTTTTACACACATGTTCATTCAACAGTGCGCTGCCTAAGAGAAAACAAGCATAAGTTTACCGACTTAAGTGACTATAAGTCAAACTATCATAAAATCAAATAATTATTCTGAGAAGATAATCACAATCAAATGAAGAGAAAACTCACATTCTAAACAAACATCTCTACTCCAGTCTATGTCCATCTTACTTATCCACAGGCTTGGCTGCTGATGATTTTGTAGCCCGGTTCTTCCTGCTCCATGGATAGGTTACTAGTCCTTAGTGTTGCCTAGGAGATGGATTCTAGGGAAGAATCCCAGACCAAAGTGTCTTTTTCTCATAACCAACTCCCTTGACACCCCTTGGGGTCTAGTGATTGCCTGTGTCTCATAACGGGCATGATCTTTCCTTCCTGACCCAAAGTGTTATAGATGCATAGCTAGTTTGTTGCTCTTGTATGCATGCCTTTGCTGTTGGTTTGCATCTATTCAAGCCATGTAAGACACATTTGAGGACATGATCTGGTAGAATTTCTCCTCTGTACACAAGTTGGATGTCGCAGGAAACATGCTTCTCTAACAGTAATAGGGAGCATGCCATGAGCTTCCCAAAAACACTTTACATGGCATATTTTGAATTAGACCATATGCAGTTATACTGTAAGGGTGAACAGAAATGATACACACATCACCCCACAAGGGTGTATGTGGGGTGCAGCATGTCACTATTTTGTTGCAACCAATGACTTGGTGTTTGAGTAAGGGATCTCAGGTCCCCTCTAACAAAGTGCCATGGACTATCTTGACCGTCATTCTCATGCTGCAGCTCCAAACAAGAGGCGATATTCAAGTTTTCGTTAACAATATGTTTTCACAGTGGGTGACCTGGAAGTCTTTGATATCAGTTTCCCATCTATCCTGCTTTCCAGAGAGAGAGGGTCAAAATACACCTCACATCTGATTTCTGAAGACATCTGATCTTAGAGAGATTAGACCTTACATTTCTAGGCATATTACTGTGTTGCATGCTCCCAGCCCTACTAACAGCATTTACCAGCCTCTTGTAACCCATGCTAACACAGTGGCTCTTTGTCCATCTGCATCCTAGCTCAAACCTGCCCCATAGTGCATTACCCTTCTATCTGCCAAATGCCCTGAGGCCTTACAGGCAAGTCTAAACAGTCTTGACTCCATAGAAACTCCATTCTTAACCCTGCTGTGGCCTCTGGGTTAAGGATTTGACTTTTCCTCCCTAGTAAATGTTCAAATTGCCATTGAGAATGGAGCTTAAATTCTGATAATGTATAGGCCTCAATCATTCTCCTGTGTGTGCGATTAGTTTTCACATGAAATTAGGCGTTTCCCCTGTTGCAAGATTGTTTCCCATGAAATCCATTCATGGGTCCCTTGCCAATGCTTGATTTCCCTTCAGTTTCCCCTTTTGCCCATTTCTCCATTTTCCTTTGTGAGGAGACCTGCCAATCAGCCCTGTACACAAACACCTTTTCTCCCATTTGTTTTCCAAGGTGTAGGCCTGGTCCTATTGCCATGCGAGTTTTGCCTGCAGCTTTCAGGACAGCACCCTGCATGTGTACAGTTCAACTGATGAAAAGTACAAAGAACCTAAAGAAAAAAATGAAACAAAAATACCTTGAATGAGTTTGGGTTGGCAAGCACTTCAAAGCATCATCTCTGATCAGAGTTGTTACCTTTCCCCTGTTGTGAACCAATCCCCCTGCAATTTACATTCAAATGGTGTTAAATGAAAACTTTTATCTTGGCTTCCAGGTTCCCAAGGGAGCTGCATTTTCCTGCCACTTTCACCTCATGCAGCTTGCACAGAAACACCATGGAAAATCAAAACCCTAAATTTAACATCTCCACTTCAAACCCACTGTGTAAATACCCCTATTTGTAGGCACCATTATTAATGATGGACAGTGCAGGAAAAGTCCTGGCAGGCCAAACGAGAGGTGAAATATCACACTACAAGAAAAACACCAGCAACTGCAAAGGCACAGACATGTCTGGATTAGAGCAGAGAAGCTGAGGCTGAGAAATATTTGATTGTGGGACCAAAAATTGGCCTTGAAAGGAATTACACTATGAGCCTCTGCAGATCATGGTTTGGTTAGGAAGGCAAGTCTTGGGGTTCCATCCTACTAGGTCCACAGCTCGTTCCGACTAGCTACACATTACCAGCTCCTATGAAAGCCAATGGAAAGACCCCTGCTGACTTCAGAGGGAGCTAGATCAGTTATTGATAAGGATTCATAAGGACCATATTTCTATACAGCATCAGGAAGGCCAGAGACTCTACCAGCATTTGGTGAGGAATGTGGTGTACATATGCCTTGCATATAAACCCAGACCAGGTGATCTCTCCTGGGAAGTGAGTTTTGCACATGTGTAGTAGGAGAATTACTGACTAAGCCACAGGAATTCATGTATCTTTGCTGTTGGGTCCTCACCTGTCAGAAGCTACCTTAAACTTAGCTATGTCTTCCATGTCTTTCGCTTTCTATCATTTCTACTTTCTTCTCTAAGCACAGGTAAAGGAAAACCATTGTGAGATTTTATAAAATCTGTGGTAGAAAGACATAAACAGATGCTAAGTAGCTGCATGGAAAATTGAAACCATGAGTGAACTTCAAGGAAGTCAGTGTTCTTGGTCTGTAATGCTTCCCTTGTTTGCAAAGCCATCTGGTTTCTCCAGTCCTAGGAACATATCTGGATGATGGATGCATTGTTATTCAAAGAGAAGCCATGTCTCAGTCACGTTGTTTCTGCATCACCTATAATCACTGAAGTATTTTGTAACCTACAGATAGGATTCCAATGAAATACATCCATTTCTGGGCTGCTGGCCTAAAGTCAGCTTGCCGTGTAATTGTGAGGCTGAGATATTTGAGCCCAGTGATTATTGTTTATTGTGATCATCAATATCATGGTAAATGGTGATATTTTATGGTGTCCCCCACATCTGTCGAACAAGTCATTTGACATTCAAATGGAGCAGGTCCCTGCCTAGCAATCTGACGGACTGACATCACAAGCGAGGCTGTAATAGACTCTATGACAGAAGGCAAGCATGTACAAGGGGTCACATGCCTCCCCACTGTTGCTGCTTGGCTTGTACTTAGCATGCTCAGTAAAATCTGCTGAAACCACAGTCTTCACTCCACCTCTCTGCTCCCATTGTCAGCAGGTATGCATGATGCCCTAGACTAGGGGTCTCAAACATGTGGCCTGGGGGCTGCATTCAGCCCACAGAGCTACTACCTGCGGCCCCTAATCAGCTCCAGAATCCCAGGGCTCCCAAACCCTTTGACCTGCTGGTGGAAAGTGACCCGTGGGGCTTTTTCAACTGCTGAGACCCTCCACTGTCTGGGAGCTCGGCATCACTAGTACTTCTGGGTGGGGAGGTGGGTCAGAATGTGGTGGGGCTGTTCAGGGGCCACGTAAGGGAGTCGTAGCTGGGGCAGAGGGTTAGGGATGGGCAGCTGCTGGGGACAAGATGCAGTGGGGGGGATGGCCTGGGGGAGCGCAGGGAGGGTGGTGGCACAGTGAGGGGTGCTTTCCCTGCTGCTGGCCACAGCATGTCCAGAACAGAGCCAGACAGGGGGGAATAGCTTTCCCTGCCAACACCACTACCCCTACCAGCCATAGTGCAGGCAGAGCAGGGCCAGGTAGGGGGCAGTGCTTTCCCCGCCACTGCCCCCGTTGCCGCTGCAGCTGAAATCCCCACTGGCCATAGCATGGCCAGAGCAAGCCTGGGCAGGGGGAAGTGCTTTCCCGACCACTGCCACCACCCCTGCCAGCGACAGTGCAGCCAGAGCAGGGCCGGGGGGATGCATTCACCACCACCAGCCACAACGCGGCAAAGGCCAGGTGGTGGGTGCTTTCCCTCTGCTGTGGCCGCAGTGCAGCAAAGGCTGGGCAGGGGGCTGCTTCTGCCACCGTGGCCACAGCAACCGGGGCTGAGTGGGGGGTGCCTTCCCAGCAGGTCCGGGGGAGCGCAGGGCATGTGTGGGGGTTAGGGAAGGGTTCAGGGACTCAGGGTGACTCTGGGAAGCCAGCGGCAGGGCGGGGTGGAAATGGAGCCGTCCAGTGGAGGGCATCCAGATCCATCCCTACCTGCCATGCCAAGGCATCTGGGGACAGATTTGGCTCCTTGCCACCAAATCAGATTGGGCCCCAGACGAGGGGTGGGTATTTGTCACGGTGTAGCCCTTGGGCCAACATCCTACTTCTCATGCAGCCCTCATGGTCATTTGAGTTTGAGACCCTTGCCTTAGACCATGATTTCTACTCCAGATGCTCCCATCCTAACACTTACATTACTGAGCTAACTCTTCTGCAATAACAGTTTCACACAGTTAAAAAATAGATGCTCAGACTTTGAGTCTAAGGGCCTGGCTCTGTAATGACTTAGGTATGTATTTAACTTTCAGCATGGGCAGAAGTCCATTGAAATCAATGGCTATGTTCACACATAGATGCTTACTTCAAAATAAGTTATTTCAAAATAAGCTAATTTAAAATAAAATCCTTAATTTGATTTAATTTAAATTGGATTAAGGAAAACCACCAAATTGAAATAGCAAGTCCCAACACAGGACTTGCTATTTCAATTCAGGAGAGGGGTACCATGGGAGGTGTGGCAACATGGCCCCCTGGCAGGGCCATGTTGCCATCCAATCCCCTGCCTGGCTCTCACCTGGAGAGCCAGGCAGGGGAAAATAGGCCCCAGGGATCCCCCTGCCCTGCATCCCCCACTGCTGGTGGGGCAGCGGGGGAGGGACTGTGGGGCACCCCTGCTGCCGCCCAGAGCCGTCCTTAAGGGGGCTAAAAGGGGCAACCGCCCTAGGCCTCGCGCTTTCGGGGGGGCTTCACGCTTTTGGGGGTCCCACACAACTGGCGGGAGTAAGGGAGCAGGGACCTTCTTCAAGCTGAGGAGCTAGCCTGCCCAGGAAGCAGCTCCGGCTGGTCAGGGAAAGGGGAAGGGAATTGGGACAGGCAGCGTTTATTTACAGTAACTCTTCATTTAAGTAGCCACCTTCCCACAACTGCTGCCTAAGGGGAAGAGAAAGGGCAAGTGTTGAGGTAAAACTTATGGAGCCAGCCTCAGTCAAGCAAATGGGGACAAAGTCAGGAGAATGTCACATCCCCAACCTTTACAAAACAGGACCTTCTCTTTGAATTTACATCAGCATCTCCAGAAAGCGTTTGAGATATTAAAGACCTTTTTTTCTTCTGCACATAACAAGAGTTCTCAGTCTTCAGGAATGTCTTTTTGAGCAAACTTCTCTGTGCAGATAATGATCTATTATACCTGAGAGAGAAGACCCCAGGCTAGCACTCATATGGAAATACTGGGTTTTTAGGGTTAATGGCCATCAATCAACACATTAAAGAAGTTTTTTGTCCTTCCCTCTGCACTGTAAGTATGCCCCATTGTCATTGATTGCAGTCAGGGCACCAGTTCCAAAGCATGGCAAAGAGGAAAGCAGCTGTGGCCGTGTGGGTCTAGTTTAGCGAAACAAACAAGGAATCCCTGATGTAAAATAAACAAGGAGTCTTGTGGCACTTTTACAAGCTAACAAATAAATAAATTTTTAAAATCTTTAAAAGTGCCACAAGACTTCTTGTTTGTTTTACATCAGGGTATCTGAGAGGAAGCCAAAGGTCCCTTGTTTCTTCCTCTCATCCTCAAACAGTACCTGAGTTTCATTACTTAGATCACCTGCAAAGCAATGAGGAATGTATGAATACATATATTAAAATAAGACGGGAAAGGATAGAGTCAGGCAGCATAAAGGAAATAACACGCATTAGACAATTGGAATCCAGTGCTTTAAGGTGAGAGAGGACCTGGATTTATTTCTTGATATCATCCAAAAAGAGCATCTCTCTTGATGAATTTTCAATTTAACAAAAACTTGATCTAAGAAAAAATTATTAATCTTGTAAAGTTGTGTGCCCATCTTGAACAGAAAACCAGAACCACAAAGAAGAGTACCTCCAGATGGTCCTGTCCCCTTGCTGTGAGGTTGATGAAATATCACCATGACACACTCAGTATTGCCTACCCCAAACATCAAAAATAGTCACAAGTCTGGCTTAAATATATCATTAAAACTGACTTAAAAATAAAGAGATTTTTAAAGAAATAATAAATGAGGGGGAGCTATTTTCTTTGACTTCTGGGTTTTGAGCCTTTAGGATAAAGTCAGGTCATGTTTTTCTGCTTTTCTCTGCAACTTTTTAGCCTGAGGGCTAGACATTTCTGATTTTATTAAAGAAAAATTATGACACTGCCGAGTGTTCCCTCTAAGCTGATGATGCAGCTGAACAAGTTATGG
The DNA here is from genome assembly GCA_007922195.1 of Podocnemis expansa. Lineage (NCBI taxonomy): Eukaryota > Metazoa > Chordata > Testudines > Podocnemididae > Podocnemis > Podocnemis expansa. The sequence continues at coordinate 47,178,080 of ML681981.1, read as the reverse complement.
GTGCACTTGGGGAGCCAGTGGGCAGCAGGGAAGAAGCCCATTGGGGCCTGGAGAACTAGCGGGGAACTTGCTCAGCTGCATCTTCAGCTTAGAGCAGTGGTTCCCAACCTTTTTCAGGTTGGGGACCCCTTTGTAACAAAAAAAAACTTTGTGGACCCCCCCAGCTGATTATGTAATCTGGCCGGGCAGACTCTGGCCCGCACCAGTGGGACAGCTGGTGAGCAGCACTGCCACCACCATTGCCCGCACCACCGGGGAACTAAGCCACAGCAGCTGTGGTCCCCTGCCCTTGCCCCTGCTGGGGAGCTGCTGTGGCTCCATTCCCCTGCCAGAATACAGCCACAGACAGGGAAAGTCAGCCCTGGCAGGGAGCATCAGGGCTGTAGCTGGATCCTGGCCCCAGGTAGGGAGAGGCTCCGCAGACCCCCTGCAATGTGTCCATGGACCTCTGGGGGTCCCTGGACCACAGGTTGGGAACCACTGGCTTAGAGGGAACATTGCCTGCAAAGTTTAAAATGGGGGGGGCCCCACACAAACTGATTCGCCCTGGGCCCCGCTCCCCTCTAGGGATGGCCCTGCTGCCGCCTGGTGGGTGGTCCCAGAGCCAGCCCCCCAGGCTTGCCAAGGGTGCTGACTGCTGGTGGGCAGTGCATGCCCCCACGGCCCTGGCTCAAAAAGTGCTGGGGATGGTGGGTCCAGAGCCCGCTCACCCCCACAGCCCTGGCTCGGCGGCTGATGGGGGGCTGTGGGTGATGGAGCCCGCTTGGCCCCGCAGCCCTGGCCGCACAGCTGCTTGGGGGCAGCGGGTGCCAGAGCCCATTTGCCCCACAGCCCAGGCTCTGTGGCTGCTGGCGGGATGATGGTGACGGAGCCCGCTCGCCCAGCACCTGATGCCCCCCAGCAGCTGCGGAACCCGGGCTGCGGGGGCGAGCGGGCTCAGCACCTGCCAATCCCAGGCTGCTGCAGGGCCAGGGCCGTGGGGGTGAGTGGGCTCTGGCACCCACCTCCCCAGAGATGCTGTGGGGCCAGGGCTGCAGGGACCAGTGGGCTCAGCACCCACAGCCCCCCCACTAGCTACCAGGACCCCCAGCAAGCTGCAGGAGCCGGCTTCTGGACCCCAGCCCCTTGGTCCTCCCTCACCTCCCTTCCTTCCCTGGCCAGGGTGCTGAGGGGGGATGGGACTTCCTCCCAGGGTGCCATGCACCCTGGGAAGTAGGTCACCTGTTATATCGGTATGTGGGGCACATCAATATAAAGACGGGGTTATTTCGAAACTACAGTTTTTAAATAACCCTCATTTCGATACCAAACTAGGTTTTATTGTATTGAAATGATTTTCCTTATTTCGAAATAAGGGAGCTCCTTATTTCAAAATAAGGACAACGTCATCTGGACACAACTATTTTTAAATCCCAACAACCATGGTTGATTTGATTTAAAAGCCTCGTGCGGACGTACGCAATGAGATTGGAGCACTCACACTTAAAATTAAGCATAGGCACTAGTGTTTCCAGGATGCATGGAGGATTAGAGCTGTAGAAAATATTGCATGAAAATATATCATCCAAGTATCACTAGAGAACCCACATGTATTTCTTTACATACCTATCCATGACTATGTTTCAAGACTATGTATGGCAGGATGGTTAAGGCTGTACACGCTTAATGTTAATTTAATATAGGATTTTCTGTGGAATTCCATTTTAGTCATCAATTCATAGATCCCAAGGCCAGAGGGGACCATTCTGATGACCTTGTCTGATCTCCTGTATAATACAAGCAGGAGAACTTCTTCTTTATAATTTCATTCTAGCAAAAGCTCATCTTTAAAGAAAACCCAATCTTGATTTAAAAATTGTCAGTAACTCTGGGTATTTGGTTCCAACAGTTTACTACCCCTCACAGTTAAAAATGCACACCTTATTTCCAGTGTGATTTTGTATAACTTCAACTCTCAGCCATCAGATCTTGTTATACCTTTGTTTTCTTTTGTCACAGAAGTATTCTTCACCCCATTTTATAGGTGAGGCCCTGACAGACAGAAATTAACCTATGACTTTTCTAATCAGCTGTTGAGGTACAGAAACATTCTGCCATGCTCAGATACATGCGAGCTATTTACTGGTGTCAGAGTCTACAGCCCCACCACCAACTGAAAACTTGAGTGAGGATGAAAAAATTGAGGGTCAAAGACTCCCCAAAATGAACTACTAATTGCAAAGATGAATGTCTAGTGGGAGTTGGGTTTTTCACCTCCAGAATGTTTTCTATAACCTCTCCCTTAGGAACCAGCATTTCTGAGTCACATAATTTGCCACAGTAAATGGAAGATGATACAAGATTTGTGCGAGAAGGATTGAAATGTGAATCTGGAATGAGGGATGCCTCCTATGTTCCCTCTAAGGTGTGCACGTGTGCATGCGCACACAGGTTGTGAAGCCCACGCACACAGCAAAATAAAGTGTGCACAAAAAAAATTCAACAGTGCTAATATTTTATGCTACTTTACGAAGGCAATTTCAAGCAGCATATTTCAAATAAGGTTTTGTAATTTATAAAATCATTTCCATCATCATATCAAAACAAAATTTAGACATTATTTGCATCATACACACTTACTTCATTGCACTCACAAGTTTGACCGCACTCACTGGAGTGTGCACAAATTTGGACACTGGTTCCAAAAATTTGCACAAAAGAAATTTTTTGTGCACACAGCCTATGACAAATTAGAGGGAACTCTGGATGCCTCCACAATGAGAGACAAGTGAAAGACATTTAAAAGCCAGGTTCATGGACTGGAACATCAACTGCTTTCCACGAATCCAGAGAGCATCAGATATGTTGACGCATTTGCCTGACAAGAAGTATGTTTTCTACAATTGGAGCAGCAACCCAATTTCAAAGAACTCAGGAATAACAGTACTGAGTGCAGTACTGAGTGCAGTACTGAGAGACAGATGAAAAACTTTCTATTTTAATTGGGAGAAATTTTTGCGAGATGGAAAAAATATCCAAATGGAAGCAGGCCAATGAGCCCAGTTCTTTTCTCAGCTCTTATGCTGGAGTATAAGGCATTTATACCACACCCCTGAGGCACAGAAAATTGGTAGTGTCAGGAGCTGGAACAGATGGCTTAGTGGTGGAAGCATCAAGTTTGCAATGCCTAATTTCCTTGGCAGCATAAGTGACAATCTCAGCCAGGGTAACTCAGTTTGTAAAATGGGCCAAATTGAGTCAGTTATTTACAAAACCTTCACAAGCTTTTCCCTTTCCATCTTTGATCAGACCTACTTCTCCAGCCATTATAATTTAGCAATAGAAAGGAATGTCTCAATATCCCCAGGCAAAATTTCTCCTTAGTTCAATGTTGCTACTTTGCCAGGTACCACCTTTGGCTGTCTGCACTGGTGGGGGGACTATCTTCATTCAACTTCACAAAGTCAATTTTAAGTCGACTTAAAGGGTGTGTTCACACAGCAGTCTTATTTCGAAACAACAGAAGTTGTTTTGAAATAAGAAACGCCATGTTCACATGATGCACCGTTGTTTCGAAACAAAGTATTCCGAACAATCCCATCTGAACACGTTGTTTCGGAACAAAGTATTCCAAAACAACATTTGACCCTCAGCACGCTGGCTAGGGAACCCTCAGCACCCTGGTCAGGGTCCTGGGGGCTATCCCTCAGCCCCAGAAAGGGGGCTGCAGCCCCCGGCAGGGGGGTGAGCCGCTGCGGGGTGGCTCAGCCTGCCACTCGAGCTGCCCCCAAACCCCGCCGCGGGGTCGGGGGCGCCCGGCTGGGGCCCGCCACCCAGGCTGCCCCCAAACCCCACCGCGGGGTCAGGGGCGTCCGGCTGGAGCCCGCCGCCCGGGCTGCCCCCAAACCCCTGTGGCGGGGTTTGGGGCAGCCTGGGCTTTAAGCTGGCAGGGTGAGGCGCCGGGCTGCGCTTCACCCCGCGGGTGCCTGCAGTCCCCTCCCCAAGCAAAATAGCATGTTCACACTGTGGACATGCTGTTTCGCTCCCTTATTTCGAAAACACCTTTTCTGTCTTTTGAAATAAGGTGTTTCGAAATAACCCTTTATTTTGAAACAGCTTGTTTTGAAAAGTCTTGTTTCAAAACAAGCCATCTGTGTGTGAATATAGCCAAAGTCAACCTTGTCAAGTCGACTTGAGGGTATGGCTACACTAGTAGACATACCCTGGGTTGGGCTTGGCCCTGCCCCCTGTGGGTGCAATCTGTCTCCAGGGCCCTGACCTGGCCTTGGGGCCAGGTTTGGCTCCTGCCACCACCAGCAGGTGGCAGGCACTGGGAGCCAGTGCCTGCCACTGGCAGCAAGGGGCTGGGAGCTCGATCTGGCTCCCAGCCCCTTGCCACCAGTGACAGGCACTGGCTCCCAGCCCCTGCCACCTGTGGCAAGTGGATCAGGGCCAGATCCAGCTCCCAGCCACTTGGTGCTGGTGGCTGGTGCTGGATTGGGCTCGCAGAGCCAGATTGGGACCCGGGATGGGGAAGGGGGTGGGACCCGGGCCCAGGCCCAGGCCCTGACCCTTTCCGCCCTCAAAAGTTGACTTAATGCTTAAGTCAACTTTCAGGGCAAGTGTTATTAAGTCGACTTATGCAAGCATTTAAGTCAGTTTAATAAATTCTATATATAGCCCTGGAGTTACTTATGTCAACTTAAGCCAGGTTAAGGCAATTTAAGCCTCCAATGTAGATGCATCCTTTCGGCCCAGAGATGGCTATATTTAGAGCTGTGCCAACAACTGATTTTTCAACAAAGTGGTAGATCCAAGAAATAAAATTAAAAAGAAATGGTTTTGGTTAACTGGGAATAAATAAAATTTCAGCAAATGTAAATGCATTGTTTTTTTCCAAAAAAATATTTGTTTTTATTTTGAGAGTTAAATAGCTAATAAAATAGAAAGAAATTTCCTAACACCTGATGAAGTGCGTTCCAGCCCACAAAAGCCTGTGTCACCCCAAAAATTTTTGTTAGTCTGTAAGGTGTCACAGGACTTCTTGTCATTTGCTGTAAACAGAATAACATGGCTACCCCCCTGTTTCACAACTGTAAGTCATTTTGAATTAAGAAATGAAAACTATTCTGCTTCAAAAAAGTTGAAATCAAAACTTTTTTTAAATCAAGTTTTCTTAGTGGTTCTTTTGGGCAAGAGAATTCAGTGAAATTGATGTGAATTTGTGAAATATTTCAGTGGAACCAATTCACATATTTCTCCAGAAGAAAATTTTGCCAGAAGAAATTTCAGCCATGTTTAGGTGCATTTCATTCGTGCTGTAGGCATGGAATTAAAAAAAAAAAAATGCTTTGAATCCAAAGCTGTGTACAATAAACCTGGAGCCTGAAAGTATGATGAAGTTATAGGAGAAGCATTTTTTTCCCCCATTCTCTTCCACCAAAAGAATTTTTCCTGCATTATTTACCGGGAAAAAAACTCCATCGCTTGCCCTCCAAACCTTGCAAAAGCTGTCAGTGCTCTCTTGAACAAAAGCAAGATATGTCTTTTACATCCTATATATTTCCCTCAGAGGATTTTACACCTGTGGATTAGAAATTCATTTTAATTATTGACATTCAAGGAGCCTCACTGCTTGAAAGAAATGATTTAAAGCCTCCAGTTGAATTGTTAGCAGGAAACATGTAGGAGTGGATTCCCCTGATTTACTTTCTTCTTTCCTGCCCCTTGCTTATATTTATCTGTCTGGATGCCTTTCTCTTCAAAGCGCATGAATGTGTGCGAGTGTACATTACTGCAGATGAAGTGAAACCAGTAAACAGAGCGGCTGGGCGAATTAAACTGGAAATGACTCTAGAAAAGGCAGATATTGCTTCTGAGTGTCACCACGTAGAATGATCTAATGCGCCTTCAGCATGTGTGATATGTATTGGGTATATTTTTAAAGCATGCTACATTTATGTACAGGCAGGCAGAAGAAGGGAAATGAACTTGGGCAAACAATAGAAAAGCAGACACACAGAAAACAAATTTTCCCACTCATGGCTTGCATTGTATCTCCCAGTGCTCAGAGGTATTGAATGATGAGATGCTGCGCTAACTTCTATCCCATTCCCCCCTCCTTTGACGCAAGTTATATTTTGCATATCAACTCAATTTTTTCTTTAGGCACAACAGAAACAAAGAGGTTTTGTCATACTAAAACACTTTATTCCCCATGGTACCTTCCATGCAACATGAGCAGGTACAGAATGTGTTTACCATGGAGCTGGAGAGAAATAATGAGGTATAGGTAGGGCAGAGATAGGGAAAGAGAGATTAGCAAGCAAATGGTAATTCAGGGAGATGAAATGATACGGGGCAACAATTCCAAAGCACAGGAGTCATAAATGAGAAGACCTTTGCAATGCCACGGCTGAGAGTGGCAAAACACACAAAGAAGTGGCCGGTGCGGGGGGGAGAAAGCAAGGACTTGTGGTGTAGGCTGCAGCAACTCCATGAGGGGTTTTAAATAAAGGGTGTAGCAAAGCTCCTGGATGGCTCACCTGCAGGCCTCAGCCTGGGGCTTCTTGAGTTTTAAAACAAAGCACCACACGCACACACACACAAAACTCATTCACTTGAGCCAGCAAGTCATCTGCATAAGTACAAAAATAGTAGCACAGAGTGGGTACTAGAGGGGAACAAAATCACGCGGGTTAGAAGAGGCACATTCTGTAGGAAGTGGGAATGATATATATCATGCTTGTTTTCATATATGTGAGCTTAAACCTTCATGTGTTACCAGGGGTTAAAGTATAATTTAGCAGGCCCTGGAAACTTCCTAATCAGGCAGGTCCCTTTCTTGCATGGGTGGGTCCCCCTCCCACACTTCCAGGCCCCCTTCAAGCACCCCAGCTACTGCCTCCAATATCCATTCCCCTGTCCCCAAAATCCACCCCAACCCCCAATATCCACCCCTGTCCCCAATATCCACCAAGCCCCCAATACCTACCCCCAAAATCCACCCCTTGCCCCCAATACCAACCTCCCACTCAGGCGCCCCCAATACTCCCCCCACCAGCATGAGCTGGACCACCTCTGTACTCACAGGCAGCGCACGGGGCCGGGAAACTCTGCAGGCTGCAGGCTGCACTTGGAGGCTTGTGCCTCCAAGTGTGGATTGCACATGTGCAGGGGAGCCTGCCCCACTCCTCTGCCTGCTGGAACACAACAAAACTCCATTCCAGGGCCTGCTATTTTTAGGGGCCCAGCATTTGAGCCCCTAAAAATAGAAAATGGAACCGGAATGCTGTATTCCGGGGCCTGCTATTTTTCAGTGGTGGGCCCTAGAACGCAGTGTTCCAGCCTGTTCTGGTTACTTTAATCCTGTGTGTTGCGTTCTAAATCTTCTGACCCTCGCTCAAGGACACTTGCTGTCTTTGATGCCCTTGTGGAAATCCCAATGATTTGAATGTAGCTGGTGGACACTGAGGGCAGTTAGCTTAAATTTAAGGTGATGTTTGGTGCTTGTGAATGGTCCCAGAAGGACACCTGGAGGTAACCATTTGTCTGCAGAATACGTGTGGCAATGGGTCCCAATAGAACAAAACTTCCTTAAATAGCCATGCAGAAGTACACCAGAGTCAGTCTCAGCTGAGGAGAAACTGTAAAGCTCTTTAATTTTGTACTTATCTACCTGATGTGAACAGGGGCGTAGCCAGCCCCTGTTGTCTGGCCAGGCCTCTGAATCTCCCTGGGGGGTCAGCCAGTCCTGCTTCCAGTCACAAGACCAGAAGATTCCTGAACAAGTGGAGCATTGGGAGGAGGAGGGAAGGGGAGAGACAGCCTGGCCTCTGCTGTGGCAAGGCATGGGTGGCTGCCGGGGGCCAGAACTGCATGGGAGGAGAGGAACACACCTCAGCCTGTCTGCTTGCCACAGCACCCCTGCTTGTGGCCATGGTTGCTAGCTGGTTCACAATCATGGCAGAGCTCACACCGCTGCTGGGTGCTGGGGTGGGCAGAGCTGGGTGGGCCTGCTGACTAACTGGGCAGGCACGTGTCCACCTGTGTCCACCTGTATCTGCGCCCCTGGAGGTGAAGCTTAAGTAGACATAAAGCACCTGGAGATCTCAGCTGAAAACCACAGTGCTCTGGAAGGGTTTTAAATAATTATTTTTACAATCAATACAAAAACTGAATTTAGGAGGTTGTACAGCTGTGACAGAGTTGCCCAGGAACCATACTCTGAAACCACTAGGGATGCAGCCAGTCAGGTCTCTAGCGTTTCAGAATCTGGCTTCCCCCACTCTCAGGGTCTCCACACACCAGTGCAGCTGCCTCCTGAGTCTGTCCTCTGAGGTTCAGGACCTCTGCTCTACCTGAACTCCCCCTTTAGGTCCCCTTGGATGGGATCCAGGGAGTTCATCCATTCTCCAAAGGGACTAGGCACCCCTGGCCTTGCAGTCAGCAGTAATTCACAGCCAGCATGGAAATCAGGCGGTTATTACTTTTCAGGATTACAGCTTAGGAAGTCTTTGTTAGAATCTTAATTAGAAGTTACAGCAGTGACCAAGAGCAGAACTCCATCCTTCAGCTCTGCTCCACTGCAAAATCCCACAGGGGGCTGGCCTCTTCCAGGCAGCCACCCACCCTCAGACACATCCCTTTGCCTCTTCCCAGTCTCATAGACACTAAGGTCAGAAGGGACCAATATAATCATCTAGTCTGACCTCCTGCACACTCCAGGCCATAAAACCAGTTCTTAGTCTCCTTCCTGGGACAGGTGGACACTCCCCCACCCTCCACAACCTGTTTCAGCAGACTGACTCGGGAAGACAAAGGGATCTGGTCAGTGGACATGTGGGAAGGCCCTTGCACCCTCCAGTGGCAGCTCCAGAGGCCACACACCCAGGACCTATCACTGAATACAACACAGTGAGGAAATGGAGGCACATGCACAGCACTCAGGGGAAACTGCAGTCAGCAAATGCCAAAGCATGAGTATTCTTAAACAATGTCCCACTGAGTCTTTAACGCTACCCCCATGTATATGCTGTCTCTGATTCACTGCCCAAAAACAAGTGCTTTAACTTTGGGAGGTATATGCCATACTCTTCGTATGTAACCAAGAGGATGAATCCTTGCTTTAAGTGAAAACTATAACCTAGCCATAGAAGCATGGCAAGAGCTACTTGAAATTTTTTGGTTGACACTATTTTTAAAAAATCATGAAAATTGTCTGCTTTCCCTAGAAAAATTTGATTTTTTTTTTGGACAAAAAAATTGTCCGAAAACTGCAATAGTTGGATTATTGAATGCCACAAAAGTGCCTCATGGCAGTTGCACTTTGGAAACTTCATGATCCCCATTCTTACCTATGGGCCAAGCTCCCTAGCTGAACCTCAGCTCCTATGATGAACTGTGCCCACCTAACTGCCTGGCACCACCTCTGCTCACAAAATGCAAGACCATCCTGCACCATGGCAGGTGATGAAGTCTAAACCGAGAAGAATGGGAGCATAAGACATCCAAACTACAACTCCCATGAGGCATCATGGTGGCAATTGAGAGTTGAAGGATCTCAAGGATTTTCAGATTAAATATTTTGCATTTTGATTTTTCTCATCACAGATCCTACCACACATCCCTTCCTGACCATCAACTAGGACTGCTATTAGGGAAACACAAACCTCTTTGTTTCATGCCCCTAAAGCCTGAACAAAGTCCAGTACCTGATCCAGTCTCAGGGTCCCTGGACAAACTCTCAGGACACAAGACCTTGAATCTGGAACCTTCCAGCCTGAGTGTGGGAAACTGCTGCCCAAATGCCAAGATCTTCTGTGCCCAACACCAACTCTCTGGTACTCATGCACAATCCTCTCCCAGAACTCTACCTGACAGGCATGAAGCTTCTGGTTTGCTACTGAAACTCTTTTAAGGGGCAAGCCCTAGCTGTGAAGCATATATTCACATATATACACTCTGCTCACTCTAACATTTTTATGTCACAATCCTTAATCAGCTAGTACTCAGCATACAGAAACACATCAAACATCCTAGCCACAATGTCCCACCCCAGCTCAGCCTTCCTTTTGCAGTCCTGGGGGACCATTTGTCCTTCAACAAACAGGTACAGTCCTCTGCCCCATTCCTACTCTGCCCCTGCCACAAACAGGCAAATACCCCATGCAGATGGACCCTGGGGCTGAAGAATGAAACGAGCTATTGAGGAAAGTTTGTGGCCAAAAGTACATTTCCTTACTGGGGCCATAAATGTTGTAAAGGGGCATGAATGAGAGCTTGGGATTTCCCTCTCTATTCACTGTCTGGAAGGAGACACTCACATCCCCGAAGCCCTATTTCCTTTGGTGTAGCACATGGACTGGTGCAGCAATGGCTATTTTGCTCCCACAGGTCTCAAGTTGGAAGGAACACCTTGGCTTTAGTGCAATAGTTTATGCTGGTGCCACTGAGAACAAGGCTTGGCCAGGGATCATTTTGACACCCTAAATTTGAAGTGACTGCCAGGGCCTGTGCCAAGACGAGAGCCCTGGAGAAAACGCATTGCAGCAGGGAGCAGTCACAGTGGGATGAGCATCCTCCTCATGCTGCTTTCTGCCAGCATCTTCCCAGCTGACCCCAGAGGGATCCATCACTGCTGTGAATGGGTCCAGAGTCTACTTGGCCCTTGACCTCCCTTCTGTGGCTGCCAACTAGAGGATCAGTCAATTCTCTCTGAGAGGGTGAGTTCAAGGTAGGGATAATGAGAACTCAGCAGAGGCTATTGGAAATACTGTCTCTTAGCTCACTGTTACTCCCCAAATTCTTTGTGTCTGGGTGCAAATTACCTAGCTCTCATGGGCAGGAAAATGCTGTATGGTTTATTGTAGTCAGGAGTGGTTTCTGACTGGAGATGTCAGGGCCAACACCAGGATGGAGCTTGAAGAGGCAGTGTTTGAGCGCATAATCCTTTTTCCTAGCAGATGTGCTTGGCACCCAGCAATGTCATTCTAGTACTGCCATATGCGGCCAGGGTGCTACAGTAGATGTGCATCAACTACATAGCTTAGAGTCACATTCTCCAAGGCAAGGAGGTACCACCATGATCATCTAATCAGACCTCAGGCCAGAGACCATGCCCCATATGATTCCTAGAGCAGATCATGTAGAAGAACATCCAATCTTGATTTTAAAATTGCTAGCCATAGAGAAGCATTGTTCCATTGTTGAATTACATTCTCTGCTAAAAAATTATTCCTCATTTCAAGTCTGAACCTGTCCAGTTTCAACTCCCAGCCAGTGAATTGCATTGTACCTTCTCTGTTAGATAGTCTGATCAGCCCATTATTAAATATTTGCTCCCTGGGTAGATACTGATAGACTGTGATCAACTCACCCCTTAATCTTCTTTTTGTTAGGCCAGATAGGTGGAGTCTATCATGATAAGCATATTGTTTTCGTGGCTTTCTCCAAACCGCCTCTAATTTATTAACATCTTTCTTGAATTGTGGACACCAGAACTAGACAGAGCATTCCAGCAGAGGTCCTAGCAGTGCCAAATACAGAGATAAAACAGTCTCTCTGCTCCTACTTAAGTTTTCTCTGTTTATGAACTTCAGGCTCACATTAACTCTGTTGGCACAGAAGATATGCAGCAAGGCATAACAGTGCATTGGCCCAAAGGATGGACCGGAAGGTCTGAACAGCTTTTGTATTCACTAAGTGCTATGGGCAGGTGCCCCTCTCCTGATGAACATCAACATTTTCTTTCATAAACCTACCCTGATTTACACCAGGGGCTGAGGTAGCCCAATGACTATACAATCTACCCAGAGGAATTTGGAGGCATCCTAAGGATTAACTCACTTGCTAAAAATACAAATTTGGACACGGCTTCCACAATGCAGGATTTGAGGAGAGTGGCGGGATAAAGAAATAATATTTTACTTTGATGTTTACATGGTTATTTTGATGTATAGCGCATAGGAATATGGAAAAAGCCATGTCATTTAGTTCAGTACCCTCCCTTCGGCAGGCTAGCATCACAGGAAGGTGCCAGAACCTGGAATAGCTGACTGAGGATAACCCCCCACCACCAGACACACACACTTCACCCCTCTTAAAAGCTTTTGTTCTGTCCCTAAATAGTTAGAGATCTGCTTAATCCCTGACTCATGAAGTTTACTCTCTCTTCCAGAACACTAGGTATCATTCATTACAATAACTCCGGATGTTCCTGTTATTCACAAGATAACAAGAATTTCTCTAACTTCTTGGCCTCAAAAACTTCCTGAGGCAGTGGGTTCCACTGTCTTATTACACACTGTGTGAAAAGAATGTTTCCTTTTAGCACTTTTGAAATTGTTATCTTTTAATTTCACTGAATGCTTCCTTGTTCTTGTGTTTAAATCTGTTGTTAAAAGCTCTTCACAAACTAGAGACATGCAGCACCACTAAGATGTCACTGCTGGTAGTGTGAAATAACGGGTCCTGGGAAGAATCAATGATTCTTCGTCGAGCAGCGTCCCTGCTGCTCCACTATAGGTGTGTGGCTGTGCCTGCACCCAGCCGCAGAGATTCTTATCGCAGAGCCTGAGGGGGGGCGCACGTGACCAAAGGGCGCGCGGCCAGCTTCCCGCAGTTTGGAGCGTGCGCGCCCCCTGTCCACCCGTCAGTTCTATCTTAACCGCTGCTTACTCAGCACGGAGTTCAACAGCTCCTCAGCCTGCATCCCTTCAGTTATCGAATAGTGTTATAGTTCAGTTCTGAGTTTGTTAGTTAGTTAGTTAGCTAGTACTTAATAGTTTTTATCTGTTTAAAAAATAAAATCTCCTCAGCCGCCGCAATGCCAACAGCTTCGGGTTTTAAGCAGTGCGCTGACTGCAATGACCCAATGCCTGCGTCTGATGGGCATGAAAAATGAATTAAGTGTCTGGGCGAAGAGCATCTAGCCCTCTCCTGCCCTCATTGTAATAGCCTCAAATCCAGGGTGAGAAAGGAGAGGAGTACGAGGTTGAAACTCCTCTTGATGGAGGGAGCCCTCTGACCGGCATCAGAGCCCGGCAAATCGCCGCTCAGGGACACAGTCCTGAGGTGAGCCTCAGCGTCCTCCTCACCGGTGGCAGTGAAGAAAAACAAGTCTGGCCACAACCGCATGGGGCCTGGGGAGGCTACAGGTTCCTCCAAAAAAACCCACAGGACAAAGCTGATTCCTCTGGCTCTGCAGTAGAGTGAGGATCTCAGGCAGCACAGAGCGGCTCCGTGCCGACCTTGGAGCTCCTGTCTCCAGCACCGCCTCCAGCATTCACTTCTCTGGCGCCGCCATCGGCACCAGCGGCAGCCACAGTGCCTGTCAGCAGCACCACTACTATCTCCAGGGCACCGCTGACCATGATGATGGCCATGGCGCCGTCGTTCTCAGGGCAGAGCGGTTTTTACTGGTGCCTGCAGTAAACTTGCCCCATTCACTCCCCACGCCACTAACTAACATATCAGCACAGGAGATAGACCAGCCGGATTCAGGCTCTAGACAGTCTCCTCCCCATAAACATAGGAGGAAGACAAAGCACTGTTTGAGAGAGGACCTTTCTTCTGGTTTCTCACCTGACTTCTCTCCTCTTTATGGTATACAGCCTTCAGGGGATGATGACCGGTCAGGTTCTTCCTCTCTCTCTGGCCAGCAATCTAGCTATGACTCTAATGGGGACACTCCAGATAATGTTAATCCGCCTCAACAAGCTAACACCGCTCCACAACAGCCACAGTCGTGGCCATGGGCAAACATCCCGTGGTACCCTTTTCCTCAGCAGGGGATACCCTGGACATCATGGCCAGGTTGGATACCATATGCACAGGTTCCAACCCAAATGCAAGGCATGCAGAGGTCCGAGGTGCCGATAACATTGCTCCAGGACGGACAGAAAAAACCACACAGTGGTCATATTTCCCAACACATGGCTCCTGAGGAGGACCCTCAGCCTTGGACCAATGATGCTAGACAATTCCAGGAGCTGTTTAAGAGGGTAGCTGCGACTCTGGATATGCCAGACCAATCAGTGCCTACTTCCAAACATAGGCTTTATAGGATTTTATAGTCAGCCACCTCATCCAAAGTGTCACTCCCTATGGATGAGGGTATTATGGAGCCGGCGACGTCTGTATGGCAGACTCCTGCCTCAGCACCTCCCACTAACAGGAAGGCAGATAAAAAATATTTTGTTACATCAACTAATAATGAGGTCCTTTTTTCACACCCGCAAGCGAACTCATTAGTGGTCGATGCAGCAAATCAAAGACTCAAACAAGCCCATAATAGGTCTACCCCAGCTGTCAGGGAGGACAAAAAGATGGACCTCTTGGGTAAAAAGATCTATACATCTGCTACATTGCAGTTAAGGATAGCCAACTACGCTGCTCTTTTAACCAATTACAGTCATGACAATTATTCAAAATTTACAGATTTTATTAGCTTGATTCTAGAAGACAGGAGAGATGGTTACAATGTGCTTATTCAAGAGGGTTTCTTAATTTCCAGGACAGCTCTGCAAGCAGCTCTGGATATGGTGGACATAGCAGCCAGGACCATAGGTTCTGCGGTGGTGCTTTGACGATCTTCCTGGTTACATGCGTCCACACTCCCCAGGCAACTCCAGTCGATCATAAAAGATCTTCCTTTCGATAAGAACAAGCTGTTCGGGGAGAAAACCAATGAGATCATGCACTCTTTGAAGGATTCAAGGGCAACCCTCCGGACGCTGGGCATTCAAGCACCGACACCGAGGTTCAGGTATAACAGGTATCAGACTAATTCAAGCAACAGATACCCCTACCAACAACATAAGAGATTTGATAATCCACATCCACGTACTAGAAATCCCAACGCACAATGTAGACAGAATCTACAATCTTCATCTAATGTGCAGCCCTTAGGGGCTAAGCAACACTTTTGAAAGCTTGGTCGAGGGTTCATCTAGCTATTCGACAGCAAATGACAGCAACAATAACACACCTGCTTTACTATTTAAAAATAAATTGGCCCATTTTCTGCACCAATGGTCTTCCATCATAGCAGACAGATGGGTGCTGGAAATCATTGACACCGGCTATTTAATGCCATTCTTGTCCAAACCTATTCCAAAATCTCCTTCCCTGTCCCTCTTCAGGGACCCCACTCATGTACAATTGTTACGGGAGGAGATCCGCACCTTACTGAATATCGGGGCAATTGAGGAAGTTCCCATTCAGTTCAGGGGAAAGCGTTTCTACTCCCGATATTTTTTGACACAGAAGAGGACGGGGGGTTGGAGGCCAATCTTAGATCTGAGACGCCTCAACAAATTTATCACAGTAAAGAAGTTTAAAATCGTAACGCTGTCAAACATTCTCCTTTCTTTAGAACAAGACGATTGGCTGGCGTCCCTCGACCTAAAAGACGCCTACTTTCATATCTCCATACATCCTGCACACAGGAGATTTCTACGGTTTACTTTCCAAGATTACCATTATCAATTCAATGTACTCCCTTTTGGACTATGTACAGCCCCCAGAGTTTTCTCCAAAGTTATGGCATCAGTGGTGGCTTACATGTGAAGTCAGGGGATAACTATTTTCCCCTACTTGGATGACTTCCTGTTGAAAGCACAGTCGTTCTCAGAACCCGAAAGGCAGTGGAGTTCACAGACCAGCTCTTCCTACATTTGGGACTCACAATCAACAACAAAAAATCCTCCCTTCAACCGGTACAGGAGCTACAATTCCTAGGCGCGACCATTCATACTCCCTCTTGCAAGGCGTTTCTCACAAACGAACGAGTAGTAGTGATACAAAGTCTCAAAAAAAGCATACTTCCTTCTCCCACAGTTACAGCGCTAAAATGTATGCAACTTCTTGGCCACATGGCGGCAGCTACGTATCTGGTCCCCAATGCCAGGTTTCATATGAGACACTTGCAAATGTGGTTCCTGAGGAATTTCAAACCTCACCGGCATTCGACACACCATATCCTATCTATGCCGCAGCCCATAAAGGACACTCTTTTATGGTGGACCCAACCGGCAAACCTTCAATGGGGGGGTCCCTTTTCTCAGCAGCCTCCGGCTCTTCTGCTCATAACTGACGCCTTCCTTGCAGGATGGGGAGCACATCTGGGGCATCGGACAGTGCAGGGGAAGTGCTCACGTACCAAGAGCCTCTTACATATAAACCTCCTCGAGCTACAAGCAATAAGGAACGCTTCTCGTCACTTCATACACCTCATAGAGGGAAAAAGCATAAAGATACCGATGGACAGCATAGCGGCAATGTCAACCGGCAGGGGAGAGCTCGATCCCAGTCTCTATGTATAGAGGCCCTCAGGCTGTGGGACTGGTCCATATGTCATGGAATCCAGATGGAGGCAATATACTTACCTGGCACGCTTAACATGACGGCAGATGCACTGAGCAGGCATTGTGCAGAACCTCATGAGTGGGAGTTAGACTACACGATCCTAGCAGACATATTTCATCGATGGGGTCAGCTGGTGATAGATCTATTTGCAACACAGAGCAACAAGAAATGCGCTTCATTTTGTTCGAGGGCAGGCCTTTGTCAGGGCTCTCTAGGAGATGCATTTCTACTGAAATGTCAGTGTATTCTCCTTTACGCTTTTCCTCTGATTCCCATGATCTCCAAGCTGGTCCACAAGATGAAGCAGGACAAGGCAATACTTATATTAATTGCTCCAACATGGCCTAGACAGACATGGTATTCCTCCTTCATCCAAATGTCAGTAGCAACACCAATCACTCTTTCGCTTATTCCAAGTCTGCTCACGCAGAACAACCACAAAATTCAACATACATACCTGAGCAAGCTACACCTAACTGCCTGGCTCCTGGATGGTTCAACGACTTGGAACAGCAATGTTCCAACCATGTAAAGCACGTGTTAATAAATAGTAGAAAGTCAACAACCAGAGTTACTTACCTACAAAAATGGAAGAGATTGGCTGCATGGTGTCAGGAACGTCACCTCTCTCCACAATCCGTGCACATCCCGGAAGTGCTCGAGTATCTCCTTGACCTGAAAGAGAAGGGATTAGCTATAACTACTATTAAGGTTCATTTGGCAGCCATGCCAACTTTCCACGAGCTGGTAGAAGACTCATCCTTATTTTCTCACATTGTTGTCAAACTCTTCATGGAGGGCCTTCATAACATTTACCGAGACATTAGACCCCCGTACCTCTGTGGGATTTAGCCCTAGTTCTGACATCCCTCACTAGGCCACCCTTTGAACCAATGGCATCTTGCTCCCTGCTACATATGTCAATGAAGGTTGCATTTTTGGTAGCAATAACATCGGCTAGGAGAGTGGGAGAAATAGCGGCACTCATGGCTTGTTCCCCCTTCACCATATTCACAAAGGATAAAGTCTCCCTTAGGCCGCATCCCAGGTTTTTACCTAAGGTCTCTTCCAGTTTTCATATCAACCAGACAATTCGCCTCGTAGTCTTCTGTCCAGAACCGCATAAGACCCATGCAGAGGCAGCATTGCATACCCTAGATGTCAAAAGGGCTATAAAAACAACAAGGAGTTGTGTGGCACTTTAAGACTAACAGATTTATTTTTTGCATGAGCTTTCGTGGGAGAAGATCCCACTTCCTCAGATGCTTCGAAGATGGGTGAACTTACAGAAAGGAATGAAACTAAATGCAAGGGGGTGTAAAACATAGGATCAGGTCATAAAGTAACAGCAAATCAGAGCAGTTTACAGGCTCAAACCATGGGAAGCCTGAAGTCGAATTACCCTTTGTAATGGGAAAAGAACCCATAGTCTCGATTAAGTCCTGCTTTCACAGAATTTAGCTTGCATATTAATTTGAGTTCAGCTGTTTCTCTTTGAAGTCTTGATGTCCCAGGTACATCTCTAATGACAGTCGTTAACAAATCCGTCATTGAATGATTAGGAAGATGGAAGTACTCAGCAACTGGTTTCTTTGTTCTTTGATTTCTGATATCAGCTCTGTGCTCATTCAGTCTCTTACGGAGCAATCGTCCTGTTTGTCCAATATATAAGGTGTTGAGGCATTTCTTGCACATGATGGCATAGACCACATTAGTAGATGAGCAGGTAAATGAGCCTTTGATGGAGTAGCAGGCTTGATTAGGACCTATGATGGTGTCTGTCGTGCAGATATGTGGGCAGACTTGGCAGCGTGGTTTTTTGCAGGGATGTGTGCCTGCTTCAATGTTCCTGTTGTTAGATCTGTAGTTGCTGGTAGACAGGATGAAGACTTTTAGGAAAATGCCCAGAGTGTTCATCTGTGTTGCTGAACAGTCTAGAGGTGATCCAATTTCTAAACAGAAGACTTTCTAAGTGGATATCTATGTGCATTTGCATGGCTTACGAGAAACATGGCTCCAAGCCCCACATTATATTAGAGGTCATTCCACCAGAGCAGTTTCCAGTTCCACAGCATTCCTCCACAATGTCCCAATCGTAGACGTTTGTAGGGCAGCTACTTTGGCATCCGCTGATACCTTCATAAAACAATATGCGGTTGACAAAGATGCCTCTAGTGATGCATCGGTGGGCCTTGCGGTGCTTAGCACAGCTGCAAAGGGTAGCTCCGAAGATCCCTCCACCATTTAGAATACTGCTTGATAGTCACCTATAGTGGAGCAGCGGGGACACTGCTCGACGAAGAAATGGAGGTTACTCACCCTTTGGTGCAGTAGCTGTGGTTCTTTGAGATGCGTGTCCCTGCACTGCTCCACCTCCCACCTGCCTCCCCTCTACTTCGGAGTACTCCTCTTATTTAGCGGTGCTCCACGGTGGAGAAGGAACAGAGGGGTGGATGGGGGGCGTGCGCGCTCCAAACGGCGGGAAGCTGGCCGCGCAACCTTTGGTCGCACACCCCCCCCCTCGAGCTCTGCAATAAGAATCTCCACGGCTGGGTGTGGGCGCAGCCAAACGCCTATAGTGGAACAGTGTTGGGGACACGCATCTCGAAGAACCACGGCTACTGCACCAAAGGGTGAGTAACCTCTGTTTTTATTAAATGCTCCAGGTGAGCTTCAGTTCCAGAGAGGGGTAGCCGTGTTAGTCTAGTTCAGCAAACCAAACAAGGAGCCTTGTGACAGTTTTAAAGACTAACAGATTTATTTATGGCATGAACTCTCTTGGGAGAAAATCCCACTTGGTCAGATGCTTTGAAGATGGGGAATGAATGTAGAATTTTAACTACAATAGATACATTTATTACAATGAATATTTTGATCAAATATAAAAGTTGAAATGAGTCCAAATGAAATGTTTGATGGTGTTGCAGTGAAACAAAAAAATGTTATAAAAAATGTTATCAGAATCAACACATTGGGACAGAAAGTTTCAATTTTGATGAAAAAGGGTTTTCCTGCAAGGGCCAGTTCTACAGAGTTTTTTGAACAGCTCTGGTTATTCCCAGGGGCTGCCAATCTATTACACTTATTACAAGCTCCAGTTTCACATGAAAGCAAAAGTCTAGTTGCACATCGGCCATGCGTGTGTGAAATGGCAGCCGCTACAATGTACATGTCTGTGGTCACACAATCAAAGGGTATGTCCACACAAGTGTTTTATTTCGAAACAACACTGGTTGTTTCAAAATAAACTGAATGTCCACATGACATTTTCTTATTTCGAAATGACAGGCTCTGTCATTTCAAAATAAGAACCATCATTTAGAAACAGCTTAAAGCCCATTCATTTTGAAACAGCTGTTATTTCAAAATGGTTATTTCAAAATAATGCCATTTGGACATGTTGTTTCGAAACAACATGTGCAAACTGCTTTATTTTGAAATAACCGTTTCGAAATAACAGCCATTTCGAAAGCAGGCTTTCCCTTAATTCAAATTAACATTTTCTTAATTCGAATTACCTTATTTTGAAATAAGGACTTTATTTCGAAATAACTAATTTTGAAATAACTTGTTTCAAAATAATGATGTGTGTGTGGACGTAGCCAAAGAGTTGAACCCTGGCAAAAGTAGAACAACAATGTCCCCAGACTTGATAAATGATTCAGGTTGTTTACAACCCATGTTGCTTTCTAAGCATTGAGATAACAGTGTAAGCAGTAACCCAGGCATGCAAGGCGCCCACTTGATGCATTTTGCCAGCCCCACTCTCCCTGCCAGCATGTGGTGATGGTGCTAATATAACTGGCTAGCTCTGTGCATTCAGCATACTCATACTGATTTAATTAAACCACTTCCATTATTGGTCACCTTTTGGCGTCACCCCATGCTCTGCATCATCCCCAGTGGGGGTTGTTCCTAGACTAAGCAAATTACTCGAGGCCTGGTACCAATTATGTTCCTCTGGTAATGTCAAAAAGAGTTGCTGAGGCCTACGTCAGAGTCCTCCCCCTATTCCCTACTTTTGCCTCCTCCAACATAGTGTGGCCTTGCCTTTCTGGAGTAGCTCCCAAAGCTCTCAGCGATGAATCAGATTGAACATGGGGCTGTTAAAGCAGACAGAACCCTTTCATTCTAGGCTACCTGAACCTCCTTTATTGGGAATTCACAATGAGTGAACCCAATGCTGCAGCTATGCAAAGCCTGGGATGCAGAGAAGAGAGCCCATTTTGGCTGTGGCAATAGGATGGTTCTGTGTGGCCTTTACCACACAGAACTCAGGTCTGTTACTACTCTGGGCAGAGGAGCCAGGGTGGACTGGGAGCAGGATGAGTGAGTACAGGATATACGCAAGGTATGGATCCACTGCCCCCAAATCCCAAGTGTGGTGGAGCAGAGCTGAATATTGGAGCTGCGGGTTGCCACACAAAGAGAAAGAGAGGCCCCACTGGAAGCGGAGAACCTTGGAAGAAGATATTGTTGTTCTGTGTTTGCCTGTGGACACCCAATAACATTAGTGGGAAAGGTGTGTATGGGGAGAGGGCAGTGTCACACTCCAGGGTGCAGTGCAATCCAGGGGGCTGTGGCACCACTTGCCCTGAAGACTTGTGTGCCTCCCCAGGCTTTGCTGTTGTAGCCCCCAAGTCAGGTTGCTTCCAACCAGACAAAACAGCATGCAGTTCACACTGAGTGTCTGTGGATACCCACAGCCCTAGTCCAGTAGCTCTGACCCTCAGAAACACTCCAGTCACATTATAGCTTCTACCTGCCTTAGTTACTACTTGCAAAGTGACCCCTCCCAATCACAGATTTTCCCACCAACAGGCATTCTGCCCTCCCCAGTAGCCCCCTCCTGGACAGTTCACATATTGGATCCATTGCTCCTGTCAGGCCATCTTGAACAAAGCTGTCAGCTGAAACTTGCTATACTCCATTTTAGATGGGTTTTCATTTCTGTTTGCTTGTAACCAGTTCTAACTTTCTTTTTAAGTCAACATGGATATAAAAGACCTATCATCTTTTGTTAATAAACTTGTCTTAGTTTTTAATCAAAACCCACCCAGTGCTGTACAGATATATCCCAATCTCATACTGGGTAAGACAGTTCAACAAAGCAATGAATAAGGATGGTGTGTCCAAGATATCAAGAATAAGGGAAAGGAACAAACAGATGTCATGAAATATGTAAAGGGGTGTATGTTAGTCATTTGTTTTAACCTACAAATTTTGGGGTATTTTGCCTTAACTCTGTTCTTCCAAAGAGGCAGTGGAAAGTCCTGCCACTGACTGAGCCATTCCTTGCCACGGGGCACCCATGTGTCAGTGTACCTCTAACCACAGAGCCAAGGCATTAGGATTGTGTCTTGACGGCAATAAACCTGGCTGAGTGCCTTTGTTGCTGAACAGTGACTGTGGTCTTTCTTTATGAATAACGTCAAAGACTGCTGAATGAGCAGCCAGCTTTATGCACTGCCAGGACAGAAGCACTGAGCAACCTAGGGAAAGCTCTCGAGGCAATGACATCCCAGACTCCAGGACATAACAACAGTGGGTTGAACTAGTGAGGGCTGCTGAACCAGCTATTTGCACAGACTGGGGAAAGCCCACAGAAAGAGCACATGCGCGCGCGCGCGCGCACACACACACACACACACACACACACACACACACACACACACACACACACACACACACAC
>ML681981.1:47113511-47154718 GCA_007922195.1 Podocnemis expansa | reverse complement strand
GGCCAGGGATCAGCACCCTGGCCAGGGTGCTGAGTGGGGTGCAGGGGGTCGGAGGGTGCCCCAGCCAGCTTCCCCCTGCTTCCCCTTGCTGGGAGCAGGGGGGGACCGGAGCCTTAGCCCCCTTGCCCCCCTACCCCTGGCAAGGGGAAGGAGGGGAAGCCAGCTGGGGCTGCCCCCAAGCCCAGGGCACCCCCCCCCTCCCTTCTCCTATTTCGAAATAGCATGTCACAGTGGACATGCTATTTCAATTCCCTCTTTTTTCCTTATTTTGAATCAACTTTTTTTGTTGTTATTTCAAAATAACTTGTTTTCAAATAAGGCCTTATTTAGAAACGGCTTGTTTCAAAACAAGCACTTGTGTGTGGACATAGCCTAGGAGTGGTATATTGTGGGTAGCTGGCCCCCAGCGCATTGTGCCCCTCTCACCCAGCCACTCCTTTACTACAGGAAGTGAATGACCACGCCACCCTCCATACTGTGAGCGGCAACATAGAGCCTGAGGAGGTCTGGACCCCAATGTGCCCCAGCAATGTGCCAGCACAGGACTCTACATCTGCCATGCAGTAGCCAGACCCCTCCGGACCTGGACTAGGTGTCACAGGGCAACTGTCAGTGCAGGGGCAGGTTGCAGCAGGCCAACCCTTTTGCCCTTCATGGCAGCTGGTGGAGACAGGGTGCCCTCTGTGTACCTGCACATCTGGGCATGGGAAACCGCCAGTGGCTGGTGACACCAGATCATTCTCATTGCCTGAGATGATGACCACTGCCTGCAGAACCTGCCGTAACTACCTCCGCCCACCCATTCCTGCCCCCCATCCCCTCCCACCTATCTCCCCCCTGTCCCCGATACAATAAAAGGGTGCACAGCACACAGAATGATGGTGTGGATGTGTTTTATTTACAGGAAGAACTGGTGGGGAGCTGAGGGGTGGGAGCTGAGGGAGCTGCAGGCTTTGGGGGGAGTGAGAGGGTTTGGACAGAATGTGGGAGTTTGAGGGAATGGGCGGGTTGGGGAATCATGGGGGTGGGAGCAGGCTGCTGTTTGAGTGAAAGAGGAGGAGCAGAGCGGAGGAGCAGGCACAAGGGCAGTGGGGGACAAGGGAAGGAGCAGGTACCAGGACAGAGGGTGGTAAAGGGAGGGGCAGGCTCCACTGAGTTCTGGAGGGTGAAGGGACGCATGGGTTCCAGGGAAGAAGGGAACTGACTCAGGAGCAAAGAGAAGGGATGGGCACCAGAAGGCAGCCTCCTTAAGCTTCCTTAAGTTGACTTAGGCCCATAGTGTAGACACACCCAAAATGCCCTCAGAACCGGTGAGCCCAAAAGCCTTCTTCTTGCAGGTGTTGCTGTGTTTGTGATCCTCTCCAAAAACACAATGCAAAAGTAGGAGATGTTAATCCTAACCAAGAATTGTATAGACGGCAAACTTTTGGGTCTGCATAGCTTCGGATGGCTCATCTCTCTCCCTGACACACACCACAAGCTGCAACTTGGCTCAGATTTATTTTTAACACAGATGTACCTTTGAACCCTTCCCAAATCAAGCCATATTCCTGAAAATGCTCAGACATGCCTGCAGAACTGAGCCCATACGCTGCTGGCTCCCCAAACTCAGTGAGGCTCATCAGAGGCCTCTTGATGCTGTTGTGACTTGAGAAACAGGGAACAGAATTTCACAACTCAGCACAGAAGTTATGGGCCAGATTCCTAGTTGATGTAACTCAGAATATCTTCATTGACTTAGTTGTCATTTTTAGTGTTTATTTTTTGCATAGCCAAAGAGGTGGTATTCTGTTTACCGTAACAAGGCCTCTGATGAATTGGAAAACATACAAAAAACTTCATTTCAGTTCACGTGAAATGTTTCATTTAATTTCTGAGGACTTGTTAACCTGTTATAAACGGAAGCTGAGTTGCAAACAAAAGTCACTTCATGCTGAAACTAAAACATTTCATGTGTTTCTGAGTTTTGGGTGGTTTTATTTCAAGAAGAGAAACCATGGGTGGAATGGGATGGGAATTTGCAAAATGTTTCAGTCAGTCCTAATGTTTTTTGGTGAAAAAAGGTTTTGTCCATATTTTGTTTTGTGCTGCTGGGGCCAGTTGAGTTCCAGCACATTTCCTATGGCAGACACATGGCCTCCATGAACCAGGAGGCAGATATAAGCAGTGTGAACAGAGGGATTTCTAATGGAAGCATTCACCTCTTTCTTCTGTGTAACACTCCATGCCTAACTGGATAATACAGATACCCAGGCAACAGTAGGCAAAGCGTTTGATTCTCCTCTGACACCAAGTGCACAGTCAATGGTGTATGAATGTAGCCAGTAGAATCACGAGGGAGGCAGGGACTGTACAGATGTTATGAATGAGGTTACTGGGGTGTCACAAGTGTAACAAGTCAAGACAGTGAGGTTCATGGGTGTGTGTAGCAGAAGAATGTGACCCATTAAGTTGTATTAGCTAGATAGAGACGTGGCCACCAGTCTGGGCCAAGCTCTTGTGAAAGCTGCCATAGTGTTTCAATAACCACTTGTGGCTCGGCATCCCATCTGGGCAGCGGCACCACTGGACATATGCCAGGCACCTTGTGTACCATTTTCTTTTCCTGAGAGCATGCTTTCTTATGGCAACTGGATCTATTATGTTCCACCTTTTAAGCTATTTTATTAGCTCATTATTATCTCTCTTTGTCTGCATTAGCTGTTACCAATCCTACTGTTCAGTTAATTTGCAATGTTATGGGTTTAAACTCGGGGGGGAGAACAGATTGTCCAGTATATGAGCTCCTTTTCAATTGCTAGCTCTTCCCCAAGCTAGATCCTCTGTCAGTGAGTGGCGGGCCCTTCTTTAGCAGCCTGCTGGAGCAGGAATTCATGTTCAGTTCAGATGAGAGCATAAGCATCCATGTCCTACATGAAACTGGAGAGATGCCCATTCTCCCACTCTTTGCTAGGAGTTACATTCTTTTGAAAGGCCCTTCTGGGGATTTCTTAGATGTAATTGCAAAAGTTTTCTGTCCCATATCAAGTGCTTAACTATTGGCCCTCGGGCAATGTGGTTTATCGGGTTTGTTTCAAAACATTTCCGCTTGAGGTTGGTACGGACTGTACCAAAAATCAGAGTTTCAAAATGCTGCCTTTGCAGTTGTGATACTGTTTTTTAGTCCTTTCCTCTATTTTCCCCCCTTTTTACATGGACAAGTAAGAGACTTGAGAACCGTTAATAGAAATGCTGTGTAAGTTTATCTTAGGTATATTGGCTCTAGGAACTTTGCTGATTATCTTGGCTGGCCTTGGACATTTCCTCTGGCATATCTATAATTGATTTAAGAAACACGCACATGGGAGCCAACTCTTAATACTGTGGATTCAACAACTTGATTCTAGGTATGCAGACAAATTCCACCCTAGCCTTTGCTAGAATTGCACCAGTGTAATGAAAAGCTGGGTCTTTTCTCACAATTCAGGAGCGTTTGATCTCTCTGAGACATATTCCTTATTGCTTTTAGTATTCTACCTCTTGGCTGCAGTTGGAATTTTCAGGGAAACTAATGAAGGGGTGGGGAGGAAAATTATACAGTATCAATCTAATCTAATATTATAAATCTGTTTTAAAAATCAAATCTAAAATCCATTGTGTCATTGTCCTGGGTTCAATTCCCAGGGGGCTGGACTCGATGATCTCACGAGGTCCCTTCCAGCCCTATGATTTGATTTGATTTGATCAACAACAGGACCTCCCAAAATCTGATTATTGGCCTAAATCCTGGTATCACTGAAATTCAGGGGGTGTTGCCAAGTACATCATGTATCAAAATTTAGCCCGTGGACTCAATATAGCTTCATCTTGACCCACATAGAAAAGGCTTTCAACAAATATTCGGGACCTTGCCCTGAGTAGCAGCCTGTATCACTTGTTCCCTGCAGCTTTCCCTGGGGTTTCTGGGCAAGCACAATACAAAGCACTTTAGAGAGTTACTGTTATTTTTATGTATTTCTATCATGGGGCCCCAGTCATAGATCAGGGTAAAATCCTGGACGCAGTGAAGTCAATGGGAGTCTTGCCATGGATTTCACTGAGGTCGGGACCCATTGTGCTAGGCACTGTAAAAACATGTAAGCAAAAGATGGTCGTTGGCTCTCATGCTCCTCTGCTGCACAGTTATACAAGGGATGACCTTTTACCTTCAACCGTAATCCAAATATGAGGTTCCAGATCTTTCTGCAGAGTCAGACAGAAAGGACAGACACTCACAGGGAGAGTTAACCACCTTTTCTGTGAGCACAGGGAGAGATCTGGGCGTACAGTCCCCACTCTGCAAGGAACAGCTGGCAGGTGAAAGCTTCAGGATTTGGCCCATTGCTTCAGCAAGCTGGGATGATCTCTCTTATCTCTTTCAAACAGAGTGTGGTTTGGCTGTTATTCAGTTAACAATTTTGGGCCCGGCTCCTGACACCCTTACTTTAATGATGTATTCTGAGCTCAGTTACACCTGTGTGAATGCGGAAGAACTTAAATGACATCAGCTGAAGTTGACAACAGAATCTGGTCCAGGTTCTGCATTTCAGAACAACTCCATTACATAGTCTTGGACTGATGGTAAAAAGGATTAAATTGACACGTATGCAGGGGCTCAGTACAAAATATATGTGCCTTTTCTGCTGTTTTTCTGCCCTAGTATGACTTTCATCCTTAGAACAGGGGAAATCATAATGAAAACAAAAATAAGTCAGAAGTCGCATGTGGCTCAATGCATCCTTGGTGCAAGTCCTCTGGAATCAGTGGGTAGATTTGGCTCATGCCACTTCACCCAGGTTATATGAGTAAACAGCACAGACAGCAGCAAATGAGAAATCCCTCTATATTAACTGAAGGAAGGCTAATACAGATGTGCACTTTTCCTGGAACGGTAAGGATCCAACCCGACTGTGACTGCCTGTGAACACCAAAAAATTAAGTTAAAAAAAAAATAGAGAATGGTCTTTCAATGCCCATAGGATGTGCTTTGTTTTTCCAGCGGTTGATGCAGGGTTTGTTACCTGGCAGTTCTGGAAACTAACCACGGATTGGCTTTAGATTTTAAAGTCACACAGTAGGGGATCAAGGGATGGTGTGCAGCCCTCGTGCTACTCAGTGAAGGGGATGCAGTCACAATGGTAGCACCGAGACAGATGTAAGTTTCAAGCTAGGTTCCCTACTGAGACCGTTTCTGCTGTTTGAATAACACTAGCAGGTCACTTTCTTGGCTCATGTCAAGCAATGCCATGTTTCTTTCATGGAATTTCCATTGATTAAACTGAATGAGTTTTGATTGTCATCAGGGGAAATCTGGGCCAGATACACTCCGCCAAGCCCACGGAAATGTGTTAGACAGCTCTGTGTAGCCAGCTTTCATGTTTATGTTGGGAAAGGTCCACTTCCAGTGAGGTCTGTGGGCCTGATTCCTCTCTCATGGACGGTGGTGTGAATCAAGGCTGACCCCAGTGATATCAACAGCATCACAACCACACCCTTTCAACGTTGTCAGCACTTGGCATTGCTGGAAGAGAGCTATTGCCACATTGCCATCTTCCAGGAGCTGGCTGATATGATCTCTGTGAGACCAGAAGTCCACAGAACATGACCAGGTGATTCGAGACCAGTAACTCTATCCCAAACAGGGCCTGATCTGACTGATGGTTGCTTCAGCCTGTGGTTTGAGACTGTGCTCTCTTCACTGTGCCAGTGTATGAATTCAGCCAATCGAATGCAATTAGAAATGGTACAATGGCATCATGAGAACAAGCCCCAAATCTGACAGTTTACTTCCTTTCATCTTGCTACAGGGGGACTTTTCTTCTCACTCTGTTGAACTAGCTGCCTCTGGTAAAAGTGTGATCCCCTCTTTAACATAGTGTGGTGCTCTGTCCTCTTTTGGCTGGACCACACAGAGATCCTAATGAGTTTACTCCTGCCTCTGAGTTAACAGACCTGATTCCATAGCTCCAGCAGTAAAACCTCATGCTTTTGAAACCAGTGGTCCCAGATTTAGTCTCCAGCAATGACCTCAGCCAGGGACATGAGTACGGAGCTAAGCCAAGGGGGTTGAGGTAACTACAGCCTGACTATTGCTTTAGTCCTACTGACTAGGACCAGTATGCTATCAGATATTCTATGCTGGGATCATTGCCAGCCTCTCCACATGGTCTATGCAGAGCTGTCACATCCTAACTTTCCTGGAATTCAAGGAACATGAATTACATTACTTTTCCTTCACGCTTCTGCTATTCCAATTACATTCTCTTTCTTCCTCCACAGTATTGTTTGTATGTGAGCCAGGGAGCAATAATACCATAAAAATACAAAATTCATGGAGTGTCTACCCAAGAACTGATAAAAATCCCTTAATGCGTTTTTTCTTTCCAAAATTGTTTTTAAGTCCTGGATCCAGAAGGAAAATGTCTCTTCCCCTTGGTCTGCGTGACATCTAATTAGCCACACCCCACAGAGAATGGCATGGCCAACTTCATCCCCATAACACCCACTGCTCAAGTGTGCCAACTAAACACATCATTCTTGGGCCTGAGAAGGGAGTTAGGACTCTATGCTACATTCACTCCTTGGCCTTGCCTGAGAAGATGGCCAGTTGTGACTGTGATTTTTGATGGTGGGCTCATCTATCTGTCCACTAAAAAACAGACTGGCATAGCCCAATTCCTGTTGTCCCCTCCCACCAAACTGTAGTGTTTGGGATCAGTTCAAGAGCATAAGATCAGCCAGGCAGAGTCAGATCAAAGATCCCTGTGTGGCTGGCCCCAGATGCTTCAGGAGGAAGGAACAGAACAGGACAATTTGTCTAGTGACCCATTCATCTTTGTTGTCCAGTCTTGGCTTCTGGCAGTCTGAGGTTGAGGGACATCGAGAGCATAGGATTGCATCCAAGACCATCTTGGCTAATAGTCATTGATGGACCTATCCTCCATGAACTTACCTAATTCTTTTATGAATCCACTTGTGGCCTTCACAACATCCCCTGACAACAAGTTCTACAGGTTATTATGAAGGAATATTTTTTGCCATCAGCTTTTTTACCAGGACCTACCCCCAAGTCACAAACATTAATAATGGCTCAAAATAGGTGGCTTTTGATTTATTACACTCTAAGACTCCCAAGGATGAGATTTTCAAAAGCACTTGGCATTGACCTAACTCTGTTACCACTGATTTCAGTCAAAGCAAAATCAGATGAACCGCCTCCTCACATTTATTTTTGTGTTCTACACCTTGCCACTTGCAGGGACTTCAGAAGAGAACTACTCACATGCTTCTGCACCAGGAGCCCAGGTTGCTATCTGCCCTGTGTGCTAAAGGAGAATCTCCATTAGTGGTTTGAAATTCAGGGGTTATGCAACAGAGTTGAACATATCTGATTGCATCTACTAGATGACATTGGTACCAATCTGCCAGCTCATTAAAGTGAATTTAGTTTGATTACTAACAAGTAAAACACAAAGTATAACATTTTTTATATATTTTGTATTTTACATACTTTAGCCTATAATACATTCTCTGGGGTTAAAAATAACAAGGGAAAGGAAAATGAGCTCTTCAGTCAGACAACATTGTAAAACAATGTTTGATGTTTTGTTTTGTCTTTTATGTTAAATACATATGACCTACAAAAGGAAATTGGAAACTGACCATCAGCTGGATGTATGTCTGATGGTGGTATGTTTAGAACAGGGGTCTCAAACTCAAACTACTATGAGGGCTAGTATGTTAGCTTGAGGGCTGCACCACTGAAACCTTTTCATACAACAACATTGCAAATATTGGTAACAATAGTATCATTGAGGGCTGCAGGAACTAGCTTTAGGGGCCGCAAGAGGCCTGTGGGCCATGCGTTTGAGACCCCTGGTTTAGAATATATTTCAGCATGTCCTTTTTAAGTAACGGGTTCAATTTTGTTCAGTAAAATTGATTCATTCTCTTCCCAGCATGGGCTGGATTATTACTATGGCTTCATATGTGCAGCCTCCACCAATTTTAGTGACAGATGAAAA
The DNA here is from genome assembly GCA_007922195.1 of Podocnemis expansa. Lineage (NCBI taxonomy): Eukaryota > Metazoa > Chordata > Testudines > Podocnemididae > Podocnemis > Podocnemis expansa. The sequence goes on along the minus strand of ML681981.1, from coordinate 47,146,676 downwards.
GTTCTCAACAGAGACTTCCCCATAGTTCTCCAGGCAAGAATAAGTTATAGGTGACAGATCATGAGATGGAGAATCAGTGATCCCGGGTTCTGCACAGTCTCCTCTGATTCACTCTATACATTTAAGTAAATGATGGATAGCAGTTTATTAGAAGTGCTAGCTCAGCTCCCACCACTCTGATGGAGAAGCTGGGGTTCTCCACATCTCTGAAAAATCTGGTCATTTTCCTCATCTGAAAAGTGAAGTTAATAATCCTTTTCCACCACACAAAGAGACAGGGAACCTGAATATCTCTTTAGTAAGGTCTTTGAGATCCTTACTTGACAGACGCTATAGAAACTCTAGGCCAGCATTCACTTTAGTTCCCTTTGATGCAAAAACCTAACCCTAGTGCCCAGCCAGAGTCATTTTCTGATACACTGGGGAGCAGGGGTTAAAGTGAGGGGGAACACCTCTGAACACCATTCTGGAGCCCCCTATTTTTAGGGGGCCATTGTTCTGGGCCCCCTAAAATAGGGGAATGCCCCACACCACTGCATGCCAGGGGCCCCCAAAATAGGGTAACACACCAGAATGCTGCGTTCCAGGGCCCCCTAAAAAATAGAAGGGTGTGCCAGAACCCAGTGTTCCAGCACGTTCCCCCAAACCATCGGAAAGGAGGGGCTGCGAGCTGAGGCCAGCCCAGACACCCCTCCCTCTTTCCCTTCCCCAGAGCCTGTGAAGGCTCCGCCCCTCTGGCCAGCTCCTGGATGTGTGCGCAGCCAGGCCCCAGCCTCTGGCCTGGGCTGCTGCTTGCTGGCTCCCTGGCCAGCCACAGCTGTGGCCTCCTGCCCCCCACCCAGCTTTTCAGCCAGGTAAGGGGGCTGGGGTGGTCAGTCAGATGGTGGAGAAAGGATGGGGGCAGGGAGGATGCATGGAGAGGGGGGAGAAGAGGTTGGGATGGTGGCTTGGGGGTGCTTGGGTGGCTGAAGGGGGTGGCATGAAGATGGGAAACTGGGGGGGGGGTTAGGAGGGCTGGATTGGGGGTGAGGAGCTTAGAGAGTGGGGATTGGGGCTTAGAATGACATGGGGAAAGGGGTCTGATGGGGTAGGTGTTTTGGGGGCAGTAGCTGGGGTGGGAAGCAGGGTAGGGGGGCTGGCATGTGGGGGGCAGGAGCTGGGGTGGGGGACTGGCATTTGGGGGGCAGGAGCCGGGGTGGAGGGCTGGCAGTTGGGGAGCAGGAGGTGGGGTGCAGGAAGGGAGCCTGCATGTGCAGGAGGGGGGCCCACCCACACTGGAAGAGAGCCTGCCTGATTAGGAGGGTTCCAGGGCCTGCCAGATTATACTTTAACCCCTGCTGGGGAGATGTGCAGGGTCAGGGAGGGAAGTGACAGTTACCCCTAGATCTCACCTCAATTCTATGTCCTAATAATTTGCCTATCAGAAAAAAAAAAGTGATTTTGCTGAAATTAACATTTTCTCCAGGTAAATGTCAGTTTCAGACCATTGTTTTTCCAATTTCTCAAATGGAAAATTTGAAACAAAATTTTGTTTTGAATTAACTTTTTTAAACAAATTTAAGAACAAAAACTAGGAAAACAGTGGGAAACCCTGAAGATGCAAAAAGTCAAAATGGAAAACTGAAATGTTGGTTTCCAAAAACTATGGTGAAAAAAAAGTTTAAGGTGAAATGAAATGGAAACTTACTTTCCAAATGTCATTTGGCAATTAAACAAAATAGAACGAGAATTTTTCTTTCAAAAACTTCCTGCAGAAAACCTGCCATTTTTTAATGGAAAAACATTGAAAGGGGATTTTTGCTGTAATATTTTTATGGAAAAAGTGTGGGTCTCTTAATCAATTCTGCATCCCAAAGCAGCAATGCCCTTTAGGATCAGCTCCAGGCTAACAGATTCCACTCCTCCTCCACCCCCAGGGTCTTTCGGTCATGATTAGTAAGCCCATCTCCATTTCAAACCCGCCTTTTGCCTGGCCCCAAGCCTTCCTTCTTCTTGTGACACAGGGTGTCCTCTTTGAGCTGTGATAAACAGACCACACAAGGTTGGAGATGTACAGCTTCTTCCACACTATATAGCCTCTGTTGTCTCAGCCCTGGCTTCATACCTCTGTGATGAGCGAACTAGAGAGGTACCCCACTGTACTTGGAAAGTGTCTGATGCCTGGTCTTTTTCACAATGCTCCTGGTAGCTGCTCCACTCCTCCTCCTGGTGTGGTAATGGTTCTCAACTATTTGCGGGTTGTGACATACTTGCATGACCCTACAGGACACACCAGACCACATCCCCCCAGGCCAAATCTAGCCATATCCCTGGCACTCCATGACACACTTATGGCTGTGTGGTGACAAAGTAATGTGTCCTGACACAGTGGTTGAGAACTGGTGTGCAAAAGAACACAACTGCTCAGTGGTGCCTTCACTTGGATGTGGGGGTTCACCACAACAAGCGTATGTCTACACTGGAGGATTAAGTTGACTTAACCAGGCTTAAGTTGACTTAAGCAACTCCAGGGCTGCATTTGGAGTTCATTAAGTTAACTTAAGCCCTTGCTTAAATTGACTTAATATCTCTCACCCTTAAAGTCTACTTTAAGGGTTTTGTTGACTTTATTAAGTCGACTTAACAAAATCTGGCCATTAAAGTTGACTTAATAAAGTCAATTTAAGGCAGGAGAGGCATTTAAATTGACTTTATAAAGTCGACTTAAGCCAGGGGACCCATTTAAAGTTGACTTTATTAACTATTAAGTCGACTTTAAATGGGTCCCCTGGCTTAAGTTGATTTTATAAAGTTGACTTAAACAAATGGGGCTCTTTAAGTCAACTTAATAACATTGACTTTAAGTTGACCTTATTAAGTCAACTTACCTAAGCCATCTAGTGTAGACATAACTCAAGGGAGTGGCTACCACACTTGAACTCTTAAATAATGCAAATCACTTCAGACACTAACTCAAAACTGTGTATTTCTCTTTGCTCAAGCCCTGCCATGCAATTGAGACAAATACCATGTGACAAACAGCAGTTTCAATTTAAAAGTTGGGGCTGCTCATGCTTTAAGCAGGGCTTGGACTAGATGACCTCTTGAAATTCTTTCCAACTCTCATCTTCTATGATTAATATACCTAATAATTTTACATCACTGCCCCGGGGAAAGGTCCAAGATGTGGGCCCAGGCCCTGCCCCCTGGCCACGATCTGGCACTCAGGCCTCATCCAGAGTCAGTCTCCTGTTGCTGCTATCCTGGCCCCGGATCCCTGGCCGGGGACAGGACTGGGAGAGGTGGGAACTGCTGCAAGCAGCCCAGCCTCAATCCCCAGCTGGGAGAGGCAAGCGCTGCTGTGGGGGCCTGGCCCTGGATCCCTGGTCGGGGATGGGGCTGAGAGAGGCAGGGGCCGCCCTGGGCACTCAGGGCACTGGTGCTGGGACTCAGGGCACATGCCCTGCGTGTGAGGCACCAACAATGGCCCTGTTACTGAAGCTCAGCGGACAAACACATCAGCTATGTGACTGCTCAACCCCTCAGTGTCCTAGACCAAAGCCTCTCTCCACTTTCCATCTGCCTGTGTCTCCTGTACTTGGGTGAGGACATGTGGGGCATGCTGTAAGCCTGTGGGGAGATGCTGTTAGAAACACACTGTGTTTCACTAACAACTGGCAGGCTAAGACTTGACAGTCCAGGTAAATGGAAGTCGTGTTGCTGATGCAATGTGACTGAGAGGTGTGAGATTAAACTCTATCTCAGGTTCCTTTTCTGGCACAGCAATCTGGAAAAGTGCAGGCCAGCAGCTCCACCCTGAAGATCCTCGGGGAAGGACTAACCACCTGCCTCCTTCTGGAACCGTGCTGGCACTCTTTAAAGCCTGGAACCAGCAGGTCGGGTCTCTGGACCAATGCTCCCTCTAAGCTGTGCGGCCACGCAGCCCCCCATGCTGCCTGGAGCAGGGAATGCTGCCGACCACACATGGCTGGCACCTCCAGTCCCTGCCCAGAGAGCTCTTCTGAGCTGGGAGTTTTTAAAACTCCCGCTCAGAGTAAGCTCTCACTGAGCACATGCTCAGTGAGAGCTCCTCTAGCCGGAGGAGCGGCCAGGAGCCAGGCCGCGACACTCTGGCGGCCAGGTAAAGTGGCTCTAACTGCCCCCCTTCCAACTCCCAGGGGCGGGGGTGAATGGGGGGGCATGGACCATTGGGGTTGGTGGCTGCTCTGCCCGCCTGCCTACCTGGCCTCACTGCAGCGGGGCGGAGCAGCCAGCCCAGCCTACCCCTAGCTGGCCTCACCTCCCCGGGGGGCAGAGTGGGCCAGCACTGAGCTCCAGTGTGCAGGGTGAGGGCCCTGGAGTGTCCCACTCCCAAAGAGTTTGGGCCACTTTGTCCCTGCCCCCTCCTGGCCTGAAAGGGCCTGATTCATGGCCAGGGGAGAAGCCTGATCCATAGCCAGCTGGGGGTAGCAGAGCTTGTGGCCCTGATGGTCTGTGGGGCCCCACTCCCCTGTAGTGGGGAGAGCAGGCGGGCAGGATTGTGCCCACTCTGTGGGGGTCTGCGCAGTGAGCAACCTATGTTGCTCAGCTGCATTCGGGCCTTAGAGGGAACATCTGGACCAAAAATCCCGGATCTGACGTGGGCTGGCTGCAGGTAGTGGCAGAAGGAAAGGACAGTGTCCTCCTGGGGCTGGCAGACTCGGGTTACAGACAGAGGTGCTGAGGCTGCATGTACTGGCTTGGCAGGGAACTTTCTCCTCTGCTCCCAGGTAGCTCTCTGGCACTCCTGCAAACAGCAAGCTATCCACAGCCTCCTTCTCTTTTCCTGGACATCCAGGTTCAGCTCCCACCAAAGACTGCTTGCAGTCTATTTGGCTGACCCCTGGCTTCTGACTGGGAAGTGCAGGTGTCTCCCCTCCAACTATTCCTTGAGGGAGAAAAGTTGCCAGGGTATTTGAGGGGCTTCGTACTCTTCCCTCTTTCTGCTGGAGAAGTCAGTAAATCAGGGCTGTGCCATGTACCTCCTGGGGACCTATAGGTGTGTCTTGTATTTGGGCTCTGCCTCCTTGATAAGAGATGAGGGGGCTATACCCTCTTATCCAACGTGCTCACACCTGGTTGCGAGCATCTCGTCTCCCCTACCCCGCATGGATTCCAACAAGGCCAAACTGCATAGAGCACAGAGGTAGTGGGCATGTGTCCATTTGTTTCTTAATGGGCCACTTCTCCACTGACAGCTGCAGTCAGTCTGCAATAGTGCCTGAAAGCATGTTAATGAGGAATGTTTGGAGAGTTTTCCAAGGAGTCAAAGGTGCGGGGGGGGGGTGGTAATATATTTGCAGGAAGCCAGCTTCACTAATTCATTGTTTATCATGCCTGGCCATTCAGAGCCATAGCTGGTGTTTGGACAAGCTCCATTGTTTAGATCATTAACACTGAACCACGAAATGGTAAACACCAATCCCAGGGTGCCTCTGATATGTTGGGTCTCACAAGGATAGCCCCGCAAAAGAGCTCAGGTAGGATGAGAATGCTATTGATTAATTAAGTCCCCTCTTTCACGCCAACCCTTTAGCTGAAATACACCCCATCTGGCTGACGCATGGGCTACAAAATAAATATGCAGATTTATTTTTTAAAGGAGTAAAGAATCAGGTTTTATTTCTATTCAAAGCAAACAAATGCTAACGATCCCCCAGCCCTTTGCTTTCAGAGTCTTCAGATCTTGGACTTCTTACAAACACTTGTAAATAACTGTATTTTGGGCTAGGACAGAGTCATCTTTCATGCTAAACAGTACAACAGGGATGGTGAAAACACAAAATTATTGTGGCAGGCATTCATTGGGTAAAGATGCTGTAAACATGTGACCATTTTCTGTGTCTGGAAAATCAGAACTTGCATTCATGTTTTAAAGACCAGGTTACAGCAAAATCCCCAAAACTTTTCATAGGAAAGGAGCTCATGCTTCATCAAGTTTGAAATAAACTTGGAAGATGCTTCAGTGAATTCCATCTCCTTTCTGGCCTCACAATGCTGTGTGGTCAGAATCACATGTATGGATCATTTTGCATCATTTGCTTAGTCCATGGCCAGGCAGGCATAAATGAACCTTTTATTATGTACTGATGTGATCAGAAATAGTAGGTCCATTATTTTATTCCTCTCAGGGAAGTTCCGATGACTGAGCATAGCTCAAGGAATAATGGCCTGGTTAGTCATTTAAAGGAGGGTGCATATCTTTTCCAGTGGGTCCTACAGGACAAATTTGAGGTGAAGGCAAATTTTCAAAAGTGCCTGAGAACTTGGGAACCTAAGTCCCATTTTCAGACGTGACTTTGAGCCTTTACATCCCATTGACTTTTAAGGAGATTTTGCCTCAAGTGACTCAGTCACTTTGGCAAATGAGACAGAAGTGCTTTTGAAATTTGATTCTAAGCCCTACCTACAAAACTCACAGATTGTGCAGATTAGGGCTGGTTGAAAAACATTTAACAAAATATTTGCATATCAAGAAAATGGGGCTGCTTTGAAACTGAAGTTTTCCTGGGGAAAAGATCAGTTTGGGTGGAATTTAGCATTGGAAAAATCCTAAGAAAATGTTTCATTTGGGGGCCATCATTAGTTTCTGTGCTTCTCTGAGCACTCCAGTGTCTCACAAGAGTCTCATGAGGTAGTGAGGTGGCCCAGCCATTGGGAGAAACCACACTGCACCATGAGATGTAGTCCAGCAGGATACATAGGGGTGAGCAGGAGCCTGAGGGCCCAGAAACTACAACTCCCAAAAAGCAGTGTGGCAGCTCCGGGGCGGGGGTCACATATATTAACATTCACTCAACATTTAATAAAACCTTTCAACATTTCAATAGAAATTTCTGTCCTAATTTTTTTTTTTCCTGTTTTGACTTTTTGACCCAGTTCAGACTGAAAACAAATATAGAAATGACAGAATTTTCCACTGGGTAGAAATCACCTTTTTCAATCCTGTCGCAAGCATAAATAATATTTTTAAGTGGGTCCCGAAAAAAAAAAGTTTGAAAACCACTGTGCTAGACCATGGTGTTTTGACACATCACTTCTGGGTTTCGAGAAGTAAATTACTTCTTTTATAACCACCAAGGGGCTTCTGTCAGCTCTTGCTTCCTACCTGCACAGCAACAGATTTATCCAGCCAATGAACTAGCTGTGCTTTCAACTGCCACAAATTGAAGTCTACACTGTTTTTAATCCCATAGCACAGCATGAGTTAGTTGACCCAAGCTCTGGGACACACTATAGTGTGGGTTTTTTCGCAGTGTAGATGTATCCAGAGTCCATCCACCGCAGCAGTAATGCTGAACTTTTATATCTCATCCAAGTTGGAACAAATCAAATATTTACATCTCTTGAGACTACAAGGGTGTCATTTTGCTCTTGCCCTCCTCACATGACAAGTCATAATAAAAATTGAACTCTAATAATTGTAGGTGGCAACTGAATAAACTATAAGGTAACATTGGTCAATCAATTTTTTTATACTCTTTCCACAGAGAATTAGGAAGTTTTACAAACAGATCTATATCTTCAGAATGTCTTGCCTATTTATCACCTCCATCTCCTCACCACATCCCTGTCCTCTGTGGGGAGAAAAGATTGTGCTGTCAAAAAATCAGCCTTATCCTGAAAAATGTCTCTAAACTTCTTTTTCCCCCAAGGAAAATGGGGGTTTTGACTCGATGAATATTTCCAGGAGATGTATCCATTATTCTTGAATGTTTTTGATTTTTTACCAGAAAACTGAACTTGGAACATGCATAGCTTTTATCCCAAATCTGCAAATACTTCAATCTTTGGTTGAGAAAAACCCACATTTTCCCTTTTTTTTTGTTTTGTTTTGTTTTATAAATACAAAATTGAAAATTTCCAGTGAGCATGTTGACAAAAAATGAGGAAAAGAATTGTCAAAACTTTCAGCAGGGGAAAACATTCCCTCCCCTGCCCCATCTTCCATCATTCATCCAACCAGCTCTACTTCTAATATGACAGTTAATATTCATGTAGAAAGTGGGTACTCAGGGTTATGGTGGAAGAACATAAAATGTAGAGGAGCTTAATGTCATAGGTCTTATCAAGAGAAGGGGAGATTAAAAAATCATTGTGAAGGAACTGAAACTAAGCAAGGAGCTGGCACCAAAGGAGAACTGGGGGTGCCTATTCTAAAATCACCCACCCTCTTCCTTAGTTCTGCAGTCTTAACCCAACTCCACTAAAGTCTTTCCAGTGACTTGAAGAGCAGTTAGATGGGGCCTACTTTCGAGTCTCAAGACACTCATGCACAGACAGCGGAGTGGGATAAGGATTCCGAAAAGGAACAAGAGCTGTTATTTTTGGCCTTCTCAGAAATTTCCACAGAGTGAACAACTATCAGCTGAATAAGCACCCACAGCTCAAGCGTGAGACCTGGCTGTACGTTGGACTTCTCAAAACATTCATCTCTCAGATTTGAGAGTTTGGTCTCTGTCCCTAGGAGACTCGTGACATGAATCAGTGCCACTTTCTAAAGCACGAAGGGATTTCTTGTCTTCATGCCTCATTGAGGCATCAAAAACTGAGTGGTGAAGCGCAAGTTCCTCCGTCTGGGATAGCACGCTAGTCCAAAGACCAGCACTGTATCTACAGCAACAATATCCTGAAGGCAGGTCTCTTTCAGCACTTTCTCGTCAATACATTCAGCTTTTATTGCTTTCAATAACCATATATAAGCAGCTTAAAGGGCCAACACTTTGAAATATCATTGTCTAACTTGGGTTGCACAATATGCTTGCTCTAACCAGCAGTTATGCATGCAAAGCACATACTTTATGTGCAAATTATTACTTCCACATCCCCTCACCTGAATCCATTGACCCTTATGCATTCAGCAATATTTCAGTGAGTGAAAGTATAGGGGAATATGCTTGGGAAAAAAGAACCCCAAATATTTTGTTGTATATTATTCACAATGACGTGGTTCTTGGCTGATTCCTGTTCCACAAGATGTAATGAAGGTCCAGTTGGCTAGCATTGTTTCATCCTTTGGATATTAGGATTTGGAAACTCTGTGGAAATGATGTGCTATCAGCAACAGTTACCTTTGTTCCTGTACATATGACCCATCTGTGAAGTTTAAGTATATTTGTGTGACTGCTCATCTCTGAGAATAAATAAAGGATGTGAAGCCAAACCAAATGTACTCTCCATTGAACAAGATACAAAGGGATATTCTGACAAAGAAGCTAAATCAGCAATGTTGCTTATAATGTTGGTATTGATGAGGGAGGGCTGTGGATCAGAAATTAGACAGGAATTTCCTCCTCCATGTACAGAGTTGCATATTTGGGAGCATTCTCAAAGTTTTGCCCCCTTTTCTGAAGCAAGAAGAGGCAAATCAGGTGGTGGATTCTAAACCAAGAGGCTGAGCCAATAAATAAGAAAGTCAGACTCTTTCTATTGACTTTAATCAATGTTATAAAAGACTTTATAGGTATCTGTCTACACTGCAATGTAAACCCAGGTTCAACCTAAGGCTCAAATCTAATCCACCCCCTTCTATCTACACACTAACACAGAGCTTGGGTGCAGAACCCATCAGGCTGGAGTATCTAAGCAAGAGTCAAACTAGAACCCAGGGATGAAGCTCTGTTGCTTTGACGTGTAGATGCAGCCCACTAGACCAGTGGTTTTCAAACTTAGCATTGGGATCCAGTACTGGATCACAGACCCTCAGGCACTGGGTTGCGGAACCCTCTGCTGCCGCCAACAAAAGACTGGAATGCATTGTTCAAAGATGTTATTTTTGGGTCCGGGCCATAAATGATTTTTTTCAAATGGGCCCCGAGAAAAAAAGTTTGGAAACCACTGAGCTAGACTAATGCTCCAGAAGTCTGCCAGAATTACTCTACAATCCCCTGGATGGATTGACTATGTCCTCTGGGTGATCAGTTTTTCCTACAGTGCACCACAAATAAAGGGTTAGAGTGGCCATATTTTGGGAGGAAGCTTGGAAATCTGGGAGATGGGTGGCTGGACTCAGGACTGAGTAATGTATTGTAGACATTGCAGTCCCAGGCTGGAATGTAGGGTCCAACAATTCCTAGCCTGAAAAAATAATGTAGGCAGTCAAGCCCTACGTCAAAGCCGGGGTCCACTAACTTGAGTTCTATTAATCCTGGGCTTGCACGACTCTGCAAACATGCCATGAAGGGCCCAATTTTTTCTACAGCAATTCTACTGTGTTCTGTAGTCTGTGTATGAAGAGCAGAGATGTCTTCCTCATCTTAACGTGTTTCCTAAACATATGGCCCATAACAACTTCAGCTAAATGTAAAGCCATAGGTGGGTGCTCCTAGCATTATATATCTTCAACAGTCCCCTATTTCATGCTTGTCTCTTGTCACTTCCTTCAAGATGGGAACATTTTCACTAGTTTTGTATAAATACTACTCCATCTCATTCAGATGGGATCAGAATTATAACTCACGCATCTCTCAGTTACCATCACATTTGTTAGAATGATTGCTTCCTGCCACGCTAATTAATTGCTCTGCAGTGGGTTTATGTAGATACCCATCGCTGTGCACACTCACTATAGCACATTAATTACAGAGCTCAGCTTTGCTGCACCAGCCAGAGTGTACAAACCGAAAAGGCATCTGTATGGCTCATACTGGAGGTAGGTTATTTTCATTATCAGTGGGAAAACAAATATGGAATCTCAGGGGTGGGTTTGGTCCATTACTTTACTGGATTTCAAATGTGCGTGGGCCTGCAGTCAAATCAAGGTGGGAGAGCGCTCTGACTTGATTAATGAGGTTTTGGTTCCTGCCAGCAACTATAACAGCAAAATTAAACCATGATTAAGGAGGCACGTGCAACTCCTTTGGAAGACTTGGTCTGTAGTGGTGTAAATGATATAACCATTTATATCTCAAGTGTCAGAAAATGGCCATTAGTGGTAAAGTTGGGAACGATGCACCAGTCTGATGAGTTTGTATATGGAGCATAACTCAGCATCAGCAAGGATGGCGTAAAGAGAATGTAGTGGAGAAAGTAGCCAGCAGACAGATGAGCTGTTTTTCCTTCTACCCACTGGCCCCCACTTTCACAGAAGCTGAGCCATGGATGATTTTATCCTCCCAACATCCCTGTGAAGGATTATTATTCACATGTTGTGTAAGGGAACTAAGGCACAGAGAGCCATTGTCAATCAGCAGCTTTGGCATGGTGATACTGAGCATCACAGAGACGAGCTTTGATGTGCCTACAAAATCATTGGGATTAACCAAGTGTGAGTCTAGTGCCCAGGATTCACCAAGTCTGAGTCCAGAGTACGGCTACGTCTACACTGACAGCAGCAAAATTACCACCGTTGGCTCCATTTATCTGGAACAATTGAGCAATCAGTAAAGATGCATCCAGTTGATCTGGAAGTTGATCTTATAACCCTCCCTCAGAGGTGGAGTAGCACTGCATGAACAGGAATTCATTTCCCATCAATGCAGCACAGCAGGGGAGTTATGAAGATGTCAGGAGTTACTCAAGCTACACAGACTAGAGTCGATTTGGTCTATAGAATGTATAGGGTGAGATGGGCACCTAAAAACATTATGCCTAAGCACTGCCACATCACATGACTGCAGGCAAATCACTTATCATCACTCTACCCATTTGCAAAATGGGTAGATAACAGGCTTGGAAAGTTGCTGTGAAAACACACAAGCCTACACACAGCCTACTTTCTTAAACTTTTCTCTGATGACTAAAATTAGAGAGAAAAAATAGATATTTCTTTCATCCAATAAAAACCATGAATTGACCTGAACAAATGGGTGAATGGAATTTTCCAAGCTTAGGTTAACAACAATCACTGACTTCTCAGGGCAGGGGCACTGCGAGATTTATATCATTAATCTCTGTAAAGCATCTTGGTTTCTTTGCATGACAGTCACTGTATATTACGTATGCAGATTATTATTAATATTGCATTCACTCCTGGGCTACCTGTTACAAAAAAAAGACAACAGCAAACTGGAAGAAATTCAGAGAAGCACAGTAGGCATGACTGAGTGGCTAGAAAGACTGATTTATGGAGGGGTTATTAAAAGAACTAAGTATGTGTACCTTGGCCAAAGCACAACTACAAAAAGGGATGTGTGGAGCCATAGGATGGACATCCACAAGTATCTGATGGGGACTCACCGCAACGAGGGAAAGGAATTGTTTGGAGATGTCAAAGGAGGTTTAAGTAAGACTAATGAGCTGGAACTGAGCAGAAGACAGACCAGACTGATTCTTGAGAAGGAGTTAACAGTATGACCTATGAAACTGTGGAATAATCTTTCATGGGAATCGGCAAAAGCTCCATCATTTGAGTAATTTAACAAAAAATAAGAGGTGATGCATGGGAGCTATGTTGGTGGGGACAATAGTGCATTGGTCACTGGAGGGAAAAGCAATGAGTCAGACTCAAGAGGGCCATATCCATCCTCAGCTTCTATGATTCTAGCACAGCCCAGCTGTCCCTGTGAGCAGTGTGAGCCCACAGTAACCCTGGATAACAGGTTGTATAAGTGAGAGACCAGCAAAACCACCCGGCCCTAAGGCAGTGATTCTCAGCCACACACAGTTTCAGGTTACTCACATCAGCACTTTCCTGGCTCTGTTTTGGTCACAATGGGAAAGCAAGCCAAGCACTGATGTCAAGCATACTCACTGTCATGTTCAATGTGCCAGGCAGCTCTGAACTGGTAAAGCTGCCCAAACAAGAGCCTGCAACCTCCTTAGCTCCATGGGAGGACCCAGACGTTGAGACACCAGAAGCAGAAGGAGAGGAAAGGCAATAGGGAGTTGGAGAGAGCTACACATTAACCACGAGGCCTTGCCTTACACTGGCTCCAATGGTAATGAGGTTGGATCACTGTGAATGATGGTAATGTATGGAAGCTGACATAGGCAGGAGAACCATGTTATTAACCTAGTCCCCTAACAGCAGCAGATGGGAATCTGGGTCCTGTTCCACAAGGCACTATATACATCAGTAGGAAAGAAGACTGGTCTGGCCCCAGGAGAACTCTGTCTAGTTTTCAGGCAGGACTAGACAAGCAGACAAACTGGATGGATTGGGAAGGCTGAGACTGCAATAAAAACAAGAGTTTAGCAATATATTCTTTCTGTTGGCTGCAGGGGGAAGCAACAAGGGGTTGGCTCAGAAAGTCTAAGGTTTTCTCTTAACATTCACACAGTGCTAGTTCAAGGCCCAGCCCAGTAACCTGGGAAGAAAGCTCAACCTCCTTCTCTGGGGTCCTGAACTGGTGACACTTCCCTGTTGCCAAGCAGGGAGTTCCCCCATCTTCAAAGCATCTGACAAAGTGGGATTTTCTCTCACAAAAGCTCATGCAATAAATTTGTTAGTTTTTAAGTGCCACCGGACTCCTTGTTTGTGTTAACCAGAAGAAGCTGTGTTCGGGCAAAAAGGGAAAACATAGCTTCAGCTTGAGAAAGCTCAGCAACAGTATATTCATGTGACTAGTATGTAAACCATCCACCCCCCAGGGTAACTTTGAGGGTCCTTCAACTCAGTTCCCTAGCCACCAGTGTGAACATCATACAGGCAAGCATCTCTTTAGCACCTCAGTTCCCCCATCCTAATGTGGATAGTGCACATGCGTAGCTCAGAACCAGAGTGCACTGGCTTCACCACCCTGACATCGCTATACAGATTATCAGCACTGAGCATGGGACCCCTCAGCAACGTTCCCCATTTGTGCTGCTATCTTCTGCCATTTCAACAAACAGCTCCCTTGGCACTGCCTCTTGCCACAAACCATCTCTGGGTTCAAGAAGTATTCAGTGGAAGGAGATGTAAGGGGACTGATAGCCCCTTACTGAGAGTGAATGGGCCTTTTGATTGGCCACTCCCACCTGGAAGCAGGCCTCTGAAACAGCCAGCCCCAGGGCCAGTGGGAGAGGCCAGTGTCCCAGGATGGCCTGATTGATTGAAAGTGCTCCCCCGCCCCTGATCTGAAACTGCAGGCTGGACACGCCTGGGCAAGCCAGTGTGTGTGTGGGGGGGGCCGAGCTAAGGAGGAAGCACTAAGCAGCCAGCAGCTGGGAGCCAGAGGACCCAGGAAGGGAGGCCAGGCTGAGCTGATTTGGGCAGAGCAGACCCACAGCAGCTGGACCAGCAGAAAGCCAAGTGGAGCTGAGCAGAGCAGAGCTGGAGGCAGTGACAGAGCCAGAGGTGCCTGAAGCTGGGGCAGGAGGCCAGAGAAGGAGCCCAAGGTGCTGAGCTCATCTGTGCAGCCCCACAGCAGGAGGGCCAGAGGAGCCCCACTGAACCCGAGCAGCATCTGGGAGCCGGAGCTGCAGCCGTCTGGAGCTGGGTGTGGTGAGCAGCTGGGGAGCAGTGAAGGGGGGCTGACGCTGGGAAGAGGGGCCCTGCCCCTGGAGCTTGGGGACGTGTGGTCACAGCTGGAGCCTGCATCTGGCCCCCTGGATCATCCAGTCACAGCCAGGCCTGAGCAGAGGGCTTGCAACGTGGAGGACAGACTGTGAGGCTGTTCCTCAGGCCCCAGAGACTCTGTTTGTAGTGCTCCCACACCAGGCGGTGGCGCTGGGGGTTTATTGTTCACCTTTTTCCACTTTTTTCTATTTTCTTATTGGGTTATTCTTTTTATTTCTGTATGCTTAAATAAATTGTATATAGTGTATATAGTAATTGCTGGGCCAGAAGAGTGGTCAGTGTGGTCAGCACCCCGGAGTGGGGACACCCTAGCCCTGTCCTGAGAGACCACGATAAGAGTGGGGGTCGAGCCCCCAGAAATCCTGGGGCCCAGCCTTGTCGGGGTTACGGAGACTCTTCCAAACAGGAGATTGGGAGGTGAGCCTTTGAGGTCAGGCAGGCCTTGGGGTAAAGGAAGTGGGAGCAGGGACTCAGATCTTTTTGCTACCCACCTTCACTGGGGTGATATACAAAGTCTGGGAAGTTCCCCACAAAAGCGGGTCCATCCCCCTGCTTGCAGAGAGCAATCACATACCAGGACCCTTGAGCACAGACATGTCCTACGTTTTTCTCTATTTACTTTGTTCAGTCCCATTATCTCAACATTCAGAGTTCATGTACTGTTCTGGTGATTCTCCAATGCCCCTGGCAGGGTTTCTGGGCAGGATACTTACGCAGTGACTCTCTGTAGTGATCCTTTCCCCTTCCATCAACAGAAGGCAGCAGTGAGCACTCTACCCTAGAGCTCAAAGCCAAAGGACTTGCAGAAGGAAATCAGACATCCCAGCCGTGTACCTGCCTATCCATGGCCAGCCAGGAATGGTGTGTAGGGCAGTAATGGAGAGGTAAGCTATGAGAGGGATTTAAGAGATGGAAAAGCAGTGGCTTTATAAATTTTGACAAGTTATTTTCCCTATGAGGGGTGGGGGGCACTGTGGGAAAAAGAGGGAAGGCACTTCAGGTTAATGTTTGTATCACTGGCAGAACAAAGGTGGGCCTCACATCTGAGCAGATCAGAGAGAACGGGCATGAGCAGATGCAGACAGGAGTCAAAGGAGAAGACAGGAACTTGTGTTGACTGCAGAAGAGATGCGAAGAGCAGAGGAGGTGTGTTCAGAGCAATGATCTAAGAAGATGGATCTGGCAACAGTGTACTGAGTGTGAAGGGGATGATGTGGTTGGCACGAAGGCCACAGAGCAGGTCATTACAAGAGTTTGGGCCTCATCTTGCGCCTTGACAACATACAGTTGTTCCTAGAGAAGCATGCAGTGGACACAGTGGCTGGCTGTGCAGTGAATGAGGCCCATTCTACAAAGTGACGTGGAACACCAGGCCCATCTGAAGGACACGTATCATAACAGCAAAATGCCAGGTCACGGCTAGCAATCAGCAATGTATCTCACATGGACAGGATTGGGGGACTCTATCCTGGAAAGCTGAGACTCTGTAAAGAGCTTAGACATTTGGGGGGACTCGAATGGATGGAAACTCGTTGTGCATTACCAGGACTAAGGGCAGGTCTACACTGCCCACCATTTTTGCAGCAGTTGAAGGAAGACACTCAAGTTACTTAAAATAATGTGGATATCTCACTTTGACTTCTCTATGCCTGGCATACCCACTGTGCTGAGTCAAAGTGAGGGGCCTCCCTTCAACTCAGTGCCACTCTGGTTGATGAGGTGCTGTTCAGGGATCGACTCCCAGTTGACTGAGCAGGTCTTCACAGACCCGATCAGTCAATCAGGAAGGTTGATCTTATGGTGGCGAATTTGCCACCATCACTGAAGACAAGCCCTGAGAGCGCTACTACAGTCCTCAGATGCCTGAGAAAGGTGTAAAAATATTAGGCAGAGCCCAGAAAAGGGCTGCAAGAATAATTCAAAGCCTGGGATGACTCAAAGGCAGAAGCAGCCAAACTTGGCCATTGCTTGGATACACAGTTATTTTGTGTCCGAGTGCCTGCGGTTTGCTAGTCTACCAAACGGGCTGACCCACAGGGGCTGACCCACAGCCCCAGGATTAGACAGCCCCAGATCTTTGGGTAGCCAAAAGCTAGGTCTGAAACTGTGCAGTCCTGGCTCGTGTCTAGTTTACAGTGACTGTTCTGGACATTTTAAGAAAGATCGTGTTTGCAAGCTGATGCCTGCTGCATTCCGGCAGGACTTCTCCCCATTGCAAGTGAAGAAAAACAGCACAGTGCAGCTGTTAAAAGACAACAAAGTTGTTGGAGTCAGAATCATGGCAGCCTGTGGAGAGGGCAAAGCCAGAGCCATAGATGTACACTGCACCATGGCTGGGGGAGCTCATTATCCAGGAACAACACATATGCACGGGAACACCCACCATGGCTGCCATGCTGTGTCCCAGTAGGGTGCGCTATACTGCACAGGACAGCAAGTTCTTCTGGAAGGGGATGAGTGGGAAGACTGTACAAACAAGGGATCAAACAACACACAGCATGCACATTTCCCAGATTGCAAAATGTTTATTTGGAGCTCGGAGCAGGAGGGGAATAGCTACAAGCTCTTCTGAGCCACCGTGTGCTCCAAGATTCCTCTCATTTGGGGAGACTGACTTAGAGCCAATTTATCTTCAGCTCTACAGCCCACGCGCCATATCCCAGACCTTTCCCCACATGCAGCCAGAGGACATGTTTCAGTGAGAATGATGTTGGGAGCATTTTATCAGCACTTCTGTCTGTATCATGGCAGAGCCTCCTGTCCAGCATGGAGATCAGGATCCTCTCATGTTGGCCATGGCTGCACAGTGGGAGTCAGTCCCTGCCTCAAAGAGCTTACAGTCTAGTTGTTCAGAGGAAAAGGAATCAGGCACAGAGAAGAGATGGGTCTTGCCCAAGATCACACAGTTGCTCAGTGGAAGACTCAGGTTTTATGACTCCTACCCAGGGCCCTACCTCCTGGTCCAAGCAGCAAAATAACCCTCTGGACTTCACAGCCATCAGCATACGAGGCCTCCAGAGCTGGGCAGTTGGCACTGCCCATGACTGATCTAGGGAAGAGCTGCAGAATTCCAGCCTGGATACACATTGGACTCTGAAGCCAGCCTTCTACCCCCACTCCTCCACATTCACAGCTGTTGGGAGTTTGGGGTTATGGTTTGAGAGTCCAGCTCCATTCAATTTGGGTGACGTGAGGTGGACACAATCTCAGGGCAGATCTGGCCATGTCCCCAAACCCACCAGGATAACCAGCATTTCTGGCAGCATCAGCCCTTGCAAGGATTTGCAGACCAAATGCCTGCCCCTGTGCTGGGCATGCACAAAAGCCAATCTGGCCCATTTCCCGGAGAAATTTAGCTATGTACAGCACCCTTCCTCAGGCACCCAGACTCAGAGTGTTACAGAGAGCAAGTCCTCATTGGAGATGGACTCAGATCAATCCTCTGTCTCCTCAAGGATCCCCAATTCATCTTCCAGCTTGGGCCCATCTCTGTCGACAGCTATCCATATGATGTCTTCATCCCACTGAGCGCCAGTAGCAAAGGAGAACATCTATGCAGAATTAGAGAAGGGAAAGCAGAGACCAGAGCCAGATCCACAGTGTACCTCGTGGTGGATAAAAAGCAGGCCATGGTCGCTGCCTTCTCCCTCCATAGCCTGTTCTATCTTCTTGATCACCTCAGTCACCATATGATCAGACATTGAGAGACTCCATGACCTGGAAGAGCCATCAGATCATGCTGCAAAGTCAGGACTTCCTTGAGAAGGGAGTGGACAAAAACAGAGACCCTTCTTGTGCCAGGTTGAAATCACAACACTGTGGTCAGTCCACAGACCCTTAATGGGGGCTGGCTCAGCATCCCTCCCCAGATCCATTCACCAACACCACTGTGTCTCTCCTGTGTGTCAGCTTAGATTAACTGTGCTGAAGTTCTAGAGCCACTTCCTGCTTTCCTCACCAATGACCTGCCCCCTAAGAGTCATTGGCAATAAGTCAGTCCAGTCCCCTGCCTTGGATGCCCATTCCCACCCCGGAGAGTACAGCTGGGACTCTGAGCCAAAAGCACAGCTCTGGTCAGCACCTCCCAGATGCTTCTTGATGTATCCCCAAAGGCAGCACTGTGATCTCTTGCCACTTTAAGCAGCAGAGTGATCAACAAATACTATCAATGACAACTGTCTTGGGCCCACACATATTCCTGTCCCACATGCCTGGAGCAGTGACAATGCAGTCAGCTGCCCCAGGCACATAGCAGACAGAGGATGCTCAAAACAGGAGCTGTCATGATGCTGCATGTGTATCCGAGACCTGAATGCAGACAAAAGTCTACACTGCAATGTGCCACCCACAGTCATTCTCCTCTTCACTATGGAATTGCAACTCTCAGAGGCAGAAATTCCAGTGGGTCCAATTCCCCTCCCATGGCAGAGTAAATCAGGAGTGATGATATCAAATCAGCTCCATTGGCGGCACTGGAGTCAAGCCTGATTCAGGAGCGGGATAAAGGGCAACAGAGTCAGGTACTGCAGTATGCCCATCCCAAAACCAGCCCCTCCAAGACTTTGATCTTGAGCCCCGGCTTCTGAGTTGTTGACACAGACCACCTGGTAGTCACTGTGTCTGCCTCAGCTTATCAATCACAGGGTATGCCACGTTAGACTTGCAGTGCCACTTGGAATCTTTACAGTGCAGTTTCTCCTGGTGATGATCAGTACCAAACTACTGCAAAAGCCAAAGCATTTCAAAGTTACTACAGCACAGAGCAAATGAACTTATGAGCCACAGGCTGTGCAATTAAGATGACTGACTACACACAATTTGCATCCAAACCTCTCTCTATTGCAAATTTCAATAGGAAGAAACCAGGCTGACGTGACTTAGCAAGCAGAAGGCTGCAACCTGTAAAGTGTCACAGATAAATCCATGTGTGAGAAGGCTCCTTGAATGTGTGCACTGAGAACAGGCTGCAAGAATTCATTACTCGACTGACTGACAAAGAAAAGACAATCCCTAACATGTTTTCAGCAACGTACTAGCACCATCATTTGATTCATCTCCTCAGCCTTCACATCGGTTTCCTCTCAGCAGCTGTGTTACTAAGGGAATGGTGGAAGTCCCTAAGGGCTCTCCTTCCATAACTGGGACTCCCATTGAATGTGGGAACTCTGAGTGCCAAATAACTTCATTGGCCTCCGACTTGCTCCAGTTAAAACAGTTTGACTACTGACTTCAACTGGAGAAGGATCAAGCCTGGAATGAGCAGAGGATGATAAATGTGCATCCACTATACCAATCAGCTGCTGTCAAACAATACGCATGGTTAGCCACAGATGCCATCGCAAAGCAGCTAACATATGCTGAATATTCAGCAATAGTGGACCATGGGAGAGTCCATGCCATTACAGTTAAGCACACGTTTAAGTGCTTTGCAGGACCTGAGTTTGTCTTTTAGGGAAGTGCTGCTGAGTCCAAGTGGAGCTAGGTGGATTGATCCGGCCCCAGAATCAGTCTACACCTGGAAGCGCCAGTCTCACTAACCCCATAACATTCTGGGTTTAGAGTCCAGTGCATTTGCATCTTAGAGCATGACCATCCACCATCAATACACATCACCAAGGAACCGCAGGCCAAGACAGATGCGAGCCAGCAAATCCTACTGGCCAAGAGAGGTTTGGCCAGTGATTCATCTCAGGCCCTCAACTCTTGGCACATCTTAGGCTATGTCTACATGCAGCCCGTTATTTCAAAATAACCTATTCTCAAACAAGTTATTGTGAAATAAGAATGTTATTGCGAAACAATCGGAAGTGAAATAAGGACAAAACTAGGTGAAATAAGGGGAAAAGCTGGAAAAGAAATAGCATGTCCACACAGTGGACTTGCTATTTCACTTCAGGGCCAGGGCCATGTCGGCCAATCCTATAAAAGGCCGGCCCCGACCTCACTTCCCTGTCCATTCTGGCTAGCAGGACTCTTCCAGCAACAGAGATGGACAGTGCCCGGCTGCCTAGCCTTCGACGGCTGACCACTAGGCACACTGCACGTCTGCACAGCGTGCTCCTGGTGGGGGACACGCTGTTCAGAGACCCCGATGCTGACCAGGGTGTGCCCCAGGTTGCCAGTACCCTGGGCCTCAGGGCTACCCTGGTGCCCCTTCCCCTGTCAGTGCCTCGCCAAGTCTGGGCCCAGGAGACGAGCACTGATTGGTGGGAGCGCATCATGCTCCAAACCTGGGACGATGACCAGTGGCGGCGCAACTTCAGAATGGCCAGGGCCTTCTTCGAGCAGCTGGTATCTGAACTGACCCCACTGCTGCATCGCAGGGACACTGCCATGCGTCTGGCCATCCCTGTGGACAAAAGGGTGGCCATAGTGATATGGAAGATGGCCACCCTGGAGTCCTACAGGCCTGTGGCCCACCTGTTCAGGGTTGGCAGGGCCACCGTCGGGGTCATCCTCGGCCAAGTCACCAGGGCCATTAACAGAGGCCTGCTGCGGCGCCTTGTCACGCAGGGGGAGCTGCAGGCCACCATGGATGGTATGACAGCACTGGGATTCCCGAACTGCATGGGGATCCTGGATGCCACCCACATCCCCGTGAGGGCCCCGGACCACCGAGCAGCAGAGTACCGCAACAGGAAGGGCTACCACTCAATTGTGGTGCAGGCCCTCGTGGACCACCGGGGGATCTTCCAAAACTGCAATGTGGGTTGGCCAGGGAGGGCACATGATGCCTGCATCCTCAGGAACTCGTCCCTCTACCAGGGCATGGAGGCGGCCACCTTCTTCCCCCCACAGAACATCTATGTCGGGGGGGTAGAGGTGCCTGTCCTCCTCGTGGCAGATGCGGCCTATCCCCTCCGCCCATGGCTGATGCGCCCCTACACAGGGCCCCTTGACCCTCACCGCCAGCTGTTTAACCGGCGGCTGAACCGCTGCCACCAAGTTATTGAGCGGGCCTTTGGACGTCTGAAGGCCCGCTGGAGGTGCCTCCTGACCTGCCTCCACCTCGGAGAGGAGACAGCAACCCAGGTCATCAGTGCCTGCCTGGCCCTGCATAACTTCTGTGAAATGTGGGGTGAGCCCCTCGCAGCTACCTGGGAGGCCGAGGCCCAGCTCATCAGGCGCCAGTATGAGTAGCCCGCACCCGTGCCCCCACGGGAGCGGGCCTCCAGGAGAGCCCTCACCATCCCGAGGCACTGACGGACAGCTTCGCAGCTGCAGAGGACCCCTGAAGGCCAGGCCTGCCCCACCACACACCACCCTCTTCCCCCTTCTAGCACAGACAGCCCCCACCCATCCACCCACACTGTTGCAGCACCACCAGTAAAATACACCGCACACACCAATGACACGTGTTAACGTTTTTATTTATAACGAACAGGGGGATGGGGGTCAGTGGGGCTCAGGGCAGCAACTGGGAGATGGGGTTGGAGTCGGGGTCAGTGGGGCTCGGGGCAGCAACTGGGAGACGGGGTTGGGGCGGGGGTCAGTGGGGCTCGGGGCAGCAACTGGGAGATGGGGGTCACTGGGAGGCGGGTGTTGCACGGCCCTGCTCAGGCCCACCCTGGGTCCGGGGTCGGCGTGGAGCCCCACGCTGGGGTAGTGCTCCGCCAGGCGCTGGTGGCCCCATGCCATCGGCAAACTGCGCAGACTGGCGGCTGCGTCGTCCACCGCCATCCCCAGCCTCTCCATGGCCACGGCCTGCCGCTCCATGGGCACGGCCTGTCTCTCAAAGGCAGCCACCAGCCAGTCGTCGGTGGTGGCTCCCTGGCGCAGGAGTTGTATGGTCACGTCCTGCCGGCTGGCCTGCTCCCGCCGCCAGGCCTGGGCGGATGCCTCGGCCCACTCACCCAGGTCCTCTAGGCTGGCGAGGATCTCGCTGCGTGTGTGGGGTCCACGCCTCCTCCGTGACCCAGGGCTGCTGGTTGGGCTCCGTGCCCGCTGGCTACCAGTGGCACGAGCTGCGGGGAGGAAGCATTACACAGGGTTAGAGGCTGCTGCCTGCTGGCCGTGCCTGTGTGCAGCTTGTGTACAGCACACAGCTCCGCCCGCACTGTCAGCAGGAAGCTAAGCTGAGGTCCTGTGGGACATTGCCCCAGGGGGACACAGGGCCTCCTGGGGCCCACATGTGCGCTGGACCCACCCGGATGGGTTGCTCCACGGCGTCTCCCAGGGCCACATCCCAGTGGGCTGCTCTGCAGGCTGTGCGCCCTGCCCAAGGTGCAGCTGCATCCGTCACACCCACCTGTGTTCACCAAACCCAGGCATGCAGGGGCCTGTCACCCTGGTGCGACATGTCCCCCGGGGACCCATGTCCAGGGGGGCCCTCTGACCCCCCGCCCTAGCCCGGTGCCCTGCCCATCCCCGTGCCGGACCCCGTCACTGCCCGTGCCCTGGGTGGGCCTGGCCCTGCATCCTCCTGTGGGGCATGGCGACTCACCGAAAGGGGCTCCAGATGTCCGCCAGGATGTCCCCTCCTCCGGCTCCTCCGAGTCCCCCGGGGTTGTCACTGCTGCCGGCTCCTGCTCCCCCTCCTCCTCGCTGGCCCCACCCTGGCCAGGGGGGATCATTTCTGGGGTCCCTGCTTCCGCCTCTGGTGGTGGTGCTGGTGGCTGGTCTGCTGGACCCCCAACGTCCAGGGAGGCGTCTGGACTGCTGGACAGTCCCTCTGCACCTGAGGAGGTGCTGGGGGCGGGCCTGGTGTTGACGGTCTGAGCAGGCAGGCAACTGGGCTCACGCCCTAGGAAGGTGTCCAGCTCCTCAAAAAAGGGACAGGTGGCAGTGCTACCTTCCCCCTAGAGCTCATGCGTGTCCCTGGTCCGCGCGTGGTCCTGCCGCAGAGCCTTGAGCTTAGAGTGCACCTGCTCAGTGCTGCACTCCTGGCCCTGGGCAGACAGCTCCACAGCTATGGCGGCGTACACTGCCCAGTTCCTCTGGGTGGCCTGGAACCTGGCCAGGATCTCAGGCCTGCGCCAGATGGCAAGGAGCCAGTGGACCTCGTCATTGCTCCACACAGGACCATGCCGTCTGCGCTCCACAGCTCCTGCCCCACGTGCTGACATGCCTGTGGAGGTGTGTCAGCACGCTGCCAGGGCTGGGCACTTCCTTCTTCCTGTGGGTGCTGTGCACCCACGGGAAGAAGGTCAGAGCACGTTATTTCAAAATAAAGGTTATTTCGAAATAGCGCGTCTACACGGCGTTATTTCGAAACAACCATTTCGAAATAATGGCTGTGTTGCAAAAATCCAGGTTTTATTATTGCGGAAGGACGGCTCTTATTTCGAAGGAACGGGATCCGTTCTTTCGAAATAAGAAAACGTTGTGTAGACCTGTTTTCTTTTATTGCGGAATAACGGCTGTTATTTCGCAATAAAAGTGCCATGTAGACATAGCCTTACTGTTTAAATACCAGCGTGCTCCCTGCCATGCTCTCAGCCCTCCTTCCTCGCTGCTCTCTGCAGACTGGACTCTCTTCTGGCCTCCTACCTGAGAGTCACATGTGAACTGCATTTTCTCAGGCTTCAGCACCATCAGGTACCATGTTGTCTGGCTTCTCTCATCAGTTGGGTGCTGAGGTGACTCCAGCTAGCCCCCCAAAATCCACTCCTTCCTGTGGAATCAGCACCCATAGAAGACACCGCTTTTTCCCCCAAACCTGCGGTGGGCATATAACAGTCCTTTCTTCCTCTCTCTAATTCCAGGGGTGATGCTTCACCTTGCTAGCTGGCATCATAGGGGAATCCCCACCCCCTTCCAAGGGTTCTGGGGGCAGACTGCCTCCATAGCCAAACCAAAAGAACAACTCAACGTCTTTCCCAGGGTCTCTTTCTACACTACCAGCTCATCTGTCTGGCCTCCTGCTCTTTGAGGAGAACTGACTCCTTGGGCTCCTTTCCTGGGTGACTCTCCCTCCATGGCTCTTTCTTGCCAGAAACAATTCCAAATCCACCCCCCTCAGGTCTTCTTGAAGCAGCAGCAGCACATTTTTGCTGGTGTTATCTCTTCTCCCAGGCAGCTACAGCCCTATTTCAGCCTGTGTGTTGCACACTCATCACCTTTCCTCAGGCAGGACAGCTCTTTTATCCTCCAGCTCTTAGTCACCTGAATTCTTGCTGCTACCTGAGGAGATTGGAGAAATCGGGCATACATGTTGTAGGTTCCACCACTCTTTAAGGGCCAGTGCACCCGGTGACAACAGCCACCTTGCCACCAGTGATCCCTCGTCACTGTTCCCCCTGTGTTCAAAGACCTAAGTAATACTCAGTGCTGAGAAGTGTGGTGGTCACTACATCCTGAAATACTGGTTGTCAAAATGGTCCTGGGCTTTATAATATTTATTTTCCATGCCAAACCTCCATGTCTGCTTTTTTGAGACAGACCTGTCCCAAAACTCTGGATCCAAACAGCTCTGGAGAAGTTCTGGTCCAGATCTGAACTCTGAAGCACTTCATCTCTAGCCTTTGCATTGGGAACTTGATTCATTAGAAATAATGAGCTTGCTTAAACCACTTTCACACCACAACTTCCTCTGATCTGTATGGAGACGACATCAAGGGGCAGTCCAAATCCCTTGGAATCCTTAATAAGCTATTCGGCTTTTCATATTAAACCCTTTCAGACTCTGCTGCTAGCCTTAGAAAAAACCCAACACACATTTCCTCAGGGTTGCCAGAAGCAAAAGTAAATACAAAAGTTCAAAAGAAGAATCCAGTTTTCACAGCTGCATCTTAGCTAAATTAAAAAAAGGGAAAAAGAAGAGAGTGACCTAAACAACAGAACAGGGCAGGCAAAAGTAATAGTTCTGTTGCTGTTCTGGATACTTTAGGAACTCTATCATTTCCAGATTTGAGCAAACTTTTTTTTTAGTCTTGCTTTTGCTCTTTAATTGCATTATTTTAAAGGCAGATACTCTATTTTTTTTGTTAAAGCACCTCTCAAGAGGCAATAAAACATATATGAAGCAGTTAGAAAAACATGCCATTTCACCCACCATGTGTAACTAATTGATTTTTGAGCGTTGCCTAATTGTGTGACGCTGGTTAACTAAACAATGCGTTTTTTCACAGGCTCTGATATTAGGTCAGATCACTCTGTGACCTTCTTTTCCTGAGAGATGCATCATATTTTTGCCATAAATTTGGGTGAGATGCAGACTGGGAGACGGACTCCTGAATTGTTTTTGCATTTTAACTGCAGTCTGAAAATTCCTCCAGTTGTCATTTTTAGAGCAATATACTTTAGGGACATTTACATCTTGGTTAGAAGGTTGGATTCCAAATCCACACTGGCAATGTTTGCATTTATTTAGATGCATAAATAGGTTTTTAATTACGTGTACCCTTGTTAGCTCCAGTTAACTGGTTCTTTGATATGCATTTGAGAGATCTCACACACAGAAAAAGAAAAGAGAAACATTTTGAAAAACTTATAAGGTATAGGATGCTCTCAGAGGTGCCACTAGTGAAAGAAATTCTACAGGTGGCCCAAACACCTCTTCTCCCATCCCTCTAACATGAAAGATGCATAGCCAGAACTGATTTTTGGCTGGGCCTGTGATTGACACTGGTGGGAACAGGCCTCATGTTAAAAGCAAAACAGCCTGCTAAAAACATGGGATGAATTGCTTAAAATCTGATTGGGTGGGCCTGCTTTCAAAGTATGTGGGCCCCAGCCCACCCATAGCTATGCCACTGTCCTAATGTTCATATATTCATGAGTGGCACATTTTCTAGGATTTAAAGACATCATCTCCTTGGAGGAGCTTTTGATAAAATACCAGTCTGGTGAATTTCAAAATATACAATTGGACACAGCTTCTACAACTTGATGTCACCATTCAACAACTGAGGAGAGAAGTTCAAAATGTTTGCTGTTAGTAAATTGTGAGATGGATTTAGCCCTATTTTTTGGTAGTTATTTTCTAACAGAGCCTGGGGTCTCAGAATATATTGGTTGGTCTCAAGTGTTCATTGGATGATTTGTAGAAACAAACGTTAGCCTCTGAATTTTTGACAAATTGTGTATTAAGTCCCAAATCTTCCAAATTTAGTTTTAGCTAGCTGAGAGCTGATTTTCTGGCATGTTCAGCACCCAAAGATCCATGGAAGCCAGGTCAAGCTCAAAACATCTCCAAGTGAACATACAGCAAATAAGGTGCCTAATATAGACCCAGTCTTTGAAAATCTAGTCTTTTGACTATTTGGGACCAGATTCAGAAAGGTATTTAGACTCCTAACTAAATCTGGGAAAGTTAGGAGTCTAAATATCTTTCCAGATCTGGACCTTGATATTCACAGTTCATGATGTGTAACTGGTCACCTAATTCACATGATGTTGTGTCTGCTCTCAGATAAGATAGCTGGAACTTTTTAAATGGGCAGTAATGGATGGTGACTAATGAAGTGCTTCACACAAAGAGATCTTTGTTCACGTGTGACTATTTGCACCAAGAACAGCTTGTATGTGAACAAGAACCTGTCAGTGTGATCATAGACAGCTCGTAAAGATAATCCTTTCGGGGGGGCCTGGGGAAGGCTGTGCAAAACTGAATCATCTACTGTGTGGAGGGGTGGTCCAAGGAGGGGTGAGGTAGGAGTGCAAGCCTGTGCTATGTGGCTGGGCCTGGCTACCTGCTCCAGTCAATGGAAACTCACAGATTGCAGAATTCAGAAGAGTCAGCCAGGATGTCACACATACACAGGTTGACCCTCCCATCTTGACACCCCCAACTCCCTCCTGGTGCTGCCAATCTGGGGATTTGTCTGACATGCTGGGAAGGAAGAGATAGATGGTGAGGAGCAGGACTGAGCTCTTTTAGACCTAGCCACCTGCTGCCTATGGATGTGAATAACAAACACAAGAAGAGGCAGAAATGCTGTCAAGTCAAACAGCAGGTTTCAAATCAGGTAGGTACATGGCAATGAAGATAGTAACAACAGAGCACCATGCTGGTAAATTGGGTCATCAGTTGCGCGACCATGCTTTGGTTCTCTATGAAATACACTCAAGGGACCAAATAGCCAATATCAGGTAGGTTTATTGCTCTGAGCCAGTAACAATATAGCGCAGGATAAAAGCTCAATATGGTACTGGTCTCAGGGAAACTGTCTTGTGAGGTGTTACATTCCCCTGGCACACAAAGTGTGCTCCCAAAGTGACACCGCTAAAACCATCTTCTTATATTGCCTCCTTTCCTCCTTTCACAGATGAAAGGTACTGTCTTCATCATTTTGGTAGAATAGTCAGATGTCTTGTCCACTTCCTTTGGGACATTCCAGAATAACTCCCTAGTTGTTGCTGTGGTAAAACACTCATGTCTTTTTCCAACTAATGCAAGGTATTATGGGATACTTGACATGGGTGGACAGAACTGTGGGGAGAGTATACTGCAATCAATCAATGTAACTTTCCATATATATATAGATATAGATATAGATATAGATATAGATATATAGGCTAACAGTGACAGTACATTCACAGTAAACTCTCCAAAGGGAAGAACCCAAAATACTGAGACTAAATGGAATTCAAGGCACTCTGTCATGTTTTCTCTTTTATTGCTTTCCCATCTGCTGTTCTGCTCTGGGGGAGGAGGGTGTCAGCCTTTGGGCACTCACTATTTGTAGACATAAAGGATGTATTCTCAAAATAGTGTGCTGGGAACTAGTGAGCTTGGATGTTAATAAAAGCTACATGGCTACATCTCAGGTTCTGGTTTGGAAATGTCCCCTAAGGAAATGTCTTGACTCCTTCCCAATTGTTTCTCTCATTAATAAGGAGGGAGAGAGAGGGACTGCTAGTAGAAAAAGTACAATCTGCCGAATGTGTAGTATACTGTGCCCATCAGCAATTGCCACACCATTCATGGCATGAATGGGTGTAGATTTCAGTGTAGTGGCCTGGTCAAACTGAGAAGAAGCCATAAAATACCACTGCAAATACTTGTATAAACAGGACTTTATTTGATTAAACTGAAAACATATTCAGATTCATCTTTAGAAAAACAAATACTGGAGTTGATTATATGCTGATTAACCTGAGAGTTAATCTGCCGGCTTGAAGATCTAGTTGCTAAAGAAAAAATAAAATGTTCTTTTGGGTTGATTTTCAAGAGCATCTGTGGTTATTTATGAAGTTTCTGATTGTTACTTTGCTTCAAACCATGGCCATTCTTCATGGCAGCTGTAGGAAGAGAACTTAGATCTGCCTACACTGAAAGCCAGGCCTCTACCATGTGAGCGAAAGGAGAAATGCTACCAACTGGTTGCAATACAGGGCCTATGACACACAGTTTGACTGCTTCCAATAGCGTCCACCAAATGGAAGTGGTTCACATACCATTTGTTACAATGTACACTTATTATTTGACTTTCATGCAATTGAGGAGCATGCCCAAACCATTCCAACCAGGCACAACATTTTTCCTAGGAGTTACTTTTAGGCTAAAAATTTCCTTAAATGCCTCTCAGTGCTGTATGACATTTTTCTATGAAAAGCAACTTTCAGTGAACAATGAAGATATGATGAGACCACAATATTTAGCAAATTTATCTTTTTTCACCAAATCACGTTTAAAAATAAATTCTTAAAGAATTCTAGCTCCCATCCCCAAATAAACAAAGCATTATGTTTTCACATTTTCAAAATGAAACATTTCAATTTCTAAGGCAGCATTTTTTTCAAAATTTCTTTTTATTTTCACAGTTTCAAAAACTGCTTGATATGAAATTGGAGCTTTTTCTTCTGGGTCAAATGAAACATTTGGTTCACCCTGAAATGAGTTTTTATATTTATTATTATTATTATTATTATTATTATTATTATTATTAGACTTGACAGCAATTTTGAAAGATTTTTGGTAAGACCTGGATCAATTTTTCCTTGCCTTTTTGAAATTGCCAATGGATGAGCAAATCTATTATTTACTTTGCTCTGCTCAAAAGCTACAAAGCACAAGTTTGATTTCATTAACATCCAAGATCTCTCCAGAATGCAATTGCATTGATGCACCCATATGAAGGAATACTCTACAAGTAGGTGTATTGCATGTGAGTGCACTCATCACCTCCCCCTCAGTGATGTCCAGCCTCTCACAGTCGTAGTCCCTAGAACTGACTTGCAAAAACTTTTCATGGTCAAGAAGATTTATTAAACACAAAAATTCTGTTTATGCTGCCTCCTGTGTGTCACTGCAGCTTCTTTTGGCAAAGCTAGCAGTAACATCTCCACGCCAACTGCTCTGGTTTCCACCTAATATGTCACCAATGATTGTCAACGCCTTTGCCATAATCAAAAGAACAATAAAATATACATGCATCGTATTAGCCTCTCCTTATATATATTTTACGGGACTCACAAACAACTCACTCAATGGGAACACATAATTTGCCTCCTATTATTGAATGATTATCCACACCTCTTGGATTAGACCATATCACTGCAAATCACATAAGAGCAGCATCTTTTATGAATCTCAGGGCTGAGATTAGGGTTTGTTGTACCGGCAGGGCTGGTGCAACACGGTAAGCATTGCAGGGGGGTGCTGGCATTTGAGAGGCGCTAAAATGCACTGCACTGCTAATGTCACTTGTCTGCCCAGCCGTAATCAAATCTGCCCAAGTGCAATCAATCTGCTGCGCTGCAGGGGGGGCAGAAACCCTAGCACCAGTGCTGTGCGCCAGAGACAGACCAAGCACAGGGTACATCTACACTGCAATAAAAGACCCATGAGGGTTTCAGAGCAGAACATTTATGCTGAGATTTTTAGTCCCTCAGCCTCAGCCCTTCATGCTTGAATCAATTGACCAAAGTTCTGAAACTCAGTGCTGTGGAACAGACCCATAGCAAGAGACAAGCCCAGTGCCAAAGAGCTTGCAATCTAAACAGACATGGAGAGGCAAGAGCACAGATGCTCAGAGGGGTAAGGTGAGTTGCTGGTTAATGACAGAACCAGGAATAGAATATAGGTGTCCAGGCAGCCTCTTTTCATTGCCCCTTACTCCTTCATTTTGGCCAAACTGCATATACTTCAAGACTAGCCCATCTCCACAGGACCGAAATTGAAAGTGACACATTCGGTAAAGAATCAATAGCCAGCATGCAGCAATAAAGGAATCCAGTGTCCTGCGTATGTCTGAATTGCCACAACACTCTGGATTTGGGTAAGAACCCTGGGCTTTTGGATGTCTCTCTGCTTCATGTTTTCTCCAGATTCTTCCATCTATCTCAGATAGTTAGTAAAGACTGGCCCAGACCTAGCGCTATCCTATCTTGGGCTGATCACAGATCCAAATCCAAGCCCCCTGGCTCAGACTCATCTCCCATAGTTACCATCTTTTCCATTTAAGGAAAGAAGCCAATGGACCTAGTTCCAGCCATGGAGGAATTAATGACAACAGTGTATTCCCATCAGAGTAATATGCTTGACGGGGGAGACTCAGGCCCACGCAAGTGCTAAGTTGTATCAGGGTTCTTCTCCCCCTGTAGTCCTGGATTGTATGCAGTGAGGTGCTGAACACCCAGTGGGATTGTAAGTTCATCATCCCCTTACAGGACAGAGCCACAAGGGAGAGGACAAAAGGACAAGGGCCATTATACAGCCACGAGCCGTGGCACCTCCTCAGCTTCCCATCTCATAGGGTGAGGGAGGACAGACCCTAGTGCTTGCTTTTCCCTCATTACTGAAATGTAAACTTGACTGCACTCAAGCTCCTGACAAACTAGAAACAAAGCTGTTCACAGATGTCCTTGAAGTCTGATTGTATTCACATTTACAGTCGGGTGTACTGTTGGCAACGAGAAAGTCCCCTTTGTCCATTTATCTGTCAACGCACTTTCACAGAGAGCTCTGTTGCAAAACGGGAATTTCCACAGCTTACATTCCTTTCTCTGATCCATCCCATTATTTATCTCTCTCCTGGGGTATCAGCGGTTAGGACAAAGAGCTCATAAAGTGCCTTCTAATGGGAGACAAACCAAATAATTACAGCAAAATCAACATGTATGACTCCAAACGAACCCACCAATCTTCAAGTAAAGAGAAAGAAAACAATGCTTCTCATGTGTGAAATATTTCCCCTCCACGAACATCCAAACACTTTACAATCCCCTACCCTACCTCTATGAATCAGGTATTATTCCCTTTTCACAGATGGGGAAACCAAGGCACAAAGCAGTGACTTCCCCAGGAATATACTACAAACCTGAAGCGGAGCCAGGAGGGTTTGAAAAACGTGACACCTAGTTCAGTGCCTTTGTCTTTGCTCTCCATTCCTCTTTTAAAGAGCATTAAGGCTGGTTTGATAAGGGTGAATACAAGCAGAGTTTAGGTGATACAATTGATTCATATAGAAACCTGTTCATGGGCTGCTGCTTCTCCCTTCCCATGAGAATAGATATATTCATGGATATTCAAAGGCATCATGCTTAAAAGGAATAAAAGGAGGCTTCTGATGTAATTTTGCTATCTGCCCCATCACACAGCAAAAAACTCGCCACTCGCATTGCCCCATTATTCTGTGACATTGGGATGCTATTCAACAAATAGTTTAGTGAGGTCCCAAAAAGGAATAGCTGCTTATGTGATCTGATTTGCAGGGCCAGGCCTCAAGCTGCAGTTATTTCCACAATTAGGGATGCCAGAAGGTGATCATCCAGAAGTTCTAGGACAAACGACCTCCCACCTGCACACACTCTCCACAGCACAAATGGCCAGTTGCATCATGGGAAGATCTCATCTATCTTTGTGTGATGAAGTGAAGACATGCTTGGGTTTTCCCTGAGTGCTGTGTCTGTGTGTCTCAGTTTCCCCCATATGTTACTCATATATTTTGGTGATGACATCCGTGTGTGTGATCATTGTAGAGGGCAGATTGGCCTTCCCCAGCCACATGTCTACTGGCCAGAGAGACCCTTTTGTCCCCCTGAGGCAGCCAGGTGCAACAGGTTGCAGCAGGCAGAGTGGCTACCTTGCCCGGAAAGGAGACAAAGGACTGGGGAGGGGCAAAGGGACAGGTCTGGACGGGGCAGCTGGCAGGAAAAGCCTAGTCCCCATGAGGGCCATACAGCCCAAGAGCTGGGCTTTGAGACTTACCAGGTCTTTGCTGTTGTAAATTCTAATCAAGTTGCTAACAAACCCTTTCCATGCTGTGATCCTGAGAACTAGAAAACCCTTCTGGCTATGTCTACACACAGTTTTGTTATTTCGAAAGAAGCTATTTCGAAATAACTTATTTCGAAAGAACCTGTTATTTCGAAATAACTTGTTTCAAAATAACAAAACTGTGTCCTCGAAATAAGGGAGCGAAATAGCAGGTCCACAGTGTGGACCTGCTATTTCGCTTCCTCTGGGGGCTGCAGGCACCCACAGGGTGCAGTGCAGAGGCGCACTGCACCCCGTGGGTGCCTGCAAAGGGCTGCAGGCACCGCGCCTCACCTGGCGGGTGCCCGCAGCCCCCTGCAGGCACCCGCCAGGAGCGGGCAGTGGGGCACTGCGCCCCAGGGGCTTTAACGCCCCTGCTGCCCCCCAAGCTGGCGGAGCGGCTCCGGCGCGCGGCTGCAGCCACGGGGAGCCGGGTCCCGCCAGCCCCTCCGGCCCCGGGCTCAGCGGGGGCAGTGGTTGCGAGCCCCGCGGCTCCCCCGCCACCAGCTCGGGGGTCCTGCAGCCCCGGGGGAGGTGGCCACAGCCCAGGCGGCTCACCCCGCGC
>ML681981.1:47077157-47108511 GCA_007922195.1 Podocnemis expansa | reverse complement strand
GTTCGCCACGAGTTTTCAAAGATAATGGCCAACGGTACTGCTATCTCATCAGCCAGCTCCCTCAGCACCCTCAGATGCAGTTCATCCGGCCCCATGGACTTCAGAAGAGACTTCTATTTATTATCATATTGGTGCCCACTCCCCGTGGACTCAAGCATGGGACTCTGGTCAGGGTAACATGAGAGAACCATCAGTGGATTGCAATCATTCTGTTCATGGGCACAGGCACAACTCTTTCCTGATGGGGACAAGTGTCACCTGGTGGTACTCAACCATATGAAACTAGAAAGCCCACTAGTGAATCCTTTCCTCATTACCCTTGCCCCTATCTCCCATGACACTGGATGAGATTATCCTCATGTAGCAAGCAAGAGGTCAGTTGTTATAATAACATTCTGTAATTGGATCATAGAATTAACTCAGATTTGTATGTTCAGAAATTCTAGAGTCTAAAGGGACTAGTGTGATCATGTCTTCTGATCTCCTGTGTCCAACAGGACACAGGAGTTCCCTGAATTAATTCCTATTTGAACTAAATCAGATCTATTAGTGAAATGTCCTGTCTTGATTTAAAAATTCCTAATGACGAAGAAGCCAGCATTACCCTTGGTAAATTTTTCCAATGGTAACTGTCCCCACTGTTAAAAATGCATACTTACATCCACTCTGAATTTGGCCATCTTCAACTTCCAGCCATTGGACCCTGCTACTATATTTGTCTACTGGATTGATTAAGAAATTTCTGTTCGCAGTGTACATATGTGCAAACTGAGATCAGTTCTCCCCTTCTCTTTATCAAACTAACTAGACTGAATCACATAAAACTTGTTTTTACATCAACAAGAAAAAGAAATCCTGGCTTGTGATTAGCTCAAAAGAGTTATGCAATGAATCAGTAAATCTTCATCCTGTGCTTCCTTGGTGGTCAATAATATTGAGACTCAGAGGAATATCGACCAATCACATTGCATACACAAATATATGCACCCTCACTGGCAGCAGTCAAATACAAAAAAAATCTATTATTCATGTCTGGTGAGGCTATCAGGTAGCACAGGCATATCAGAGTTGAATAATAGCTTTGTTTGTTTCTTTTTGGATTTCTAATTTAAAGTTACATTTAAAGAAGGAGTTAAGACAGGAGTCTCAAACTTGAGGCCCCTAAAGTTATTTCTTGTCACCCTCAATGACACTATCGCTATCAGTATTTGCAATATCATTGTATGAAAAGGTTTAAATGGTACAGCCCTTCGGTTATGATACTAGTCCTCATGCATGGTGCGGCCCTTGGGCTAACATACTAGTCCTCATGAGGCCCTCGTGGTGATTTGAGTTTGAGACCCCTGAAAAAATCTGGAAATCAGTATAGGTACAAGTGATCCCATTATTTCCCACCAAATACAATTTTCTGTTAGCAGATATTTTAGGATTTGGCCCAGATACCACAAATCAGTAGAGACTCAATTTTTGTCCTATGATGTACGTATTTCAGAGCTACACATTCAAATCAGGGCACAATTTGGCTCACAAATACACATAGCTAAGCATAAGAGATTAAACAAATCCCAATGCCCTGCCTGTATTTCAGAGGAGAAATAATGTTCTTTGCATGTTGGAAATATAATAAATTCCCTTACCAAGGTGACAGATACTGTATAAATACTTATGACAGATGGAGAGGCAAGAATGTGCAGCTGTGGTGAAATGGTGAACAAGATATTAGGGTACATGATGAATGGAGAAGAATAAGAATATTGTAATTCCATTAAATAAATCAGTGATGTGACCTCATCTGGATACAGTGTGCATGGCTGATTGCCTCATTTTTAAAAAGACATTGCAGAATTAGAGGGGATTGTGTGGTTTGGAGAGGAGAAATGAAAGTGATCAAGAACCTAGAAAACCTCCTCTAAAAAGGAAGATTAAAAAAAGATTGAGATTATTATCTTAGAAAGGAGACCAATAAGAGGGGCCATGATGAAAGTATATAAAATAATGAGCAGGACAGAGAAAGTCTATTGTTGGGAGCTTCCCTTCTCCCTCCCTCCTAATGCAAGAAGAAGGGGACATTCAATCACATTAAAAGGTGGCAAATTCAAAACCAATAAAAGGAAATACGTTTTCAACTGCCGTATAATTAAGTCCCACAAGACACCACTGAGCCCAAGAACCTAGCAAGACTGAAAGACCACAGTACATTTAAATGGATAACAAGAATACTTATATCCACAATAGTTAAAGTGAGCATATATTTTGGATGTGATATCAAACCTCAGCCTTCAAGGCTTAAGTTGAGCTCTCACTACTAGTGTTTGGGGCTTCTTGCATGTTTCTAAGATACATCAGAGACAGGTGACTGTATTAGCTGGACCTCAGCCTGAAACAGCGTGGCAATTCCTCTGTTCCTCTGGATAATTCCCCATCAACAGAACAACTGTCAGCAGGTGATAAGAAAATAGTGACCATAAATTTAATAGCGTGATGCGTCTTGAGCCACAGGACTAAGTTCTGTGTGAAAGCCCAGAACACTTTCACAGAAAGACACTGAGAGACGTTCATCTGAGAGCACAAGGACAACGGCAATCCTTGCCCATCAGAGGAGCTCTGCCCCTTTTCCCTGTTATTTGGCTTTTTGTTAGGAAGCCCCCCTGCTTTCTCTGCATAGACTGGGTCATTACTAGTCTCCAGTTGCGAAATCTCATTGACCCTAGTTTGTTTTTTAAGGGAAGTACTTAACCCTCCATACCCCCAGGCCTGCCTATCACATGATTTTCCAGCATTTCAATCTGGCACCCATTGAATCTGCACTGGCCAGCTGGCTCCACTCATCAGCCTGTATTCCTGTATCGTATTCCTGTGTGCAACACCATTTCCTTGGTTATCCCCTTCATTGTCTTCATGAGGAACTGTCATGGGATATATATTTGTGCACTCCTGGGGTATAATTTATGTAATTTCCCTGTTCACTTTTGCAATGTAAGTGTGTAGTTTGATGCAAAATATGCCATGCAAGGCTCCCATTTGAACGCTCTGCCTTATTGTTAGGGTATCATGTTTCCTGCATCATGTATGTGTAAAGATGTGAAGCATGTTATCTGACTCAGACCATCAAGGCTATCTCAGCACAGAGGGTAGAGAGGCACATGGCAAAAACAATGCAAATTGAGCTCCCTGGCTCATGTGGAACAAAGGCAATCACCTTGGCCCAGGAAAGAGGGGGCTGAGTGGTAACTGAAAACAAACAGAGACACTTTGAGCCATTAGAGGCTTTTTTTGCCAGAGCAACACAATCTTGAAAACAATTCCAAGAGACTGAACCTCTCCACTTGATCAGGAGGGCCAAGAACATGACCAGCAGCCAGTCTTGTGGGTGAGCGTGAAGGGAATAAACTAGAGAGTAATCCTGGAATAGTTTTGTTAGATTAGCATGTATTTAATATCTTTATTTTATTGTGATAACTCCTGACTCCTTTATTAAATGATTATGCATTGATTTGCTACATACTCACTTGAAATCATATCCTAAATTAGTATTTGTTTTATCTAAAGCTGTGTGGACTTTAGAGGATATGAATGAGTAAGGCTGGGCATATACCTTTCAATGTCAAATGGACAAACAAGGCTCTATGAATCTACAGTGATTGGGAAGGGTCCCAATACTGATAGCACGGAAGCTCCAGGTGTGGTATTTGTGAGTTGGAAGTGCTCACTGACAGATCGTCCCCCAAGTGTCTAGAAAGCACATGCCCACTGCCTGGGACCAGTTACACACAAGAGATTGGCGTGAACTGACTCAGGAGTGAGTTGTCACCTGGCAAAGCTGGGTTATTTGGGGTTCAGGAGTTGAGATCAGGGGTCGCAGTGGCACACCAGACCAGATTCTGGGACATTGCTAAGAAAAGTTCCCAAAAGCTGTTTGATGGGAGGGAGATGAGGCACACCCCACAACTGCTTCATCTTTAACTCTTTCCCCTTTACCCTACTCCAGGCCTCTCACAGTTTCCTCAGCACTCTCATCAAGGGATTCTCCACAGAGCCAAGGGGTGTTAGGCACCAGAATCACAAAGGGAGTTCAGGCACTGCAGTACTTCACTGGTGGGTGTCCTGCCACCCAGTGAAATTCACAGCCCTGAGCTGCACCTGCAGGAGTCCCCTTGCATTGGGTAGGAAGTATTCAGCGTAGGTCTCTATTGCTGGCTCTAAAACAGGCCAGGCAGGGATTGGAAAGAGGTCTTCTACATGCCAGAAGCTCTAACATCTGGAGGCCCTAAGCTACTTCTGGCATGGGTTACATGTGGTCTGAGCCCCACAGATGAGCTACGTAGGCAAATGCCTGCTCCTCAAACCTCACCAATGGTTAGATGTGAGCAGAGGCTCTGAGCAGTTCTTAGCTGAGGTCAGTGTCAGAACCTGGATAACTAAGTCCCAGATGGGGTGAGACAGCAGCTGAGTGTGGGTTTTGCAAATGTCACTGGCCCCCGATCATTGGACTTACCAACCTCATTCCCTTGTGATGCTTGCCTCCAATTCCCCTGAATTTCTACATCCCTGAGGCTTCTCTGAAATTCCCAGCCTGAGTTCTACTGTCAAATCTCCCAGAGCTTTGGATGAAGCAAGGCTCCTGTGGAAGGGATTTTGGGATCTGGGCTCACCAAACAGGTTCAAGTTCCAAAGGGGCAGCTGTGTTAGTCTAGTTCAGTAAAACAAACAAGGAGTCCTGTGGCATTTAAAGACTAACAAATTTATTTATAGCATAAGTTCCCGCATCTTAAAATCATCTGATAAAGTGGGATTTTCTTCCACAAAAGCTCAAACAAGTTCAGCTTTCCTTGCTGCAACTAGGAACATGTCTTTAAAGGGAAAGAGCTGAACAGGCCTTCAAGGGATGATCTCCACTGGGTAATAAGCTATTATAGTTACAAAAGAAAATTCATAGCATTTAAGTCTTGAAGGGACAATGAAATTGCCCATGGAATCTTTCAGAGTGGCCCATGACTCCCCTCCCACTGGTTGTAGAAAGGAGACACTGCCTAGGTACCCAACAGAGTGCCAAACAGATTCAGGCGTCAGCACAAGAGACAGCAGATTAGCGCGCCCCCTCCCTTGACTGTAGTAGGAAGAATGGCAAAGCACTTCACCCCTAAGCACTGGGATCCCTGCTGGAGCCAGAGGGATGGGAACACTGATCTACCATCCCCCTGCCTGCAGAAGGGAGCCATTGACTGGAAAACTAGGTGGAGAGCATAGTTTCCCTGCTGCAGCCAGGAGGACAGGAGATCCTCCTCCCTGAAATCCTTCCCTCTGGCTGCAGTGGGGTGTGGGGGCTGCTGACAGGCTCCAAGGGTGTAAAAATTACATTTGTGGCCCTCAAGCCAGGAAGGTTGGGAACCACTGATCTAGTCAGACCTTCTATGTAACACAGACCATAGAATTTCACCAAGTTATTCCCTTACTGAGCCAGATGACTTGGGTTTGACCAAAGCAGATCTTCCAGAGAGGCACCCTAGTCTGGCTTTGAAGAGTTCAAGAGATGGAGACTCTAACATTGCCTTGGGAATTGGTTCCAACCGTAATCACCCACCCCAGGAGCATGTGCAGAACTTCTGTCCCACTTCTGCTGGAGCTTGGTTTTCCGTCCCCTCCTGCTGTCTTGGCCATGGCAGGAAATCACAGTTTCCCATCCTTGCAACACTAGTGCCAGAGGAATTCTGTGCCCCTGATTGCACCCCCTTGTATGTACCCTTCACCCTCATTATTAAAAATGTGACTTAGAAACCGGAGGATCTAATTATGGATCTGTAACTAGTGTGATAAGAGCGGGAGTCACTGTTAAGCATTTAATTTGTGTTCATTGCTCCATAACTGCTCTCCCAGAACAAAATTGCAAGGTTTTGTATTCCCAGCTATCACAGTGGTTTGTGTGAGTGGAGATGTTAAATTTCCTCATCAGTTATACTCAGAGCTTTGTGGAGTTTTGGTTTTCTATTCGATTAAAGTAAGTGACTAAATCTGCTTGATGAGAGTTTAGAAAGAGCCTGTCACATGCAATTGTAGTTATCCTTATCACATCAGTGACTTGAGTTCACTTTTGAGATAAACTCATAAACAGACCACAAATGATCAGTCTGAAAACAACTGAGCTGGAGGGAGGGATTTGGAAAGAAAAGTGGCTCTCTTTTCTTGAAATTTAAGAGTTTACTGGGGACAACCATTACACAGAGAGAAGAGCCAGTAACACAGCAACCCACCAAGGATAGACAGACAGACAGTGCCAACCACAGGCGCATGAGTGAATCTGCAATACAAAAACTCCAAAGCCATCCACTCTGAAAGTTTCTAGAATCTAAACCCTAGTCTACATTTGAGGTTTTTTCGATGGCAGTTGCCTGCCAGTTATGCAAGGAATGTAAAACTCCTTGTGTAACTGGTGGCAACTTTCTTAACTACTGTTACGCTTTAGGGGAAAGCTAACTACAGATCGCTTGGGGTCAGCTTTCCCCTACAGCCCCTGCTCCCCAGGACTTCTGGGGCCGAATTCCGGGAACTCGCCACAAACTGCTCCTGGAACGCCGCGCTTATGGTGGCAATACCTTAAGGTTTAAAACCTTTCACAACCCAGCTCACAATTTCCTCTCCACAACCCTGAAGGGCAGGCTAAACAGCCTGGCTGCAATCCTATTACTGAGAACCTTCACTTCTTTTCCTAGAGCAGAGGAGCAAGGGTTGATTGACCAGAGAATATTGAAAGATTATCATCTGTAGGGTTCCACAGGTGCCACAGGGCCTGTCTACACTGCAGGGAGCATGGGACTGTGCCTAGGTAGACAGGCAAGCACTAGTTCTGCTTGAGCCACCATGCAGAAAAGGAGAATGTGGACATGGTGGTCTGGCCAGTAGCTTGGTGAGATACTGAAGTCCAAACCTGTCTGACACCCTCCCACCATGTCCATGCTCTTATTTTTAGCATTGTAACTCAAGCATGTCTGTATAACAGAGCTGGACACCCACCTGCAGTGTGGACATGCTAACAATTGGACTAGACTCATTTATTTGATTATTGCCCTTTTCACTGGGGCCCACTTGTAATTTCTAAGGGCCACATCCTCAGCTGGGGAAAATCCATGGATCCCTATTGACAGTGGCATCTAGAGCTGTAAATAAAGCATGATATTGCCATATAAAATATATACACCTATAAATGCACGATCCATTGTTGCTAGGTGTAGTATTTATTACTCAGGTCTGGTTCCCAACTAGAAAAAAGCTCATCTTAACCAAGCCCCTAATGTAAACACTTTGACATTCCCAGCCAGTGTCCCTTGTGGTGATTGTTTCAGAAGGGGAAAGAGTCTCTCTCTCTTTCTGGCACTCGCCATCGCCTGAATGAATTAGGACCTTGGAAATAAAAGTCGAGGCAATTTCTTGCTGAGGCAGGTCCTCAATTGTCTGATATTTGAATTTCTGTAAAAGGACTTCCATTCCTAGAGGAATGTTTAAATGAAAACCAGAAAAAGTTCTTCGAACCACTAGACATGGGCAATTTAAAAGCTGTCCAACTGAGTCATCTTTTTTTCCATGAAGCTACAAAAGTTTGACCTCCTTCTTTTTGAAGATTACATCTGTCACCTCTTATCTGTTTCCTGCCAGAAATAAATCATAAAGTATTGGAGGCTGCATTCAGCAACAGCATGCAGAAACGCAGGCCAACCCGGGCAAGGAGAAGAGCACTCCTTCCTGAGAGACTTCTACCTTTTGCCGCAATGCCTGAATGCTATTTTTGTAAAGTCTCAGGCCTTGTTTTTTTGGCTAAGTAGCAGCAGTAGCCATGTTAGGAGAGACAGGAGCCATAAATTAAAGTAGCAGGTGGTCAGATCCCTGAAATTACATCAAGACACTGTAAGACTGAGCTGTTAAGAAGGTGTTACTGTCCTACTAGGACCTACTACCACCAGATAAGAAACAGATTTTAATACGTGTGAAGAAAACTTCATTTGATACCTTTCTGTCTGGCAAGGAAGCACTGATCATCTGTTGTGGCTATACAATATACACATTGTTTTGTCTTTATGGTCCCCACTTCTCTATTGTTTATCTGAACAATTTCTGTCTGGTTCTTTGATTGTTTCTCTCTGTTACATAACTAAATGTGCACTATTTTAAATCAGCTAAAGTGGCATGCTCTCACTGGTTAAAGAATTGTTTTGTAAAGGGCTAGGGGTTGGTGTTTTGTAGACCTTTTCATTAAAAGGATCAACTATGGTACAGCTAAGCAGGACCCAAATTTTAACAATGTAAACTGAGGCCCAAAAGAAAGTGCTTTGGAATTGAACTCCACGACATAGCCTGAGATCAGAGCTGCCAGACCCCAGCACCCTGTCAACTGTACCTATGGAATCTGGCGTCCTCAGAGGACCTAATCTTGACTGGCCACTGGGAGACGTTTGTCTGCCTTACTGGGAGAGGTGAGCATTGTATCTTAGTGTGTGATCTCCTTTGGTAATGGTTAAGAAATAGAAGTTAAGGATATTACTGTGTAAGGCCCTGCAGTAGAATACACCCAGAATCATACAAACTGGGAATGGGTGTGCACACTTAAATTAATCAGGTTATTTTCTGGATAAACCCAAAAGACTTCTTTTGCTGCCTTGCCAGAATATAGCTTATGCCTGTCTACTTGCTGGTGTGTTTTCACATGCACAGTTTCCTCATGAAACGAACACAGTTTAAATAAATGTTACAAAAGATCTACTTCTCTGACTACTGGTTACAAGTTCAGAATGGATATTCCTCAGGTTGCTTTGTATCCAGTCACATGCAATGGCTGTAAGCAGAGGTGGCTTTTGGGGTAAGGAAGCAGGCAGTGGCCTGGGGACCCCAAGCCATAAGAGGGCCGTGTAGCGGCCACCTGCTTCACTTAGCCCTGCGCTGGTGGGGAAGCGGAGGGCAGCAGACCACCAGGACCAGAACCTTTGCCACCCACCTGCCAGACTGGCCTCTCTCCGGCAGGGGCAGAGCAGTGCTCCCCACCTACTCCCAGCCGGCCACGCATCCCCAGGGGGAGGGTGGAGAGTGGCCAGCACGGTGGTGTGGATTGCCAGGAGTGAGCCCCCTGGAGCGGTGTGCTCCAAACAATTCTGGCTGCTTCCAGGCCTATGGCGGCCCAGGGTGAAGCAGCCAAACTCTTTGGAGTGCACCACTCCAGGGGGCCCCACTCCCAGCAAGCTGCAGCGCTGGCCACTCTCTTCCTCCCCCCTGGGGACATGCAGCCGGCTGGGAGTAGGCAGGGAGCACTGCTCCACCCCCGCTGGAGAAAGGCTGGTCTGGCAGGTGGATAGCAATGCTTTTGGACCTGGCAGTCTGCAGCCCCCTGCTCCCCCCATGGGAGTTAGGACTAGGGGAAGCGGCTACGGTGGCAATGGGGACTCAGAGCCCCAGTGAGGGCAGGATTGGGGGCCCATAGGGGGCCCCATAAAGGGCCTTCACTTAGGGCCCCCAAATGCCTAAGGCCACCTCTGGCTGTAAGCATATCTAGTAGAGATCAACATACACTTCTAGCATAGAAATACCCCTCTTCAATAGCACTGAGAGTATGAGGGTGTGCTCTGCAATGCTTGTCACTTTCCTAAGTCAGCTGAGGGCTACACAAGCAGGCTGACTTTCACAACTTCAGTCCTGTCTCCGCACTTTTTCATGCAAAAGACACACTCCTCTCCTTGGTGCAGACACCCATTTCCCACACAGAGATCAGCCCTTCTGGCACTGAGCTCCTTGCTGGCTCTGGCACAAACTAGCTGCAAACCTAAAGCTCCAGCTTTACTGCTCTGTCCCAGATGGCTTATATACCTCCTCTACTCTGGTGAGAGCAGCCGGTCTTAACTGGCCCGCTACCCTCTCTCAGCCTGGTTTTACTCAGCCGCTCCACCTGTGGACTGGTACCTCTCACAGCTCAGGCAGCTGGGGTGAGTCCTTGCTGTTAGAAAAATATTATGGGAGTTTGGGGCACATCTTGCCAGGTGCTCTTAGAAAGAGTCAAGGAGCTGAGTCTGGGGCTTAGCTCAGCCACTGAACTGGAGGATGGCTATGAGAGACCAGCAAGCAGGCTACTTCAGAGTAAAGTCATTTGGCTCTCCCTTGGCAGAAAGAAGTCCTCCAAAAGGAGCAAGGCAGTTGAGCTGACAATTTTGTATCTTATTGGGTGGAAATGAGGGGGAAGCTGAGCAAGACCTCAAGAACCTGGTGTGGGGTAAGGGAATACGGTGAAGGTATCCCCAGAAGTTGGCCTCTGGGTGTGGAATTCCCCTGCAGGTTGGTGTTTCCCTGGCCAGAAAGGGCAGGCAGATTTATAAACAAACAGTTAAGCTAACGAGTGCTTGCACATGTGCAGACCTTTCCCAAGCATCCAATATGTCCATCCCAGTGCCATACCTTGATCTCAGCAGTGTGTGCTTGGTGCATGCCCAAGCATGCCTGTTCTCTGCTCCCCACCCCAGATTCAGCAGTCTGTACCCATTGCCTGTGCTTCCTAGCAGGAGTTCAGCCAGCACATCCTAGGAGACAGCTTGTTTGCCAGGCTCTTGCCCAGGCTCTTTGGAGAGTGGCAACTAGTACCTCCCCTGTCATTGCAGCCCCAGAAGCCATCTGGACTTCACACTCCAGCACAGTCCTGCCCATCAAACCATCCCAGGTTAGACAGCACTAAGGGTGCCTTGTGAGATGCTGGCTTCCCCAAAAGGGAGCACACCGCTGAAATGTGCAAAAGGAGCTCCCTCTGGAGAAAGACATCAAGGGAACTGCCACTCTTGGGGGGAAAGGGGAATTTCCAGCTCAAGGAGA
The DNA here is from genome assembly GCA_007922195.1 of Podocnemis expansa. Lineage (NCBI taxonomy): Eukaryota > Metazoa > Chordata > Testudines > Podocnemididae > Podocnemis > Podocnemis expansa. The sequence continues at coordinate 47,097,678 of ML681981.1, read as the reverse complement.
CATATCCACACTAGCTGGGATAAAGATAGTGTGCTAAAAATAAAGCATAACCACAGCTGGTCAACCAGCAGGCAGGCCAGGCTGGTTAGTAACTGTGATCTCAGAATCATACTCAGGGCAGCTAGTCAGAGAGAGCATGGGTATGTCTCTCCAAGCTGAGACTAGCACCCCCACTCCAAGGGCAATCATACCCCAAGCAAAAAGTGTGGTTCAGGGCACAAGTGTTCCCCGCACTTGCATCACCTGAGGAGAGGATTTTAACACGTTGCCCTCAGGTACCAAGGAAAAGTTTCTTCCTCTAAGCCACCTAGGGTAGCTGGATGCCACGTTGTAAATCCAGGCTCTCTGAGCTAAACCATCCACATGGTTTAACTGGGTCAGCAAGGACTCAGGAACCAGGGCCAGAACCATCCCAGATGGAAGGCCTGAGCCCAAGTCCCCCTGGGACTCAGGTCCAAGCCCTGTCATGTTGCACTGACGATGCAGCTGAAGCTGCAGACCTGAGACAGAAGGTTGGCATAATGCAATACGGCTATGTTAATGTAGTTGTGAGACCTGGCTCCAGCAATTGTAAACCCAGGTTTGCAATGCAGCAGTGCAATGTGCACGTGGAGACTTGGAAACACTGAGTCCACAAACTTGGGCTCCACAGAGCTGAATTTACAGTGCAGCAGAGATAGGCCCCTACCTAGGACATCTCTCACAAAAGAGCTTGTGACAAAGCAATTATTCACATAATCAAAACCTATGTTAAAGCAGAAGATCTTGAGATTTTGTAGAGCATTGGCTTGTGAAATCTTCCTGAATCTCTGACAAGCTAAGTTCATAGACAGTCCAGTAGGATGCATTTCATGAAGGTCACAGCTGAGTTTTTTTCCCCCTAATTCTGCAGCAATGAAAGTTGTAAGAATTAACTAGTGGGTTGCATCCTTCATTGCTTATGAAGGCAGAAGTGTAGAGCCAGCCAGGCCCCTTACCTCACCACTCTGGTCAGAGTTTTATGGACTTTGATGAAGATCTGAAACTTGAATTTGGTGGAAATCACACTTTCCTGGTTTTCCAAATTCCACCAAAATTAGTAGAGTTTTGATCTGAGTGTCGGGGTGAGGGGCATGGTAGAGCTGGCTCCCTAGTGTAGGAGAGAGAAGACCAGTTGAGTGGCATCTAGGGGAAGATGACGACCTAACAAGCTCACTCAGAGGTGTCAGCCTCCCTGATGTATCTACAGTGACCCTACTTCCTGGGAGGTCACTGCCTGACCCCCATCCCTCAGTAGAGTTGGCTGAAGTGTGTTTTGACAGAATTTTTTTTCACCAGAAAATGTTGATTTATCCACTTCACAATGTTCTACCTGGTGGTCTGCTATGTAGCCTTGGGGACTTGGCTCAAACCGGGTGTCAGGACTTCTAGGCTCTTGACTTAGACTCATGGATTGTAAGGCAAGAAGAGATCATTACAATCATCTAGTCTGACCTTCTGCATATTGCAGGCCACAAAACCTCCCACCCATTCCTGCAATAGACACCTAACCTAAGACTGAGTTATTGAAGTCCTCAAGTTATGGTTTAAAGATTTCAAGGTACAGAGAATCCCCCAGCAAGTGACCCATGCCCCACACTAAGAGTAAGGTGGAAAAAACAGAGGGTCTCTTCCCATCCGCCCTGGGGGAAAATGCCTTCCTAATCCCTCATATGGTGATCAATTAATCCCTGAGCATGTTGGCAAAACTTACCAGCCAAACACCCAGAAAGAGTTCTCTGTACTAACTTAGGCTATGTCTACACTTAAAAGCTCAGTTTGGACTTGCTTAGTCTGAACTAAGCAGTTCAAAGTTAGTTTGAACTAACCACATTTTTTAGTTCAAGCTAGCCACGCCTTTTTTAGTTTAAACTAACTTTTTGGTTTGAACTAAAAAAGCGAGGCTAGTTCAAACTAAAAGTTAGTTTGAACTAAAAAATCTTGCTTAGTTTGAACTAACCGCTAGTTCGAACTAAAGTTCTAAATAAGTTTAAACTAAGTAGTTAGTTCGAATTTACCATTCAAACTAACTAGTTTGGACTATGCTTTTTTCAGTTAGAATTAGGCAAAGCCTAGTGGATACAGGGATCAAATTAGTTCAGATTAAGCCTCCTTAATCCAACTAATTTGCTAGTGTAGACAGCCTCAGAGCTCACCCAATCTAATATCTCATCATAGGTCACAGGGCATATTTACCACCAGCAATCAAAGATCAGTCAACGGCCAAATCAGGCTGTCCCAGCATACCACCCCCTTCATAAATATATCAAGGTCAGGGCTTGTCTAGACTGACAGTATACTGCTGTCAGATCAAATTCCCAGTTTGACTGAGCAGGTCTGTGAGGACCTGCTCAACTGATCAGAAAGTCAAGGTATTAACTCTAAGCCCTGAACTGAAGTAGTGTGAGTAGAAGGGATGTCATCTCCTTTTGACTCAGTGCAGTGGACCCATTAGATGTTAGGAAGTTGAAGGGAGATACGCAAGTTAAAACTTCCATATTTCCCTTTGACTGCTGCTGAAGAAGGTGCACAGTGTAGACTAAGGATCAGTCTTGAAGTCAGTTACGTTATTTGCCCCCACTGCTCCCCTTGGGAGGCTGTTTCAAAACTTCAACTCTTCAAATCATTTGAAACCTTCATCTAATTTCAAGTCTAAACTTCCTGATGGTCAGTTTAGGTGAACTGTGGGGGGCCTGGGAAACATTTCAGAAAGGTAAAAAGAAATGCCACTTTGATTGCTTTTTAAAACAAGATTTTGAAGTTTCTGTTCTGGGGAAATATTGGTATTATTCATCCAGACAGCATCACACTGGCCTCTTCCTTTTATTTAATTAATACTGTTTTCCTTCATGACACTTCTAAGGTAAAATCTGAGTCTGCATGTGGATTTTAGACCACTTTGAAATATAAACACTTACCAGAAGCTTTGTTCTTAGGGCACAATTCCCAAAAGGAACAACTGCTCTGGGATGCTGGAAGGAAGAGCAAGAAATGTGCATGATGCACTTCTATGGAAAGCTACCAAGGGCAGAACTTAAATGCACAGTATATGGTTGGAACTCAGGTTTAGTGCCATATTGGATCATCCAGTTATTCGAACAGCAGTCTGTCTGCAAACCCCCATCTTCAACAAGGCCCTAGCCATGCTGCGTGTATGCACCTCAGTCTCTTTGGTGCACCAGTTTGTCTCATCTCATGTTATTGTTCCAAGCTTTACCCTCAATTAATTTTTGAAATATTGCTTCCCGTGGATGAGGGGGAACATGTCTGAGTTCCCAGTGTATGGGAAAAAAAAGTGATAAAAACCATGTAATTTCAATATCACAGTGTGATGCAGTGGGCGCTTTGAAACCCTTTTGTAAAAAGACTCCCAAATTCAGATCAAATTTGGTTTATCCATGCTAAAGCTCCCATGAGACACAGCAATTTTCAGGACAATCCAAGTAAGTGTGAAGATTTTAGAGCACTCAGAAAAGCTATCCATTAAACAGTTCAATGAATCTCAACCTGAACTACAGCACAGCTCCCAATCGGTATTTGCAGGCTTGAAATGTTAGGTTCCATGAAACATGATGTTCATGAGCAAAATCAGAGACAATATTGATTCAAAATCACTGCATCCAAAATCAGAACCTCCCTAATTAATGTAGCTTGGATTATTTTGCTTTTTTGGTTTGGAATGATATCAGCAACAAGTTGGGGAACTACCAGTGTTGTTGTTGATGATGCCCTTTATTTTTATCTTGGGCAGAAACGACAACACAAGGAAGCATGGTTTTTGCTTTATGGCTATGTCTGCTGACCCACAGGCTGACCTAGGCCACACAACAGTTATTGGGTATGAAATAGTGTTTGCAACATAGTGGAAGAGATTGAACTTTCTTGGTTCCATGCAAGTTAAGATGGTTCATGATATTAGTTTTACTCTTTTTTTTTTTTTAAAGCAACAGAACTCACTGGTGAACCAACAAGACCAATTTAGGAAATGTTTAAAACCTCAAAAGCCTCGCTTTATTTATTTATTTATTTATTTATATCTGTGTGTACAAAATGCAAGCTAACTCCCAGCACTTGTCCACAAGTCTGAATTGTCTTTCCATGGAGCCTTGGCCATTCCACACAACTGTTAGTTGATTAGATCTATCCACCGCTAGCCTCCCGTCAGAATTGCTGATACTAAATACAGAACATGGCGTAAGTAGAGTTGAAATAGAAAGTTTATTCATTTTAAGCTGAAATCCATTATGCTGTGAATTACCAGTGAACTAATTGCGATATTTGCTCCATTCTACTTAGTCAAGATTTTCAAAAGAGGGGAACTAAACATGGCTAAGTGACCTAATTCTCAAAAGTGCTGAGAACCTAACACTGATCAATAAATTCAACAAGAGCTGCTGGGAGCTCAGCATTTTTGAAAATAATTTTTAAAGTGCCTAACCACGTATGTGACAATCTAACACTAGGCTCTTATTCTGTAAAACCTTGGAATCTAGGGGGATGCCTACATTCCCATAAACAGCAATTAAACATCCACATTTGACCCAAGTCAGATGATTTCATTACTGAAGAGACAGTAGGGACATGTACGGACCTTTGAATCTACAGGTATGTCTACTAAGGAACACAATGACCAGAGCTTCATCCCATCACTCTTATTTGTATAAGTAGACCTTACTCCTGCAACTGGACACACTCCAGAAAACAGAATGACTTGCATCAGTAGGGATGATTCCTGTGAGCAAAGGATCAAATTCCTTCTTGTGTACTCAGAAGTCACTGTTCAGAAGACTCAGTGGCTATCAAATTCACAAAGCCGCTCTGAATTAGTGATGTGTAGGAAGGTGTTCGATATTAGACTACCCACTGACTTGCAACCACCGTAATAGTTTAGAGTGGACTGACTAATGAAAGCCCAGGCAAGAAATAAGCATCTCATTTCACATATGTTTTCCTTTAATTATTGGAAAGCAAGATTTGGCTTGTGAGGGACATTTTGGAGGGTAAAGATTGAGAGATACTGTACATAATGGGATATATTCCTTGCACTGAGTTCAATCTTCCCAAACTAATTTCCAACCCTCAGTAGACAGTCTTTCTCCTGGGGACAGCAATATCTGTGGTTTTGATCTCTCACTTTCTACGCAAACATTTCCTTGTTACAGTCTCAGGTTTCCTCATCACCACATATATTTTCCAAGCTCAGATTTAATCAGTAACAAAACATTCACCAACATTCACCAGGGCCATTTTTTTTCTCAAGAATCCCCCCAAGTTTGTTAAATATTTGTCAGATAAACAGTTCTCAAACAATGCTCACCATTTCCTCACTCCTGGTCTATTGCAGTCTTTGGCTTCTTCCCTGTGATTACATTTATTTATATTTCATCATAAGGTTGGGAGACTTGGTGGAAAGCTATTTTTGTCTCTGGGTCAGGGGTTAATGAGTTTGTGACCAGCTATAGGACAAAGCCTCGAGTTATATGTGAATTTGCATCTTGTCCTGGTGTTAGGGAACATTGAGTTACTCAGAGAATTTTTTTCTGGAGAAGATGCTCAATTAAGTCTGGTAAAAATATGTAACCTGTGCTCTGCTTTTTCAAAATAGGAATGTGCAATGTCTTCCACTATATCATTTTCACCTCTGTAATCAATGAAAACTATCACTTTGGATTTACAAACATGAATTAATTAAGCCTTATATCTTATATATGTTTATACCTATATAAACCTTATATAGGGTTATAGGCCCTATCTCTATCTCTATCTCTATATATATGTATTTTATGTCTATATAAGGTATAAGATGTTCATATATATACACCTTAGGCTTATAAAATATATAGATATATGGAAATAGCCTCATCTCTTAGTTGGGTAAACAGCACACAGAGTTTGCCATAATCATCCACTAAGTCAATGCCAGGCACACGAATAGAACTCCAAATTCACAATTTCCATCTCTAACCACCAGATCCCACTGTTCATCATCCAAACATACTCTTGATAATTTCTGCAGATTCCTGTTTTGACTGATACATTTGCATTGTCATTTCCTTTGGGGAAAGTAATTGGCATGGATACCATAAAGGTTGTATTTCCTTGCAGCTGCATCCACTTTTACAAAGGGTTTACTTTCTCTTGTGTTTTCTTAGCTATTTCAAGGAGCAGGTTCTGAAATTAGCAATGCCGTCAACAATGCCGAGAATCCATTCTAGAGTCAGTAAGGTGACATCCAAAACCTTCCAAGGTTTCAGGGAGATAACCATGTTTAAAGTTTACTGCTAGGTAACAGGGACTGTGGATGTACACCGTAACACACTCAAAATTGCCTCCACCAAACAAGGACACTTCACCAGAGAAGTAGCTTAGGTCATGGAATGGATCATCCAAATACCCCAAGAGAACTTATTTCACTACAGAAATAATATCCTCGGTCGACCCCTCACCCCTCATTGTCAGCTACAACCCCACACTGGAACCCATTAGAGTTATCATCAAACAAGTACAAATCATACTCAAAGGGGACTCCAATGTGAAAGAAATCTTTTCTGAACCCACTCTTCTGGTCTTCAGACACCCCCACAACCTCTCCATACTCATCATCAGAAGCAGTCTTCTTGTAGACTAGGATGCACCAACTCAAAGCGGCGCAAACCCTGCAGACACATCTCCACTGCCGCAAGGATCATCACCCCTGTAACACATCTGTCTAGATCCACCAGTCCTACTCTGGCCCATCACAGCATTCGGTGTGCCTCACCAACACAGTAACTGTCCCAATGGCAACTATGGGGATGACACCAGATAAGCACTACGCTCTTGAATGAACTCACAGGAAAATGATATGGGAAACACAGCACATCACCTGTGGATGAACACCTCACCAAAGCGACCTCTGCGGATATGAACTTTTAGTCCCGAAAGGAAACCTGTACAACTAATTCTTAATTTTGCTAGACACTAAAAAGCATAGACTGAACAGAGACACCGAATTTATGGTTTATTACAACCATCTGTAACCAACTACTCCGGCTAAACCAGCTGTGTCATCTTGTAGCTATGACGCTTTGAGTTAGGGATAGTCTCTAGACTTAAAAGCTACAGCAGCACAGCTGTACTAGTACAGCTGTGCTTCTATAAAAGTTCTGGTGTAGCCATGTTATGTCAATGGAAGGGAGCTCTTCTGCCAACATAAGAAAACTTCCTAAAACAAGTTGCCGGAGCTATTCTGACAGGAGCCCATCTCCTACCCACAGAATGCTGTCCATGCAAGCACTTATGCTGACAAAACTCATGTTGCTCGAGGGTGTTTTATTCACACTCCTGAGCAACAGAAGATTTGACAGAATAAGTGATAGAGTAAGACAAGGCCTTACTTTCTTGTGCCTGAAGAAGAGCTCCACGTAAGCTCGAAAGCTCGTCTCTCTCACCAACAGAAAGTGGTCCAATAAAAATGTGACCTCTTCACCCACCTTGTCTCTCTGATACTCTGGGGCCAGCACACAAGAGTGTCTGTGCAGCAGGAGCCATTAGCAGAAAGCTGAGAAAGGGGGGCGGGGGGTATTGTTACAAAGGCCATTGATTTCACCATTTATTCCTGAATGGAAAGAAGTGCTTCTGGCCCTTGTAAACATAAGAGTGGTGGGCTGAGCAAAATGGTGCTGTTTCTGTTTAAAATGGGGGAGGCAGAAAAGCTTGGACACAAATTGAGCCAAACCCTCTCCTGCCATAAATGGGCACAGAGACCCCCATCTGACGGAGGGCCTCAACCAACAGGGGGATAAGGAAACCCCTCACTCGAGGGAAAAAAAAAAAACCAACCCAGGGCCAGCAAGGGAGCAAGCCATTGCAGGGGGAGTTTCCTACCAGCATACCATGGTGAGAACCGGTGGGTCAGAGAAGGCTGTGCTGGGCCAGTCCTGCAGCCCAGGAGCTGCTGTGGCATGAGGCCAAGGCCAGCTCACTCTATGACACCCCTCCTGGGCGTTCCAGCCCTTGGCTCCTGGGCCCACCCACCACCCCTTAGCTGGTGGAACAACCCAGTCTGACCCCACTCCAGTTTCTTCCACCTTCTGGGGTCTTCCAGAGAGACAGGAGAGGGTACCAACTGCAATAAGGCATAGGGCCTCAAATTTTTAATCTGACCCTTGCAGCTGGTAATCTGCCCATCCCAAGTGAGAGCAGACCCGGAAAAAGATGAAGAGGAAATGGAAACAAGGCTTCCGCAGAGCAGTGCTGCCCTGGGGGGCTCTAAAGCCCTATCAACCATTGTTGGGCATTTGGCTCTTTGCAGGAATTCCCTTGACCTTTTTGGACACCCTGAGCCTCAGATCTCCAAATAGTTGCAGGAAGGAGGACCAAACTCTGTGCACAAAGCAGGAAAATGCTACAGGAAAATGCATGCTCACCCCCTAATAGGGAGCATGTTGTTATTGATCCTGTGATATTCTTTTTAATGGAGAGAGAGAAAGAAACCAAATGCATGAGAACTGCTTTATTTGCAGGGTATGTTGCCACGTCAGGACAGAGGCATCCAGCGGTTTCTACAAGTGCTCTGTACTGGGACCAGTAATGTCCAGCCAAGTTCATTGACAGCCGGGGGGAAAATGAAAGCCAGCAGCGATCAATTTTACAGATTAAACAGAGCCAGAAAGCAGTGATGGTTGGGAAGAGATCAGAAACAGAACTCAGAAGAACTCAGGGATTTGGTCAGACCTGTGCGAGATAAAATTTTAATGTGACATTCTGGAAGTGTGAAAGGATAAAAGTGAGAGTTGGCATAGATGGAAAGTGCGGTCTCTGATGAAATTCAGGGAAAAAGTTTGGAGTAATAAATATCTGGCTAAAGTATATGTGAGTTCACAAGACATTCCCAGGCTCTCAGTGATGCTGGTTTATCTCAGGAAGAATGCCACAGAAGTTAATGGATTTATATAGGTATAAAACCAGCGTGTGAGATCAGAAGTCTTATATTTTTATCTAACTTCTCTGCGTGTATTCTGTGAACATAACACAGTTTCTGGAAAGCAGCCATGTAACATTACATTATTTCTTAAATTTCAGAGCGTTAACACACAAGAATCCAAACCAGAGGGAGATAAAGCAGGCTGCTCTCAAATGCAGTGAGACAATTCACCACCTTGCCCTAGGCTGGCTTTCTGCAGACCCAAATCACTCCCTAACCTGCAAGCAGGACCAGAAAAACCGGACAATGTAAAATGATAGCTTATCATTTTGACGTTATTTTAAATACACTATGAGAATCAGCCCTGATAGGCCTGCTGGCCCTGTGCACTTTAGCATGACAACCTTGGTTGCAATTTACAGATGTTTGGTCTCCCATCATACTACGGGCAAAGGAACTGATCAGACAAAAGGAACTGATGAGGGAATGGAGTGAGCCGTGTCTACTTTTCTTTCCCGTAGACACAACAGCACTGTCCTGTCTCACAAGGACAAGGGAGGATTAATAAATATCTACCTTGTCACACTGCAGACTGTGGTCAAACTCTCCATAGATGGGGGCCATGGAATGAGAGCTGCAGCCTCCAAGGCATCATTCTCCCATCCCTGTTGAAGCTCCCTGGGGGACCAAGATCTAGGGGGGAGCAGTTCTTTGCCCCTGAGGGTTTCTGTTCGCATATACTCCCATCAGCTATTAAGCACATGGTCTCAGTGTCACAAGCACACCCCTTTCCCTGAGCCATCTCTGAGAGGTGTCTGCAGCAGCAGCAAAAGAGAATAGCTGCTCCGCATCCCAGCTGACTGGGAAGAAGATGATGCTGTGAAGCCGTGAACTATGCAAGATTAGCTTCAGCTTTGTGGATAACCCCCAGCCCCCATCAATCTCTGGTACTCACTGCATTGGTGATCTAATCCCTGCCCCTTCCACAGGGGGGTCACACTTGCCTTCCATCCCCTGTTAACCCAGAAGACTCCCAGTGAGGGGAACTTTGTTTGGTTCCTTGTCACATGGGTTTCTCCAGGCTGTGACCAGTCTCATCTTAGAGCTTGTAAGGCCCCCTGAGCTCCTCAGATGGCAGGCGCTACAGACATGCAAAGTACCATCATCCCTATCTGCCAACAGCAACCTGAACGCAAACCCCACACTCCAGTTGGGAACATGTTGTACTACGTCTTGCAGCCAAACCACAGGCCAGTGATGAAAGATACGAATGCATTGTTTATTCAACTTTTTGAAACACAAACTGCAGCTGGGAGAACTGGAAATAGTCAAATTAACCTCCAGTCAGAGTTTGTGAGAATTGTCATGAGGAGAAACATGGCAATACATGCTTATAAGAGGTCTCCCATTCAGTGTCTTTCTCAGCTCAGAGATGGAACAGCAGCATAGCGCAGGCCAGGTCCAACTCCCTTCACTGCTGGAGTCCTGCATGCCAGCACAAACATTATCTCTGTCTGTCTAAAATGACAAGTTTGATTCTCAGTGCTCCCCTTTTGTTTCCGCAGTGGAACTTCCTTGAGTCATTTATACCAGGCTGAGCAGAGAACCAGCCCTTCTTTGTTTATCCAAGTTATAAGGAGACAGACCCAGGAGATTGTGTTTCTTCCACTTTCCCCCCAAACACCCAAACACACACCTAAGAAATGGTACGAATTGGGGTTTCTTTGCCACCTTAGTTAACAAAACAACAAAATAAAATGGATTCAAAGGGATAATCTGAAAATCAACACACAGTAATTCTTTAAAAAGCTTTTATTCCCTGCATACAGGCTTTAACCAATACACATTTCAGGGACATTACCAACCTCCATACTGCATGCGCTGAAAAAATACGGGTGAAAATGCTCTGCTCCTGCATATCAGTATAACTTGACTGATGTCAGTGGAGCTGTGTGTGCATTTATACCACCAAGAGCTTGGCCTGCAGACATTAGCACTGCCAATATTAGAAGGTACAAATGATTAATCACTTAGATCTCTATTTCAGTGGTTCCCAATCTGAGGCCTGGTTACCAAAAGTGGTCCATGGGGGCTTTTAAAGTGGCCTGTGGCTCCCCTTCTTGCTGACTAGAGAAGGGAGCCACTGCCTACAGACCCCCTCCCCCAACAGGGAGTCTTGTGGCACTTTTAAAGACTAAAAAAATTATTTATTGCATGAGCTTTTGCCATATGATAAATAAATTTGTTAATCTTTGAAAGTGGCACAAGAGTCCTTGTTTGTTTGCTGAACTAGACTGACACAGCTACCCCTCTAGAACTTGCCTAAAGACCCAAGCAGTGTGTATTTCTGCAGGGCTAAAAGTGTAGTTCGGACTAAATTTTAATCAGCGTGAGTTCTCAAGTTGGACGATCTTTGTGCTCTGAAAGAGAGAACAGCAAATAGCCTGGTGGTGACGACACTCCCCAGAGATGTAGAGGACATTGATTCTACCCACTGTTCTGTTTCAGGAACCTGAATCCAGATCCCTGACTTCCCAGGTGAATGCCTTGGCCAGCAGTCTATTCTGGGTTGGGGGACAACTCTCTCATCTTTGTGAAAAAGTTTCAAAAGCTCTCAGTCTCATTACAAGGCAGAACAAACCCAAGTTTCAAAACCTTGACATTTTTCATGAAGTGGGATTCTTGTTTTCTGGCGAGCCTTACTTAGGACATGCAGAAATACCACAGAGGTGCCCCTTTCTGAATTCAGCAATGTGGATGTTCTCCGGACCCCCTCCTTTCACTCAATTCATAACACAGGCTGTGGTAAGGGGACTGAATTCCTGTAACTGTGAAATCTGAGAGCTGCCAACATAGAATGAAATAAACTCTCGCCTGAAAAGGCCAGTCCCCTGTTGCCTGTGAAATACAGAGAAAGCTTGTATGCATAGGACTCAGAACCACTTTATAAAATATTTTTATAGAAACGTTGTTACATTATTAAAAAATAAAAATGGCTGTTTCAGTGATGTTTGGAATCTACCAGGAGAAAAAGTGTTTGGGGTTATTTTAAATAAAACAACCCACATTCTCTGTTGAATTCTTAAAATAAAACTCTATTAGAGGAAAGGGATTTGTAGAAGATGATCTCTTCTTCCTCCCCATAATTAAAAATGTCAGTGGGAAGTAGCGCCTAATAATATTTTACAGAACTTTTAAATGGCCTCATTTTACCAGTAAAAACCAGCTTGGAAAATGTGGATGAGAACAAACCATGATTAAAGTCTGTGTTGTGCATGAGTCTGATCCAAATCCAATAGCAATGTCTTTAAGGGCTTGGTCTGTTGTTTTTTAGGTATTTACTATTTCTGGTATTGATACAATGGGAGTGCGTAGGGACCCCGATGAACTGAGTGCTGTACAAAAGACAATCTATGCCCCAAAGAACTTCCAGCCTAAATAGCAGATGTTCCTCTGAATGTCATAAATGAACACAACTGACCTGCAATGCATCGGAGTGTTTTTATAACAAGCATCTTGAATGCTCTGGCGCCGTGGTTCTCAAACTTTTGAGGATCATGACATACTTAGCAGTGTGTTGCAACCCTACAGGTAAACATCAGCCCACCCTACTTCAGGCCAAATCCAGCCATCTCCCCAGCTCTGCATGACACACTTATAGCTGTGTGGTGACACAGTAATGTGTCTCACATCAGTGGTTGAGAACTGTTGCTCTAGAGCAATTGAGCTGTTAGCCTGAGGCTGTGGAGATTGGGCTGAAGTTCCTTGTTGCACCATATATTTCTTGTGTGATCTTGGCAACTCCCTTGGGGTTTGTCTACACTGCATCTCATAGAGCATATATAGAAGACCCATTTTAGCATGCCAAAAATAACACAGGCTAGCCATCTGAGTACCAATACGCCCAACCTGGTGGGCACATGCTCAGCTGCCGAGTAGACACACCTCAGACACTCTGTGCCTCAGTTCCCCACCATAAAATGGAGACAGTTGTGCTTTGTTAATCCAGTGGGGCTTGTGAGAATAAATACAAGAAAGACCAGGAGGTGTTCACATACTGTGTAAACACCACAGACAGATCTGCAATGAGCACCCTGTAGAGAACAGCAAATGAAATGTTCCAAAATATTGTCAATGTCAAGCTGCTGAACTCATGAGTTATTCCTCCCAAAATGATGAGATTGGTTTAAAACTTATGAGAGATCGAAAATATTAATTTGGGGTGGCTTTTGGTGTCTGGGTGTTGAGGCTTCCTATTTTCAAGCTTTTCTCTGCAGCCGGGAAGGCTTGCTAGTAACTTACTTTTTTAAATGAAAACTAGAATCTGATTCTGGCAGCTATGAGGTGAAGGAAAATACTAGCTATCACAAGACTTACAATAAAAGGGCACATGCTGGTGACTGTCCATTAAACTAGCTCCTGTCAGTTTGCCCTTCTTCATAGTTTTCTTTTGGTAGGTGTTTATGGAAAAGTGGACCAACTAGACTTTTAGAAGTGACTAGTGATTCTGGGTACCTCAATGTTTAGGCAGAAAATTTGTGACGTCTTTGAAGGGCTCAGTTTTCAGAGTTCTGAGGATCCACCCTCTGGAAATCCAACTCCTTTAAGGTGTCTCAGGTCATGTGCCCAAAATTAATGTGCCATTGCTGAAGATCTTGACTATTATTTTTCAGATGACTGTTTCTCAACTCCATTTACCCGTGGCAAACTTCTGAATGGCTAATGTACTGAGTTAACATAGTCTTCACTTAAGGTATTTGGGAAGGGAAGATAGAGAGAGGGAAGGCACATATTCTCTAAGGCAGTGTTTCCCAACCAGTGTGCCACAGCACACAGGTGTGCTGTCAGATCTGAGCTGAATTTTTTGAAAAACAACTCAAAGAACTCTGGATTGGCTCATGAAGCTTCATGAGTTAATTTGGAAACTCTATGGTGGTGTGCCTCAAATAAATTAAAGATAGCAAGGTGTGCCACAGCAGAGAAAATGTTGGGAACCACTGCTCTAAGGAGTGCATGCAACCAAGCTTTGCATGTAAAGCTTCTATAACCTGAGGATTTCAAAGCACTTAGAGGATGGCTAAGTATTATCCAGAATTTGCAGATGAGGAAAGCAATAGAGTGGCAATGTGATGAACCCAAAGCCAGACAGCGAGTCAGAAGCAGACCCCAAATCTCCGGAGTCCTACTTCTAACCCCAGTTTAGACAGCAAGAGGAAGGAACAGAGACTGAGCCCCAAAGGAAAGAAGTGGAAAAACAAACATTCAGGAAACTAAGGCCACATGAATTATGTGCTTGTCTGAGCCACAATGTGTTGATTAAAGCCAACGGGTAACAAGGTGCATATTTGTGTTCATACAGAGGAAAGTTGCAAATGAATACAACAACCTTGCAGTACATGGGAAAGTTATTCTAGCCACGATCTTCTGCAGTGGACAGGGTGAAGTATGGGAATCTGTGCTGATATATTTTTGTTACATTAAACCATGTGCTCTGTTTATTAGTTTTCCAGCAGCCGCCTTATCACTCTGAAGCTTGCGCATGGATTTGTTTGACAAGATATGTCAGTGGATTCCTTCCCAAGCCCACAGATATCACCTGAATGTTGATAGCAAGCAGTGAGGGACTTTAGGATGAGAAGAGTAGAAAGTTTTCTGTAGCCAAATGCATGTGCACAGGGAAGTTTGGGGAAGGCTGAAGAAGTTGAATTTGGTCATGACATCACACTTCACTTCCCTGGGCTTTTGGAAAGAAGTCTTCAATGAGCCTAAAAGGTTTGGATCTCAAATTTCCATTCAGCCAAGGATGTGATTTCTAAAAGTACAGCACTTAAGCACAACTGTGCTTTGTAATGAGAGTTTTATCTTGCCAGTGCGCTCAAAGGAGCTGGACAGATCAGATGTCGATAGATCTAGTTGGGTGAAAAATATTACTGAGACCGAAAAAATATTTTTCCATCAATATTTTCAGTGAAATATCTAAATGTTTCTTTCAACCTCCTCTTCTCCCCAAACTGTATGGATTTTGGCAGTCAATAAACAAAAGTATTTAGCCAACATCTGCTGAAAACTAAACATTTTTTTCAATTTTCAACCCAAATGTTTTGGTTTCCTAATTTGGGGAAAAAAGAAAACCCCTTTCAAGGAAAGCAGATGTTTCTGTGAAACTTGTCATGTGATCAAACCCCCAATGTACCAACAAAAATTCCAAACCAGCCACAATTCCACTCATTGTAGGAGATGCTGAGTGCCCTCCACGTGCAATCACATCATGTCGCAAGACTGATCTCCTTGTTCAGTACTGAGTCATCAGGGCCATACGGCCATCAACACCACTTTCCAAAGCACTGGGGACCGTCCACAGAACAGTAAACCAGGACTGACTGTACTCAAGAGTCTGAGAAGTAACTGGGTCACAGCACAGAGTGGTACCACACAGGGGAATAGGAACCAGGAGATTAAACAAATGAAATGTTACTGCCTCCTTAAAACATCAGAACATCCTCTTGTGGCAAGGGCAAGAGGAGAAAAAAAGCAAACACTCTATTTTCCATAAACATTCACTCTGAGTGACACTGCCCAGAGCCTTCCAGAGGGGTAGCCGTGTTAGTCTGTGTATAGCAAAAGTAGCGACTGTCCTGCGGCACCTTAGGGTATGTACACACCTACCTTTTAAACTGAAATAACAGTGGTTATTTTGATTTAAAAAACATTAGGTCCATGCAATGTTCTTTTGAATTGAAATGATGAGCTCTGTCATTTCGATTCAAGAGAGGTTGAATCGAAATACGTTAAAACTAGTTTAAATCAAAACAGCCCTTGAAGCAAAAGGGTTGTTTCAAAACAAGGCTGTACGGATGCCTTGTTTTGAAACAACATTCTTTGACCTTCCTCCCAGGGTACATGGCACCCTGGAAGGAAGGCCCACCCCCTCAGCACCCTGGCCAGGGAGGGGGCAGCTGGGGAGGTGCAGGCAGGCAGCTCCCACGCCACCCAGCTTTGCAGCAACTTCGGGGGGCACGGGCAGGTAGCCCCTGTGCTGCATGGCTCTCTAACTCCTGTGGGTGGTACAGGCAGGCAGCCCCGGCATCACCCGCAGCAGCTAGAGAGCTGGGCGGCACGGGGACTCCTTGCCTGAGCCCCCCTGCAGCTGCTGCAAAGCCGGGCAGCACAGGAGCTGCCTGCCCATGCCACCCACAGCAGCTAGAGAGCCGGGCAGTGTGGGGCTCCCTGCCCACAACCCCCCGCAGCTGTTGCAAAGCCGGGCGGCGCAGGGACTCTGTGCCTGTACCACTCACAGCAACTAGAAAGCTGGGCGGTGCAGGTGCTCCATGCCCGCACCACCCGCAGAAGCTAGGGAGCCAGGAGGTGCAGGGGCTGTCTGCCCGTGCTGCTGGCAGCTGCTGGCAAGCTAGGTGGCAGGGACTCCATGCCTGTGCCCCCTCTTGCAGCTTCTGGGGAAGCGGGGTGCCCCACGTTCCCTCACCAGACGCAGGGCCAGTGGCGGGGATGCAGGGTGCAGAGGAATCCCTGCCTTGCTGGCTTTTTTCCCCTGCTTGGCTCCCAAGGTGAGACCCAAGCAGGGGGTTGGGTGGCAACATGGCCCTTTCAGGGAGCTATGTTGCCACACCTCCCAGGGTGCCCCTCTCCCAAATCCGAACTAGCAACTCTGGTGTCCAGACATGCTAGTTCGATTTGGGTTTTATTGGTCTGGACCTGTTAAATTGATTCAACTTGAATTGATTTAACAAGTTTTATTTCGCTTTGGTTAAATCGATTCAAGTAGAATCGATTTAACCAGCTAGATGTGGACGTAGCCTTATAGACTAACAGATTTCTCTGAGTATAAGCTTTCATGGGCTACAACCCACTTCATCTGACAAAGTGGGTGGTAGCCCACGAAAGCTTATGCTTGAAGAAATCTGTTGGTCTATAAGGTGCCACAGGACTCTCTCTACTTTTGCCCAGAGCCCAATTCAATAACAAACCAAAACACCCCAGCAGGAAAATGCACTTGTGCATCCAGAATTGTGCCAAGGGCTACCAAGGGTTAACACTATGTCTGGTTCATGGAAACTGCAGAATCCCATATTGCCATATCCAGTTCTCTCTGTGACGGAAGAGAGGAATGCTTGCTTCAGTCCTGGCAGCTACCTGACTCTCGCCTCCATGAACCATGGGGTGATGTGGAAGCAGCAAATCCCATCCTGTTGACTAACTCAGGGCTTGTCTGTGTTAGAAACCCTGCTTCATGGGGTGAAATCAGTCTAGTTCACTGACACAAATGTCTTAATGTGCATGCTTAAATTGTGCTCACTTGGTTCAGCTTAATTCAGTGATTGAATGCAGAAGTGGGGTGATCCCAAACTCCCTGGTAGCTCTTTAATCACAGCATCCTCCCCCTCTCCCTATGTGTAAACTGAGCAGCCTGCAGAAGACACATGAATCTTAATATTTTTGTTTCCTCATTTATTTTCATTTGTAGGCGTTTGCCAAATATATGTCTTGGCACAGAGGCGTCCACTCCACTTGTCTCCATGTCGGCCACTTTCACATGGCTAAGCTGAGAGCCAAGATGGTCAGGTTGCTTTTGAATGAGCCTCCCATAGTGCACAGAGGTGTTAGTCATCAGGTCATTGCACTGGACAGAGAACCTCCCCTCACTTCCCTGGGCTGATACCAGCATCTCTGACCTTGAATCATTTTCTCTGTCAAAAACATCAAGGAAAGGAGGAGCTGTGTGTTAAGGAAAACTCACTATCTGTTAACCATGCTGGAACAACCAGCATAAGGAAAGCTTTCTTTTTTTCAGCAAAAAAATCGGATTCAGTGACACTGAACTGTTTGGCAAATTTTTGTCAGTTTTGCCAAATTGCTTCAGTCAGGAAAAAAGATCTGGAAAAAAAAATCAAAATAGTTGTCTTTTGGTTCAAAATGACATTTTGTTTTGAAATTCCCTTTAATTTTGTTAAAAACCAATTGAAAGCATTTTTCAAGAGTCAAAACAAAACCCAAAATATTTAGACCTGAAATGACTATCCCCTAAAAAGACATTTCAATTTGCCAATTTTTTTTAAACAAATCCATCATTTTTTGTTCAGCCTGAAACATTTTTATTTTATTTTTTGTAATTGCCAGTAAGCTGAAAAATCTGTTATTTGCACAGAGCTCTAGAATGCTTAGGGGCACATCGCTGGCCCTACTGAATCCTTTATGAACTGCTCAGTTTACACAAAAGAAAATAGTTTTGAAATAGTGTTGAGTGGTCATCTGGGGACTGCCCCAGGGTGGGAATCCTCAAACAGCAGAGGGGAAGTATTGCTGCCAACTGCCAGCTCTCTCACAGGTAGGGGGATGTCAGGAGGGGAGCGGAAACACTGTGCCCTGTCAGCATGGCTCCTAAGGGACTGTTGCAAGCTAGTGCAATTTAGAGCATCCCTGAGACTGCTCTGAATTGCACTTTCCTGCTTTCCCAACTGCTGCCATTTGGATTGTTTAACCCCATTATAATGGTTTGGCAGGTCCCTTCCAACCCTGTGATTCGATTCTATTCTATTCTATTCTATTCTAAGCGCCTGCAAAGTGATTTGCTGAGAGGGGATTGCGAGTGGCCTCCTTCAACTGCCTTTGAGATATGACCTCCAGAAGACAAAGAGAAAGCTGCTGTGGATTTAACCTGGCCCCAGAAGAGAAAGCTGTTTGACTGCTAAATGGGCTGTCTTCACTTCCCCTGAGAGCTGCCACAATGTTCAGATTCCTCAGAGCAGCAGGAATTGTCTATGTATTGGGTCAGTTTGTGGCAGACTGTGGGTGTGAAAGACAGGGCAAAGTCATAGGTGGGAACAGCCCTCACCCTCTTCAGAAAGACGGTGTTGACCATGGCAAGGGACAGGCAGTGTCCAGAAAAAGAATAAGAATGAGGACCTGCACCTATGTTACCAAATGCACCAGAACTGACTCCTGGACTAAATTCTGATGTTTGTAGTGTCTACTTCAATGGAATCTTAGCCTAACTCAAGACTGGCTGACTAACAGTTGAGCAACGATTCAGAACTGGGTGACAGATGGTTGGACGAGCAAACCCCTCATGAGGCTCTTCATTTCTCCCATCTCAGTTATTGCAATCTCCCATGCTGCCCCTCTTCTGAAGCGAAATAGCATGTCTGCACAGAGGGGATGCTATTTCGCTTTGAGGGTTTCCCTTATTTCGAATTAACATTTTCTTATTTCGATTTAAGTTGTTTCAAAATAAAGATTTTATTTTGAAATAACTTATTTTGAAATAACTTATTTCAAAATAACAGTTAACGTGTGAACACAGCCTTAGATTTCTGATCTGGTTAATATACAGAGCTGGAAAAAGTTCCTAACAAAGCAATTGTCTGAACCATCTATCAGTAATTTGTTTTTGGCTCTCAGGATTTCCAAGGGCAGATGGAGATTTTTCTCAAACACAGTTGTCATTCAAAATGATTAGACAAACATTTTTTAAAAATTTCTTGGATTGATCCCACTCATTTCTCTGCCAGTATCTGATATTTTCTGCAGTCCAGAGAGGTAGCATTGGCTGAATCTCACTCTCCTCACCCCAACTTGCCATTTTATCTTCTGCAGCCACTCTTATTACGCAGTTGGCTCCATGCTGGAGTGTCTCTCTCCCCAAACCCACACCCACAACGGAGTTCTCTGCCTACACTGCAGTGGGTTTGGCCGGAAGAGGTTCAGTGATTTGCCCCAGGTCCTTGAGGACATCTGTGCTAGAACGGAGAGCAGAAGCAGGTCCTGTGACTACTAGGCCTGTGTCTGGACCACGGGACCTTTCTTGCTCACTGGCTGCTTGGTCCTCCTCCTCAGTTGGGCACAGACAACTGTCTCTGCACGTGTGAGCACTTCTTTTTACAACTCAAGCTCAAATGGTGGACGAGTTACGGCACATGCAGCACACTTGGTAAATTGCCAGTTGCAGCCATAATCCAGATACGCTAATCTACTGCCACATGTGGGGTGTGATAAATGGAACAGTCTGCACCCAAAGACCAGTTCTCTGAGACCTCCAAATTCTCACTCACTCTGAAAGAAAAATACACCAGCAGCACGAAACCTCCTGAATTGCCAGTCACACAATGGCTCCTGATTTTCTCTGACTTAATCCCATGTAAATCCTGTGCACCGACACCAGGGGTGGATGGGTTTAAAGCTTCACCTTGTTGGCATTCATAGGCCACCTGGAGCTGGAAGTTTCCGACATAACCTCTGACCTCCAGAGGGTAACAGTTTGTTATGCGTCAAGCAGGGATCTCCAAAATGGGGCCTGCTATGTAAGGAAGGAAACTCAACCTCTACGCACATGCAAACCACCCAACCTTCTGTGCAGGCCGTTACTGTACTGCTGTGTCACACAACCAGAAATAACTGGAGAGGAAAGCTTGCTCCCAGATGCAGTGTAGACATGCCCTAAAAGATCGTTTATACCCACAGTCTCTAACATGCAGCTTCCACCAGAATTGAGTGTGAAAATCAGTGCCGTTCCCCTTCCCAGCTAGGAGCAATGTTAAGGAAGAAAAGGCAGAAGGAGATACTCAGAAGCTATTCATGAGAGAA
>ML681981.1:47048861-47076757 GCA_007922195.1 Podocnemis expansa | reverse complement strand
TGTCCGGGGGATGCCCCGGCCACACCTCCCGCAGGAGCGTCGCGCTGGGGATTCCAGGGGCGTGTCTGGGGGATGCCCCGGCCACACCTCCTGCAGGAGCGTTGGCACTGGGGATTCCGGGCTGGTGCTCACTCCGGCCTCGGCAGCAGCGGTCTCCAGCCGCGCGCCGGGGCCGTGCCCCCAGGTTTGGAGGCAGGGGGGCTTTAAAGCCCCTGGGGTGAGGCGCCCCGCCACCCCTCTCCTGGCGGGTGCCTGCAGCCCCTGCAGTCACTGGCGGGGTAAAGCGCTCAGCCGTGCTTTACCCCGCTGGTGCCTGCAATTCCCTCCCCAGGCAGAATAGCATGTCTACACTGTGGACATGCTATTTCGCTGCCTTATTTTGAGGACAAAGTTTTTTGTCCTCGAAATAAGGTGTTTCGAAATAATATGTTATTTCGAAACAGCTTGTTTCGAAACAAGCATACCCTGTGTGAACATAGCCTAGGGCATGATGGTGGAATCTCCATCCTTAGAGGCACAGCTTGACAAAGGCACAGCTTGACAAAAGCCCTGACTGGGATGGTTTAGTTGGGATTGGTCCTGCTTTGACCAGTGTTGGACTAGGTACTTCCTGGGGTGCCTTCAAACCCTGATCTTCTGTGATTCAGTGGTGGCAGCTGCATGGGCAGGCAGGTGGGGGTGGGCTCCACCTGTCCTGAGCAAGGACAGTACTTGTTTGCAAGGCTATCAATCCAGCACCTCGCTCCAGCCAGAGGGAGGACTTGCACACACCTCTCTTCAAGTGTTGTGGTGGCTTTTGGAAACCAAGTCTGACTCATTCCAGAATTCCAGGGACTCATCAAGGTGCAGTGGCTTGAACCCTACTGAGGCTGGTGAGAACTATCAGTCCAAGAAAGCCTCATTGCCACCAAATTCACATCAGGTCACAGTCACATGGTGAGGCAGTGTCCTCACACAGGTGTATGGAAAGGGAGTAGACACTTGGACTATAGGAGTAAGGGACAGCAGCACCCCTCACTCTAGATAGCCCGAGCCCCTGCAAATTGGCCTTCCCAGTTTTCCAAAGCCAATAGGGTTCTGTTCCCAATGGTGGGCTAGGGGACCCAGCTGTAGTGGGGAGCATGTGCCCAAGCTCCTCCAGAGGGAGTAGCCAGTATCAGGTGAGGGTTGCTCCTTTGCAGGTGCTCCCCCACTCATTGGGGTCACAGAGCCACACGTCTACTAAACACAGCATTTACTCTGCCCCACCCCTCATCTGCCTGCAGATTGCAAGTTGTCCCTGCACCCTTCCCAGAAAGGTGCCGGCAGCATCCAGGGACCATCAAAGACATGTACTTCAGTAGCATGCAGTGTAATGATTTCTGCAGCCTTCGTGTGCTCACCGTCCTCCTTCCAGACCATCTTCTCAGGTCCCTGAAAGCCAAGAACTGTCTCCAGATCTCTGGAGATTAATGCCAGCTCTCACTCTGTGCTTCTCCAACTTTGTAGGGAGAGGATTCTTTGCTCAGTCACCCCCTCCCCACTGTTTCGCTCTCAAGCAATTTCATAGACCACCAGGAAGGGCACAATTGGATCTCCAGGGACCACTATGTGATTTAATCCTGTAATGCTTAGCCAGGCAGCTTCAACACTGTTATCACTTACAGAAATCACAGGTAATTGCCAAGGCTCTTGTAGAAAGGCTTAAACCATCAGCCACTATCACTGCAACTCATTAATTATAATACAGGTCGTCACTTTTCCCAACAGCATTATTTAGAATCAGGAGTAATTTAAGCAATGACATCATTGCTGTTCTTAGCATCAAATACACTGTAATCACTTTTGTTTTCCTCCCCCTCTGTTTGGCTTGGCTTTTGAGTCAGGCCTTTTTGTGACGGTGGGCTTGAAACATCAGTTTTCTTTTAAAAACATAAAGGCAATTTGATCTCTTCTGATTCATTTCAGGAGCCAGCAGATACTGAAGCTGGGACCTGCGTCCTTCTGGCAACAGCATGGACTGCTCAGCGTTGCTTATTCACAGACTTTACGAGGCTGGCGAGGAAGCAGAAACTTATAGCGTCTTTGAGTTTCAGTGGGAGATTGATGCTCTTCTGAAAGAATTAGTTAAACTGGACTGAGCTCATTTGTGTTCCAGCTTTAACTTACGGAGCTTCCGATGGCTGACCTAAGATGTGAGGAGCCACATTGGTCACCACAGCTGCTATTCTTATGCAAGAGAAAGGTTCCCTTGGGAGTTATAGCAAGGAGTGAGGCCCTCAGTGGAAGCCCACTCACCCCCCAAACCAGCAGATTCCCCAAGATCTGGGTGAGATCTGACACCTCCACATAGTCTCTTGGTCTCTCTCAGTGGGTCACAATGGACTCGTCCACCAAAGTTTTGTTGTGTCAATGGTGAAACAATGCCACTTCTGCAACCAGCCATGGCATCTCTCTCCTCAGTGGGTCAGCAGCCAGAATCAGCTTCACTCTCATTGTTCATTATGTCCCCTGAACCAGCTTAATGGAATGGCTGTTCTGTAATTCTGCTTCCTGCTTCTTCTTCTGTGATTATAGGAGTGGCAGTCTAGATACCAGCTCTTGTGAAGGCTGTAATGTAGATTTGTGGTCTGTTCTCAGCCACAACAGTGAATATCTGGAGGGATGCACTGGAGGCAGATGCAAAAGCCTCTTCTACAAGGTTTGTGTTGAATCTGATATTCAAACAGGGCATCCACTGCAGGCTGCTGAGAGCCTGAGCACGGCTGGAACCACCCCAGTGAGTGCGCTGAGTGGGGGCCAGGCAGCGCTGGTGGGAAGAGCTGGCTGTAGGCCCCAGCGGCCAAAGGGAAGGAGACCCAGAGCTCCCCCCTGCAGCAGAAGAGAAGGTGCTCTTTTGTCAGGGGTCCCAGCTCCACACAGGAGAGGCTGAGCCTCAGCACACTGCTGCACGTGGGACGACTGCCTGTGAGCTGAGCCCGGCTAGCCTCCCTGCATCCAGCACCAGGTGCAGCCAGGGAACTCCAGAGCACTAGTGGCTTCCCAGTAAGATTCCCTTCTTGCAGAGCTCTAACCCCTGCTGACTTTCCTTCCACCCCCATCTTTTCCCCTATCTTCTATTCCATCCCTCTCTTTCCCTGGAATAAAGCATTTATTTCTCCCTACACTGTATAACAACAGGAACTCAGAACCAACAAATTGGAATGGACTCAAGGTCACAGGGGGTCACTATTAATTCACGCACCTGGACACTAGGTGGGGGAACAACATAAAGAAGCCAAGGCCATTGATTCTAAAGTAGGGTTTTGCCCCTTAGGAGCAAGGAAAGAGGTGCTCTGCCAAGCTGGGAGCAGGGGCACCCCTTGTGGCCCTGATGTAAGTGGGGGTGCCATGGGAGGTGCCATGGAAGGCCCCAGCAACAGTATCTTACCTTTCAAATCTTTGGGTTTTCTTTTGAAAACTTCATTTCAAAGCAAACTGGGGGAAAAACTGGGGTTCACTGTCACAACTCCCAGCAGCAGTGATCCACATTGCCCACCTCCTGACAGAGGTTCTGGGAGACACTGCCACATGCTTGAGGGGTGCTTTAAGTGCTCTCTTTGGGTGCAAACCAACTGTGCTATCCAATGAGGATGGGCTGGCATCCTGGCTCTAGGTCCCAGATAATCCGTACAGCCCTAAGCTTGTAAAGTCTCCATCTCCCAGGCAGTAAAGACTGTCAGTGTAGCCAGCTGTTGAGAGACATGGTTCCTTTCACCCACCATCCCCTACGCACCAGCCTGAGTGTTGCCCCTAATTTACCCTAAAGATTGAATCTGCCCCTTTAAATGTGCTGCTAAGCATCCCCTCAACTGACTCCTGAATCTTGCATTCCTCTGGGAAGCTTCTTCTACCCAAGTAATTTCCTCAGGCAGCTATTTCAACTCCATTTTGGCCAGCTCACCTTCCCAAAAGGCCCTGTGGGAGATCACCTGCCTGCAGTTACTTGCCATGAAGGACCACAGAAACCCCATTCAAATAGAGAACATAGGAAGCCTTAATTTCCACATTTGTGTTTGTAAAAGAAAACCCCAAGCGAGCTTTCCTGCCACTGAGAGCCTTTGCAGTGGAACAGCCATGCTGATAACCTATGTACCCTGCCGAGCCAAAAGCTCTTCCAGCCAACCGGAAACCTAGGAAGCATATGCACTTACTTGCCTCCTCCACAGTCACCTCAGGGATATGTGAATGTCAGGTTCAAGTGGAAGCAACAGTAATTAGTCTGAGGCCTGGTCTACACCTAAAAATTAGACCTACCTTGCCACATCGCTCAGGGCCCTGAAAAAAATTGCAGCATAGTGAGGTTGAACTAACCCCTGCTGTAGACACAGCTTGGTTGATGGAAGAATTATTCCATCTTACCCAGCTATCACCTTTTGGGCAGGAGGATTGCCCACACTAATGGAACATCCTCTTGCATCTTTGTAGGAAGTATCTAAATTGCCATAGCACAGCTTCAGTGCCAGAACCACGCAGCTGTAGTCACTGTATTGTAGATATAAACTCTGAAATAAACATTGAGGCCCAAACTCTGCCATTTAGTCAGTGCACACAAATCCCATCCACCTCAGTGGGACTGTTATGAGATAAGAATCACACTCTTTCTTAGCATCTTCAAATCATTCTCTTTCTAACCCTTGTGGCCCCTTCTAGCCCTCTGAGACGGTGACTAGCAAGAGGTCTAACTATAACATTATGGCAGGTGGCCCTGGTGCACGTAGCTTTAGAAATTTATTTTCTTCATGTGTGAGCAATGTTCAGTCTGAAAAAATGCTGCCCTGCAGTGAGTGAGTCTTCTGATAAACTTTTTGCTTAGGGAACTGTGGCAAGTAGCAAGGAAGTTTCCTCTCTGTCTTAATCTCTCTGACTGGAGTCAAATTTTGGAGGCAGAACTACTCTCTGGGAACAGTGACAGATTTCCCATTAGGCACTGTAGGTACAGTGCCCAGGGCCTACGAAATTTTTTGGGCCTACGAAGGAGGGAAAAAATAAGGAAAAATAAGGAAAATCACGTGGTTTAGCATTAGAATAGTTTAAAGTGCATCATGTTAATCGACTTAATTCAGTTGGCGTTTACCCCTCTTTTAGTACATTTTGGAGTGAAAATGCCTAAGTCCTATGAACACCAAATCCGGCCCTGCCTGGGAACCAAGTTCCAAAGAAGTAGTCATGTTAGTCTAGTCCAGCAAAACAAACAAGGAGTCCTGTGGCACTTTTAAGACTAAAGTATTTATTTATCACATGAGTTTTGAAGCATCTGATGAAGTGATATTTTCTCCCATGAAAGCTTATGCAATAAATATATGTGTTAGTCTTTAAAAGTGTCACAGACTCCTTCTTTGTTTCCCTGGGAACCTGGTGTTCATGTCTGAACTGAGATACCTGAAAGAGAAGCTTGCCTGTGTGACCACTTCTTTGTGTTCACTTCTGTTCCAGGCCTTGTGTATGCAATATAAATGAACAAGCTGCACTGAGAAAGTAACCAGATTCTGTGACACCTCCCATGGAAAAACAATCCACAAGCCTCTGACATTGGAACTGCTTGCCAGCTGGGCAATAATACTTAATTATTCTACTCTATTGGGTGTGGCTGGCTGGACAATATGCACTATGGTGCATTTTTCAAGGTCTGTGCAAAGACTAGAAAACGTGGGGAAGATTTTCGGCCCTTTTCCTGGTGTGTTGTGCTTACCATTGATTGTAACAGGACTTTAAGCTACTCTGCGCTATAAGAGAACATAGATATCCATGTTACTTTACTGACTTTAGTGGAACTACACAAGGATGGATTTATCGCATCCCCCAGCTGCACTTCCTTCAGAGTCAACTTTGTATTACTTCCAGATGGGAATGTCTCCCCCAGGGTCTCTTGTGCCACTAAAAGGCAGGTTCTCTTGTGCCACTCCCCAGCTGGAAAGATTCTGAAGTGACTCTGGACAGAGGCAACACAAAATGCCTTGTTAAAATTAAGGAAATAGGTGGCAGCACCATTCTATGGATTTTGACCTTTTTTAATGGGTCAGATAAAATTACCATAAGATATCTAGTGGTTTTGCTGTAAAACCATCCCATGTCAAAAAGAATGGACATTAATGCATATTTTATGACTGCTTTCATTCACTTGATATCTTTGGCATTTAACAGGAAGACACTACAGAGGGAGTCATGGAAACCATGAAATGTGCCCTTTTACTGTAAAAATAAGCAAAATTCAGGAAAAACTATACTATATTGGCGGAGAGAGTCATTATAAGAACTACATCCCAAATCTATTGAGAGTAGTTTGAGATGGTGGATGAATCCACAGATTAGCCTAGATTTTTGGAGGCCAGGGTCCAGACCCTTCTTTGTGACAGTTTCCCTGGTGAGCTGAGAAGATTCTCTTAGTTGCTCTACATCTCAGTTTCCCCCACCTGTACAATGAGGGTAGCAACGCTTCCCTCCCTCAAGGAGTGTGGTGAGGAGAAATGTATTAAAGATAAAGATCATGAGGTGCACAGATACAGGGTCATGGGTGCCAAAGAAGTACCTGACATGCAGTTGTTCTGTAAAGCCTACCATCACAGGCACTGACTGCCAAAAATATCATGGTGAAAGGCACTTGTGACTAGAGATGGGTTTTCTTCCTCACATTCTTTGAGGTCACTGGATGTCCACTTGGCTGTGGCCTCAATCCTGCAAATATTTTTAAACACGGGACCAGTCCCATTGGCTCTGATTCACCCACACACTTACCTGGGTGCAGGTGCAGGTCTTAACCAGAATCATAAATGCTCAGCGCTTGTGTCAAGTGCTGGCTTATTAATGACTCTCTCAGATCTCTTCCAGTCATTTTGCTATTGAACAATATTTGTTGGAAGCACTGGCATTTTTTTTTCCATTTACTTTGTTTGTGAATAGATTTTTTTCCAGTTACTTGCCCTGTTGTATGCACTATCTACAACCAAACTAGGGCAGATATGGGAGCGCTTGTCAGGAAATCAATTTATTCTGACATATCAGAGAAGCAAAAGAAACAAAGAGTCTTGTGTCACTTAAAGACTAACAGATTTATTCATCACATGAGCTTTCATGGGAGAAAATCCCACTTCGTCTGAAGTGAGATCTTCTCCCACGAAAGCTCATGTGATAAATAAATCTGTTAGTCTTTAAGTGCCAGAGGACCCCCTGCTTCTTTTGCTGAACTAGACTAACAGGGCTGCCTCTTTGGATCATAGAAACAATAATCTCTCTCTCTGTCTAACCTGGCTAGCTTTTGCACAGCTCTCATGGCAAGTCATGGTGGCTATGCTCAGATCTGACAGCAGGGGATGCCATCTCACTGCCAGCCAAGCATGGGAAAGGGTGCTCTTCAGGGCTGCTATGGGTATTGCAGAGCAATGTGATTTGTATGAAGATCTGAGAGCAGATGGCAATGGGTGTAAAAGGCTGCAGTCAGAGCTGTAGCCATTATGTCCTCTTACTGTGCTGTAACTGACCCCATGAATGCTGAAAGGTGCTAGGCAACAAGGAACCAGACCTAAGGACCATCTTTTGGGTCTGTTTGAAATAAGCTACAACAGGCAAATAGGTAGGTGTTCTTACAGCCTATTCTACAAGACAATCCCTCACTCTCTCAAGCATTGGGAGATAGACCTCTCCTTGCTTACAGACAGCTCCCCCAACCTTAAACAGATACTCACCAACAACTACTGACCTAACTAAAGAAACATTAAAGTAGACACATATCCTTGCAACAAGCCACACTTCCAACTTTGCCCACATATCTGCACAAAAGACACCATCACAGGACCTAATCAAACCAGCTACTCCATCAAGGGATCATTCACCTGCTCATCCACCAGTGGGATTTATGCTAACAAGCTGCAGAAATGCCCTTCGGCCTTATATATTATACAAACAGCACACTCTCTGCACAAAAGAATAAATGGACACAAGTCTGACATCAGAAATTAGAACTTTCAAAAAAAATAAGGGAACACGTCAATCTCCTTGCTCATGCCATTGATGATTTGTTAATAGCTGTTCTCAAACAAATGAATAACAAATTGAATCTTCAAAGAGAAACTGAAGAATTGGAATTCATATGCAAATCTGACACTTGCTTCAGGGCTAAATAAGGACTATGGATTCTTTTCTCATCACAACAAGTGATTTGACTTTAACTTCCTTTATATGCTGTTCCCCAGTATTTGAAGCTAAACTACTGCACTGATTTGCTGTAACAGTTTGACCTGATCCTATGAGTTACACTTTCCTGAATTTATTTTCCTCCCATGCTCTAAGATCCCCATCTTCTAAGCATCTGAGGAAGTGGGGTTTTCTCCCACAAAAGCTCATGTGATAAATATACTTGTTAGTCTTTAAAAGTGCCACAGGCCTCTTTCTTTGTTTTTCTAGAAATAAGAAACACAATTTAGTTCAGTTATACAATGTGCGGTGAGGGGGGGGTGTTCAGTTCCCCGCTATGTATAGTGAGTCATCACTCAAGTCTTATGCTATCAAAATAAGGGGGGAAAATAAGGCTTAAATGGGACTTTTGTGATGTGTGGATGTTGTGCTGATCATCTGTATGGGCGCAAATTCTACCAGAACTCCTCTGCACCCAGAGATGGCAGAATCCATCATGTCAATTTCCAAAGGGACTCCATCATGCTGGGATTCAAGGGGAACATGACTTGGATTCATGATTTCTGGAGCTGTGAAGGGTGAAGGGTGGGATTTTCTGAGTATCTACATGCATTGAAAGTATATGTGTAGAGCTGATTGAAAGTTTTCCATCAGCTTTTCTTTTGATTGAAACTGGAGTTTTTAACTTAAATCTTTGTGGGAAGTGTCCACTTTCTTCTCATTTATTTTTTGTCTGAGAAGCAGAATCTCTTGATTTCTTCACAAATAGTCAAAAATTCAGATAGAACACAAATATTTTAATCAACACTTTTTAATCAACATGATTCAGGAAAGCGCCCCTGGCCAGCACATTTCTACACATGCTTTAACTTGAAGTCAATGCCTATGTCTATACTTACACTTTAAATCAAATTAATGATAATTAATTCAATTTAAAGTATTGCATGGCTACAAAAAAAAGCAAGGAGTCTTGTGGCACTTAAAGACTAACAGATTTATTTATCATATGAGTTTTCATTGAAGAAAAGCTGCACTAGCTTTCCTTAGTTCGAAATAAGGACCTCCTTCAATTCGAAATAAGGAAAGGTCATTTCAAAATTATAAAACCTCTCTTAAATTTGAAATGACAGTTAAATTGAACTTATTAGTTCGATTTAACCAGTGTAGCTGTGTTAATTCAAACTAACCTTTAATTGGAATTAACACTTTTTGCCCTTCTTCCTCCCAGGGTGCCTTACTCTTTCTATATATGGGGTAGGGGCATAGCCCTTCTTGGGGGCCATCTTGCCACACCTCCCATGATGCCTCGCTCCTAAATCGAACTAGCAAGTCCTGTCTATGGACATGCTAGTTCAATTTAGGTTTCTAGTAGAACCATGTTAATTCGAGTTAACTTAATTGGATTTAATGATTATCAGTTTGATTTAATTAGTTTGATTTACGTTAATTCGATTTAACAATCTAAGTGTAGACATAGCTAATGGGACAGAAACACATGTTAAAGTTAAGCATAATAAGGTACCATACAGAAGTCCCAACTGAAGTTGGGAACCCATTGTGCTAGGTACTGCAGAGACACAGTAAGAGAGAGCTCATGCTCTGAAAGGCTTGAGAGCAAAGACACAAGCAGCCAAAAGGTGTGGGATGGGGATACAACATATAAATACAAGAACCTTTCTGCTTAACTTTACTGGCTGTTGTTTGCATAGACAAGGTCAAGCTCTTCCCCAGGCTTGAGTTTGCTACCTACCTGTAGAGACCTAAGCTGGAACATTTTGTTAAAAGCAGGTGGGTGTATCGCAGATAATAAATGTCTTAGATCTCCATTGGTTCTGCTGTCACCTTCTCTGGCTCTAGACTTCCCCCATTCTGGCTGGCAGTCTCAGCTTAGAAGCCATTGAGTAATGAGCCATAGAAGCCGAGGTCTCCTCTCACCCTGAGGACAGGCCCTAGGGAAGCTTGCGCTGTACCTGCTCCCTCAATAAGCCAGTTGACACCCCTCAGAACTCTGCTGTTTTTCATCACCATTAAACTCTCTGGAACTACACAAACAGGAAGGATTTTCCTCCAAATCCCCTGAGCTACAGCCCCCAGGTTTGGCACAAACTGTAAATGGCTTGGAATGTATTCATAGATTATTGCTTAAAAATGCTGGCCCAGCCCTGTGACATCCAAGCGAGTTCTCCACTGAAAAGTGAAGAGCGGGCAGATTTCCATCGCTTTAACGGCTAAAGTAATTGAGCTGTGAATTATATTAAATCCAGACCTGTCCAGTGTTTAACTCCAATTAGGCATTACCGGCCTGGGGTTGGCAGGCAGGTCTGCACTAGAGATCTGGACTGTGTCATATGAAGGTGGAATGACCTGAATTAATAATGGTGTTGGCCTTTGACATTATTTTTACTGATACTGTCACATCA
This sequence comes from Podocnemis expansa, assembly GCA_007922195.1. Classification (NCBI taxonomy): domain Eukaryota; kingdom Metazoa; phylum Chordata; order Testudines; family Podocnemididae; genus Podocnemis; species Podocnemis expansa. The sequence goes on along the minus strand of ML681981.1, from coordinate 47,066,189 downwards.
TATTTTTCTGCTGACTGATGGCTCACTGTTTTCATGTGTTACAAGCCAAGCATTTTGGGGTTACTCCCACCACCAGTGTCCAGCGTGGCTTGCCAGCTCTCCCTCTGCGTCTAATTCCAGATGGTCTGAGCCTCCAATACTCTTGGGCCTCCATTCTCTCCACCGTCACATCACCAAATCATGAGTGGCAATGACCTGAGATCATGCCCAAGGAAATTATTTTTCATCAAATCTTCTGTGATTCCAGTCTGAGTTACTGTAACAGGGGGGAAGGGATCATACACAAGCCTTGATTTGTAACCTGGCAACTCGTTCTCCCCTTGAAAGTCTTTTTGGAAGTAGCAATGGTCAGATTTATGTGTTTTGCTGAGGGGCTCTGTTCTGGCAAATCTGTTAAGGCTTAATTCAAACAATAAGTTCTGCCAGGTTGCTGAAGAGTTCCCATGCTTACTGTGCAGAGATGTAGCTATCTAATAAATAATAAGAGATGGGAATTATTCTAATTATTATAATACAATTTTACCTCAGTAGATCTCAAGGGCTATATCTACACTAGAAAAAGTTAGGTCGAATTTGTTAATTAAAACTAATAATTTTGAATTAACTAATAACTTTAATTCAAACTAAACTCAACTTTATTAAGTCAAATTAACAAAGTGAACTAAGTCAACTTAAAATTAAGTTGATTTAGTCCACTTTATTAATTCAACCTAACTGCCCTTAATTCGACCTTAATAAAGTCAAATTAAGGGTTAATCCAGGTCTACACTGTCCTTAGTTTGAACTAAGGAGTCGAATTAAGTCTTAGTTTGAACTAACAGGTGGTTCTTATTAATTCGAATTAAGCTTTCATTAAGTCAATTTAAGGAATTTCTTAATTCGACTTAATGAAAGTCTAGTGTAGACAGGGACTAATTTAGTTCCAATTAAGCCTCCTTCATTAGACCTAAATTGCTGGTGTAGAAATAGCCAAAGCGCTTTGCAAAGGTGTTCAGTATCACTTGCCCCATTTCACCTCCTATAAGACTCTCATGACTACTGCCAGGTCCAGCACTAGTGGATGGACTTTCACAACCACCCTGGCAGACAGAGCAGAGATAGCAGCATCATTATACAAATGGGAAATCAAACAGAAAAGGTCAAATTTTTCAAAGATAAAAATGCCAGATGGGACTTTCAAAAGCATCTCATCTTTAGGTGCTTAAGTACCTTTGACAATCTGGCCCAAGGAGACTGAGCCTCACAGGCAGTCTGTCTGTGACCAAACCAGGAAGTAAATGTGGGTCTGCCGAGGCCCAGTCAATGGCCTTCACCACAAGACAATCTTTTACTTGTGTGGGAAGAGTTAAATTGAGTACCTTTGCTGAATGATAGCTATTATGGTGATGGGGTTACTACAGACAAGCTTTGCTGACCTGTAAATGAGATTCTAGTTAAAAGTTATGTTATCTGCCTTCTTCTCTCCTCTCTTCCCTCAATGAAATATGCTATCTTCCCCACCTACATAAGGTCCTGGACAGGAACACTGATTGTCACCTTTCTTCCCCTTTCCTTCGTGCTTATTAAGAACCGTGAAGTTATTTCTGCAGCAAAATGTAATAAGTTTAAAAGAAAAGCCCCTGCACACTGTATGTTAAACCTGTAAACAGAGCCATAACTATGGCGGGGCTGACAGGGCAAAGCCCCAGGCTGCCTGAAGTGGCTCAATGGAGCTGCACTATTAAAGGGGCAGCTTTGCGGTGCTGGCTCTAAGCACCGCTTATGGGAAGAGGCACGTTCTGATTGGAAAGTGCCCGGGTGGCAAAATGCTGTGTTACGGCTCTGCCTGTAGACAACAAACAGAGAAGTGGACAATTATATTTACCACATAGTTATTAATATTCATTTTTAGGCGTTAGTATAACTGAGTAAGGGTCCCTGGGGAGCTGTTGAGAATGTAAGCTTTTGCATATCTTTAAGCATAAAAGGATTATAAGGCCTTCTCCTCCTTGCTCGCTCATAGCATGGAGGTGGAATGAACAGGCAATAAAGGGTAACAAGTAACCCAGTCTGTCTCTGGGACTGCCTGTTTTGGTTTTCTAATAACATGCACTATGACATTTGCTTTGGTTCTCATCCAGATGCTGAGGAATCTCAAATTTTGGGTATGAAATGATGGACGGTGCTATGCATCCATGACAAAATCGTGCTTCCTTTATTCACATGCCACCACACTGAAGTCACAGGGCCAGATACAGACCTTAGAAGCAAAGTCAGCATTCTCTCTGGTTTATTCCTGAAACAATTCCATTCACTTCTGTGGAGTGGCTTGGGTTTTCTACCAATTTTTCTGAGATCAGAATCCAGCACAATGGATGTGGTTCTGAGCGATAGATGCCAAGGCCAGAATGAACCACTGCAATCACCTAGTCTGAATCCCTTTGCAAAACAGGCCAGAGAACTGCCCCCAACATGAAGCCCAGGGCAGATCTTTTAGAAAAACCACCTGCTCTTGAACTCTAGAACTGGACACAGTACTCCACTTGCAGCCTGATCAGTGTGGAGGAGAGCAGAATTACTTCTCTCATCTTGCTTATGATTCTCCTGCTAATACATGCCAGAATGATGTTTGCTTTTTTTGCAACCATGTTACACTATTGACTCACATTTAGCTTGTATCCACTGTGACCCCCTGATCCCTTTCCACAGTACTCCCTTCTAGGTAGTTGTTTCCCATTTTGTATTTGTGCAACTGACTGGTCCTTCCTAAGTGGAGTATTTTGCACTCATCCTTATCAAATTCCATCCCATTTACTTTAGACCATTTCTCCAGTTTCTCCAGACCATTTTGAATTTTAATCCTATCCGCCAAAATACCTGGAACATCCTCCTAGCTTGGTATAGCCCACAGGTTTATAAGCATGCTCTCCATTCCATTGTTGAAATAATTGAAGAAGATATTGAACAGAAATGATCCCATCAGGACCTCACTCAGTATGCCCTCACAGTTTTGATTGTGAACCACTGATAACTGCTTCCTGACACCAGTTTTCCAACCAGTTATGCACCCAACTTTTAGGTGCTCCATCTAAGTTGTATTTTCCTAGTTTGTTTATCAGAAGGTCATGCCATCTGTACCAAAAGCCTTACTAAAGTCAAGATACACCACACCTGCTGCTTCCTTCCATCCACGTGGCTTGTTACTCTGCTGAAGAAAGACATTAAGTTGGTCTGACAATTTTTTCTTGACAAATCCATACTGACCTTCACTTATCATCTATCTTCTAGGTGTTTGCAAATTGATTGTTTAATTATTTGCTCCATTATCTTTCTGGGAAATTAAGACAACAGATCTGTAATTCCCTAGATTGTCCTTAATGCCCATTTAATATATCAGCACTGTATTTGCCCATTTCCAGCCCTCTGGAAACCTTCCCATTCCCATGACTTTTTGAAGATAATTCCTAATGACTCAGATATCTCCTCAGTCAGCTCCTTGAGTAAGCTAGGACAGTGGTTTTCAACCAGTGTGCCACGGCACATAGGTGTGCTGTGAGAACTGTCCAAGTGTGCTGTGCAATTTTGTATGAAAGTAATGAAAATCAATGTAAAACAAGCATTGTTTCATCTTAAACAGTATTCTGTGTAACCATATAAACTCATGATAAATAATCATCAAATTAAAAGTAAGGCATTGGATTTCAGAATGTTTACATTTCAGAATCAAAATGCAAGTGGCCAAAGGGTGACATTGAGATGATACGTATTTTTTTTCCAGGGGATTTGAGGCATTAATGCACTTGATCCTTCATTAGTTTGTTGTATGCACTATGTTGCAAACCACTCTAAGACCATAATCATAGTAAATGTAAATAAATGTGACATTTATGAGCAATCAATTCAGCTGAAAAAAGTGAGTGTGCCATGGAATTGTTTGTCTTATTGAAGTGTGCTGTATTCCTGAAAAGGTTAGGAATCACTGATCTAGGATGTATTTCATCAGCCTCTGGTGACCTGAAAAACATTTAACTTGTCTAAGTAATTTTTAATTTGTTCTTTCCCTATTTTTAGCCTCTGATCCTACCTCATTTTCACTGGCATTTACTATGTCAGGCATTGAATTGCTACTCAAATGAAAACTAAAACAAAAAAGGCATTTAGCATTTCTGACATTCCAATATTTTCTGCTAGTGTTCTTCCTATCCCTCCAACTGAGTCATGTGCCTATGGTTCTTGGAATTCCTCTAGCTTCTAATATAATTTTTAGAATTTTTTTTGTTACTATCTATGGCTCTGAATAGTTTAACCTTATTTTGTGCCTTGAGCTTCCAAATTTTGTCCCCACATAGTTGTGTTATTTGTCTATGTTAATCTTTGTAATTTCTCCTAAATTCCACTCTTTTTAGGAATCTAGTTTGAGTTTCAGGTTGTTGAAGATCTCCTTGTTATGCCAGGGTGGTCTCTTGCCCTGCTCAGGGGAATAATTTGCTCTTGTGCTTTTAATAAGGTCTCTGAAAAACTGCCAACTCTCTTGAATGGTGGCTTACTTACCAGTAACCATCTTTCTTCAAGATGGGCTGCTCGGATTCATTCAGAAATAGATGTCTCCATGCTGGAGCGCTGGATTGGTCGGAAACTTTTGCTCTAGCCTGTCAGAAGAGGGCAGGCAACCACCACCCCTCATGCCACCCCGTGGTTATATAGGTGGCCTCCACCCGGCCCCTCCCCAGTTCCTAAGAATCGCCAACTCCAAGTGTGGGGAGGGGGACAGGGCTCTGAATGAATCCAAGCAGCCCATCTCGAAGAAGGATGGTTACTGGTAAATAACCCACCATTCTTTCTCGAGTGCTGCTTGGATACATTCAGAAATAGGTGACTGCTAGCCACGCTGATGGATGGCGGGTGGAGTTGGCTCTTCCACCCTCAGCATGGTATAACCCCAAACATGGGTATTTGTCCAATGAGCAGGGTCCTGGAGGGATCTAAGAGATTGACCAAAGGACCATCACCGCAGCAAGGAGAAGCAGGGATTGCAGGACTTAACCCAGTGGAGGAGGTAGGCCCAGTTTGTCTGAGCGCCTGTAATGGCAGTTAAGCAGGAGGGCCTGAAGTCACCTTGCGCACAAACGAGATATGAATGTATTGTAGTTAAAGTCGAGTAATGTGACCCTAACCATTCCGCCTAAGGGCATATTGGCAGAGATGGAATAAAATGAGAAGATTAGAGGTCTGGCAGAATACATGTTAACATACCTCCTATAAGGGAATTCAGGAGGCAGTAGGGTTGCCAGGCTGGCACTGGTGGGTACCGACATCGCCATAACCGGTGGACTGGCGGTGATGGTCATCAGTACTGCGAGAAAACCCCGAGGGTAGTCTCATGCAAAACTGGGTGAAGAAGGAATGAGCTGCCAGGCAAATGCCTATGGACATGCCGAGTGTGAGACCTTCGAGAGAAGGCATGCATGAGAGTGCCGAGGGGTCATTTACCACTCTGTCAGGAGACTATAACTCCAACAGGGGCGGTCTCCAGTTCATTGTCTGGAAATTTGCTATATCCTAATAGCAAAGAACATCCTTGTGACCAGCAAGACCATCTAGTGTCAGAGGGTTGCCACTTCCCAGAGGAATCGACTCCTGAGGAAAGGAGTCGAGATCCATGGCAACAGACTCCCACAGCTGCAGGCGAAGAACAAGGGTGAAATAATTGCCGTCCTTGCCACCTTAACCCAGAAAGGGGAAGGTCAATTGGGTTAAAATACGAACCGAGACTGGGGTAGGGAACACATTGCCCCTCGGCCAAATGGGAGATAGGCAAGGGGCCTTTCCCCATTGGCATACCGGCAGGAGATGCCATGGGTAGGAAAGATAAGGGCTGCCCTAAACTGAGGCATCCCAGCTCCATATGGGGGCTAACGCAGAAAGGAGGGTAACGAGGAAGGATTGGGTAGGGACCCCCGCCCCTCCATCCGTTGACATATGGGAATAGGGGGCCTGGAAGGAGGGCCCCGGAATAATGCCTAGATGCTTGGCAGACCCATCTCTGAGCCCTAGAAATGGCAGAGACATTCCTTCAGGGAAGTCATCATAGAGAAGTGGACATCTCAGAAGGGCCCTTCTTTAGAAGTAACCCTTGAGCAGGTTATAGTAGTAAAAAGAGGAACCATTAGGTGCACCCATCCTAGTATCAGGAGAGAAACTAGGAGGAAGCTATTGAATTTCAGAGCTTTGCTTCGCAAATGCTTACTATGCAGAAGGTCCTAGGTTCAAGCCCCAGGGGTTTGGACTCGATGATCTCACGAGGTCCCTTCCAACCCTATGATTCAATTTGATTTGATTCGATTTGAATTCGAATCCCCCATGTTAGATCGTCCCCGACCAAAAAAGGGATGGGGTGATCTGTGGCAGGGAAGGTATGAAACCATCGCGGGGTTCGGGCACCCTTCTGTCCCCTGCCCTTTTACTCTACTCTCCCAGTACGTGGACTCACATCGGAGAGGTGTGCTGAATCAAGGATAAGGCGTATCCGGCCATCTCTGTAGATGGATCAGGTCCACCTCGAGAGTCGTGCCTCCAAACTCCAGAATTAGAATTTTTTGGAGCGGGGCACATTGCTCGGAAGGTATTCTCAACTCTCACTTCTATGGAGAGACAGTCTAGCTTCATAACATAGCTGGGTGACTCGTTCTAGAGACAGGTGCAGTTGTTGGGTCCCAGCTACAATGGGCCAACTACGAGGGATCTTGCATAGATCCTGATGAGGAGAGAAGACGACACCTCACACAAGGCACCCAGGGAAGATGGCTACACTAGACACCGCTGGATGAACCCCTTGGTGGACGAAGATTGTTGCTGGAGAAATAACTGTCTGTGAGACAGTTCCCAGACCGACGCTGGGGAAGATGGGTTGTGAACATGGGTGTATTGAAGGGTGAGCCTTCCTAGGTACAACTGAGTGGCAAAGGGAACGTCTAGTTAGTTTTACAACTTATATCCAGATATTGCCTCTGGGTTTTGGGCCTGAGGGGCTTCCAGTTGTAATGTAACAGAAACAGTCCCTTCAGGGGTAGGGAGGAGAATATCTTGGGCCCCTTTCATGAGGGACAAGAACCCATGTGCCAGCTTGGGATGGAAACACCTATTTCTGAATGTATTGGAGCAGCACTCGAAGAACTGTTTTTCCCCTTAGACTTGCTTGCAGTGGGATCTTACTTCCCAGCTCCCAGACTCTGTTAAAGTCTGCCTTCTTGAGTGTGCTGTTTTCCCTCATTCCTTAGAATCATGAACTCTATGGCTATGTTCACACGTAAACTTTTATTTCAAAATAAGTTATTTCAAAATGAGTTATTTCAAAATAAAGTCCTTATTTTGAAATAAGTTAATTCGAATTAAGAAAATGTTCATTCGAATTAAGGGAAAGCCTGCTTTTGAAACGGCTGTTATTTCAAAATGGTTATTTTTGAAATAAGGCTGTTTGGACATGTTTTAAAACAACGGTGTTGTTTTGAAACAATGTGTCCGAACACCGTTGTTTCGAAACAACTGTTTTGAAATAACAGCTATTTCGATTTCCTGCTAGGTTTAATGGTTTTGAAACAATGGCTGTTATTTCAAAACAACGGGTGCCGTTGTTTTGAAATAACGGTACATTATGTGGCCATGAGAAATTTTATTTTGAAACAACAGCTGTTGTTTCAAAATAAAACTCACATCTGAACACAGCCTATCATTTTAGGATCACTTTCACCCCATCTGCCTTCCACTTTCAAATTCTCAGCCAGTTCCTCCCTATTTGTCAAAATAGAATCCAGAAGAGTCTCTTCCCTAGTTACTTTTTCCATTCTCTGAAATAAAAAGTTGTCTCCAATGCATTCCAAAACCTTATTGGTACCCTGCTGTGTTACTTTCCCAACAGATATCTGGGTAGCTGAAGCCCCCCATCATCACCAAGTCCTGTACTTTGGATCATTTTGTTAGGGATTTATAAAAAGCCTTGTCCATCTTTTCTTCCAGTTATGCTTCAGCTGGACCTGTTGCAAAGTCAAAATTAGCAAAGTTTTGAAAGGAACTTTTAAATTTAAGTTGAAAATGGGAACTTTTTCACTGGGATGTTTTCACAATCAAAATTTCGGGGGACTTTCCTTCGCTCTACCATTTTCACTATTTTGAAAGTTTGTCTCATTTCAGTACAAAAACAAAGGTCAAAGTATCAGAAATTCTGCTGAGCTATAAATTTATTTTCCAAACAGCCACTCCCAAAAAAAAATTATAGCCAACAATAACAACACTTAATATGGGACCAGATTGCGCCTGGCTATTGTTCAGATGTGTGAAACAGGCAAAAAAACCAAGGAACTTTCCATTCCTTATGCTATCCAAGATGGTTGGGGGTTTTTTAGTACCCTTGGGTGCAAATCCCTTCTAAGGATCATGACCCAGTCTTCCTTCACAGCAGAGGCATCTTTTTCAGAAAAATTCATGGGAAAAGTAAGCAGCCTATGTGATACTCATGTATCTCCAATGTCAGGAGGACCCTTTAGGCTTATAAAACTCTGGGTCAGAGCAAACCAACGTCTGGGCAAGGACAACTGCCTCTCTTTGCTCCATGACCAATCATGCCATTACTTCACAGCAGCCAGCAGAGTTGGCTTGATGGGTAGGTGTGACTGTACTGTGAATTCTGCAAGGATTTGGAGATCTTGGAAGAGGCCGGGTATCCCTGACCCAGATCTCTGCCGGAGCTCCTGAACTAGTTCAGCTCTGATCAGTTGAGCAGCGACTAAAAGTCACTATGGAGCCAATATTTTGCAAATCTCTAACAGAAAGACACTACCATTTCTGTATTAATGCACAAATTGACGTGCTCTGGGGCAAAGCGCAGAGAGCAACATCAGAGGGCACCATGTTCAGAGGACATGGCAGACCCTGACAGTGATCATAGATCTGGGTGACTGTTCTCATAAATGCGTATTCAGATTTAACAGCACGTCCGTGCTGCAGTACTGACGTCTGCAGCACAAGTGTAGCTTTAAAGAGAAAAGTCTGTTGTTTGCATGGGCTTTCTAAAAAAGGTCTGATGCTAATAAAAATAAGAATTGTGGTAAAATGAAATTCCAGATCAAGGCCCCACTGTGGTAGGAATCTTATAATCCCAGAACAAAAACAAGTCCTGCCCCACAGCATTTAAAGACAGGAGACAACAGGTAGATCCAGATAGTCAATGGGATGTTGGCAGGAGCTCTGGAACAGAAGGAAGATGGTTTGCATGCTACAATTTCCAAAGGGATAGCCGTGTTAGTCTAGTCCAGCAAAAAAACAAGGAGTCGTGTGGCACTTTAAGACTAACAGATATATTTTTCGCATGAGCCTTCGTGGGAGAAAGCATCTGACGAAGTGGGATTTTCTCCCACGAAAGCTCATGCGAAAAATAAATCTGTTAGTCCTAAAGTACCATATGTCTCCTTGTTTTTTTACATGCTACAGACTTTGTGTGGCCACTGCTGAACAGTGTTTTGAATCTCAGACTAGGCCAAGAGTACCAGGGAGAAGGGCTAGTTAGGTTGGATATGTTTTGCTTACAGTAAGGTCACCACTAGGAAACCTCTTATGTGCCATTGAAAAAGACTGAAGAATCTTACAGTATTCAAATACTCAGAGATTTCCTAACAGCATATCTGTTCTAACATGTCCACATACAGCTTCTGACCCATGAACTGAACAGTTTCAGTTCCATCCAGGAGCAGGCAATACACACGTGAACACAAACAGAGGGTGTTCCAAAGGGGTAGCCATGTTAGTCTAGTTCAGCAAAACAAACAAGGAGTCCTGTGGCACTTTTAAAGATTAACAAATTTATTTATTGCATGAGCTTTCATGGGCCAAAGTGGTATTTTGTTCTACGAAAGCTCACGTGATAAATAAATTAATTAGTTTTTAAAAGTGAACAGGACTCCCTGTTTGTTTTGCTAAATGTGGGGGAGGGGTGATTCTCTTCTGAGTAGTGTCCCCAATGTGCTAAATGTTTTCAAAGCACATAAAGACATCTTCCCGCTGCTCTGAAGAACAAGGCAAGACAAATGGAGAGAGGAAGGGTAAACAAGAAAGGAGCAAACAAAGTACAAATACACACTCCTGCTTCATCTGCTGTATTTTAATTCCTTTTCAGACCTGGACCAGTTGTGCTGGTTTGCTGTGAAAGGCTCAAACAATTGTGAATTAAACTGGCTCTCTCCCTCCCAAGCCTTTGCACTCCATTTCCAAAGATACCTATCACAAAGCAGTTGGGTTTTCCCAGTCTGTATGCATGTAGATTTTTCATGACCCTGAAAGGAGACTCTGATACCAGGTGATCTTCAATGCCTTTTCCCCATCACTCACTTCTTCCTCAGGCTGGCCTGCCTCCACTATGCTTCAGCCTGGGTTCTGCCGCCTATGAAGCATATAATCCAGTTGTCAGTTCATAAAGCATGGTTTATTACCCAGAGAGAATGGAGGCCTAAAGCTAATAAGTCTGCAGAAGGTGTGGTTTAGTGTGCCACAAGATTACTGCTCCCCCTGAATGGAGAAACCAGCTGCTGTCCTCACCACAACTGCCCCTCCTGGGACATGCTGGTTTAGAGAAAATGAAAACCAGACTCCTATAAAGGCTGGTATTTTCTTACAGGCCAAACATACTCCATGGCATAGTGCTTTAGGGAGGAAATGTAGGTAAAGTAGAGCAACTGCCTGCCAGCTCCTTTGTCACCCCGTCCCATTACATCCTAGATCAGTTACTGAGCTAGTTCTCCCTCTTCAAGCATCTGATGAAGTGGGATTTTCTCCCATGGATGCTCATGAGATACATAACTTTGTCTTTAAAAGTTCAATAAATAAAAAAGTGTCATAAATAAAAGTGTGATAAATAAATTTAGTCTTTAAAAGTGCGGCAGAACTCCTTGTTTGTTTTGCTGAACTAGACTGACACGGCTGCCCCTTTGGAAGTAGAGGTGGTGGGCAGTTTTTCTTTTTGGTCTCAATTTGATTTAGAAGTATCCCTATCTTTCAGTGGAGCCTCTCTTCTTTTTCCTCTCCCCAAATTCCCCATTGTTAAAAGTCTGCAGCAGTAATTATTATGGGGGGGTCGTGTTTTTTTTTTTTATTGTGTTGGCATGAGGACAAGAACAGCTGATCATGCATCTAGGAAGAGCTGGTGGTTTTGCCAGTCCTCTGTGCATCCCAATCTTGTTGGGGACCACATGGCATCAGTGATCATATGGTCCAGGACTACTGGAGGGATCCAAGGTCTGGAGAAAGGTCGGCTAACTCGGCACTTGTAAGATCTGAGGCCTTGTTTTGTGGCTAAGCAACAGCAGCCGTATGAGAGACAACAGCCATGAGCTACATAGCATGTGGTCAAATCTTAGAATCATAGAATCGTAGAATCCTAGGGTTGTAAGGGACCTCATAGGTCATCTAGTCCAACCCCCTGCCAGAAGCAGAACCACTCCCACTAAACCATCCCAGTCATGGTTTTGTCCAGCTGGGCCTTAAACACCTCCAAAGATGGAGACTCCACCACCTCCCTTGGTAGCTCATTCCAAGGTTTCACCACTCTCCTAGTAAAAAAGTTTTTTCTAATATCCAGCCTTGACCTCCCTAACCGCAACTTGAGACCATTGGTCCTCGTTCTCTCCTATGTTATTACCGAGAACAGTCGAGCTCCATCTTCCTTAGAGCATCCCTTCAAGTAGTTGAAGGTTGCTATCAAATCCCCCCTCAATCTTCTCTTCTGCAGACTAAATAAGCCTAATGCTTTCAGTCTTTCCTCATAGGGCTTGTGCTCCAGCCCTTTAATCATTTTGGTTGCCCTCCACTGGACTCTTTCTAATTTGTCCACGTCCTTTTTGTAGTGGGGAGCCCAAAACTGAACACAGTATTCTAGATGTGGCCTCACCAGTGCAGAATAGAGGGGAATGATCACATCCCTTGATCTGCTGGTAATACTTCTTTTGATGCAGTCCAGTATGCCATTGGCCTTTTTGGCACCAAGAGCACACTGCTGACTCATATCTAGCTTCCCATCCACCATGACCCCCAGGTCCTTTTCTAAACTGCTGCTACTTAGCTGAATGTTTCCCAGCCTGTAGCGGTGCATGGGGTTTTTTCGTCCCACATGCAGGATTTTACACTTGTCCTTATTGAAGCTCATAAGATTTCTAATGGCCCACTGTTCCAATTTATCTAGGTCTCCCTGAATCCTGTCCTTGCCCTCCAACGTGTCTACTGGTCCCCCCAGCTTGGCGTCATCTGCAAACTTACTGAGAATGCAGTCTATTCCATCATCCAGATCATTGATGAAAATGTTGAACAGAACGGGCCCCAGGACCGACCCCTGGGGCACGCCACTCGTGACTGGCTGCCAGCTAGACATGGATCCATTGATTCCTACACACTGAAACCGTTGATCTAGCCAGTTTTCTATCCACCTTATAGTCCACCTATCCAACCCATACTTCCTTAATTTGCCAATGAGAATGCTATGGGAAACTGTATCAAAAGCCTTGCTAAAATCCAGATATATGACATCAACGGTTCTTCCTACATCCAGAAAACCAGTCATCTGATCATAGAAGGAGATGAGATTGGTCAGGCATGATTTACCCTTGGTAAATCCATGCTGACTGTTCCTGATCACTTTATTTTCCTCTAAGTGTTTGAGGATGGATTTTTTGAGAACCTGCTCCATAATTTTTCCAGGGATTGAGGTGAGGCTGACTGGTCTATAATTCCCTGGATCCTCCTTTTTCCCTTTCTTGAAAATAGGCACTACATTGGCTTTTTTCCAATCCTCTGGCACCTCCCCCGTTCTCCATGAGTTTTGAAAGATAACGGCCAGCGGTACTGCTATCTCATCGGCCAATTCCCTCAGCACTCTTGGATGCAGTTCGTCCGGCCCCATGGACTTGTGCACATCCAGCTTCTTTAAGCAGTCCCTAACCTGACCTTCCGTCACCAAGGGCCTGTCTTCTTCTCTCTCATCTGCCACACCCATGGTAGTGGGCTGGGAGCTGACCCTGCCTGTGAAAACTGAAGCAAAAAACACATTGAGCACCTCAGCTTTTTCCTCATCCTCTGTCACAAGGATGCCTGCCCTATTCAGCAAGGGGCCTACACCATTCCTGATACTCTTCTTGTTATTAACATACTTGTAGAACCCCTTCTTGTTATCCTTTACATCCCTCGCTAGCCGCAACTCCATTTGTCCTTTGGCCTTTCTGATTTTATCTCTGCAGTCCCTAGCAATATCTTTATATGCCTCCTTGGTCATCTGACCAAGCTTCCACTTCCTGTAAGCTTCCTTTTTATGTTTAAGCTCAGAGCAGAGTTCTCTGCTGAGCCATTCTGGCTGCCTCACATGTTTGTTCTTTCTCCTAATTGGAATGGCAACTTCCTGTGCCCTTAGCAGGGTTTCTTTAAAATATAACCAACTCTCTTGGACTCCTTTCCCCTTCAGATTAGCTTCCCAAGGGATACTGCCCATCAGTTCCCTGAGGGAGCCAAAATCTGCTTTTTTGAAGTCCAGGGTTTTTGTTTTGCTTCTTTCTTTCCTTCCTTCCTTTAATCAGGATCCTGAACCATGTCATGGTCACTCCTGCCTAGCTTGCCATTTACCTCTACGTCCCTGATCAATTCTTCCCTGTTTGTGAGCAGCAGGTCAAGCGGTGCAAGGTCCCTAGTTGGTTCCTCTAGCATTTGTACTAGAAAGTTGTCCCCAACATTCTCTAAAAACTTCCTGGATTGCCCGTGCACTGCTGTATTGGCCTCCCAGCAAATGTCAGGGTAATTGAAGTCCCCCATCAGCACCAGGGCCTGTGATCTAGAAGCTTCCGCTAGTTGTCCATAGAACACCTCATCCACCTCCTGCTTCTGGTCTGGTGGTCTATAGCAGACCCCCACCACAACATCCCCCTTGTTGCTTTCCCCTCTATGTAACCCACAGACTTTCTACTGGGACGCTTCCACTTCCATAATGGAGCTCTGAGCAGTCATAGAGCTCTTTTACATAAAACGCTACTCCTCCCCCTCTTCTTCCCTGCCTGTCTTTCCTGAACAGTTTATACCCATCCATGGCAGAGCTCCAGTCATGCAGACTATCCCACCACGTCTCCTTTATTTCTATAATATCATAGTTCCTTGTCTGTGCTAGTATTGCCAATTCTTCTTGCTTATTTCCCAGGCTCCTCGCATTAGTGTACAGGCACCTAAGATACCCGGTTGATTGCCCTACTTTGTCATGTTGATTTCCAACTCTATTACATAAACCTCCTTGCATTTCTTCTTGGAGTTCTCCTCCCCCACTCTCCTTGTATATTGGGGCTTCAGTAGAGCACTTAAGACATTTATTTGATTCCCCCCCCCCCATGTTCCAACTACCTTCTCTTTTATTGCTGTTGCTACAGTCCCAGCCCCCCCCCAAGTTCCATCCCTTCCCCCAGATCACCTACATTGTTACTTACCTGTAGGCTTTGGTCTCCTTCCCCCGTTGAACCTAGTTTAAAGCCCTCCTCACTAGGTCAGCCAGTCTGTGCCCAAATATGCTCTTCCCCTTCCTGGACAGGTGAAGGCCATCTCTGCCTATCAATCCTCTGTCCTGAAACTGGACTCCATGGTCAAGGAAACCAAATCCCTCCTGACCACACCATCTTCGCAGCCAGGCATTCACCTCTAGGATACATCTGTCTCTCCTCAGGCCTCTAGCCTTGACTGGAAGGATCGAGGAGAACACCACTTGTGCTCCAAACTCCTTCACCCTCGCTCCCAGAGCCCTGAAGTCACCTTTGATCTGCTGAGGATCACCTCTCGTAGTATCATTGGTACCCACATGGATAAGAAGCATGGGGTAGTAGTCTGAGGGGCGGATAATTTTAGACAATGCCTCCATTACATCATGGATACGGGCACCTGGCAGGCAGCATACCTCTCTAGAGGCCTTGTCAGGGCAACAGATGGGTGCCTCTGTTCCTCTCAGGAGGGAATCCCCAATCACCACAACCCTACATTTCCTCTTAGGTGAGGTGGCTGTGATCTGCCCAGCCTTTGGGGTGGATGGCATCTCCTCTACCTCCTTTAGTGTGTCCAGCACCGCATAACGGTTCCTCACCACAATGGATGGTGGGATGTGAGCAGGCGTGGAGCTCTGTCTGCTGCCAGAGGTGACCAGCTGCCAGTGCCCTTCCTCTGCCATAGGCATCCCATCCGTTTCCAGAGCTGTGGCAGTAGCCCTTGGCATTGGGACAGGGCTTCACATTCCTGAAACTACTTCAAACCTGTGTAATATCAGGCTAGTACGAATATGACTATCCAAATGGTTCTTACAGAGAATAAAGAAACACATCTTTACATAGTAAAGAAACTACTTAACAACATTCTGTCTGGAAAGCATCAATTGTAAACAGCCATGGCTATAAAATCTACATTTATTTTTGCCTTTACGATACCCAATTCTGTCTCATTTATGTAAAAGATTTCTGCTGGGTTCCTTCATTGTTTCTGTCTGTTGCATAACTGAGTGTCCGTTATGTAAATCAGTTAAGGTGGGGGTTATGAGTGGTTAAAGGACTGTTTCGTAATGGTCTAGGATTGGTATTTTGTAGTGCTTTAGTCTAAAGTGATGAGTGGTGAAGGTACGACCAAGCGGGATCCAAGTTTTAACTATATAAACTGAGGTTTAAAAGGAAGTGTTTTGGAACTTAACGCCAGAACAGCTCAAGAAGATCAGAGCTGCCAGACTTCAACACCTTGCCAACCATACTGTGAAGAAGCTGGAGTCCCCAGATGATCTAATCTTCATTGGCCACCAGGAGACGTTTGTCTGCCTTATTGGGAGTGGTGAGCATTGTATGCTTAGCATGTGTTCTGTTCTGGTAATTGTTCATAAATAGAGAACAAGGATATTGCTATTTAAGGCTCCTTCACTGGCAAAAGATCCTGCAAAACCACAGAGAATTACACCCAAACCCTATGAATTGGGAAAAGGTGGGCACTTATATTAACCCGGTTACATCCAGAGCCCTATGACCCAGGATTAGATGACCCTGAGCCCTAAAATGTGAATTGGTGCTTTTCCTCTGGAGCCCTACAGATTGGAAAAAGGTGGAGAGTGCCTTACCTGGGTTATGCCTTTAGCCCTACAGATTTGGGTAAAGAGAGGGTGCTCTCGTGTATGGATGACACACCCACCAATCCCAGCTGTCAGTTCAAGAGACCCAGCTATTCAGCAGAACTAAGAAGACCTATCTGAAGTTCAGTGGACAGCTGGCAGGGAGCAGACGATGCACAGAGGTTTACAGTCATGCTGTAATTTTGTCCTATTGACTACCTGGGGAGATCATGGTACAAATGTCCAACATCAGGACCACTGGAGTGAGAGGCCCATGCAACACAAGACCCAACTCCATGTGCACGGCCCACAAAACTGGCCAGCTTGTGCTTGAGTTTCTTCCTTGCTGCATAGATATCTGGCTCAAGCTGGAGACCGGCATTTAGGACCCTGGGAATGGGAAAGCCCCACAACTCAGGTTCTGGCCCAAGCCTACCCAGCAATGAAACAGCTCCAGAGCCTAAGCTGGCTGACATGGGCCAGCTATGGGTTTGCCTTTCCAACACTTTATGTCTGGTCCCACCACTGCAGCGCAGACATACTGGAAAGTGCTTCAAGGAGTTGGCACTGCAGCATGTTGATTCTGGACATGTAGTGATCACTGTGAATACCTGTGAGAGCTGGTATGCCTGGTTTGCGGATTCAGATGGTTTAATGTGCAAGGCTTCCTATAGATATACTAGTTATATACAAAGCCTAAAAGTAACTACAGTATATCATGCTCACTAAGCCTGGAGAACTAAGCAGTCACTCAAAAGGCTGTACACAGGAATGACCTTTCTTCAGGACTCCCACCAGGGAGTCAGTGACCTCTGGTCCAAGCTGCAGTACCTCCCATGGAATCAGGGGTCAATGAAGTGCACTCCTTTGTCTAAATCATTTTCATACCCTTCCATAAACAGTTTTCACCTAATTACCTCACTACTTGTTATCATCTATGCTAATTACTTATATTGGGCTCTTACCCTAAACTACATTCCATTACCCTAAATTACATTCCAAGGGGGTCATTGAAACAACATCTGGTGAGAGGCAAGGCAGTGTAAAAATATGCCACTTGGCAATAAAAAAGTGTACTCCAGATATTCAAGGATAACTTGTTGTTCCCGTGCCCATTATCTATGTACAGCTGTATGCATGCATGTTGTGTATTTCATTTTGTTATGTGCCATGGTGTGCAGAAACGGAGACATCTGCAAGGTTATTCAGGA
>ML681981.1:47008791-47048851 GCA_007922195.1 Podocnemis expansa | reverse complement strand
GTAGGATGGTGGACTGGCCACTCCACTGGTACTGAGCCTCCAACAGGGCACAGAGCTGTCAGGATGAATTGAGGGCGACGAGAGCGGCAGGGGCATTGCTGGGGCGGGGAAAGACCTGGGGCACAGGCCCAGCCCCGCCCCCGGAGGGCAGGCCCCGCCACCAGCCAAAAGGCCACACACCCCTGGCCCGGGATAGGGCCAGGGGGAGGCCGCACTGCCGCCGCCAGCTAGCCCGCGCTGCGGTGCGGCGTGGCGCAGCCTAGCCTGGCCCGGCGCGGCTGGAAGCGGCCGCTGGAGGCCGGGCCCACAGCCACAGCCCTGGATCCCCAGCTGCGGACGGGGCTGCCGCGGCCGCAGCCAGGGCCCAGATCCCCAGCGGGGGAAGGGGCCGCTGCAGCTGCGGGCTGCCGGCCGGGTCCTGGATCCCCAGCAGGGGACGGGGCCGCCATGGGCGGCCAGCCGGGCCCCGGATCCCCGGCCAGGCCGCCGGTGGCTGCGGCGACCCCGTCCCCTGCTGGGGATCCGGGGCTGCGGCCGCGGGCCCCACCTCCAGCGGCCGCTTCTGGCCGCACCAGGCCAAGCTAGGCTGCGCCGCACCGCACCGCAGCGCGGCCTATCTGGTGGCGGAGGCGTAGCCACCCCCTGGCCCTGTCCCGGGCCAGGGGGCGGGGCCTGCCGGGTGGCCAGATAGGCGCTGGATCCCTGGCCGGAGACGATTGGGCCGGAGAACCGGGGCACCGGCATTGGGACCTGGGGCACGTGCCCCGGGTGCCCAACGCTAGCGACGTCACTGGAGAGCGATAGTTGTCATGGATTGGTTTGGACTGACCAGCTCTGCAGCAGGTGCACTCTCACCCATGAATTCTCTTACAGCACATCTCTTTGCTGAGCTCCAAAACTAAAAAATGGGAGAATTCATTATCCTGCTGCTGTTTGTCAGATCAAATACATCCATCAGGCTGCAGTAGGGTTTTGCCTCTGATGTCTGACAAAGTGGCATGGAGCATAGGCTTGGACTGGCATCAAGCTGTATGGATAAGATAAACTTTTCACAGGATAATTTTATAACACAAATAAGCAAGGCAACTTCCGTCCAGCCTCTAAATGTGCACCAGCTGTTTAGTCACAGAAGGACTCGTTGCCTGTTCAAATTAGATAGCTAGCTGGCTAGATAGACAATGTAAAGGTGTTACTTGAGTGCTCAAGGGGTGATTGGATCCATTCAGTAACAGGTGTCTCCATGCCAGGGTGCTGGATTGGTCAGAAAAACTTTTGTCCTAGCCTGTCAGGAGAGGGTGGGCAGCCACCGCCCCCGACGCCACCAAGTGGCTATATATATGGTCGCCTCCCAAACCCTCCCAGTTTCATTTCTTCCGCCTTACAGGTCAGATCTGGAACGTCCGCTCCTTGCAAAAGCAAGCTGCCTGTTGCAATTATATGAGCTTCACACCCGACTGGGAGCACCTTTTTGTGGTCATAGTTCCACCAAAGAGGACTCCAGCGTTCGGGCTGGAACATCGGAATCCACCTCTCGGCATGATAGGGTTTAAACCCTGCACTGAGTGCAGCAAGGCCTTCCCCGGGACAACCCCCACGGGAAGTGCCTCCAGTGCCTAGGCGAAGACCACCAGGTCACCACTTGCTCCATATGCCTTTCCTTCAAACCTAGGACAATCAAGGCTAGGGAGCAAAGGCACCGTGCCCTAGCTTCTGAACAGGCTCAGCAGTCCTCTCCCGAGGCTTCGGGAGCCCATCCGGCACTGCGAGCTGGCTTGGCACCAAGACCCACCCAGCACCGTGACGACAGAGGCCGCAGGAAGATGAGCTCAGTACCGACTTCGGTACCTCAGTGCTTACACGGTCCACTGGCACTGGGCTTGCCCTGGCGCCGCTCTAGGTCACCGCTGGCACCGCAAGCTCGCCGCAGCCCCGTACTGACGGTACAGGGCCCACCCAGGTGCCCCTCTGAGTCACCTCCAGTACCACAGGCTCGCTTCAGCCCCCTACCAATGGTGCCAGGCTCACCTCGTCATCAGCCACCCTCGGCACCACAGGGTCAAATTTCACCCTCTTCCCTGGTGCTGCTTCACAAAGGAAGCCCCGTCCCTCCTGGTAGGGGCTCACCACGAGTCCAATTGGGGTCGCTCCCGATCCCAACGACATTGGAGGCGGTGGAGTCCGCACGGGCACTCCTTTTGTTGCCCAAACCTCCCTCCCCAGTACTGGTTAGGAGGGGCAAGCTGGCCTTCATAGCAAAGGCCTGGGTGCATCACAAATGGCACTGCTTTCCATCCCCCCCTCTGACGCGGGCACTCAAGCCCTGCTGCCCATTACTCCTTCTGGCCCGGGTATGGTAGAGCCTTCCCCGTGGCAACATATAACTTTGCTGTCTCTGGCACCACCTCGCGGATCACACGATGCTTCTCCTTGCTCAAGTCCCAAGGAAGGTCCGTCAAGTGGCCTCGGCACCATGTTTCGGCACCGTCCCCATTCCGCTTCCACCCTCATGAATAGTCCCCACATGAGACATCGTCGCCATCAGTCCCGCTGAGGGTACCTGGTATCATTCTCTCCTCGGTACTGGGCTCACATACGGGTGATCTATTGGCGCACTTCGACCTCTTGCGTCGCACCACAGCCCATGGAAGCACAATCCTCCAAGCCCCCCTCAGATACCCTATTTGGGCCGGTGTTTTCTTCAGTGGAGCTGGTTACAGTTCTCCTCCACCCTAGTGTTTGGGACCTTGCCTTCTCCTGATGGCAGAACAAGGGTTCCATTTCCCCGGTGTCAGACATGGCTGGCCTCAAGTATAGAGTCCTGGGATCAGAGTTCCCCTCCCTCATCGACCACCTAATCCCACCCTGGGATATGGTACAAATGGCGTTAGGCCCAGGGGAACCCGCCAGTGACCCCCTCCCAGCATCGAGGGAGGGAAGGGAGTTAGAACTTTTAGGCGTAAGGTCTACTCCTCCTCGGCTTTCCAACTACGAGTTGCAAACAACCAGGCCCTCACCCGCAGATACATGCTGGATGTGTTGGAATCCTTCACAAAGTTCAGACACCTGCTCCCACCAGAGGCCAAGGAAGAATATGATGCATTCCTAGAGGAGGGAAGAATAACTTCCCAGGACCTCCTTCTGTCAGCCCGGAATGCAGTAGATACAGCAGCCCGCACCATGGCCTCAGCCATAACCATCCATCGAGCGGCCTGGCTCAGGGAAGCCAGGGCGCCCCCTGCTGCACAACAGGTGGCACTTGACCGGCCCTTCGGCGGCGACGCCTTGTTCCTGCCCGAGACCCTGGTGGTAGTGGATACCAGGTGTGACCCAAGGGGAGAGGTAAAATACCTCGGCCTCCTCCCATCCCATGCCCCCCAGCCACATAAGGCCTACGGGCTCAAGACCTACCCCACCCATGCTTTCCCCGAAGACACTTGGGTAGGGACTTAGTTTCCCCCCATCACCCTCTCAATTAGCATCTTGGGGCCCACTCAGAAGACCCTTCCTCCCTCCTTTTCTCTGCAGGGAAGGGGAGCCTATTCTAATTAATCTGTGACTACCTAACCATGGGCTCTCAACAGACTGGATATTCCCACGGCTTTGGCCCACCTCTAGAGAAGGTAGGCAGCATTTCCTTCCCTTCCTTCCCCTAACTAGAAAAGGGGAAATTTCTTAGGGCCGTCTCACACACACCCCCCACACACTTCTACAGCATGGATGGGGGAGCCAGGTCTTAACCTTGCT
Organism: Podocnemis expansa; assembly: GCA_007922195.1. Lineage (NCBI taxonomy): Eukaryota > Metazoa > Chordata > Testudines > Podocnemididae > Podocnemis > Podocnemis expansa. The sequence goes on along the minus strand of ML681981.1, from coordinate 47,045,107 downwards.
CCTCTCATTTTAGGAGGGCACTAATCTTGTGACCCAGGCCTGTCTCAAACACTAATGGCCCAACCGAGACTGCAGCTTCACTCCCACAGACAATCGTTAATTCTTCACTGCCCTTAGGGCTATCATTGGAAGAAGGAAACGGGTAAAGAAGATGAGAAGGGGAAGAAAAGCCCCCACCCCCCATCTGCCCCCCAGGTATTGCTTTGGCCAGTGATCCCTCCCACTCCTAAGGCGTTAGGGGGACCTTCACTAAGCCAAAGGGCGAATCACCTAGTAGCTCTAGTCAAAGCTACAGCTACCTCCGGTTTGAGGAGATGCGTGTGCCCACTGAACGACTGGCAAACCCCCTTGCCAATCCGTCGCCTGCCCTGCAATGGGTAGGACCTGCTTCTACACCCTGAACTTGGGAAGGACCCTCTGGGCACCTTTCCCACCCCTACAAAACCAGTAGGTGCATGCACCCAGGTCGGTCCAAGTAGGTCCTTAGCGACCTCCCCAGAACTATAAATCCTATTTAATTATCCCGCCTGTTAGACCGGAGCACGACACTCGGTATTGTTTACCACCCACTGCTAGTGGAGGGGGATACTAAGGCAGAGTCCTGTTCATGAATCTCTACCTTGCTCCTCGTTTTCCCCTCCTTCTCTCCCTAGGGAGAAATCAGCCTGTAATGGTCTAGAACTCGTCCCGTTTCTCCGGGACTGATTTATATCTTTCCAGAATATCTTTGATCGGGAGTCCCTATTAGGCTCCACTCTCCCAGGAAGGTGGCGGTACCCCTCTACCCCTCCCCAACCTGAGTCCGAAGTATGCGTTATCACAGTCGCTAGGGGCTTGGGTTCTCTGAATAGAGTGTCCCCCATCACAAAGCGGGGTCCCTTCCCTCTTCCCACTCCTGAAGTGGCAACTCCGTATACTCAACCTAGATTCTACTAGGTCAGTGGGATTCACAGGAGAAGAGGCAATACCACCCTCCCCTCCCCACCCTTTCAGACAGAGTGGGGGAGAAACTCGCCTTATGCCTCCTAATTACCCCTTAGCCAATCCAGCAGCGATGGCTTGCTGACAGACTTGCTGTGCACCGTGGGGCTCCACGCATAGCTGTCACCCAACTGGGCTATATCCAAATTTGTCCTCTCCCCTGGGATGACCAGAGATCCATGGTCACCTAGGGCTAGCCCAGGGCACTATCAGCCGGGCGCCTGGTGAGAAAGATTCATCTTCCTCCATAGGGACCCCCCCCGATCCGGAAACCGGTAGCATTTCCATGATACTCCCGCCATAGGAGATTTTTTAAGGCTTTCTCCATCTGCTTACTTGACAAAGCATAATCTACAAAATCCTGATTTCCAACTTGCACGGAAAATTGAGAAATAGTTGTTTTTCCCATGATGGAATTCTATCCTCGGTAAGACCAGATAACAACATAGGTCACCCTTGTCGGATTCTCCAAATATCCAATGTACACCTACGGAATCACCGACTGTACCTCGTGAGCATCATATCCTCCCCAGATGGTATATTCAGAGAAGACCACTGCCTCCTCGGGTAAGCCTTATCACTCGGAGGAGTCAGTTTCCCTCTTATGAGCTTTCATCTCTGACTCGCACTTAGGTGCGTCGTGACTAGGGGCCCATATGACAGCTGCCAGTGCCCCGGGCATGCAGGGTCACATAAATCAATGTAACTTCTAATTCTGTAGGCCTCCAGGTCATCACAACTAGGCGTCTAGTCGGAGGCATCGTGAATTCTGCTTTACTTACTCCCTCCGTTTTTCTCCATGTAGTCTTCCAGTAGTGGAATCCTAGGAGCAGATTGATGGGACAACAGGAGGGTTCACCTCCTTGAGTCTTCATAAGACAACCAAGGCCAGCAGTAATTCCTGAAGCCCATCTTGCTGGCTTGCAAGTGCCTCGTGGGTCTGGAGTATTTCTTCTGAAACATAAGAAGTCTCCTTGGTCAGGGCTCTGCAATACCATTGAAGGTTTGGTGTCGCATTCCTCCCACCCCCCACCCCGGGCAGGCCCAGGGACTACAGGGCTGAGATGCTATGTGGTGCCAATCACACCACCTCTGCCATTTTTCCTTTCCCTTAATCAGCTTGAAGTTTCTGCCTCTAGAATCTCACTTAATCCGTTAGCCCTTTCCCTTGTGGGTTGAACGGTATACCAAATACACACACCCCTTTTGGCATGTGACTTATCAGTCTTTGTGTGGCTGGTTGGAGGGATGATTTTTTATCCCCTCTTTTGCTCTCTGTGTGGGCAGTGACCATCATGACCAGCCTGGTACACCTAAGGCTCCTGGATTCTTCGTAAGGTTTATGCTGAAGTGTTGTGTGGCCAGATGATTTACCCTCTGGCCCTCATACCTCCAGCTAGACCCTCAGGTACAGCAACTGAATGCGGTTCCCTCCATGTTAGTCATGTTGCACTGTTGCAAATCCCTGGTGTAAGGTGACTTATTCCGTCCGACCCAGGCACGCTAATTGGCTTGTGTGGATTGCACCTACCCCTTCCTCGGGGTTGGCCCTACATTGAGGACTCCATTGCCAGGGCAAGAGCCCTAACTGGTCTCTTAGTCCCTGTAAGGACCTTGCTTGCAGGGCCTATATCCTTCTGGGGTGCTGCAGTGCTGAAAGCGGAAGAACCAACTCCACCTGCAGTCCATCATCGCGGCTAGTAGTCACCTATTACTGAATGCATCCAAGCAGCGCTTGAAGAAGAATGGTGGGTTACTTACTAGTAACCGTCCTTCTTCAAGATGGGCTGCTTGGATCCATTCCTGTCCCTCCCCTCCATTCCCATATCTGGAGTTGGCAACTCCTAGGGTATGTCCACGCATCACTTTTATTTCAAAATAACACTGGTTATTTTGAAATAAAAAAAGATTAGGTCCACACAACGTTTTCTTATTTCAAAATGACGGGCTCTGTCATTTCAAAATAAGAACTGTCATTTCGGAACAGCTTAAACCCCATTCATTTTGAAACGGCTGTTATTTCTAAATGGTTATTTCGAAATAACACCATTTGGACATGTTGTTTCGAACCAACACCATTGTCCAAACAGCCTTATTTCGAAATAACAGCCATTTCAATAAGCAGGCTTTCCCATAATTCGAATTAACATTTTCTTAATTCAAATGAACTTATTTTGAAATAAGGATTTTATTTTGAAATAACTCATTTTGAAATAATGATGTATGTGTGGACATAGCCCTGGGAATTGGGGAGGGGTCAGGAGGTGGCCATATATACAGCCACTGGGTGGCATAGGGGTTGGTGGACACATATCCTCTCCTGACAGGCTAGGACAAAAGTGTTTCCAACCAATCCGGTGCTCCAGCACGGAGACACCTATTACTGAATGGATCCGATCAGCCCATCTCAAAGAAGGACAGTTACTGGTAAGTAACCCACCGTTGCTAAAGAAATCAGTGGAGCATCATAGATGTCTGTGCTAGTGAATTGGCACACAAGGGGCACAAAGAAATGATCAATATCTCATGGAGTGTCTTCAGTCTGCTTACGCACGAGAGTAAGCAGAAGGTCGCATTGTCAGAGGAACATTGTGCTTGAAATCCGTGCTAGCCAAGATGGCAGGATGAACGCATCAAAACCTTTAAAGAGGACATAGGTTCACTGTCAGATAATACACAGATGATATTTGCTTCTTTTGAGATTAACCTTGAGATTTACTGACCCTCTACAAGTAGATATTGAGAGAGATGAGGCCAAGATCACTACTAATAAATCTCCCTGTTCACTGAAATGTGGATCTACAGTCATATGTGTATTCTGGATGCTTTCACTGGAAATATTTGGAAGTCTCTTATGGCCATTAGTGTCTGAAGTCTATCCATTACTCTGGACTAATGTTCTATAAAGGAAGCCAAAGTTACCACTGTTAAAACAAAACCTATTACTGCTCTCTAATGAGTCAGTCCAGAAGAACAGATTAACATATATGAGCTGATTGGCTGCAAAGAAGTTATGTGAAAGCAGTTATTACATAGAATAGAACATCAAGCAATCCAATTAATTTTGTCTATACAATCTAATTAGTTAACATTGCTCTAGACATCTCCACTATCATCTGAGGAAATAAATCACATCCTTATGGATGAATCCAAAAGAATTTAACAGAGGTGAAAACAATAGAAATTAAGTAAGGTGCTACACATTATTCCCCAAACATATAGAAATTATCAGAGACTAAGTTTCTCTGAATGTCCTTAAACCTTCATATAGAACAAAGAATTATAAACTAGCTTTAGAATTCTTTGGCTGGTTTAAAAATTCTTTGGAAAGTTTATTACTAGAGCCGGCTGAAGACTTTGCCAAAAAGGTTTTTTTGTTTGTTTGTTTTTTTAATACTACATGACATTATTTTTATTATGCAATAAAAAGTATCCATGGAAAATTAATTCCGGTGGGACAGGGGTTCATTTAAAAAACCCTTTAAAAATTAGAAACAAAAAAAGTGAAAAAATATTGGTTTTGAGTGGTGAGTTCCCAAATTCTTTTGTGGAAAAAAAATGCATTTCCCAGCCAGATCTGGTTAGGTTATTAACAGTCTGCAGGAAATTCCTCACCTCCAAAACTGTATTAGTGAGCAATTAAGATAGTTAAAATGCAAAGCATACTTATCCATAACTTTAGAAACACAGAAATCCCCAATGAAGTGATGCCTCAGCAACCTGCCTTTGAATCTTCATTGCACATTCACAAGAAACTCTTGGTAGTATTTTGAAAAGTGTATTAAGATCACAAGCTATCATTTTAAGTGTAGGGATTTCCTATCCCTGCTTACATGTTAGAGAGGTCTGTAGGAAGCATGCAGCCTGGATCCTTGTCATTCAGTCTGAAAAGTGCCATCTTTGAATAAGGTGAGTTGAACTGTGCCTCTCTGCCTTAGGGAGCAGCCTGATTTGTCTCTCTCTGATTTTGATTCATTTGTGTAGGGCTAGAGTCTTAGAAATAAAATTGCCTTACATTGCAATCAATCAGAAAGACTGTTTTTGTCTAACTTCTGCGTGCTTATGTAGTAAACATAACTCTCCCAAACATCTCCAACACATTAAGAAAAAATGAACATGTTATCAAAAAAAATGTCCCGTGTCTGGGGAGCCATTTTGCTTCTTCAAAAAAAAAAGGCACTCCGGTGCATCGAAACACCAAAGTGCTTTTTCAGAAAAGCAAAACCCGGCTTGTTTTGAAAAAGCACCTTTTTTCAAAAGAAGCTTTTTTGGAAAAAAAGGTGCCCCGGTATTTCAAAATACTGGAGCACTTTTTCAGCTAGGTTGAGCCTAGTTGCCTGCCAATAAAAAAGGCTTTTTTGAGAAAGCCAGCCCATCTTTTCAATTGGCTCTGGGTTTGGTCCCCCCCCCCCCCCGAAAAAGAGAATCCACTATGGACTTGCTTTTTTGAAAAAATAAAAAACATTGCCTTATTTTGAGATGAAGAACTCTTATCTCAAAATAAGATTTTTGAAAAATGTGTTTTTTGAAAAATCTATTTTGAATTTATTTCAAAATAGTTTTTTTCGAAAAAAATCGTTTTTCAAAAAATGTGGGGCAGTGTAGATATAGCCAATAAGTCTAATCTCAGCAATGTTAAATACAGCAGTTTTGCCAACTCTTGTAACTTTATTGCAAGTCTTGTAATGTTAGGGGCTTTAGTTAAGACAGTAACTGGAATCGGGTGATGACATGAAAATCTCAGCTTACATTTTTTTTAAACGGTAAATTTCTGGAACGTAATTGAGGAGAAAACCTTGAAAACATGAACCCTAAAGGCTCATAAACTAGGAAACTTCCAAAATAAGAATTATGGGTTCTTTTTATTCATCTCATTTGGGACCTGTCTGGTGATTTTTTAATTCTTGAGGCTGGAAATACTCTATGTGCCATAAACATCTGTGCGCTGGCTGTGTGTGCAAAGCAATATGGAAGAAATATGCGGTATGCCTTTGGGTTTAATGGGATCATATTTGGACTGCAGGACAGCAAAACTCATCCCTTGCATAACTCTGGGGGAGGTTTTCTAGGGAGACCTACACAATGACAATAATTTATTGGCACCTCTAACAATAGCCAGTGCTGTGGCTGCAAGAGGGGACCATAAACAAGAGAACATATTCCCTAATTTCTATCCCTTGTGGCACTTACAGAAGCCAGCATTACATAGTGGCCCATACCTGTCTGATTCCTTCTCATTCCAAGAACTTCTCTTAGGAAAGATTTATAAAATTCAGAGAACAGGATATGAAATAAATACCATTCTCTTTCAGCTCAGCACAGGAGTTATCCATCACCTAGCATCTTATAGCCATAAGTACCTATGTAATGCATTTAAGAAAAACATCAAAAGGCCATTCAGGTTGCAAAGTCAAATACTCAGACATTAGGAGGGGGCAGAGTTAAGGCAGCCTGTACAAGCTTACATTGCCCCCCTTGTGTATACATATTATGTAAGTCTTTAATTACATGAGCACACAGTATTTTTGCAGTACAATCCAAATAAGCCTTCTTTGCACATATGAAGGAGCTGTTTTCAGAGGTTTATAATTTGGCCATATTTGGGCTGATTTTCACAAACAGTACATCCATGGCACTGGAGCAACTTCACTGTTAAATTTCAAGTCCCTACTCTGACACAGAAGTGCAAAAACATCTCTAAGTAATGGTAGGAATTTGTTTTAAAATGGGCTGTAATAAGCTTCGGCAGGAAGGGGTTAACACCCTGATCGGTGAGTCCCAGGAGAGCCAAACAGAAACAGAGTACAGGTTTTTTAATTGGAGCAGCAGCCCTGCCTGTTTCCTGTTTGATGGCAGCAGAGGTCCTGTAAGGATCAGTATGAGGCCAGGGAGAAAGACCTGGAGGATCCAGCAACATCCATATTCAGGATAGGCTTAAGTCTGTAACTGACCATGAGTAGAACAGGGAATGTTTAGCTAGATGTGGTCAGGGTATTTCTTTGTTTTTGGATTCCTCTGTGCTCCCACTATCCTATAACTACCTAAGTTAAACCCCGGAGAAGCAACTCTCTGTGTTTCTTATCTGTTCTTTTTAATTAAAGAATTTACCCTTTTAAAGTAAGCGCTGGTTCTGTGTCCTAAAAGGCAAGAGGTTTTGTGTGCATGTGCCTCAGACTGCACAGCCAGCTACTAAAGGGAATTTGGTCCCATTTCAGCTGACATCACAGATGGGATTCAATGACTCTCCTGAGGGAGGAAGAAAAACAATTGGGGGCACCTCACAGGAAGGAATTCCCAAGTAAGCCTGCCTGGGTTTTCAAGACATTTCTGTACTTAGGTGGTGGCAGCAGTACCACTCCAAGGCCAGGAAATTGGTAGCCTTGGAGAGTTTAAGATTAGGCTTTAGGGCCAGTGGGTTTTCTGACCTTTTGCAGGCCCCCATCTTCTGCACTCAAAGTGCCAGACTGAGGAAAAGCCTTGACATTGGCAAAACAATGTCTTCCCCATCCTCATTCTCTGAAACAGCAGAGCTGTTTTTGTTGAAATTTTCCAGAAGAATTCAGCTGAATGCTGACACCTGGGTTGGAAAATGTCAGCCCTAAAGGCTAAATTTTGGGAAAGTTCTAAACAGCAGAAAACAGGGTGCAATAGCAGAAAGTGTCGTGCAACCTGAACTTTTGGCATCACCACCTGAAATAACTATCTGTAATTAAAAGCTAATTATGTAACTATATCACACGCCCGCCCACCCACCCACAGGAGGGGCAAAAATATTTAACCCCTTTCTCCTTGGGAACAGTTATAAGGCTGGACATTAGGAAGAAATTCAGGGTGACAAGCCACCAGAATAAGTTGCCTAACCAGGCTGTAGAATCCCACCACTGGAAGTTTTTAAGAGCAGGTTAGACAAGCATTTGTCAGGGAAGGTTTAAGAGGGTACTTGGTCCTGCCATGAGTGCAGACAACTGGACTCAATGACGTCTCCCATCCAGTTTCTATGATTCTACAAAGGAAACATAAAGGAAAATAAGCCACTCAGAAAGACTGTTTCAAAGGGGTATCCCTGTTAGTCTAGTTCTGCAAAACAAGCAAGGAGTCCTGTGGAACTTAAAGACTAACAAATTTATTTATCGCACAAGCTTTCGTGGGAGAAAGTCCCTATTTGCAGCATTTGATGAAGTGGGATTTTGTCCTATGAAAGCTCATGTGATAAATAAATGTTAGTCTTTAAGAGCCACAGACTCGTTGCTTGTTTTGCTGAAAAACTATAAAATTCTAGTCATAAAAACAAACCTACCAAAGAGGAAAGAATTTTGATCCCCATTCTGCCTAATTACTTTCCAAAAAAAAAAGACAAATCTAAACATTATCTCAGAAAACAATATCAGAATCTAGCCTATGTTTCAGTATTTGCTTTCTTATGACCTCTTAAACAGACTGCTTCATATGGAGGAGTGTTTACAGTATGTCTTCACAACAATCACAGGGTAGAGATCACACAAGCTCGATCAAAGTCAAGTCATATATGCCTACCTGAGCCCCTGTCACACCCTGCAACTGCCATTCCCACATAACCCTTCCATAGATATATCATGATGCAAAGTGCACCAGGAATTTGTTGTATTCAGATATCTTTTTAATGGGAAAGAAGTAGTGTTCTGGGTTACTTATTAGCAATGCCGTTAGATGTAGTCAAAGTTTACTGCACCGGCAATAAAGGGATTCAACTACAGCCCACAAAAGCTTTGCAACTCGCAAAAGGAAATGCAATTTACTAATCATAAATTGGACTGTTTAATGTGAGAAAACACTGAAATCCTTCCCCACATCCCTTTAAAAATCATCTCTCTCTCCTCACTGGCCTTGCTTGTGTGGTCATGAAGTAAGGTGATAAAAACACACAAGGAGATGTGAAACACAGCAGGTACAAGCAGAATCCAATTCCAAAAGGGCAAACTGATAAAAAATGTCAACAAAGTTCAGAGATGTCCACCCAGAGAAAGATTATTTTTAGTGGTCCGGTGAAAATTTCAGTGGGTCCCCTGTCACCACAAACCCTTCACTCCTCTCCTCCTTTCCATGCCAACCAGTACCTTATCTTCCCTTGAACTTATCCACATTTGGACATTCATTACCATGTTTGTTTTCTGAAGAGAGGACTTCTGTGTATATATACACACACAAAATATCATAGATTTATTGAATATGTCTACACTGGCAAATTAGTCTGGATTAAGAAGGCTTAATCCAGATTAATTTAACTCATGGCCACACTAGGCTTTCCCTAGTTTGAACTAAGAAACGCTTAGTTTGACCCAATAAGTACCAGTACTTAGTTTGGACTTTAGTCTGGACTAAATTTCGAACTAGGCGCAATGTGGACCAGGACTAATGCTTAGTTCGAATTTAATAAGTTTGAACTAAGCTGGTTAGTTTGAACTAACCACATATTCTAGCTCGAACTAAGTGTGAGTTACTTCGAATTTATAAGCCCAAGGTTAGTTCAAGCTAACCTCAAATTGCTTCATTTGGACTAACAAGTCCAAACTAATTTTGTATTAGTATAAGTATTAATCTCAAATGCAAATGGGAGTGGAAGGATTAGGCTTTTATCTATAAATGTCAGTAAACATCTTTCACTAAACACACTCAAACCAACAAAAACCATTTGTATCAGTAATAATCAACATTTACAGACAGACAAAGAAAAACGCCACATGAGAATTGATTACAGCTGCATTTAAAGCTGTTAGCATTGCATATTTTGAATTGCAATGTCAGCAATTTGTGTTTTAAGAGTTACCCAGATTTAACTTTTTGAATCTCAATATCTGCCGTAATTAAACTATTACTGTCTGACACTCCTCCCATTATTCGAGACTTTCCATAATGTCCAGCAATTGAACATTTAAAGAGATAGCAAATAGGGAAAAGTGCTTAGAACCCACAACTTTGCACAATTGTGAAAATTTACATTATAAAAATAAAAAATGCTGAAAAGTAAACAGATTAGCCATTGAAATTATAAACAACTCAGATTCTGCAAACTCTCCATAAAAGGTTAGTCTGTGACTTAGATTTACACATGACTGGAAAAGAAAGATGTGGACAAATTGGAGAGTCCAGAGAAGAGCAACAAGAATGATTGAAGGTGTGGAACACTTGCCTTATGAGGGAAGATTGAAAGAGCTGGGTTTGTTTAGTCTAACAAAGAGGAGGCTGAGAGGGAACATGATAACAGTTTTCAAGTACCTAAAAGGTTGTTAGGAGGAAGAGGGAGAAAAATTATTTTCCATAATCACTGATGATAGGACAAGAAGCAATGACCTTAAATTACAGCAAGGGAAGTTGAGGTTGGACATTAGAAAAAATTTCTCAACTGTCAAGGTGATTAACCACTGGAATAAGTTGCCTAGGGAGGTTGTGGAATTTCTATCATCGGAAATTTTTAAAAGCAGGTTAGATAAACTCCTGTCAGGGACAGTTAGATAGTACATGGTCCTGCCATGAGTGCAGGGCACTGAACTCAATGACCTCTCATGGTCCCTTCCAGCTCTATGATTTTATGACTGTCAGTGCTGAAATGGTGTCTCATAGCTCTCTGTTACCTAAAGTGAACCAAAGGAAAGGTATGAAAGAAAAGCTGCTCTTCAAATAGGAGCCATTTTAACTCCCTGTACCTAAGACCAGATTCACATCTCACTTCCCAATACTTTCAGGGCCTGATCTTTTGCCTTAACCAGCCAGTTGAGTATTCCCCTAGCATTTGGTGGGGGGGTTGCCCAGAGAGTCGCTAAGCATCCTCCTTCTTAGACCCCCTGGCATAGGGAAAGAGCTGCGAAAGTAGAGCACGGGTTTCTGTAATGCTCACAGCAGAATAATCTTTTGAGGTCATGAAGATCTAGGTGTAAGTTAGAGCAGCCTTTACTTTCCCCTCACAGACCCCGTGCTGAGTGAGCACAGTTCTTCCAGACTCAGGAATCAGGGCTAAAATACATTGGCTATTCCTACTAAAACAATCAGCAGCGTAATAGTTAATGTCTGCATTTATACTGCCATCTACAGGCTTCAGAGTTAATGAGATAGCTAGAATAGTTCACTCTCCCCAGAGCTATTGTTTCAATCTGCCTGCAGACCCTGGCAGACATCACTGCATTGATTTTCAGTCAGATCACATTTTAAGGAGATTCTTGTCTCACAGGCTGGCCAGCCCTTTAAAGGGGTTCAGGGCCAGCTTCACCTGCACCAGGTTGGCTACCCTCTCAATTCATCCTGACATGTTAGGGATCAGAAGGCCCTATTTAATTATTAGACCTAGCTGTGAAGGGGTCATGGGAAGTCTGCAAAAGTCTGTGGAAGTACAGTTTGAAGAGGGAGCCTACGTAAGGATCATTAGCTCCCCTGGAACACGCTGGAGAAGGGTTGTGCCACGGGAGGCAACTGCCTGGCAGATTTCTTGGCCTCAACAGGATGCTGCAGAGACATACCCCACCATACCTCATAACCAAGGAGGCTGGCATTATTTTGTTTCTAGATGAATGCTGTGATTCTAGAGGATTTAATTTAGTTGGCAACAAATAGATTCAATGGCTGTAGTATTTATGGACCCTCATCACAATGGGGACAGAATCAGGTCTAGTGAAATAAACATAAACATCTGTTGGTTAAAAATTAAATTCAGCACCCAGAGACACCATTAAGTACAGACAGTGTGAGGGTTATAAATTTCCTTGATCTTAAACCAGAGAGACCCAAAGAGATGCAATAAAACCAGGGTAACATTTAAAAAATATCTTTAGATGGCACTAAGTATTTTGACGTATTCAAAGGATTCCCTTAAAGCATTCTCAAATGTTGACCCTGAGCCCCTTCAGTAAGGGGGAAGGAGTCTGAGGAGGAAATATTTTGTTTTCCTTCTAAGTTCCATGAACAAACCTGCATTTTATCAGCACTTTTCTGCATACCCTTAAATGTAAAGTTGCAGGCATGGCCTCTCTAATCTAATCTAGCCATCTAACTATCTACATGATAGATGGAAGGAAAGAATATTGTATTTACATTCCCATCAGAGGCCAAACCCTTTTTTGTACCACTGTAAATCTGGAGTAACACTATCAACTTTACATCACTGAAATACAGTGGAATTTGGCCCTGCAGGTTAACCAATGCCAAGAGGCAAATCATTTGCTTTGCTAATGAACTTCCTTTCTTTGCAGCTACACAAACAGTGACCACTTCATTACCCCGCCAGAGAGCTGTGTTTGCTGAAGAATGAAAATATAATTAAGTAGTCTGATAGCCCTCATGCCCTGGAACGGTTCAGTGCTTTCTAAAAGCTACTTGCGCCCTAAGCACTTTAAATCAAACCTTTCTATGGGTGGGTGCAAAGTAGATGCGAACTATGCGGACACGTCTACCTAATATACAGGTTATTTCAGAAACAGCACTCTCTGAAAAATCCTGTGCATATTTCAGATGATGTACTGAATGTTTATAGAAGCCAGCTTTTCTGGAAGATTTGGCCTGGGGAAAATTCATTTCTGAATTCTCTTCTCCCTCAGATGTACTCCACTCTTCTACACAAATGTGCATATGCTTCTAGATGTACACAAACATGAACTGAGCTGAGCTTTTAATACAACCACAAAGCACCTTTACTTTGTTGAGCATCTGATTCCCAACATGCTTAACTGAGGTAATGGTGACAGTATCAAGGACATTTTAAAGATGTGCTATATTGGGCAAATAAATATTCTTGAGACATATGACACCGAGAATTTCAGAAAATTCTGAATTCATGCCATATTGTATTAAAATCTTAGTAATATTTATGTTCAGACCCCTTAATCACTTTTGGGCAGCCTCTTAGCCTAAAACAAACAAGGAGTTCTGTGGCACTTAAAGACTAACACATTTATTTATTGCATAAGCTTTCATGGGAGAAAATCCCACTTTGTCAGATGCTTTAAATATTACTGCCCCTTTGGACCTTAGTTTAAGTGGCTAATCATTATTAACTCCTTAGATATTCATCAAAGAACACTCAGACTGTAGAGTTCTAGTTTTATAGCTTTCCATTTCCCAATGAAACAAACTGACCAGTGGGTAAGTTTTCACCATAGTGAATTTCTGTTCACAGGCATGGAACAACATATTCCTTCAAAGGAATTGATTAGTCTATTCTAGCAAAACCAAAACAAAAAAGGAGCTCTGTGGCACTTTTGAAGACTAAAATTTATTTATTGCATAAGTTTTCATGAAAATAATTAATTAATTCATGAGATAAATAAATCTATTAGCCTTTGAAAGTGCATGCCGCCACCACCTACCTCTCCTCATTTAACTCCCCTGCAACCAGCCTGTCCAAGTTCCAGTTGCACCTGATGGAGCTCTCACTCACAGTGATCCCTGGAACATTTGGTGTCTATTTTCTGTCCTTTCACTTTCCAACAGAGACATAAGAACAGCTATTCTGTGTCAGACAAACTGTCCATCTAGTCCAGCATCCTGTCTTCTGACTGACCAATGCCAAGTGCTTCAGAGGGAATAAACAGGACAGGTAACCATTAAGTGATCCCTTCATTGGGCAAGTCCCAGCTTCTGGCAAACAACAATCCCGGCCTATCCTAGCTAAAAGCCAATGATGGGCCTATCATCTATGAACTTAACAATTTCTTCTCTTTTTGTTATAGTCTTGGCCTTCATGACATCCTCCAGTAAGGAGTTCCACAGCTTGACACTGCATTGTGTGAAGAAATACTTCATTTTGTCTTCTGAAACCTGATGACTATTAATTTAATTTGTTGACCCCCTTGTTTTTGTATTAGGAGACACACTTCCTTATTTATTTTCTCCACACCACTCATGATTTTATAAACCACTGTTACATTCCCCCTTAATCATCTTTTCTCTCAGCTGAAAAGTCCCAGTCTTATCAATCGCTCCTTGTACAGAAGCTTTTCCATTTTCCTAATCATTTTAGTTGCTCTTTTCTGTACCTTTTCTAATTCCATTGTATCATTTTTGAGATGGAACAACAGATCTGCATGAAGTATTCAAGATGTGAGTGTACTATTGATTTATAAGGAGGCAACAGGATACCTTATGTCTTATTATCAATCTCCTTCCTAATGATTCCCAAAGTTATGCTAGCTTTTTTGATTTCCACTGCACACTGACTGTTTTCAGAAAACTATCCACAATGATACCAAGATCTCTTTGTTGATTTGTAACAGCTAATTTAGACCCCATCGTTTTTTATGTATAGTTGGGATTGTTTTCCCATGTGAATTTCTTTGCATATATCAACACTGAATTCCATCTGCCATTTTTCTGCCTAGACACTCAATTTTCTGAGCTCTGTAAGTCGCAGATTGTCAGTGGCCAAGCGATCCACCCCATGGGCAACCTCCAGCTCCCCCATTGGGACAGGGCCATGCCCAAGTTCCCATCCGTGGGCCCCCCTTTCAGGGCGAGGCAGCCCAACACAGTCTAGGCCTCCAGCCTTTCCTCTGGACAAGGCAGTATAAAGAGTCTCTGCCTGCGAGCCCCGCCCCCCCTCTTAGCGGGGCGAGGCAGCCAAACAAAGTCTAGGCCTCCAGCCTTTCCTCCAGGTGAGGCTGTATAAGAGGATTTATGGTGGGGGTTTAAAGCAGGGTTCAATATCTCAGGGTTGACCGGGGCTTGGGTGCAGGGGAGGGAGATGCAGGCCCACCCACTCCACTGCATCTCAGCCCAGGGCCCTATCTAGTGGTTGTAAGGCCACCACTAAGCCAGCGGTGCTCCTGCCGAAACACACCAGCTTTAGCCACACCCCAGCAGGACAGGCCCGTTCTTCCCGGGTCTACCTCCTCTGGGGTTCCCCCTCTTCCTTCCCTACCAAGTCCTCAGGATAAAATACCAGAGGGATCCCCATCAAACCTTCTTTCCCCGGGGGCGGCAGGGCTGGTAGGTCCTCTGGGTCTTTCACGAGGGATAGCTCCTCCAGGTTGTTGCTGGCAGGGCCTGCCCGGTCCAGGAGGTCTTCTGCAGAAGGCAGCTCCTCCAGATCATTGGGGGATGAGGCCCCCGGGCCCGTGATGTCTTCGGCAGAAGGCAGTTCTTCCAAATCCTCCCCTTGGGGCGGGGAGTAGACCGGGAACTCCCGCCAGCGCTCAGGTCGCTTCTCTGCAGGCTGGGGTTGAGTGCTGTCAGGGACTGCAGTGTCTCTCCCTCTCAGTCTCCCCTTGCTCTGCCGGGTCTGTCTCCTTGTATTGTCCTCCCCTCCCCTGGACTCGCCTCCTGTGTGCCGGGTCCCGGCCTGGGTCCCTGCAGAGCTCTCCTCTGGCCAACAGGGGGAGTGCTCAACCCCTGGGACAACTGCTCTGGAGGAGGGAGGCGCGTCCTGACTGCCCTCCCTCCTACAAGCTCCCTTTGTAATTCAACACTGTCTGCATTGGACTTCATTGTCTTGAGTGGTTTTGTATCATCTGCAGATTTTGCCACCTCACTGTTTACCCCTTTTTCCAGATCATTTACAAACATGTTGAACAGCACTGATCCCAGTACAAATCCTTGGAAGACACTGCTATTTACCTCTCTCTTTCTCTGAAAACTCACTATTTATTCCTACCCTTTGTCTCCTGCCTTTTAACCAGTTACCGATCTAGGAGAGGACCTTCTCTCTTATCCCATGGCTACTTACTTTGCTTAAGAGTCTTCGGTGAGAGATTTTAGTACTTTATAATAGTACTTTATTGCAGGGAAGTAGCCAGAAGTGAAATTTTGGTGGGGCCTATGGTTGGCACAGATGGGCTGGCCAAAAAATAAGAGCTTCCTGAACTTCCAGCTTCCACTCATGTCACTGGGAGCAGGAAATTCGGGAAATGATGGACCAAGAAACTACGGTAAGCTTCCTAACTCCAGTCGCCAAGGCAGCTTTCTGGCAACAAACCTTCTGCCATGGATTGGGTGGGCCTCCTTTCAAGTGGGTGGCTCATGGTCCTCCCAAACCCACCTGTAGCTATGCCCTGCTTTATTGCCCCCACACTCAAAACTTAATCATATGTTAACCAGAAATGCCCCAAAGAGCCTCATAACTGAAGTGCAAATGAGGCTGGACTCAAGAAGACATACCCACTTGCTCTTCAAAAGATGACAGCAGAGAGCTCCTTCCCCTACTGTGTCCCCATCTAGCCTGAGTTTCAGTTCTGGGCTGTTCTTCTCCTTATTCACCAACAGGTGTCAGTCGTGAGCTCCCTGCCCTCTGTAGGGGCTTCAGGCCACAGGACTTCACATTGCATTACAATATAGCAGCTATGCCCTTACTTCAAACATCTCCCTTACTACACAAGTCATTGCACTGAGTCTGTATAGTGTCTGGATTGCTTAGACTCAGTCCTCCTGTGGGGGCTAGGCCACATAGAGAGGCTGATGAGTCTGCTGACAGAACCAGTATAGCTTTTAGCCTAGGCAGGAGTGAGACCTGGTCCTGCTCTGAGCTGCGGGTTGGATTAATGACCTGGTAAGGCCCCTTCTATTCTTATCTTCTAGGATTCTAGAGGCTCATGCTTTTAAATTCAAAAGTGAAAGGTTTGGCCCCCACTGATGATGATTCACCCAGAAAGCTCATGTTACACAAGGCACTAAACACACTAGCAATGATCCAGTCCAGTACTTAAACAAGTGTCTAACTTTAGTCACCAGGTAACCCTCTTGGCTTCAGTGGTGCTACTCATGTGCTTGAGACTAAGTCCATACCGCAGTGGTCGGTTGGCTTAAAGCCATACTGATTCATGGAGTCTTGTGGCATTAAAGACTAACAGATTTATTTATTGTATCAGCTTTTGTGGGAGAATAACCCACTTTGTCAGACTCTTTGAAGAGGGAGAACTTACAGAATTGGATGAGAATAAATGCAGGGTGTGTAAGACATGGGATCAGATCATACTGCAACAGCAAATCAGAGCACATGGGCAGAGCTTGGAAAAGGACCAACAAACCTCATTCACTGACCCTGATCTAACTATGGAACCATTGCCTCGCTAATGAATAGAGGCAGTAACGGAATATATCCATCCCAGCAGATACTGGTACAGATTTGTCCCTGGGGAAACATATTGAACACCATGAGGCTACACAAGGAATGAGCCTGTACTGAGTATGAATGTGTGTGAGCTAACTGTGCTCCTGAAAATGCTGTTCTAGAGATGAGCCAAAACAAAGCAAACATTTGAGGAAGTTCAGATCTGGATCTGAACTCCGCAGCCTTGGCCCACATGCTCCCTGGCTATATGCCTCGGGGTCAATAAACTCTGACGCCAGTCGCATAAGAAGTACCCTTTGCATTGCTGAGACAGTAGAACAAGGTTACCAATCTTTCCTGAGGGATGGGTGTTGCTGCTGTATTGAGAGCAATAGCAATATGCCAACTGTTGCATTTGAAGGGTTTCTTGTGATCCCTCTTTTAATTGCCAGGCTACGTCTGCAACTGCAGCTGAGCTGTAATTTCAGTTCCCTGCTCCTGATGATTTCCAGATTTCCTTTGGCAAAATTTTTTCTCACTATAGCTTAGGTGGTCTTTTCATTATCAAACAGCTTGGGAAGCCAGGGTGATTTGACACCATACTCAGATTAGTAGCAATCCCAAGCAACGCAATCCATCCTTGCATGGTCCATCATGAAGACTGCCAGACAGGCAGCCCTGGGAACTGAAGGCCTCCTTTCATCAACTGAGCAGGTATGAGTAGTGCACAATTCCTCTTTGCAAATGCTCCTGCTGTCTGCCAACAGTAGTGGCTAGCACCTCTGCTTAATATGCAGAAGGTCCTAGGTTCAAGCCCCAGGGGGTCAGACTTGATGATCTTGTGAGGTCCCTTCCAACCCTATGAGTCTATTCTAGTCTATCTTTCAGATCTCCCCAGTGACCTTAAAGGACCCTTTCTAGAGGGTGCCCATGCTGTTAAACCTCCATGGGGCATTCAGGCTATTGAAGATATCTACCCACCTGAGACAGCAGTGGGCTGAGATGACTGAAGTGTTCTGGAGCAAGTGGCCAACACAGACACTACCCAGAGCCACAGAAATCAATGAAGAGAGTCTCATTGACTCCCAAGGACTTTGGATCAGGTCCCTAGTGAGCTCTCCATAAGGTGACAATTGATGTACAGTTAGATTTGTTGTGCCGTACTGATTGCAGGCGTAGACTGACTCAGATCCTTCATGTAAGGGCTGATTTTATTCTCATTCTGCTCATTCTGAGGTTCAGTCCCCCCCCCCCCCAACAGATCCAATAACTTTTTCAGATATTGAATGCAATCAGTTGGCTCCCTGATGGGAAAGGCTGATCCTAAGTAGACCAGCTGCTCTGACCCCTTCCTGGATATAGACATACGCTGAAAAGGCCACCCAAGGACAACATTGCTTGGCAAGTTCTCTAGTGTGCCCGAAGCAGAGAACAGCTCTTTTTCTACACATCTCTATAGTGTACTGCGAAATGGGGCTCTGGTCCCTGACTGACTCTGCTAGGGCCCTTCTCTAATATAAGCCATAACTGCCACCATCTCATGCTGCCCTCATTCTGCATTCTGAAGTAACTCATCAGCATGCTGACTCTTCCAAGGACAGGCACTCCTCTGAATGTGCTCATGTAGCTCTGGAGGTCACTGGTTATGTCCTATCATGTCAGCCAAGGTAGCAACACCATACATTACATGTAATTAGTGGCTGAACCCTTCCCCTGCAGCTTGGTAAAAGGTCAGAAAAACATCACCACTGTAGTTTGGGTTTGAGCTATGTGACATGAGAAAATCTGAGAGGATTTTGGGTCACGTGGAGATAAAGAAGGCTCCAAAGCTGTCAAAATGGCATTGACATTCACTCAGAAAGCTTGATTTAAAAACTGAGGCTCATTCCAACCCTGATTCACCATCTAGTGCAATGAGTA
Organism: Podocnemis expansa; assembly: GCA_007922195.1. Lineage (NCBI taxonomy): Eukaryota > Metazoa > Chordata > Testudines > Podocnemididae > Podocnemis > Podocnemis expansa. The sequence goes on along the minus strand of ML681981.1, from coordinate 47,026,203 downwards.
ACCAAGGTGTAGCGGGGAGATATAGTAAAAATACCAATGTCACGTCTCCTAACTGTTTTCCTTAACAGATGTCTGGATTTGCTAACATCTCTGTACAGCCTAAAGCTACTCTGCTCTTGTTTGGGGACTTAACAAAACTGGCTAGTGACCAGGAATGATTCAGAAATAATTAGAAAACATCTGTTCCCATGTCACATGCTGCACTGGCCACATTCCATCAGGTTTTGCTTCACATTACTCTTTCTATAAATGTCTAGTGAATTGGTCTCTCTGGGACCTGGCTCAGCTTTGGAAGAGCGTAAGTAGAGAAAGGAGGAATGAATCAAGGGAGTGATTGCACTGCTGATTATTAGCATGTCTTCTAGGCTGGGGGAAGGCAGTTCTCTGCTGAATTTCTTCTGCTCCAGGAGGAAAGATTTTTTTAGCTCAAATTATGTTGGAGGGGATGGCATAAGTCAGCAAACTCCATCTTGGGCCTTAAGACACCATTTCAGGTATCCAGGGTGGTCACAACTCACCTGTCCCCCTCCCTGAGGTCGGTCACATGGGCCATGGATCAGCAGATGAGGTAACACCCCATATAAGGAAACAGCCCACACTTAGACCAGGTGGGGTGACAAGCCATGTAAGGTAAACAACCTGAAATCCAGGTTTGTAATTGGCTCGGTGCCAGCATCCCTTAGACCTGACTCCCTTTCCCTAAACTGTACTATATAAGCCATGTTATTGTTACCCTCGGGGAGCCAGCTTCCTTAGGGAACTGCTCCACCAGATCTGGTAGGTAAATAAAAGCATATGCATGTGAGACCTCCTCTGCCTCTGTGTGTCTTGGGGCCACTCGGGCTGACTCAGGAAGCGCAAGGGCTTTGGGCTCTTACAATGTAAAAGTCCCTCCACTGTGCCCTTGAGCTGGAGTCGATCCTTCACTGGGCTGAAGTGAAAACAAACCAAGGGAAATGGTCTCAAAGAAGAAGAAGAAGAATGGGAGGCGGCCATAGATGCAAACAAAGGAACGTGTGTGTTGACTCTCCTCTCCTGTAGCTCAGTGCTTACACTCCTGTGCTTAAAATGTTCAGGGATAATAATCAAGAGATAAAAACTGCTCACTGGCTGCCTGGGCCCCCACCTACCATCTGCTCATTAGGGCTATGTCCACACTTACACAGTTAAATCAATTTAACTTATATCGATTTAATAAAATCGATATAAAAATCATTAAATCAATTTAAGTTAAATCAATTTAACTGGTCCCCACTAGAAACTCAAATCAAAATAGCATGTCCATGGACAGGACTTGCTATTTCGATTTAGGAGAGAGGCACCATGGGAGATATGGCAACAGAGTGCCCTAGAAGGGCCATGCCCTCACCCAATATATAGAAAAAGGAAAGCACTTGGGAAGGAGAAGGGCAAAAAGTGTTAGGTCGGTTTACAGTTAAATCAAAATAATATACATGCACTGTGTTATTTCGAAATAACAATTTTGATTTAACCATCATATCGATATAATACTAGGTTTTATTATATCAATATGACTTCCTTATATCGAAATGAGGGAGCTCCTCATTTTGAAATAAGGGAACATCATGTGGACCTACCATTTTTTAAATCGAAATAACCAGCATTATTTCAATTTAAACAGTGTGTGTGGACATACTCCAGCTACCCAGAGAAGGATCACTCCTCTCTTCCACGTGTTCTCAAAGAGAAGCCCTAATGGCTCAGAGATGTCTCCACCCAGTCTTGAGTATTCTAGCATGTATTTCATCAGGCCCTGCCAACTTGAAGACACCTAGTGTGTGTGTGTGTGTGTGTGTCAGAGAGAGAGAGAGAGAGAGAGAGAGAGAGAAAGGCATTAAGCATTTTGGCCATTGCTGCATTTTCTGCTATTGCAGCCAGACTCATACCTCAATGGTTTAGAAGTCAAGTCAGAAATCAGCTTTACCCAAGAGCTACAGTCATGCGAATTCATTGCTTCATTCAATACATATAAGTGTTCTCATCACAAAATGACTGACCAAGTATTCTACAATTGGTTTGTAAGATAGTAAAGACCTACTGACTGTTTAATATCTTTGAATTATTGACCAGTCTATCTGACACAGTGTTGTAACGTGTTGCAAGGAGCCATAGACATGTTAAAGAACAACTTGTGACTCCCAAGCCCCAGTCTGACTATTACTGTGCTATTGTCTTTCCCTTCTCATTAAGTACCAGACCTACCCTGGTATTAGTCTTCCTATTGCATCCAGCGTATTTGTGAAATATCTTGTTTTGTTACCCTTTATATCCCTCCTTGGTTTACCCTCATTTTGTGCCTTGGCCTTTCTAATTTGGTTCCTACAGGCTTGTGTTGTTTTTTTATATTCATCCTTCATAATTTAACCTACTTTCCACTTTTGTAAGTCTCTTTTTCTGAGTGCCAGGTCATTGAAGATCACCTGGTTAAGCCAAGGTGGTTTCCTACCATACTTCACTTAAAACACTTCCTATCTTTCCTATGCATTGGGATAGTTTGTTCTTGTTCTCTTAATCATGTCTGTTTAAAACACCACCAGTTCGCTTGATCACTTTTCCCCTTAGATGTGCATCCCACAGGATCTCAACTATCAATTCTCTGCGTGTGCTGAAGTCTGCCTTCTTGAATTCCATTGTCTTTATTCTGCTATTTTCCTTCCTACAGTTCCATTGACTCACCAGCTCTTGAATCATTTCATGATCACTTTCAGTCAAACTGTCTTCCCACCTTCAAATTCTCAATCAGCTTTCCCTCTTTGTTAGAATTACATCTAGAATACCCTCTCCATAGTAACTTTCTCCATCTTCTGAAATAAAAAGTTGTCTCCAGTGTATTCCAATAACTTGTTGCATAATCTGTGTTATTTTCTCAACAGAAGACTGGGTAGCTGAAGTCCCTCATCACCATCTAATCCTGTGGCTTTGGATGATTTTGCTAGTGGGTTACAAAAAGCCACATCCACCTCCACTTCCTGGTTAGGTTGTCTGTAAAAGACCAGTGCCTTGTTTTCAAATAATTACAGCCTACCTGTCATGGATTTTGTCCCAGATTACTAATAAGTACCCTCAATCTTAACTCCATTTTTGACTGGGTCAGCATCAGGGTCACCATTTAGGATCTAAGGGAGCTACTGACCTTGCTAGCTTCCAGCTCATCAATCAGTAGTGGTTTAATCAGATGAGAATGCTGTTTGCTTGCCCCACTTCCTGGAGTAGCGCACCCCCAGCCTCTCCCCCCATTTTGTAATGCTAATAGGGAGCCGAATCCAAGAACCCCATTTTGCTCGCTCAGTAGGAGCCTTTATTCCATGCTAAATGTGCTCCTAACTGAGTCACATTTCTTCAATTCAGCATTTTCCCCCTCTGCATCTGGATTTACACATCATGTCAGCACTGACTCAGCCTCTATTCAGACTCTAGCCACCAGACAGGAATGCAGTCCCCAGATGCCTGCACTCACACACTGGAGAATTTTTTGAGTCAGTTTTGGCCCCTCTGTGTGTTATCAGGAAATAGTAAAGTTTGTGATAATGTCTAGAAAAACCAACTGATGGGGGATGTCAAAGTGTGCTGCTTTTGGTTTTGCTGAAGATAAGCACTCAGCAGTTGGGCTAATTTGCCAATGTTTATCCAATTATTCCAGCTCCTGCACTGAACATAACAGGGCTGTAAATCTAAGAGAACCAAAGGTCCCAGTTTTATAGGGACAGTTCTGGTATTTGGGGCTTTTTCTTATATAGGCACATATTACCCCATGCCATCTGTCCCAATTTTTCATACTCTCTCTCTGATCATCCTACGCAGATCTCTTGAAAACAGAGTTTCTCCAGAGATTTCTGAGTGACCCAGAAAGATCACCAAAACTGTCTTCCTTGTATAACGTTTAAGTACTTCTGTTGCCACTCTCGGCCAACACCACAAATATATTTCCCCTTCTACCAACCCAAACTCTATGACAGTGTATAGGGCTATTCCTGTAGCATTCTGTACAGTTTTGCTTGTTTAATAAGGAAATTGGCAATGCAAGCTGAAAAACTGTGGGAAGGAAATTATAAATTTCAGGAGAAAATTCAGAGGTAAGAACATCAGCACTGCCAGATTGGATCAGACACCTAGTCCATACCTAGTCTCCAGTAGTGGCCAGAATGGTGGGTTACTTACCAGTAGCCATTCTTCTTTGAGATGGGCTGCTCAAATATATTCACTTTTAGGTGTCTACATGCTTCAGTGCACAATTGGCCAGAAACTTTTAGATCTAACCTATCAGAGCAAGGTCAGTGGCCAATGCTCCCTCTGGCCACTCCCACAGCTATATATAGGTGGCCCCAACGCCGATCTTCCTCAGTCCCTTCTTATCGATAACTCCGAGTAGCAGGGATGGTGGGAGGGACACGAATGTATGCGAGCAGCCCATCTTGAAGAAGGACGGCTACTGTAAGTAATTCATTGTTCTTCGAGTGCTTCATGCATCATTCAGTTTTAGGTGATTACTAGCTGTACCTCAGATGGTGGGTGGAGTTAAAATTTTCCCTACCGTCAGGAGAATACTCCAATGGCATCCCAATCGCAAAGACGGACAAAGCAATGGGTTGTCAAGCTTATGCTGATGAACACACTACAGACCTGCAGATTCTTCTGAGAGAAGATTCGCACAGTGGGTACCAAAGAGGTTATTTACCACTCGATCAGGAGATAGGTTTTCTGGAGAGAGGGCAATCTTGATCCAGTAAAGATGGCCCTTATGTCAGTAGGCAATAAGGAAAGGGAATCACTGTCCCCAGTAGCGGTTCTCCATCCCATCAAGAAGCAAATGAGCACTATGCCCTTAAGCAGGGGGAAAGGAAAACATTGGCTGTCCAACCTTAGTGGGATGGGGTTTTTCACCTTTGTCTATGGTGCACTGGCCTGGAATGCCGTGCTCAAGATTGTGGTAGGGTACACCACAGGATGGGTGTCCCGCAACAGCACGGAAGGAAAGAGCAGGAAAAACAACCATGTAAAGGAGGATAAAAGGGCCTAGTCCCCTGACCTACCATTATTGAAAATGGGGAGAAAAGGATCCCTGGGTTGAGGCCTGACTACTCAGGAGGTTCAGCCAGGAGAGTCCTTGGACCTCCAAAGTGACTCCATTAGACATGGGTACCCGGAGGAGAAGGGGTAAATGGCAGGGTGGAGTATCCCAGAGGGTCCCAACCAGTGGAGGTGATCCTCTAACAAGTCATAACAGCAGGTTGGGTCCCCTTTTTTTAGGGAACTCCCATTCTAAGCTTTCTGAGAAACTCCTTAGAACGCTTTATGGGAGGAAAAGGGGTAGGATAGTAGAATGATGTATAACGAATAAATGGGGAAAACTGCGGAGAAGTAGCAAGACCCCATGTCAAGTTGTTCCTAGGGCCATAGGGGGAACCAATGCATAACAAATGTGGAGATAGGGGAATCCCTATCTTGCAGTCCTAGCAGGAATTCACACAAACTGGACAGTTAAGTGCGTGTTTCCCTCACTCTCTGCATTCTCTGTTCTTTAGAACCTGAGCAATGAAGGAAAGAATGAAAAGGCTATCCTGCAGCCTCTTCCAGGGAAGGCAGGTCTAACCTCAATACGTGCCCACTATCCTCAGCAATGGAGTGCTGAGAAGACACTTAACTCCCATATGATGGCTATTTATTCTCTGTTCTGACTTGTATAAAATAAGGCAGTCAGCCACTCATGAGTTCATTGGGCTGTCTCATGTCAGGGCAGTGAGCTACAGCTGTCAGTTCCTTGGCAGTGCAGGGTCATCGGCGAGACACCCGTAACTGCCCCTCTGGGTATCGGAGGGTTAGCCAGGGATGCTTAGGAGCAGGTGTGTATTACTTGTTCCACATGAGGGAAGAGGGTTACTACTGAAGAGCGCTACCATATAATTGAAGTAGGACAGGATTGGGGTTAATCCTGGCTTGGGAGGAAAGAACCCCAGAGAAACTGACGCATAAGGTAATTCTCAGGAAAAGAAAGGTGCAAGGAGCCATTCCCTTGTGTCCCATGGGGGGGTGGGGGGACAGAGTGAGGAGTATTGGGGAAAAAAATTGCAGGTGAGATACCCATAGTGACACTAGCCTTCTCTAGTCTGCTAGTGGTTATGTGCCCCCCCCCGGAGGCCAAGGGTTCCCCAAAAGGACTAACTAAGAGCTTGAGTCCCAGGGTTCATAAAGTGACCCTGTTCGACAGTAGCACCGCGTCTAGACCCCCTTAGGTGATGGGTCTCTGGGCTGTGAGTAGAGTCTCCCTATGCCCTTCCAGCACCCAGTGGAAGTGGGGGGAGGGGTCACTGAGACCCCTTCCACTCTATCAAGGGGGTCTCAGATTGTCAAAGTAGAAGATCATACCAAAGAGGGCCGCCAGACGATACCTTAGAGAGGTAACTGACTGGCGCCAAATGGCACAAAGGGTATCCTCAGGTGTAAAAAGGGGGAGCTTTCCCCTCCTCATTCAGGACATCACCATTCTGAAAAAACTGACAGCCTGCCCAAAAAGAGGGCATGTCATCATAAAAACAGGTCCACTCATTATGTCCACGATGGGACCACAGACTACTCCCCAAGGGTTAAGGAGGAGTGTTACCACGGGCCATGGGGCACCCGTGGTTGGGAGTTCGCAGAGTGGTTTGTACTATGTTCCAGAAGCATTATGGGGTAAAGTTGGATTGGGGTTAATACCTCCTAGTGTCTCTCTGGTGCCTGCTACTAGTGGCTCATCAAAGAGCTGGGGCCCTACATCTTTACTGTGGAGTATGGAGAACACTGCATTTGACACCCCCCCCAAGTGGAGAAGAAGGGGGTGTGTTGCTAGTCCTTATCCCCAGGAGCTAGTGTACTGTGGGGTGCGGACCATGTGGAGTTCATTCCTGAAGGGATTTTTTTCCCCCCAGGATGGGAAAAGACCCAAGCCCACCCAATATTCTAGGCGAGAAGAGGAAAGATTCCTACCCTTGTTTATGTCTGTCACATGTCCCACGAGGGCCTGTAGTAGGCCAGTGTGGCCTGCAAAGGAGATTCACAGGGCTATGAAGAAGTCACAGCTTCTTAGCCAGAGAGGGGCTGGTTGATGAGGTTAAGTTTGGGGCCAGGAACTGAGGGGAGAGCCCTCTGCCATGCTCGTGAGGTTTTGGCAAACCTCTCCCTATCTGGCTTGAGGTTATCATCTAGTCTGCCTCATGCGTGAATCATCAAGGAGCTGTGTTCCTCTCGAAGAAGGGTAGTTACTCCCTTTCAGCAAAGTGGAGGAGCAGCAAGTTTCATTGCCCTTACTGTAGCTTGAAGAGGTCCCAACAAGCCAGCCCTGCCTGTGTGAGGGACTGAGTGGGGTGAAGTGACTTAGCGTATGTACAGCATGCTTAGGAGCTGTGCCTAACAGCTTCTGAAGGGGAGCAACTAATCTGCATGGGTCCTGTATTAGCATTACCACAAAGAGCACAATTAGGTATTTGCATACTGGGTGCAGAGCATAGTGGGTAATGGTATTTGGGGTTAATCTGATCACAAATCTGTCAATATCTGTAATTCTACTGAAGACAAATATGAAATACTGTCTGTTGTGATATGCTGTTCTCTGCTTGTTCCAAATCTGTCTGGGTTAGTTAAAGAGTAAAAGCAACCCTTAGTTAAAAAAGGTTTGTAAGAAAGACCATTGGCTATTTTAGCCTGGGTGGGGTGTGTGAGCTTTTTTCTTCAGGGGGGCAGCAGGGGGAGAAGCGCAGCGCAGCGCAGCGCAGCGCAGCGCAGCGCTAGAAGCATTCTTGTCTCACCCCAGCCCCCTTGTCAAGTGATAGATCAAGCTGGGCTTCTTGGGAGGCCTATTCTTTGTTATGGAAGTAGTTGTTTGCAGCTACTTGAGATCTAAGAGCTGAAATCAGTAGAGGGAGAGAACCCTTATCTTTCTGTGCTGATATCACTAAAAAGGAGCAGTGATGGAATGACCACTAGGTGGAGCCAGTGGATGGTGACAGTGGCCAGTGGTGAGCTGGGTAGTGTGAGTGACTGGTGAGTGGAGCTGGTGGACGGTGTGGGGAGCCAAGGAATGGTATTACAGGATGAAGTGAGTGACCAGTGGTTGGCGCCAGTGGACAGTTGGCGTGAAAGACACTCCCTATGTACCTTAGGGTGGGTCGGGAGCCTATTTAGCACTGATTCTTCAGATCAGTGCTGATTTTGCTAATGGGTTTACATTTACTGTTACGATATGTGGGATCATGTTGGAAGGTTTTGTATTAAGTCTTGTATGTTCTGTTATGTGGTATGGCTTGTGGGGAACTTCACTCTATTGATTTTCTAGATTAGTGCTGATTTCTGTCATTTGGCCTTTTGCATTCTGTTTTACTACTATTAAAAGTTCTGTTTACTATACTCCAACTTGTGCTTGCGAGTGGGGAAGCCTTACCCCTTTGGAGTGCCCAGGGAACAGTGCAGGATTCCCCAGAAATCTGGGTGGGGGCTTGAGCCAGCTGGTGGTGTTACACTATTGGGAAACCCCTAGATATAGAACCCGCCCCTTGTTCTGCCAGCCTGCCCTGGCAGAAGGGTTACACATATATGTATTGTCATATGGTTAGCTAATGTGACTCCCCCGCAGTACTCCTTGAAGCTGAGGGACACTAACGGGTCACCTGCTACCTTCAGGATCTGAAACTGTTTGAGGACCTGAGGGAGTGCATGCAGTAGATCTTCCCATTGTGGGGCCCCTTTATAATCTGCAAGGGGGAACCGAACAGGTGATGATGTGATAAAGGCTTGGGATGGGGTAACAGGTTGGGTTCCCATCCCATCCTGGCCACTGTAGAGCCATGATATGTCCCTGTACGTAGAAAACAGATACAGGCCCCTGTTTATTGGGAAGCCCTCTAATGTTCCATTCCTTATGATGGCCTGGATCATTTTGTATCGTCATGTCTGGGTCGATGTCTTTTGCGTTGCCCTGGATGGGGAGTAGAAGGAAACGTAGATGAATGTGAGGGGGAGATTTGAGGGGCACCAGCCTGGATACTGGTTCTAAATGAAACAGGGAGGAGAGAGTTCAGGGCGCCTTCCTGTGAGGTGGTGAGAGTTCCAAGCTCCTACTGAGGAGTTCCCTGTTGAGATTGTTCTCCCTCATCCTTCAGAGTAGGGGGCTCTGCTGAGCTTGATGCTCTGGGCACTCAAACAGGGCCAGTACAAAACATTAAGCCCCATAAGCATTGCAGGGGGGCGCCGACACTTGAGGGGTGCCAAAATGGGGAGCGCACCATTGTGGCGTGCTCTGACATCACTCGTCTGCGCCGGCATCTGCTGTGCTTGTGGGGGGACTCCAGACACACTAACGCCATTCCTGCACTCAAAGGACTGCCAACACTGGACAGGCTGCCCTGGTCCCCGTGGCATGATTTTGCTTCAGAACCCACTTGGGGTCCTTGGGTCCCCTGTATCACTCAGTAGGGCATCAGTGGCTCCCATAAATATGAATCATCCCTCAAAGGGGAGGTCCAACACAGCCTGCTGGATCTCCTGTGGTAGTCCAGCACCCTGGAGCCTTTCTGAGCAACCCATTACCACAGCTGAACCAATGCCCTGGCCAGCTGTGTCTGCAACATCCCATGCAGCCATGAGGGCATCACAGGAGGTGCGCATGCCCTCCCCTATAACCGAATCATGGTCCTTGAGGTGTTCTCAGGAAAGGAGGTCATGGAAGTGTCTCATGGACTCCCACAGGTCCACTGTGTGCCTACCAACCAGAGCCAAAATTGACACTGAGCATCTCTTTTGCTCCTCTGGGGAACAGTGCCAAGTGGGCTCTGGTGCCAGCTTTGGCTCATGGTGCCAGCTTTTCGGCAGAGGGCCTCGATGTTCTGGGGGTAGGCTGTAGCACCTGCTCTAAGGCCAAGATGTGTAGCCTCTGCTCCCTGTCCTTTAAGGTCTGTAGCTTGAAGGACCGATAGATGGAGCATGTATGTACCTGGTGAGATTCACCCAGGCACCTCAGGCACTTCTCATGGGGGTCATCTCTTGGGAAGGCCTTGCTACAGCTCACACAGGGCTTGAACCTCAGCATGGTAGGCAGTGGTTGGCAGTGGTGTTCTGGCTCCGGTGGTGACAACTCTACGGGTTGTGATGGGACGATGTCCACAAACAGATCTTCAAGTCTGAACGGGCAGTTCATAGAAGACTTGAATAGACAGGCACCTTGCTGTTGCAAGGAATGGGCTGTTCCATAATCATCGCTGAAGGCAGAAAAAGGAACTGGAGGGGGATCAGGGTTGGGGCCATCTATATATAGCTGCAGGAGCAACCAGAGGGCCGTTGGCCACCGACCCTGCTCTGACAGGCTAGGGCTAAAAGTTTCCAAAAAAATCGCGTGCTGCAGAACATAGATATCTAAAACTGAATGATGCGAGCAGGGCTCAAAGAAGAAGCAGTTGCTTTAGAGGAGTGTGAAAGAAACCCGGAAGCTGTGTCATGGGATGCAACAGGCTGGCAGTTCGGAGGTATGCTGTCCCCAGGGGGGAGTTTCCTCCTACTCACATTCATTAGCCATCAGGCTCCCTAATCATTAGGGCAGTGGTTCCCAACCTGTGGGGTCTGCGGACCTCTTCCAGCGGGTCCATGGCACTGCTGCCCCCCAGAGCTGGGACTCAGCTGTGGCCCCGATGCTCCCACCAAGGCTGGATCTCAGCAGGGGTGGCAGCTGTCAAGGGCTGACTGCTGCCGCTGCTAGCCAGCTGCTGATGCCAGTGGTGGCTCAGCTTTGCTCCACTGCAGGAGCTGCCTGCCCGTGCTCTGCTGTAAGGGCTGGCTGGGGGCCATGGCTGTGGCAGCCCCTGCTCCCAGCAGGGGAATGGGGCTGCAGCAGCTCCTGGGCAGAGGCGGGAGCCATAGCTGCGCACAGCAGCTGCCATGGCCCCATTCTCCTGCCGGGAGTGGGGTCTGCCATGGCTATGGACCCCTGCCCAGGGGAACCCTGCTCCCCGCAGGAGAGTGGTGTGGGTCAGATTCTGACCCCCTGTGGGCCACATTCTGCCTGCAGCAGTGCACAGGGGGGTCCCAGAAGCTTTTCTCCCTTCCATGGGGGTCCCTGGCCTTAAAAAGGTTCTGAACCCTTGCATTTGGGTTTATTGCCCTTCCCAAACCCTTGTTTTTTAATCCTCCTCCTCATCATCATTATCCTGGATGTTCTCATTCCCCAGAGAAATGTCTCATCTTTCTTTGAGTTCTGTGGCCTCACTGATAACTTGTGGCACCGAGTTCCACAGGCCAATTTTGCAGTGTGTGGAAAAAATGTTTCCTTTTAACACATTCTGTTGCTTCCTGTCTTTTTCATTGACTGTCCCCTTGTGCTTATGTTATGAAACAGGGCACAAAAGTTCCCAATCTCCATTTTCTAGGCTATTCCTTATTGTGCATATATCTATCATATATCTTCTTATTTGTCTCCTTTTGAGAGTTAGCAGAGCCCCACTCAAGTGAACACAGTGCCTGGGATGAGAGAGTTCCATTAATTTATATATAGGCATTGCAATAAGTTCTATATTATTTTCCATCCATTCAGTCTTACTGGACGGAGCAAGTTCCCCATCTTCAAGCATCTGACAAAGTGGGATTCTCTCTCATGGAAGCTTATATGATAAATAAATTTGCTAGTCTTTAAAAGTGCCACCAGATTCCCTGTTTGTTTTGGTGGAAGGAGGAAGTAGACTTACCAGGTTAACCTTTTTTTGTGTTGTCTTGGATGCGAATGCTTTGTAGTGTTTGTATTGTTGAAAGGAAGTACACTTAGACCTGGACTACACTTAAACCTGAGATCAACCTGGCTACATCAACCAGAGCTGCACCGCTAAAGCAGCATAGTTAGATTGATCTAATACCCGGTGCAGACAAGACCACCTTTCAAGGAGATGGATTGACTATGTGAATGGAAAAAACAACGTAGGAAGAGTTAACACTATGGTGCTACCATAGCACAGGTTCAAGCTGTAGATGTGTCATTGTGCAAGTCATAGAGTAGTCATACCCTCTGAGGCCTTGCCTACACAATGGCTTTGTAACAGTTTAACTAAATCAGTATCAAAATCACTTCTCAGCTGAAATAACTAGACAAATACAGCTACTGGTGTGGTTACAGTTATATCACTTTAAAGGTACATTATTCCCCTTATCCGCCCCACAGGGAAAGGGAATAAAGTATGCCACAATAAACCATTTTGTGGTATACACCACATGTATACTGGAATAGCTGCATCCCTGATGAGGGCTTGTATTACTTTAATTACAATGGAATAGGTAAAACAGTGAAAATTTGGGGGTTCGGGGGAGTGTTGACAAACCTGGTCTACACTTAAAAGTTAGTTTGACTTAATAATATCCAGGGGTGGGAAATATCCACACTCCTGATCATAAATGTGTGTGGGGCTTAGTTGCAACTATGCCAGACGAAGAATGCTTACTCAACATAGCTGCCATCATCTGGGGATGTGCTCTTCCTCCATACAAACATAAAAACCCCTTCCACTGGAGTTGCCTGTCTATGCTATGAAGTTGGGCTAATACAGCTATGCTGCTCTAATCCTCTGTTGCGTAGACACAGCCTAAGCCAAAGTTTTTTGTGGTGCGTCTAAAGTTAAACCTTTCCTTCTAACTGGCTTTTAGATCAAAATATTTCTATATTGTTTTTGTTGTAATTTTCTAGTTTTTCCAATGAAAAACTAGAAACTGAAAATGTAAAATGTTGACCAAAAATGATTTTTTGAAAAACTGAACATTTTTCTGTCTTTGGTTTCAGTTTTTCACTGAAAACTGGGTTGGTTAATTATTTATTTAATTGTTTATTTTCGAAAGTTTTGAAAAACAAAACCACTTTGTAAAAACCTGTTCTTATGAAGTATAAAGGGGATTTTCAATCAGCTTCAGTGAGCTATTTCAAAGGCAACAGCAGGGAGTGAAGGGTCCCAGGCAGTCTTTTCCAGACTGAAGTCAGCAGGAAGCACAGTCAAGGTGTGAGGGCCACACAGTGGGGAAAGACAAATATCCAGCTCTCTTCCCCCTGCCCCATAGTCTCTGTCTACACTATCTTCTACACATCAAGGGCAGAATGAACTCACTTGCAAATGACTGCCTAATTTAACCCCTTTATTCCTGGATTACTTTACAGAAAATTCATGAATGGATGGGGGAGGGACCCAAAAAAATCCTTTATATGAGAAATCTGGATTGGGAATTTGTGTCTCAAACCTAAATCCATTTTAAAAAAAAATGTGACAAGACAAGGGAAAGGCTTAGAACAGGATCTGCAGTTTGGCCTTAGCATTAGCCTCTCTCTGGTTGGTGTATTTCCTCTAGGAGAAAAGATGACAAAGTAAGTTTCAGCAGCCTACTGCTTAAGGTATTTCGTCCAGTCCATGAAATTTGGTACATCCTGCAGTCCAGGTGCTGCTTTACAAATACTTGGGGTCAGCAAGGTGAAGAGTCAGAGGACCGGAAGAGGAAAGGGGACTGAGGGGGAGGGGAAATATATCATCAACCATCCATTTACTTTCTTCTAACTCTGCCAGCTAAGAAGCAAAGCCATCCCTGGTAATAAAGTGTAATATGACTGCTTTAAAGTGCTGGTTAAAAGTAACTGCATCACCACCTGCTTGATTTCCCTAGGGTGTAAAACGATATGGAAACAGCGTAGATCATTTCCATCTGCCGGGGCTGGAGGAAACAGGAGGATCCCGTTAAGTTCTATTTACTAGCCTGTGTTGTGAGGAAAACCAAGCAGACAGGATACCTCTCTTTATAAAAGGAGACTCTGTGTTCAGATACGGCTCTTTCCCAAACTCCTCAGCAGCTAGCTTCACAAAGAGGAATGTTGATTAGTGTCTATCATGTGAAAATTTTGCCCACCAAAACCAGCATTTCAAAAAAAGCAACATTTTCCGTGGGAAGATGTCAGTTTGGCAAAACATTTTGGTTTCCTATGAGAAATTCAAAAGGAAAATTTTGTTTTCTGAATGACAGGATGTTATTATTTAAAAAGGTTGATTTGAGAGGAAAAAAATGTTTCCTTGGCATGTCAGATCATCAAAAATGTCAACATCGTACATTTTGACACATCCAGTTCAAAACTCTTCAGACGTTTGTACTCCATGAAATGTCAGTATTTCAATGTTCCATTTCAATTCAGGAAGAAAATGCATTTGGAAGGGACTACCTTTCCTGACAGATGCCAATTCCATGATCAGACACCAACTCTAATAACAAGACAATGGTCAGCAGTAGAAAGAAACTAGAGGAGGCCTGGGTCCAGTCCTAAGAGAAACTCCCACCAAAGCAAAGGAGCTCAACCCTGAATTCTTGCTTTCTATGCTCCTGACTCACCACCCTATCAATATTACTAACTAGGCCCTGAACCTGACCTGTAGGTCCTGCCTTAATATACCCCTGGATATGTTCTTTGCTCACTAACAAGGACTAGGTCGGGAAAAGCCATCACAGAGTGGGGATGTGGTGTCCATCTACTGGGGTATCCATTCTTAACTCTCACCACCAAGGCATGGTGTCTAGCACAGTGGCCCCCAGTCTCAATTAGGGCACTATTATAACTTATAAAATAATGATAAAACACTAAATTACAATAAAGAGATAGCACCTTTCATCCACCGATTTCAAGAACAGAAGATGGCCCATGTCACAATAGCTGGTCTAAGCCATTATAAAGTCGCTTTCAAAATTTGGATTCCAATTCAGGTCCAAGCCTAGAGTTCATGGGTGTGTAGAGCAGAGGTTTGGATTCAGGCCTGTATCTACTATGGAATGTAAAACCTCTGTCCTCTTCATCAGAAATATCTCCAAGTTCCTGCAGCCCAAAGACAACATAAGACAATCTGAAGAGAGTCAGGAAATCTAGCTTAGGCCCAGCTCCTGTCAGGACTTCAGGGACGATGCATGGAATCTCACATGTGTTAACAGGAGAAGGACATGGGGTTGAGGACATGACAGAGCAGAACAGATGGCTCAGGGATGTAGCAAAGCCACTCAAAAATTAATGGACATAGGTAAAGGAAGGGGAATGGCTGAGAGTTAAGCTCAGCCATGGAGGCAAAGCACCAGTGCTAATCCAAATGGAATATACATGCAAAATTCCCATTGGATCCCCTGGGAAATCCCAGAGTCTGATCCCTGCTGCAAGATCTGGCCATGGAAGGTGAGCAGAATATGGGAGCCAAAGTCCAGTGTGCACACCTAAGAGGGAAATCTACTGAACATTTTGCAATTAACTCCTCAGGTGTGACCAGTCATTCTTGAGGCCTGTAGTAAACCCCTAACCCATAGACAACAGTGCAATGGTGCCTGACACCAGGAATAGTGTCATGGACACTGCTTGTGAAGGAAGGAATTTATTTACTCCACCATCAACAAGGAAACTCCAGTCAGAATCCTGGTCTGAAAAGTGAGCCTTAAAAAAAATTAAAAAATAAAACAAATAATTAAAAATGGCTGCTTAGGGCTCAGCATTTGTTGCCTCTCAGTGATGTCAGATCAAACGTATCCAGGCTACAAGCTAAAAGAGCCAGAGTCAAGTCACGCTTTTCTTAGCAAGTTCCCAGCAATCCAAAGTCAGCAATCAGAACCATGAACTGCTCCATTGACAATGCACCCAATAAAGTAGTACCTGGCTGCTCTCTGCTGAGCTGTGTGGGGCTCATTGGAGCAAACAGGGTGAAAGGCTACTAGAACTGCTGAGGTTAGTGGGTGTTCTTCTGATACACACAGGAGGCAGGTGCTTGGTGGGAAGAGGTGCCTGATTCCAGCCATACTTCATAGCAGCTGGTCTCCTGCCATAATTCCCCGGCTAGACTGTTAGGTCACCCTTGATTCACGTTATGTGACGCCTGCTGTCTAGGAGTTCAACACCATATACAGGTCAAGGAAAACAGTGACTGCCATTCTGAGCTAGGTCACACAGTTTTACCCTGGTGCAGTATGATGAACTGATGGGGCTCCAGAATGAGCCTGATGCCAGGTCCCAGATCACATAGGAAACACCCCCTCTCACCTTCCTGGCCTGGGGCTGAATGCTCAGCCTCTTTCTTAGGAGCAGGGGGTTGTAGCGGAAATACGTGTGTATGGGAGGTGCAAGCAAGTAGGGGCAGAGGGATTGAAGGGGACAGGGACAGAGGTCAATGACACTTGCCGTGGCATGAGCCAAGATTCTGGCTAAGTGACTCCATCCCACATCCCGTCTTCCAGCCCACCGGACTTGGACAATGGAACAGCTCAACCCTCATGGCCATGATTAACACACAAATGCTTGAGGAAGCTGGCAATAGGGAAGACTGACTCCCAGCAACATGAAGGGACACTCAGCTCCAAGTGGGGACATCAAGACATTCCATGTGGGACAGTGGAACCACTAACAGATCGATGAGCAACCTCTGATGGCCAGTGATGGGTAAGCCAGTGGAAAGACAAGTAAGATGCACCACTCTCCCCACTGCCAAAAACCCCAAACCAGCTAGGCCAGTGGGTCAACCTGATGGAAAATTTAAAAAATTCAGCACAGCGATGTCACTGTCATGTTTGAAATGATGCAGTCAGAAAATATGAACACAGCAACTTTAAAATGACTGGGTTGTTTATTTTGTAGGATGTTTTTTGTGTGTTTTCTTAGTTCAATTCTGCCCTGTAGTGAAGTCATGTGTTAACTAGATGGCTATGATGAAGGTACTTTAAGGTTTAGATTACAATGGTTTTTAAAGACACATCTTTTCAGAAAGTTACAATAACCCACTCTGAACGTGTTCATACCCTCTCTTAGCCTTAACTCCATCTGGACAGATTGTTATGCCAAAGAATTATTGCTGTTTATCTTCCAGTAGCATCTAAACAAGTCAACCAAGATCAGAGTTTCACATACTGTATAAACCTCTAATGAGAGACAGTCCCTGTACCAAAGAACTTACAATTTGAATCAACAGGCCAGACAAATGGTGGGGAGGGTCCATGACCGAACCAGAACTAGAACCGACATCTATAGCCATAAGACCACACAGCCACTGTACCTTAATAGAACTACTCCTGGTTTAAACCTGGGTGAATGAGTGCAAAATCACGCCCAAGGTACTTTTCCCAAGACCAGTTTGAGCCAGCTAGGACATATCCAAACAGAACATAATGCTGTATTTATTCATGCATTTGGCCAACACACAGGCTGTGTTCTCACACAGCCAGTTATTTCGATATGGTTGTTTCGCAACAACCGTATATCGAAATAACGCTTATTTCGAAACAACTTATTTCAAATTAACAAAATGTTAATTCGAAATAAGGAAAAAGGCGAGAAATGAAATAGCAGGTTCATACTGTGAACTTGCTATTTCACTTCCTCAGGGGGCTGAAGGCACCCCC
>ML681981.1:46990514-47008391 GCA_007922195.1 Podocnemis expansa | reverse complement strand
AAAAGTTAATAAAAGGTCAAAATAATCTATGACTTTTTGCCTTTTTGGAAATTAACCATGGAAATCAGATCATGTTGTTTTCAGTAAATGAAAGAAAATCAGAAAAAAGAAACTAGATTAGCCCAAACAGAAAGGAGCTACTGATTTAATTCAATTACTGTTGAAATCATATTTAAAATAAAAGATATGGAGCCAGAAATTAACAAACTGAAATTAACATGACAAATATTAGCCTAGATGGTGAACAAAATAATGAGGGGCAAAAATGATGCCCACTTTCCCCTTTTTGGGGTCCATAAAAAGGGATTTCGAAAAAAAAATAATTTCCCGTCCCAGTTCATCTCATCTCACTTAAGCCCAAGACAGATGGAACAAATAGGGGTTCCAAGGATAATTTGGGGGGCCTCAGAATGCTTCTGGATGGGTGGGCCCCCCAGACTCCAGCTCCTGCCCCCCACATGCCAGGGCCCCACCCTTTGCCCCCAATACACCCCCCAGCATTAGCCAGACCACCCTGCACTTACTGGCCTCAGTGCAGCTGGGGATGTGGGGGTAGTAGGCCCCGGGTCAGGGCAGCAGAGTGGCTCCTCAGGAGGCTGCAGGTCCCAGACTGGGGTGCAGCATGGAAGGGGAGGGTTTTGGGGTGGGGCTTGAGCCCCCTAGCAATGCCACTGGCCCTTGCTTCTGCTCCTGCTTCCTGGAATGCGGAGGAATGCCGCTCTGGACCCTGCTGTTTTTAGGGGCTCAGCATTCGGGTCCCTAAAAATAGAACATGGAACTGGAACGCTGCATTCCGGGACTTGCTATTTTTAAATGGTGGGCCCTGGAATGCAGCCTTCTGGCTCCATTTTCTATTTTTAGGGGCCCCAGAACGCTGAGCCTCTAACAATAGTGGGCCCCAGAATGGCATTCCAGGGCATTCTGCCTTACTTTAACCCCTGGGAACAAACCTCATTGAATGACTCTCTTCTTGAAAGGCAGTACCATTGCTCATCATCAAAGAATTTTATTTTTCACTCGTTAAGTCCTAAAAACCATCATATCACCTTGACTTCTGGTCATCAACCCATCAGTGGGGATACCTAATTGCCAGCACCACAGAGGCATATATGAATGTGTTCTGTTCTCTTCCTTTTGTGTTGCTTTTCCGCCTCACTTTCCTCCTGTTCTTTTGGCTTTTCAACAAATCCTGAAATCAGTTGCACTGCGTCAGCACAGCAAAAGAAAAGCCCATAGTCTTACTCTGTCTAGGAAGAAAACATGCAGTCAGATCATGACAACCTTGAACAGATGAACCAGGGTTTAAACACAAGTGCCACAGCCAACCTGCCAGTCCATCCATTCATGAATAACCAGCCACCCAGTGTTCCACATATAGCAACAAAAGCCCCTCACCTTTTCTATCCTCTCTCTCCACTTTTTTTCTTTCTAACAGACAGGCACAGGGGGAGAATACCCTTTGCACAACAGGGCTGAAAATATATATAACCCTTGCCTTTTCATCAAAGAATGGTAAAAGGAAGGCCTCCATTGGGGGGGGGGGGGGGACAGACACTAAATATCACTGTTCCTATGTTGGACAATGAAAGAGCTTATGAACACCTTTAGTTCTTTTGAACTTTCAGATCAATACAACAAAACTTTACATTAACAACTGTAAACATCAGGCCCAGTCCAGCATTGCTTGCACATCCAAAAGTCCCTGTAGTAACCCCTGGGGAGGAAGGGGTTAACACTCTGGTCAGTGAGTCCCAGGACAGCCAATAGGAACAAAGCACAGGTTTTTGAAATGTAACAGCAGCCTGGCCTGGGCTTGTTTGGATGCAGCAGAGCTCCTGGCAGGATCAGGAGGAGGCCAGAGGGGCCTGAGGAAGAATCCAGCAACATCCTTACCAGAGATAAGTTAAGTTTGGTACTGACCAGGCGTGAATAGAACAGGGAATGTTTATTTAGACGCGGTCAGGGTATTTTCTTTGGTTTTGGCTTGTTTTTTGGATTTCTCTGTGCTGAGTACATGTACCCCCTCCCACTACCCTGTAACTACCTAAGTTAGTTCCCAGAGAAGCAACTCTCTGTGTTTCTTATCTGTGCTTTTTGATTAAAGAGTGTACCTTTTAAGTAAGTTCTGGTTCTGTGTCCTGAAAGGCAAGAGGTTTGTGTGCCCGTGCCTTAGACTGCACAGGCAGCTACTAGAGGGAGCCCTGTCCCAGTTCCAGCTCATATTGCAGCTGGGGTCCAGTCACTTTCCTGAGAGAGGAATACAGAGGATCGCAAGTACCTCACAGGGAGGAATTCCCAAGTGCACCTTCCTGGGTCTCAAGAGGTGGTTTTTTTCTTTTGCATTTGGGTGGTGGCAGCGATACCACTCCAAGGCCAGGAATTGGAGGCCTTGGAGACTTTTAAGACTAGGCTTTAAGGCCAGTGGCTTTTCTGGCCTGTTGCAGGCCCTCACCTTCTGCACTCAGAGTGCCAAAGTAGGGAAAAAGCCTTGCCAGTCCCACTGCCTGACAAAGAGCAGACATGAAATCCAAACCTGGTCCCAGCTCTGAATTTTGCAGACTGCTTGTGAGGGAGTGCTAGAAGCACACCTGGCTATCACATGATAGCAGTCACATTGTCTCTGTAACTGACTATGTCAGTAATACAGTTCTGTCTTCTCTTGTTATGCTGTGTGGCCATTGAGAGTTTCACTGTGCCATTAAGTCTAACCAGGAAAAACACTACCGCACCTGGTCAGTTGCAGGACTTGAATCTTTCTTTCCTCAGTGAACACAGACATATTTAGATTTTTGCAGTACAATGCATATTTTCTCAACTGAGTTTCTGAGGATCCAGAGAAAGCAGAGGCCTCCTCAATCACTTCACATATCATCTATACCAGGGGTGGCCAAACTTATGGAACTCAAGAGCCGGGCTGTCCCTAGGGGCGAGTGGGGCCCAGGGCGAATCAGTTTGTGTGGGGCCCCCCCATTTTAAACTTTTCATAATTTTTCTTTAATAAAATCATAAATGTCTAGCCCTCAGGCTAAAAAGTTGCAGAGAGAAGCAGAAAAACATGACCTGACTTTATCCTAAAGGCTCAAAACCCAGAAGTCAAAGAAAATAGCTCCCCCTCATTTATTATTTCTTTAAACATCTCTTTATTTTTAAGTGAGTTTTAATGATATATTTAAGCCAGACTTGTGACTATTTTTGATGTTTGGGGTAGGCAATACTGAATGTGTCATGGTGATATTTCATCAACTTCACAGCCAAGTGGACAGGAGCATCTGGAGGTACTCTTCTTTGTGGTTCTGGTTTTCTGTTCAAGATAGGCACACAACTTTACAAGTTTAATAATTTTTCTTAAATCAAGTTTTTGTTAAATTGAAAATTCAGAGAGAGAGAGATGCTATTTTTGGATAAAATCAAGAAATAAATCCAGGTCCTCTCTCACCTTAAAGCACTGGATTCCAATTGTCTAATGCATGTTATTTCCTTTATGCTGCCTGACTCTCTCCTTTCCAGTCTTATTTTAATATATGTATTCATACATTCCTCATTGCTTTGCAGGTGATCTAAGTAATGAAACTCAGGTACTGTTTGAGGATGAGAGGAAGAAACAAGGGACCTTTGGCTTTCTCTCAGATACCCTGATGTAAAACAAACAAGAAGTCTTGTGGCACTTTTAAAGATTGTAAAGATTTATTTATTTGTTAGCTTGTAAAAGTGCCAGAAGACTCCTTGTTTATTTTACATCAGGGATTCCTTGTTTGTTTCGCTAAACTAGACCCACACGGCCACAGCTGCTTTCCTCTTTGCCATGCTTTGGAACTGGTGCCCTGACTGCAATCAATGACAGTGGGGCATATTTACAGTGCAGAAGGAAGGACAAAAAACTTTTTTAATGTGTTGATTGATGGCCATTAACCCTAAAAACCCAGTATTTCCATATGAGTGCTAGCCTGGGGTCTTCTCTCTCAGGTATAATAGATCATTATCTGCACAGAGAAGTTTGCTCAAAAAGACATCCCTGAAGACTGAAAACTCTTAAGTGTAGAAGGAAAAAAGTTCCTTAATATCTCAAACGCTTTCTAGAGATGCTGATGTAAATTCAAAGAGAAGGTCCTGATTTGTAAAGGTTGGGGATATGACATTCTCCTGACTTTGTCCCCATTTGCTTGACTGAGGCTGGCTCCATAAGTTTTATCTCAGCACTTGCCCTTTCTCTTCCCCTCAGTTGTGGGAAGGTGGCTACTTAAGTGAAGAGTTACTGTAAACAAATGCTGCCTGTCCCAATTCCCTTCCCCCTTCCCTGACCAGCCGGAGCTGCTTCCGGGGCAGGCTTGGTCCTCAGCTTGAAGAAGGTCCCTGCTCCCTTACTCCCGCCAGTTGTGTGGGACCCCCAAAAGTGCGAGGCCCCCCTTAAGGACAGCTCTGCTCAAGAGCCACAAGTTGATTATTAAACCTTCAAGAGCTGCACTGAGGCATATAGCCATATACTTTTACATACTAAAGTGATTTGCTGACATTCTTCCTAGAGCCACACTTTTTCATTCAAGAGCCACATGTGGCTCCCGAGCCACAGTTTGGCCACTCCTGCTCTATACTAATGCAGGCAAGTGAAAGGTCTGCTTTTGAGAGCATTTGTGTCAAGGCTGTTTTCCCACTCTGGCACTCTGAGGGCAGAATGTGGGGGCCTGCAATACGCCTTAAAAGCCACTGGCCTTAAAGCCTGGTCTTAAGGCTCCCCAATTCCTGGCCTTGGAGTGTATCACTGCCACCACCCAAATGCAAAATAACTCTTGAAGCCCAGGAAGGTGCACTTGGGAATTCCTTCCTGTGAGGTACCCTCAGTCACTTTTATTCCTCTCTCAGGAGAGTGACTGAACCTCAGCTGGGATATCAGCTGGAACTGGAACAGAATCCCCCTTAGGAGCTAGCTGTGCAGTCTGAGGCACATTCACACAAACCCCTTGCCCTTCAGGACACAGAACCAGAGCTTACTTAAAAGGTAAAATCTTTAATTAAAAAGAACAGATAAGGAACACAGAGAGTTGCTTCTCTGGGATTTAACTTAGATAGTTAAAAGGTAGTGGGAGGGGGTACATGTGCTCAGCACAGAGAAATCCAAAAACAACAAAATACCCTGACCGCGTCTAAGTAAACATTGCCTGTTCTACTCACACCTGGTCAGTAACAAACTTAGTTTATCTTTGGTAAGGATGTCGCTGGATCCTTCTTCAGGCCCTTCTGTCTGGCTTCCTCCTGATCCTTCCAGGAGCTCTGCTGCATCCAAACAGGAACAGGCAAGGCTGCTGCTCCGATTCAAAAACCTGTACTTTGTTTGTATTGGCTGTCCTGGGACTCACTGAGTAGAGTGTTAACCCCTTCTTCCCCAAGGATTACTACAATTTTCCTCCTTGGGTTTTTAATGGTTCCTGACAGCCTACAAGGGAAATATTTCCCAGGATGGGTGTAGAGGTGTTAATCTGTGCAGATATGTGGATAAATATAGTGCTTATCCAGCTGGGGGTTTATGAAGGATGGAGGGCACATGTACAAAAACAACTGCCATAATTGATCTGAGATGGCCACATGTCAGCCATGGCCACCCACTCTGTGTTCTGCATTCTTTCTGGATGATTGTATGGGCCACATCCTTGGCAGATGTAAATCAGCACCAACCCATATGAAATCAGTGGTGCTGTCTAAAATGATACCCTCTGAGGATCTGTCCCATAAGGTAAGAAAGGGCTAAAGGAACAGAGCAGAGAAGAAGCAACTGGGGAGAAAAGAAATGGGTCTACAAGACAGCTGGAGTGAAGCTGAGAAGATGAGACAGAGAGATAGGGAGCTGAAGGGGGTTGGAGCCAATACAGGGAAGAGAAAGTCCAGTCAGTACTTCCGAACACAGCCTGGCCACTTTAGCAGTGTATATCTGTCTGTCCCTCCTGCAAACCTTGCACAGGCTTGGTCATGCATCATGACCAATGGAACTGGAGTCAGAGGACCCCTGTTCCTTGGAGATGCTGCTGTTCAGGAAAACCAATGAAAACAGCAACTGTGAGGACTTTGGCTGCAAGCACCTCAGCCATATAACCAGAGCATGGTGTTTAATGCAGTTCCGCTTGTTTAATTTAATCTGCAACCAGCTTCACTCTTTGCAAATGAAACAGGGTGGCAGCATCTGTGTGGTGAGGGCTCTGCAGGCAACAGCTGGCTATGTGAACCCTAGAACACAGTTAAAATTCCCCTGTAGCTCTGACTTTTGCAGACATAAGCCAAGGCCAGAGATGGGCGTGGTGGAAGGAGTTAGCTGCACCCTGACCATGGTCTCTATGTTCTGCATCAGCAAGCCAGGGGAAGAGGATCATAGTATTAGTGCAGTATGTCAAGGGATTTATCTCCAAGTTTCAGCAGAGAAGCTGATGGAAATCCAAGAGGCTGCAGAAAGGGACATCCAACCACCAGCTGTCAAGAGAACACTCCTGGGGCCAGAAGACAACAACCAAATACCAGTAACAGCAGACCCATATTTTTAAAACAAAAATGAGCATGCAGGGTGAAATCATATTTCAAGGCCAGGGGGTAGTTGTCCCCAACTCATTACATAAGGATGTCATGGGAAAAGAAAATGAACGGCCACCTCTCACCTGAGCACTGACAGTTGCCTGAGACAAGTTCGAGTGCATGTTTCTTCTTCGAGTGCTGCTCGGATACATTCAGTAATAGGTGTATCTGTTCTGCAGCGCACAATTGATTGGAAACTTTTGCCCTAGCCTGTCAGGAGACGGCTGGCAGCCACTGCCCCCCACTCCACCCTGTGGCTATATATGTGGCCGCCAGCTGGCCCCTCCTCAGTTCCATTTTGTCCGCCACAGCGACAGTTCGTGGAACAGCCCACTCCCTGCAATCATGCAAGCAGCTTGTCTCCTTTGTGTATGAGCCAGCGGCTCAGTTGAGAACACCTCTTTGTGGATGTCATTCCATGGAAGAGTGCTTCCTCTTCCGAGCACCTGCTGGAGCAGCAACACCACTCTCCTCTGCCACCCATCATTCCAGGGTTTAAACCTTGTGTTGCCTGCCACAAGGCCTTCCCGTAGGATGATCCCCACGTGAAGTGCCTTCAGTGCCTGGGTGAAGCCCCCTTGGTCACCTCCTGCTCCATCAGTCTGTCCTTTAAATCCAGGCCTATAAAAGACAGGGAGCAAAGGCACTGTGCATTGGTCTCCAGGCAAGTGCGGCAACCCAACTCTGAGGCTTCGAGGTCTTCTCCAGCACTGTGTGCTTCTTTGGCACCGGAGCCTTCCTGGCACCGCTCACCATGGAGCTGCAGAAAGGCCATCTCCGTACTGGTACTGCACTGCCAGCAGTGGTCCCAGTCTCCCTCTTGGGGGTCACCAGAAGACTGCAGGGAGTTGGTATCACTCCCTGCTGCTCCAGAGGCATTCGAGGTGGCGAAGATGCTTCTCTTACTCCCTATACTGCCCTCTCTGGTACCCCCCAGGAGAAGGGGTAAACCAGCCTTTGCCTCTCAGGCCTGGCCCCACAAAGGGCACAGAACACCCTCTCCAGTCTCGGTTCTGAGTTCCCCAACACCAGAGCCCCCCTAGCCAGAGCCCTGGTACCATTAAGCTTTCTCCTCTGTACCATGTCACCTTGCCATCCCCGACACCGTCATCGTGGTCCCAGGTAGTCTCCCTTCCTTCGAGTTCAGAGGAGGGTGCCTCAAGGGGGTCCAAATGGCCCCACCCTAGGCTCTCAGCATTGGCACCATTTAGGTACCAACCCCATGAATGGTCTCCGCAGGAGACTGTCTCAAGCTCTTATGGTGCCCCAGAGCTCCCAGCCACACCAGTGCCTCTAGCACCGGCCAGAACTTTAAACCCCGTGCCATCTTCTTACACGGGAAATCTCACGGCACATTTTGACCTTCTGCCCATGTTGCTGCCCATATGGGGATGGAGGTTCAATCCCCCAAAAGATCCATCGACACACTTTCTGGGCCGGTGATCTCATCCAGCGACCCTGTCATGGTCCCACTCCACCCTAGCGTGTGGGACCTTGCCTTGTCAAGATGGCTAAGTCTAGGCTCTATTCCCCCGGTGTCAATACGGTGGACCTAAAATATCAGTTCCGGGGATGCAGTTCCCCTCCCTCCTCCACCACCCGGTACTATCTCGGGGTGTGGTGGAGGTGGCCCTAGGTCCAGGCCAAACTCCCCCTGATCCCCTTCCGGCGTTAAGGGACACAAGGAAGGTAGACATCCTAGGGCACAAAGTATACTCCTCCTCTGCCTTCCAGCTGTGTCTGGCAAACAACCAGGCCCTGGTGGGCAGGTATATGATCAATGTGTGGGAGTCAATGAACAAATTTAGACATCTACTTCCACAGGAGGCTAGGGAGGATTATGATGCCTTCCTTGAGGAAGGCAGGATAGTGTTTAAGGACCTTCTTTTGGCTTGGGATGCAATAAACACGGCCTCCCATACAATGGCCTTGGCTGTGACCTTCCACCGCCCCACGTAGCTTAGGGAGGTGGAGGTACCTCCGGCCTCCCAACAGCCCATCTTTGACCCCCCCTTCAATGGGGAGGACCTCTTCCCAGTGGAGACCAAGGCCGTTATCACCCGCGCCCAAGACCCTCGAGGGGAACTTAAGTACTTGGGCCTCTGAACATCCTCCTTCCAAATAGGAGTCATAAGCCACCCTGATTTGCCCTTCTCAGCTGAATGGCCGAGTCATGGCACTTTAACCGTCCAGGGGCCATGCCACCCCTCCATGCATGGAGGGGCCTGCTATACACCAGAGGTCATGACCTCTCATTCTGGCTGTTGGTTGTTGGTCTCTCCCTTAGACAGTGACCACGGATTGCCCAGTCCAAACACACTCTGCCTTATTAACTGGGGTAATGGGTGTAAAACATACACCCAAAGTTCCTCTCCTAGGGGTGCCAACCGTGAATCCTCATTAGGGTCTTTCCCCACTGGGGAGGAAGCCCCCCTCCCCCCTCCATTTGCTTTCACACTCAACGATTCTCTGCTCCCCTGTGGACACACAGGGCAGAGCCCCCATAAATGTTGGGTGGAACAGCGTTATTCCCTGCTGTAGAAGTCTGGGACACTTCCTCTGGTGTCCCTGTTGGGACTCAGCCAAACATCTGCTCACTTAGCCTTTAGGACACACCTCACAATCCCGTGTGCTCCAACCCCACATATCCAGAATGGTCTTGCCTCTATCTGGGCTCTGGAGCCCCACACCTTCCCACCATTTATGAAGATGCCCTCTGTCTGTGCCTTTGGTCCCATGGAAACCCGATGACCCATAATATGACACAACTCAGACCCCTCTAGTCCGATGGTTGTCCAGCAGATCCCAGGCCCACCCCTTACCATTCTCAAGGCGTCTACCCTCCAGGGTTTCGGGACAGGCCATCCCTCTGTCACCCAGCGGTGGCACCAGCGCGCATCAGCAGCATTGGGCCCTCAGGCTGAGATCTTATACTTATCCTCTTGCATCAGGATCAGAGACCTTTGAGGGTAGTCACCTCCTTGCCCCAGTCTCAACCCCTGGTAGCCTATCTCCACCTCAGGGAGAACATGCTTGGGGGCACCTGCTCATGTTAAGGCATCTGGCCTGAACCTTATGTTTTTCCCCTTCCCAAATTAAAAAGGGGATCTTTTGTCTTTAGCAGAAGAGAGGTCTGCTTCCCCAGTATCCTAGCCCGGGGCCCCCTGACAGGTCGCAGGTTTTTACTAGGCAGTCCCGGATACCCCAGAACCCCATGAACCAGAGCTTTGTTCTCCTACACTCAGAAGGGTTTTGGTCTTTACAGGGCATGGGAAGCAGCCTAAGGCCGCTCAATAAGTACCTGAGGATGGACAGAAACGTGTCTAATAGCCACCACTAACTGACAGCACGGGCTCACTACGCTGGCCTGTTCCCCTTTCTACAGGTTGGGCTTGATACTCCGGGACCTTCTGTCCCTTGCTTGCCTTTCCTGGGAGGCACCCTTGTCCAACTCTGGCAGTCAGGCCTTATGATGCCACCCAGAGGTCCATCACAAATGTTCCTTGTAAATATTGCCTTAAGCGGCTTCCGGAACCTGCACACCAGGCGGGCGTCTCCCAATAAACTGCCTGTTGTTAGGGTACCCTATGGACTAGTCATCCTCTCTTCTCTCAGGTGGGATGAAGTTGCTGCCCAAGTCAGGCCGTCAAGCCTTGATCCTGGCTCTCAGGCTGGTGATAATGCTCCATTAGAACAGCGGCCTAAAGGGGTTTCCCCTGCTCCTCCTCAGGAGCTTCCTTATCAATGGGTGTTCTCCTCCACCAGAGCAACCGCCCTCATGACACAAGTATACAGCAGTTATTCTCCCAGGTACTTTCTAAACTTTAGCCAGGGGTCTTATTGAATAAGGTTCTACCTTCCCAGGCCTTCCCCATCAGGGTTAACCCTAGGCATGCACAAGTTCTGGTGCCAGGCAGCCATGGGACCACACAAGGATGGTGGGAAGGTGTTGCCAGTCCATCCCTCAGCTCGAGCGCTGACCTCGGTTCTGAGCAAACCAGATGACCCTCATCATTGGTCATCTATCGCTTCCCTATAAAAAGGGGGGGTGGGGGGAGAAGAGAGAGAAATCGGTCAAAGGGGTTAATTGGAGCAATGCCTTACTATGGTGACACACCCCAGGCCCACTTAGCCTGAGGGAGGCTTCCCCCTCCCAACCATTACATTCTCAAGGTCTCTCTCCCCCCTTTTTCTGTCTCTCCAAACCCCTCTTCTGCATTCAGGGTACTGGGATTCCTGGTCCCTATCCACTTTAAAGTTGGGTGTGCCCCATTCGATATGCAACTCTATGACCTCCATGGCATGAGTGCTGCAATAGGGGAATTAGGGCCAAGGTTATGGGCCATGGAGAAGGGTTTCTCCCCATGGCCTAATTCCCTTATTTTGATACCTTCGGTAAATCGTTGATTATTGGGCACTGGTCGCTAGATGCTTTCCCTTGGTTGGTGTAATGCCTGGGAATACTTACTGGTTCCCTTCTGTGAGAACATTGAGAAGGTTATGATGTCTTTCCTGATGACACCTTGGCCTCAGGTAACACTTAAATAGTGCTGTGGCTTGCCCTGGACATGGTCAGTCGCACTGTCTGTACAACTGGGGATAAGCAGTCTTGTCCCTCAGGGCATGTTAAGGGGGCCATGTAGGTATTGCATTCTATTTGGCAATACTCCCTGCCCCATCTTCCCGATGCTCCTTTTGGTCCAACTAAGTAAAGAGCGGGGTTTTCCCCTGTTTCTTTTCCAACTTCCTCGCATTCCGCAGTATTTGGTACCTACCGTATATACTTGGGTGTAAGCCGATCTGGGCAGAAGCCGACCCCCCCCCAATTCTGAGCCCAAACAAGAAGCTAAAATTGGTGACCCAGGTATAAGCCCAGGTCCCCTTTTGGCCTTGGCCCCTAACCCCCCCACCCACTGCTGCTGGCTTCCTCTGGAGTTTCTGACAGCTTCCCTATACCCAAAATCTCTACTGCTGCTTTTCCCTTGCCCCCCTGCTCTGCCCTTTCCTCACTTCTCGGTTTCCTGCTGTTGCCCCCTGCTCTGCCCTTTCCTCACTGTTGCCCCCTGCTCCACCCTTTCCTCACTGCTGCCCCCTGCTCACTTCTGTCTCCTGATGTTGCCCCCTGCTCTGCCCTTTCCTCACTGTTGCCCCCTTGCTCCCACCTGCTCTGCCCGTTCCTCACTGCTACCCCTGCTCACTTCTCAGTTTCCTGCTGCTCCCTACTCCCCCCTTTTCTCACTGCTGCCCCCTGCTCCTCCTACTGCCCCCTGCTCTGCCCCATCTCACTGCTGCTCTCTGCTCCTCCTACTGCCCCCTCCTCACTGCTACCCCCTGCTGCCCCCCACTCTGCCTCTTCCCTCACTGCTGCCCCCCTTCTCTGCGCTTTCCCCACTGCTCCCCCCTGGCTCTTCACTGCTGCTCCCCTGCTCTGCCCCTTCCCCACTGTTGCCCCGCTGGCTCATCACTGCCACCCCCTGCTCCCTTCTCAGTTCTGTGCTGTTGCTCCCCTGTTCCCCAAGACCTTTTCCACCCCTTTCCCCCTCACCCCCCAACCCCTGCTGCCACTCTTCACAGTCTGCCAGGCACCCCCCCCAATTGCCGGTCCCTGTTGCTGCTTCCCTGGGCTCCCCCAAAAACCCTGGGTCCTCCTGCTGCTTTCCCCGGACTCCCTGACCCCCCTCAAATGCCCAAGCCCTGCCACCCCTTCCCTGGCCTCCCCACCCCCCCAAACCCTCCCAGCCATCCCACACTTTCCCCAACTCCCCGACCCCCTCCCCAACCCATTGTCCCTGCCGCCGCTTCCTGGCCTCCCTGAATCCCCACCTCAATGTCCAGGCCAACCCCCCCCCCCCCCCAGGGCCCTTTTATTTGGCTGCTCCAGCTGCTGGGTTCCCTTCCTTCCTCCAGCCCCAGCCCCAGCTGACTGCCCAAGATGGCCGCCCAGCAACACTGGGGCTCCACCCTGCCGCATGGTCAGGGAAAGGTCTGGCTGGGGCTGTCTACCATATTCTCCCGAGTATAAGCCAAGTGCCTGTTTTGAAGCCAATTTTCAG
The DNA here is from genome assembly GCA_007922195.1 of Podocnemis expansa. Lineage (NCBI taxonomy): Eukaryota > Metazoa > Chordata > Testudines > Podocnemididae > Podocnemis > Podocnemis expansa. Next base: position 46,995,786 of record ML681981.1, on the reverse strand, counting down.
GCACAAAATTCTTAGCTTATACACAATGATATACGGTGTACTTGGTAGAGGGGTAGCTTCAAGGTCCGCTGCCTTTTTCATGTAACTTTTACACTCCAATTGACACTAGTGCCAGAATACTGGACTTCTTTTCCTTAGCAGTTCCTTAATACCAACTGCTCAGATCCTTAGACCAAGTCGCTTCCTCGGTTTCAGCCTTATAGGTACCTCCATTGGACATCTCACATTAAGGGATATTAGGCCTTGCTGCCTTTCGTGGATTAGCAGGCTCTCCATCTCAGCAGGACTCGCATTTTCTTGATCCCTCCCTGGAAGCTGAACCTTAGCCACCTTCTACCTTGGTTAGAAGGGTCTCGACATTGAAGCCCTTTTTCCTCAAAACCCCACATACAAGGTGCTTCCTAAGAGGCCATCTATTCCCCACTGGGGCCAGATGTCCTGGCTCAGGTTTCTTTTACCTGGTGTTTGGGTTCAAGGTCAACACCTTAGGTCCCTCCAGGGGACCTCGCTGGCTTGACGTTGGCTACTTTATGTGGGAAAGCAGTGCTGGAGGCGGACAGGGCCAACTCCACCCACCATCCTTGAGCACGGCTACTAGTCACCTATTACTGAATGTATCCAAGCAGCGCTTGAAGAAGAACGGTGGATTACTTACCAGCAACCGTCCTTCTTCGAGATGGGCTGCTCGGATTCATTCACAACCCTCCCACCATCCCCACAACTGGAGTTGGTGACTTTTAGGGACTGAGGAGGGGCCGGGTGGTGGCCACATATATAGCCACAGGGTGGTGTGGGGGCTGGTGGTTGCCAGCCCTCTCCTGACAGCCTAGGGCAAAAGTTTCCAACCAATTGTGCACTGCAGCACAGATACACCAATTACTGAATGAATCCAAGCAGCCCATCTCAAAGAAGGACAGTTATTGGTAAGTAACCCACCGTTTCTGGCTGGGAATGAATGCACAACTGGGTTCCTTGATGAGGTGTAACATCTGCTGCTGGTGTGATAGGTACCAGCAGGTGACTCTGCTACCACCTGAAGTGTCCTCCTGACCAAGAGATAAAGGGGAGCAGATGTATGTATCTACAAGGGAAAGGAGAACTTGATTACAGTTGACTTCTAGTCAAAATCTTGGGAGGTCAATGTCCTATCTGGTACAAGAAGCAAATCAGTGACTGGCAAGCAGAGGGCTCCTTTGCAGGTGATGACATTACGAACACTGTATTCACTAACAAGGATCCCTAGTTTGTCTGGGGAAAATTCAAAGACATTGTGCACCAGTTGGTGTTTGACACCACCCCATCTCCTCAGCATTCCATTACCATTGTTCTGTGGATATCAGCTGTGAAAACAAGGCTGTTTCTTCTGCTTGAGATCCCTTGGTGGCATTTTTGGTACACATGAATTCCCTGTCATGAGGCACCAAAACTAATGGGACAAATGACCAAAACATTGCGACCAATGAGAGAAGACCTTTTGCAGCCAGCAGGATGGGGACATTGTGGCCAGACAATCAGAGAAAGCAGGCACTGGAGCAATGGTTTTCAAATTGTGGGTCAGGATCCAGTACTGGATCACAGACCCTCATGTACTGGGTCATGGCACCCCCTGCTGCCACCACCAAAAGACTAGAATGCATTATTCAATGATGTAATTATTGGGTCATGGGCACCAATGGTTTTTTTCAACTGGTCTCAGGAAAAAAGGTTGAAAACTACTGCAGTACAGCAGAACAGGGCATCCAAGGACACACTAGCCCTGGAGACAGATATTGCTGTGAAGATCCAGCCATGAGGGACAAGGCAAGGAGTGGACTGAAGGAGTGAGTTGTGAGGAGTAAATGGTGACCCAGGTCAAACAATGTTACTGCAAGAAGGACACGTTATCCAAAGGAACAGGGAGCACAGACTACACCCAGAGAGATCCTACAAAGATCTTGACAGAACAGACAGAACCTTCTAGGGGGCCAATCCCACCAGAAGGGAAAATGCTCTACAGAGAGGGTGTGCTCAGCTCAGAGATGGAGATAGGTCACATCTCTGGTGTAGTCTATGTAAGCAGCTGTGGACAAGATGATACTTCAATTCTGTTCTGTGTTACCAGGCTCTGGCTGAAGGAACATTGAGGAAGGTAATTTTTTATCAATTATTTGTTTTTAATACTTATATCTGAAAGTTTGTAAAATAGAGAATCAAACACTGGTTGTTTCGAAATAAAAAACTGAATGTCCACACGACGTTTTCTTATTTCAAAATGACAGGCTCTGTCATTTCAAATCAAATCAAATCAAATCATAGGGCTGGAAGGGACCTCGTGAGATCATCAAAATAAGATCCGTCATTTCGAAACAGCTTAAACCCCATTCATTTTGAAATGGCTGTTATTTTGAAATGGTTATTTTGAAATAACGCCATTTGGACATGTTGTTTCAAAACACCACCATTGTTTCAAAACAACTATTTCAAAACAACATGTCCAAACGGCCTTATTTCGAAATAACCATTTCGAAATAACAGCTGTTTTGAAAGCAGGCTTTCCCTTAATTCAAATTAACATTTTCTTAACTTGAATTAATTTATTTTGAAATAAGGAGTTTATTTCAAAATAACTCATTCTGAAATAACTTATTTCAAGATAATGATGTATGTGTGGACATAGCCTTAGTGTTCATGCTGCTGAAATGCATCTTTGGTAAGCTGTGTGATTTCCACCTCTAAGGGGTTGCTTAGTTATAAATGACAATCTCTGCATGGTGTAAGGCTCTCTGGGTATTTTATTTGTTAACAAACATTGAACATATGCTTGGCCCGAGAAGAAATCTTTTCTCTGTGTCCCTGAGCAAGAAAGCCTGCTGTGAGATGTGTCTTGGGCCGAATGGCTGGAATGCTGTTGAAGGGGGTTTCCAAAGGGATAGCCGTGTTAGTCTAGTCCAGTAAAAATAACAAGGAGTCATGTGGTACTTTAAGACTAACAGATTTATTTTGCCAAAGTCTGAGAAACTGTAATTGCAGCATGTAAATTAAAGATAATCTAATTAACTCCTGTGAGACAAAATGTTCAAACAGTTTAGATTTGTGGGTCCTAAGTAACTAGTAAAACTAAGTAATAGAAAAGCCTAAGAGGAGAGCAATAGGTCAAGTACCGATTTCAGTTTTACCAGTGTAAATCTAGAAAAATGCCTTCCATAGACAACTTCCATAGGGATAGCCATGTCAGTCTAGTTCAGCAAAACAAACAAGGACTCTGGTGGCACTTTTAAAGACTTACAAATTTACTTACTGCTTGAGCTTTCATTGGAGAAAATCCCACTTTTTCAGACGCTTGAAGCTCTTGAAGACAAAGTGTCTGACAAAGTGGGATTTTCTCCACGAAAGCTCATGTGAAAAATAAATTTGTTAGACTTTAAGGGTATGTCCACTCAGGCTTCTTATTTCAAAACAACAGAGGTTGTTTCGAAATAAGAAGGGGCATGTCCACACAATGCACCATTATTTCGAAACCGTTAAACCTCGCCGCTAATCGAAATAGCCCTTGTTTTGAAATGGTTATTTTGAAACAACGGCATTCGGACACATTGTTTCAAAACAACACCATTGTTTCGAAACAACTGTTTCAAAACAACATGTCCAAACGGCCTTGTTTTGAAATAACCATTTTGAAACAAGGGCTATTTTGAAAGCAGGCTTTCCCTTAATTCGAATTAACAAACTGTTAATTCAGATTAATTTATTTCAAAATAAGGACTTTATTTCAAAATAACTCATTTCAAAATGGGTTATTTCTAAATAATGATGTATATGTGGACATAGCCTAAAAGTCCCACTAGATTCCTTGTTTGCCTTCAGTAGTGTTACTTTGTGTTTCTGTGTTCCTGAAATGAGTCAGCCCTACATTTTCAGTTCCTGGAGAGAACGTTTCTTAGCAGATCTGTAACTTTTCTGATAAATCTGAGTCCTCGTTCTGAGGTCACTGAGACAAGTATAAATAAGAAGTAACTCAAGTACGGCTGTGACAATGTAAAGCGAGCATGATAGAGAAGTCAAAAAAGGTCTCCCACTGGGATGTTTTCTTCTATGGAATCTATGCTGTACATTTCAGGATTTTAAAGATATAATACATGAGGTAGAGCATCTAACAGAAAATGACCCATTTTGCAGCTGTCAACACATCCAAATGATTATGTATTTCTTGTTTTTGTATATTTTCTCCACTCCTTGGTTTTGTCAGACTCAAGGCAGAAAATGCAAAAAAGTACTGCCCAAAACAATCTAGTCTGGTGGCATTCCCAAGCACATCTCATACGCATGCCTGTTTTCCCAAGGTTTTGCACCTGATTTTTATAGGCCAGTGAGAACTGGAGGAAGTGATGCTATTGCACAGCCTTGAAGGAAGAATACAGATCTGAACATTACCAAAGTTGGGGTCCCTGGCTAGGTTATGAACTTTGAAGCTCTTTTCCATTTCTTGAGATGTGGAATCACATCTGAAACACTGTTGCCTTTTCTGAGTGAAACCTCTTGCCATTTTTGAAATTCACCTAATACCTATCTGTTGTGTTAATAACTGAACCTGGGGCACCTCAAGAAATCATGTCAGAGGAGCGAATTCTTCTTTCTTTTATTACACTATTTCACATGCTCTCTGTTAAACTGAGTTGAGATGATGCAAAAAATACTGTGCACTGCACATCTGCTAAAATGAGAAAAAGAAAGAAACTGATTGCAATAGTTTAATAGAAAACACAGACACAAAATGTCCCATTGTATAAATAAGTATCTCAGGACTATTTCTAGCCCACCACAGAAATAGTCCTTGAATACCACTGCTGTCAGGCCCCAACGCTGTCAAAATAAGAGTGCTGTGTACCCATATACAAATTGGGACTGATTTTCCCCTTCAACCCCATTAATCCCCCACACCTTAATCCAGGGGTCTCAAACACGCAGCCTGAGGGCCACATGCAGCCCCTAAAGCTATTTCCTGTGGCTCGCAACAACACTATTGTTACCAATATTTACAATATCATTGTACGAAAAGGTTTCAGTGGTGCGACCCTCAGGCTAATGTTCTAGTCCTTATGCGGCCCTGTACTGGTCCTCATGTGGCCCTCATGATGATTTGAGTTTGAGACCCCTAATCCCACTAAAATAATTCAGGGGTAGTGTGTGGCAAGCCCTCTCCACAGATCAGCAGCATTGATATGAACCCACAGAGACTGTGGAAGAGCAGATGGCCTGCTGATCTGTGGAGAGGGGGCTGCACACACCACTCCTG
>ML681981.1:46869998-46990504 GCA_007922195.1 Podocnemis expansa | reverse complement strand
ATTATTCTAGTGGGAGTAATGTGTGTCTAACTAATCAAGCTAGTGAGAGCACACAATTTTCTTAGCATGCAAAATTCAGTCATTCTGAAATTTATTTTTGTTCTGAATCAGAACAGAAAGCTGAACTTTTATCCTCTCCCACAAGAAGAAAAATCTGTGATCCCAGCTGTGAACTGGAAACAGCAAAATGCCTTGTTGCAATACGGTAAAAACATTTCATTTAAATTCTGCAACATAACATTTTTCATATATGCACATATAAATATTATGTATATTTTAATAGAATATTGGCATATAATTATATTGTGTAAAATGTAATAGTATAATGAATGTTATAAAGAAAAATCTAACACAATGAAATGAAATGTGAAAGTTGAAAAGAAACATATTCACCTTGACAAAATGAAACATCTTGACATTATCAAAATGAAACCAGAAAGTTCTTGGCTTTTCTGTTGTAAATTTCTCTGAAACTGACATGCTCCCACAGAACTTTTTTGCAGTGGAAAAGCGTTCCATCAAATTTTTTTCTGCCAGCTAGAGAGCTGTGAGGAAATGCATCCTTACTTTCTGCAGCCAGCTCTTCTCCACCTGAAGGATGGGATTTGCTTTTCAAAAAGGGGTTGTGTGGACTGCCAGAGAAGATGGATGTGACACAGCCAAATGCTTGAGTTTTGGGTTGGCAGACAGGAGCCATGGCTACCTTTCTGTGTGGCCCCAGGGAACATGCACCACACCTGAGGACTAGTCAGTTCCCAAAAGGAAGGGGGCTCCTGCTAACTGGTGGAGGGATGAATGCTGCAGGGACTGGGAGTGTGTTTGCTGATCATGGTGACTGTTTCTGATAACATTGGTGCAGTGTACCAGGAAAAGCTGTGGAGTCGAGTTCCTTAACTGACCCTGGGGCCAGCCAGTTCAGCCTCCAGGCAGGTTAAGGAGCCGAGCCAGGCTGTGGCAGGATCACCTAAAAGGAGCCAACAAATCCCCATTTAAGCTCAGCAATAACAGCACATCTGGCTACTCAGTGTTTACACATGCAGTTAGAGTTGCTTCTCCACCTGCCTTGCTCCCAGCCTTACTCCAGCCCTGCTGACTCTGAGTCTGACCCTTGGTTTGACCTGTGGCTCCTGATGCCTGGTTTGATCTAGGGCCCTGGCCCCCAGTGCTTGTCTCCAACTCTAAACATTAGGTCAGATTGCTCACATTCTGGTCATGACAGAGTGACTCCTGGGTAAAATCCTGCCCTCCAACCTGAGGCAATGTGTGGGAGTATTGGAACTAAATACCAGCCATAGGAATAGTCCTGTTACACAATGTGGTTATATTGAGAGTTGGCTGAGCATTTTCCATCAAAATGTTTATTCAAGAGAAAATATATCTCCCACGATGCACTGAGATTCTCTCTCAAAATTAACCAACTGAGTGACTCAATGACAGTGAGGCATCATGGGAAATATACATCAGGCTGAGAGCCTGGACGATCCAGGGGCTGGAGGCTCGCTGCCAGTGGTAGCTCCTGTAAGTCACCCTGATGAATCAGGTGGATGCAGTTCAACATCAGATGGAGCTGAAACTAAGTGTTTTGTCATTTCCCAACAGATTTTTTTTCAAATTCCATTCCATGGCGAGTGGTGAAGCCTTGGCATGAGCTGCCGAGGGAGGTGGTGGAATCTCCATCTTTGGAGGTGTTTAAGGCCCAGCTGGACAAAACCATGACTGGGATGGTTTAGTAGGAGTGGTCCTGCCTCTGGCAGGGGGTTGGACTAGATGACCTATGAGGTCCCTTCCAACCCTATGATTCTATGAAATCAGAAACTCAGGGCTGCCAAGATATGCAATATGCCAGAATAATCTTAACTCTGCCCTGTAGTAACATCTTGAGGGGCAAACCCTATTAAAATGAGTTTAAAATCAGTTTGAACTGATACAGGATTCATAACTATAAGGTTATTGCATGGCATCAGACAGGTCAGAATGTACAACTTAAATGTGTGTTTCCATTTCCTAAAATTCCTGGATTACTTTTAAATTTGAGTTTTACTTTGGATTTTCTGCTTATACAGTCATTGTTGTGGAGATAATTACAACATGTAGTGTGTTAAATCCAGATGGATGTCACTGACATCCTAGTCTGTACCTTAATTCTACTTAAACATTGTTTTTTTAATCTGGGAATTTACTGTAAATGCATAGTGTTCTTGTTGTTCTCCTAGCTCAGTGCAGATTGGTAGAGGAGACACACTCCCTCAGAGAGCCGACTTTTGTTCATTATTTTTGTTAATGATATATTGTCATAGTGCCTGGGATCCATTAGTCATGAATGGCAACTCCATGGTGCTAGGTGCTGTACAAATGTAGAATCCAAAAGATGATCTCTGCCCCAAAGAACTTGCACTCTGACTAAATTCATTCTTGTTTTTCTGGTCTCTGAATCTAAAATCAAGGTTACAGTTAGTGGAAGCATCTGTCTGTTCTCTATGGCTGAAAAAGCTAACGCTAGGCATGGTACCATTTGCCAAGCTTCTAAAAATATAAATCACCTTATTTTACTTTTCCTTTTTTTTCCCACATGCAGATTTTGGTTGAGGGGAAATATTTCAGTCCCAGATGGACTAAGGGATGGGAGGAATTAACAAGCTACAAGAGGAGACTGCAGAGCAGTGATTAGGTGGGTGGTGGTTGGCCATCTGACAGCACTGGATGAAGCAGAAGGATGGGAAGGTCTGCTGCATCTGGGAGGTCTTGCTTCATTGCAGTTTGCTGGCTATTCCCATATGGCATGCCCTTTGACCTAGCTCATCCTGTGTATCAATAATCTGAAGTACTTGGCCATTCTGGCTTCTCGTCTTCATCACTGTTCCCTGAGCTAGGACCTCTTTGTTTTTTGCTACCATATTATTTATTACTGACTTTGGAATTGTTGATTGCCTTTCTCCAGGTTTCCCACAGTTGATGTGCTAGGTGCTGGCTTGGCCAGCTTTTCCCTTTGTCTGTACAAAACTAAAAGAATTATGTTCTCTCAGAAAACTGTGGCTTCCATATTTTCCCTGTGCCAAAAAACCTAATCCCAACAAATGGAAGTGCCCAGACCAGTCACTGCCCTTGCAGGTATAAAAGCAGAATAACATACTAGGTTCTGACATGAAGATCTGGTTTCTCTCAACCTTAATGAATCAGTTGACCACCATCTACACCTCTGCAACCTCCTGGAAACCCACAAGAATCAGGAAAGCATACGGTAGAACTTTCTGACCCTAATCCTGGCTTTCCTCAAACCCCACAGAGATCCACGCTATGTAACAGAAAGCAAAGGGTGTTTTATGGATTGGGGTTTAGGGTGAGGGAGCGGGATTCACCTGTCCACGTCTGCCCCCAAGTCCAGGAAATAATTCGGCTGGCTGGAAATAGGAATTTCATCCTGCAGAATTTCAGTTATTTGTTTACATCCCAAAACAAGATCCAAAGTCAGAATCTTTAAGGGCTGACTGTTCCTGATCACTTTATTTTCCTCTAAGTGTTTTAGGATGGATTCTTTGAGAACCTGCTCCATAATTTTTCCAGGGGTTGAGGTGAGGCTGACTGGTCTGTAATTCCCCGGATCCTCCTTTTTCCCTTTCTTGAAAATAGGCACTACCTTTGCTTTTTTCCAATCCTCTGGCACCTCCCCCGTTCTCCATGAGTTTTGAAAGATAACGGCCAGCGGTGCTGCTATCTCATCGGCCAATTCCCTTAGCACTCTTGGATGCAGTTCGTCCGGCCCCATGGACTTGTGCACATCCAGCTTCTTTAAGCAGTCCCTAACCTGACCTTCCGTCAGTAAGGGCCTGTCTTCTTCTCTCCCATCTGCCATACCCATGGTAGTGGGCTGGGAGCTGACCCTGCCTGTGAAAACTGAAGCAAAAAATGCATTGAGCACTTCAGCTTTTTCCTCATCCTCTGTCACAAGGATGCCTGTCCTATTCAGCAAGGGGCCTACAACATCCCTGATCCTCTTCTTGTTATTAACATACTTGTAGAACCCCTTCTTGTTATCCTTTACATCCCTCGCTAGCCGCAACTCCATTTGTCCTTTGGCCTTTCTGATTTTATCCCAGCAGTCCCTAGCAATATCTTTATATGCCTCCTTGGTCATCTGACCAAGCTTCCACTTCCTGTAAGCTTCCTTTTTATGTTTAAGCTCAGAGCAGAGTTCTCTGCTGAGCCATTCTGGCTGCCTCACATGTTTGTTCTTTCTCCTAATTGGAATGGCAACGTCCTGTGCCCTTAGCAGGGTTTCTTTAAAATATAACCAGCTTTCTTGGACTCCTTTCCCCTTCAGATTAGCTTCCCAAGGGATCCTGCCCATCAATTCCCTGAGGGAGCCAAAACCTGCTTTTTTGAAGTCCCAGGTTTTTGTTTTGCTTCTTTCCTTCCTTCCTTTAATCAGGATCCTGAACTCAACCATGTCATGGTCACTCCTGCCTAGCTTGCCATTTACCGCTACGTCCATGATCAATCTTCCCTGTTTGTGAGCAGCAGGTCAAGAGGTGCAAGGCCCTTAAAGGAGGAGGGATGCTTAATCAGTAAAAGATAGCTCTTCTTGAATCTTCCCTTTGTGCAAAACTTCTTTTAAGAAAAATAAACAGTTTCACACAGTCTAAATAAATACCTTGTTCCTTCTCAGTTGCTCAGGCTTCACTTCTTTTATGACCATGATGGCATATGCCCACTACATCTCCAGAAGACCATGGTGGCTTGTCCAGTCACTGTGCTGACAGGGGTTTATTCAGAGCAGCAACTCTAAAAGGGAATCTCAAAGTCCTCACTATCTGTCCCAAGGCCTGGCTGTCACCTCAGAGCCCGGATGAACAAGAGGGTGCTTTCCGAAAGCCCCCTACAGAAATGAGCTCCAGGGAGGTGACCCTGAGTTTGACTTGTGGCTGTTCTGGTCAGAGCTGACTCCCCATGCTACCGTCTAACAGCTGCGCCAGCTCTCTTCTAAGGAACCAGTCACTGGAGAAAGGGGCCCTCCCATTAGCAAGTGTCTCTGGTTGGCTTATTTAGCAGGCCTGCTTCAGGCTTTGAGTCTCCTTCAGGCAGCTGCCTCAAGCCTTCTGACTCCCTTTGCGCCCCTGAGAGGGCCCATTCCCCTCAGGAACTAGAAATGAAGAGCCCCTAACTAACACAGAGAGCAGTAGGGAAACAGGCCCCCAGCAAGAGCCAGCTATGAGCTCCTAAACTTTGTGAGGATGGCAGCAAGTGGAGTAGGGGAGCTGAGGTGGGTGGGAGCCAGCTCACAGAGAGGAGAAAGGTGCTGAGGAGAGGAGACGGGTCTGTTTGGAGGAAAGAGCATAGGACAAGTTGGGGATCTGAGCAGAAAGGGCTCAGGGTGTCCGTACAAAGTAAGCCAACATCATCATGCAAGCATGTGGACTGACCCAAGCTCTTAAGAGGCCCCATCATCTCCAAGACTCAACAACAGGGGCTCATGGGCAAATTGCAGGACCAGAATTTGAATCCTTCCCCACCTTTCTCTCTTTCCAAGGGACCTCAGACTCCTCCATCTGGCTAACTGTGGGCCAGGGCCCTTTTGCCCCAGCCCTCTGAGAACCGTCTCAAGCCACACAGAATCAACAGCAACAGCCTCATGCCAGCCTAGCTGAGCCCTATGATGTATTCATCTAAGATTTGAGGCCTTGTATTTTTGGCTAAGCTTAGGCCTTTGTTCTCAGGTTAAGCAGCAGCAGCATATTCAGAGAAAGAGCAGCCATGAACTAAGTCGCAGATGGCTACATCATCACATGCCTGAAATTGCAACAAACAATGTAATATTGGGCAGTTAAGAAGGTGCTACTATCCAAAGGGTACTTAACACCACCAGATAAAGAAGACCTTAAGATGTTAAAAGAAAACTTTGTTGGATAGGTTCTGCCTGGCACCGAATCACAGATCAACAACAGTGGTTGTAAAATCTACACTTCTTACTATTTTGACTTTATGATCCCCACGTCTCTATTGTTTATCTGAACGATTTCTGGCTGGTTCTACGAGTGTTTCTCTCTGTTGCATAATTAAGTGTGCACTATTTAAATTAAGGTGGTGGGCTCTGAGTGGTTAAAGAACTGTTTCATAATGGCCTAGGGTTGGTGTTTTGTAGTACTTTTAGTATAAAATGACTCATTAAGGTACAGCAAAGCAGGCCTCAAGTTTTAACTATATAAACTGAGATGCAAAAGGAAACTCTGACTGCAGGACACAGCCCAAGATCAGGGATGCCAGACTTCCAACACCCTGCCAAAGACATTGTGCAGAAGCTGGAGTCCTCAGATGATCTAATCCTGACCTGCCACCACGCGTTGTCTGCCTTATTGGGACTGGTAAGAAGTGTATGTTTAGCATGTGTATTCTGTATTGGTAATCGCTGATGATTAGAGAATACAATATTACTATGTAAGGCTCCTTCACTGGTAGAAGACCCCATCTGCCCACAGAGAATTATGTCCCGAGCGCCACCAATTGAGAAAAGGTGAGTACTTCACTTAGCCAGGTTACACCCAGAGCCCTGCAGATTGGGGTGACTCTGAGCCCTAGATACGAATTGGGTAAGAGCGGGTGCTGTTGGGCCAGAGCCCTATTGATTGGGAAAGGGTGAAGGTGCCTTAACTGGGATATGATTTGAGCCCTGCAGATTGGAGTGACGCATGCAGGTAACAAGAACCAAAGTGAGTAAGATGCGCAATATCTTGCAGATGTTCAAATCCAAACGCATGTTCAAAGAAGTCAGTTTTGAGTGTGCTGTTTTGTACTTGTCCCTTGGCAAAATGAAGCAAAGAGAGAAACTGTGGCTGGGCAGAACCTACATTTCTGTCAGTTAGTGGGAGTGTTTCTGCCAGGATCTAGTGGAGTGAATGTTGTCCTGGAGCACTAAGCACTTTCTTTTGGAAGGAGAACACACTGTTCTTGGAAATGGGGTGAAGAGTTGTACTGCAATGGAGACTATCAGCCACTTCATGTTTGATGTCAGTATGAAGGAAGAATTCGCTGCACTGAAATGAAAGGACTCCATGGTTCCCAGGAGAGCAGCAAACTTCAGAGCCTTTCCAGGTTCTGTTTTGTTTGCACATTGGTTATATGAATCATGTTTAAACTGCTTGTAATGAAACCCAGTTTTGGCTGAAAGATAGCCCCAGTGTGCAGGGTAAGCAAAAAGCAGGAGGAGCCAGAAAGCTGAAGCAGCTGGCATTTCCCTTCTCTGCTACATGCCAGATGGGTATTACCATTATTTCATATTACGCATAACCCTGACATGTCTTACCATGAAAATGCCACCATTAAGGCCTCTCCGGAACTAATGTGCCAGTGTCCAACAAGAAAGACCTTTGTTAGCTGCCATGTCTAATAGCTCACTGATTGCCTGTCTGGCAGCAGAGCCTTAATGCAGGATCTCTGCATCTAACGCTTGTGTTTTGACTGCCTGAGCTGAGCACCCAGCTTCCCCAGTGGTAAGGCAGATTCTAGCATGGCTATATGTGAACTAGTCATTAGAGGGGGACAAAGCGCTGCATTGTCAATGGCGATGGGGTGAGACAAGGATCTGAGAGTGAAGCTGGGTTTCTTCCTTCACAGCTGCCATCACCAGTAAAAATGTTTTTTCAGGCCTAATTCTGCCCTCAGTGACATCTGTATAATCACATTTCCCATAGGTCATGTCCTGAACTACACAGGGGTACCAAAGGAAGACCTCAGGCTCTCACCTTGGCTATGTCGACGTGCAGAGCGTTGTTTCAAAATAAGTTATTTCGAAACAAGTTGTTTCGAAATAAAGCTCTTATTTTGAAACGAGTTAATTTGAAACAACAAAAAATCAATTCGAAATAAGGGAAAAGCTGGAATCGAAATAGTGTGTCCAAACCCAGGACTTGCTATTTCGCTTTAGGGAAAGGGCACCATGGGAGGTGTGGCAACATGGCCACCTCCCTGGGCCATGTAGGCAGCCATGTTGCCAGCCTATCCTATAAAAGCTGGCACCGACTTCACTTCCCTGTCCGTTCTGGTTAGCAGTGCACTGTGAAACACAGACATGGACTCTGCCCGGCTGCCTAGCCAGCACCGTGCAACAAATAGACCCTCTGCCCACCTGCAGAGTGTCCTGATGATGTGGGACACTCTGCTTGCAGACCCTGATGGTGCCCAGCCTGTGCCCCAGGCTATCATCCATCTGGGCTGCAGAGCAGAGCTAGTTCCTCTGCCCCCTTCTGTGCCTCGCCAGGTCTTGGCCTGGGAGACCAGCCCCGACTGGTAGGAGCGGGTAGTGCTGCGAACCTGGGGGGACGACTAGTGGCAGAGGAATTTCCGCATGAGCAGGGCCAGATTCAACCTCCTGGTCGCAGAACTCGCCCTGCTGCTGCGCCGAAGGGACACCACCATGAGACCTGCTATCCCTGTGGAGAAACGAGTGCCCATCGCTCTGTGGAAGATGGCCACTCTGGACTCTCACAGGTCTATGCTGCACCTGTTTGGAATTGGGCAGTCCACCACTGGGAACATTCTGTTGGAGGTCACCAGGGCCATCACCAGGATCCCGCTGTGACGCCTGGTCACACAAGGGGAGCTGCAGACCACCATTGTTGGCATTGCCGCACTGGGCTTTCCCAGTTGTGCGGGGATCCTGGATGCCACGCATATCCCCATGCGAGCCCTAGAGCACAGATCCACGGAGTACAGAAATTGGAAGGGGTACTACTCTCTCATCCTGCAGGCCCTTGTGAACCACCTGGGCATTTTTCAAAACTGTTACATGGGATGGCCAGGGAGGGCCCATGATGCCAGGGTCCTCCATAACTCTGCCCTGTACCGGGCAATGGAGGCGGGCACCTTCTTCCCCCCTCATAACATCAATGTTGGGGAAGTAGAGGTGCCCGTCCTCATTGTGGCAGATGCGGCCTATCCCCTCCGCCCATGGCTCATGTGGCCGTACACAGGGCCCCTCGATCCCCACCAGCAGCTTTTCAACCGACGGCTGAGCTGCTGCCGCCAGGTGGTCGAGTGGGCATTTGGCCACCTGAAGGCACGCTGGAGGTGCGTCTCCACCTTGTGGAGAGGACAATGCCGCAGGTCATCAGTGCATGCGTGGCCCTGCACAACTTCTGTGAGGTGCGGGGCGAGACTGTTGCCTCTGCTTGGGAAGATGAGGCACAACTCCTCGCCGAGGACTACGAGCAACCCAGACCTGTGCCCACACGGGAGCAGCCATCACAGAGAGCTGTGACAGATGGGGACACACTGATGACCACCTTTGCCATGGAGGAACTCTGAGGGCCAGATCTGCCCTGCCCCACACCACCCTCTCCCCTGTTCTCCCACAGCCAGCCCCCACCCATCCATCCGCACTGTGAACTACCCACAATAAAACCACTCACAACCAAAAATATGTGTGTAAAACTATTAATTTAACAAAACAGGGGTTGGGGCAGGGAAGGGCTGGGGAGGGTGAGTGGATGGGGAAATGTGGGGGGAGTCTGGGGGGAGGGTCTGCAACTTGGAGGGGGAGACTGGTGAATGGGGAGTCTGGGGAAGGGGGTGGGGGAGTCTGGGTGGGAGGGGAGTTCTTAGGCGGGGCCTGTGGAGGGGGTCCAGGGGTGGTGGTGTTCTCCACCCCTGCCCACGGCTGCCCCGGGTCCGGGGTCGCCTCTGGGGAAGGCCAGGCGGAGGACCTCCTGCAGCAGCTGGAGGGGCCATGCACTCCACCAGCTGGTGGACACTGCCTGCCAAGTCCTCAACTGAGGTGCTCCATGGCCTGCACCTGCCGCTCCAGTGCGGCGACCACACGGTCATCCGCGGCTGCCACCTGTTACAGCAGGCGGAGGGCAGAGTCCTGGCACCTGGCTTGGTCTTGGCGCCATGCCTGGGTCGATGCCTCCGTCTGCTGGCCCAGCTCGTCAAGGCTCTCCAGGATCTCCACGCACGTCCGGGGGGGCCCTCCTCCTCCTCCGCTGTGGTTTCAGGCTGCCGCGTGGGCTCGGTGATGGTGCATGGTGGGCGGCTGGGTGACCTGCTGGAGGGAAGCATAAAACACAGTTGGCCCATGCTGCCTGCTGGCCTTGTCTGTGTGCAGCCCACACCTCTGCCCTGACTGTCAGCAGGACTCAGGATCCTATGGGACATTGCCCTGGGGTAGGGCTAGCAGATCCCAAAGCCTGGAAAGGAGGACAGGGAAGTACAAAAAGGAGGACACTGAAGGCCACATGGGAGAAAATGTAGTATGAATGTAATATTCTTCGGTTTTTAGGGGGCCCTGGAACACTTTCCCTTAAAAATAAGTATTCTATGGCATTACAGGATGCTTCAACCCCTATAAGTAATAAGCCTGACAAAATCCTGTATTTTAAAATGCCTGCCAGACAGCGAATGTGAAGATAAAAAGAAGAACACGAAGGTAAAAAGGGGACCATGTTCTCCTTTTGCCTGACATCTGGTAACCGTACCCTGGAGGCACACATGCTAGTGGTGCCCACAATGGTGAGCTCGACTCACCCATGCCTTGCTCTAGGGAGTCTCCCAAGGCCACTTGCCAATGGTGTGGCCTGCATGCTCTCCACCCCGCCCAAGATGCGGCTGCATCTTTGACGCCCAGCCCCTGTTAACCACCCCCAGGCACACAGGGGCTTGTGACCCTGGTGTCACATGTATCTCGGGTACCTGTGCCCATGGGAAGGCATCTGCACCCGCTGACCTTGTGCCCTACCTGCCGCAGTGCCTGGCCCTGCACCCCATCACTGCCTATGACCTGGACAGGCCCAGCCCTGCGTGCTTCTGCAGAAGAGGAAGACTCACTCACAGGGGCTCTAGAGGTCAGGTGCAATGTCCCTGTGTCGGGCTCGGACTCCTCAGGGGCCGGGATGGTCTCAGGCCCCTGCTCCTCTGTGCTGCTCTCCTCCTCCTGTGGGGCAGGGAACAGCTCGGGGGTCCCTGGTGCGGCCTCTGCTGCTGGTAGCGGTATGGCAGGAGGCTGCCCGACGTCCAGGGACACCTCAGACTCGGTGTCTGCTGCCTCAGGGCTGGAGGACAAGCTCGGGCGCTGGCCGATAGGCCGAGCTGGCAGGCCACTGGGCTCCGGCCCCAGGAAGGCATGGAGCTCGTCATAGAAAGGGCAGGTAGCATTGCTACCTGCCCCCTGGAGCTCCCATGCCTCCCTGGTCCGGGCATGGTCCTGCCCAAGGGCCTTTATTTTCGAGCGCAACGGCTTAGTGGTGCGCTCATGGCCCCGCACAGACAGCTCTGCGGCAACATCTGCATATATGTCCCGGTTCCGGTGGCTAGCCCAGAACCAGGACAGGATGTCCTCCCTCCTCCAGATGCTAAGGAGGCACTGAACATCCTCAGCAGTCCAGATGGGGGCATTCCCCTAGGGCAGTGGAGCCACGTACTGCCATGCCTTATCAGGGCTGTGGGCACGCTGGCAGGCACAGGCACGGGACAGCACTTCCTGCTTCCTTTGGGTGCTGTGCACCCTGGGAAGAAGGTCAGGACTGTTATTTCGAAAGAAGCGTTTTGAAATAAAATGTCCAAACGGCGTTATTTTGAAATGACTCGTTTTGAAATAACCGCTGTTTTGAAATGAAAGTGGTTTAAGCCATTTCGAAATGACAGCTCTTGTTTCGAAACAATGGGCTCTGTTGTTTCGAAACAGGAAAACGTCATGTGGACATACATTTTTTTATTTCGAAACAACCAGTGTTGTTTCGAAATAAAAGACTCGTGTGGACATACCGCTTGTGTCTGGGTAAGCAGAAGTAAACAGGTGTTGCACGAACAATTCCACACCCTGAGTAGGTGGGCATAGAGCTGGAGGGGAGGGCTGTGGTGTAGGCAGAACCACAGTACACCCGGAAGCCCAGAGTAGTAGTATTTCAGTTATTCAATTCCATGAGATATATAGTGTTGCCAAAATGTGAGAAAAAGATGGAATTGTTCCCGTTCCCCCCCCGCCCCATTCCCCCAGCTCTTCTCTATCACAGTATTGCTGGTCTTATTGTAAGCCTTGCAGTGTTTGGTGTTTTTTTCTTAAAGTCCCAGCTCTAGGAGCCATGAGATTCAGAGAAAAATCTCAAATTTCTATTGATGCCTTTCTCCCTCCTCCACCCGTTTCTCATCCTCATGGTTGCAGAGAAGAGCCTAAAATAAAGCAAGGCAAAAATATAACCAGAAGTTCAAAACCCAAAAGGTAATTAAAAAAAAACAAAAAAACCCCAACATTTAGCATTGGCTTAAAGATCTTGTGTTTTTTAAAATGATCTCGATATTTTGGGGCCTGACACAGGGGTTTTGGAATGTCAGGTGTAAACCTTGCTTTCTGGCTAGCCAGTTAGAGCCATATTAGGAGAGACAACAGCCATATGCTAAGGAGCATGTGGTCACATCTTCACATCCCCATCCAAATTACATCACACAATGTGTCTAGCACAGGGCTTAAAGTATAATTTGGTGGGCCCCACCCTGCATGGGTGTGCCCCCCGCCTGCACCCCAGCTTCTGCCCCCAAACACCTCCCCCCCAGCTACTTCCCCCAATATCCATTCCCCTGTCCCCAAAATCCACCCCGAGCCCCCAATACCTACCCCCCAAATCCACCCCGGCTCCTAATACCTATCCCCAATACTCACTCCCCCATCCCCAATACCCACCCCCAGCTCAAGCACCCCCAATATCCTCACCCCCCAGTGCAAGCCAGCCACTGTGGTACTCACCAGCAGCACGCTGGGCCAGGAAACTCTGCAGCCTGGGCATGTGCAGGGAAGCCCGCCCTCTCCCCTACCTGCCAGAACGCAGGGGAACGCCGTTCCGGGGCTTGCTATTTTTAGGGGCCCAGCATTTGGAATGCTGTTTTCAGGGGCCTACTATTTTTCAATGGTGGGCCCCAGAATGCAGCGTTCCTGCACCAGTTGCTATTTTTAGGAGGGCTGGAATGCTGGGCCCCTAAAAATAGTGGGCCCCAGAACAGCGTTCCAGGCCGTTGTGGCCCATTTGAATCCCTGGTCTAGCAACAGTTTTGATAGTGAAATCTGTCCTTTTCTTGTTTTGTCTTTATAGTCCTCATTTCCCTATTGTTTATTTGCCTGGCTTCTGTCTGCTTCTTTGATTGTTTCTGTCTGTTGCATAACTAAGTGTGTAGTACTTAAATCAACTAAGGTGGCTGGGTACAACTGGTTAAAGAATTATCTTGCAGTATGTTAGGACTGGTCAAAAAATTGTTTTGTAATATTTTAGTAAATGATTGATTAATGCAAAGCAAAGCAGGATTCAAGTTTCACCAGAAAACTGGGAGTCAAAGAAGGAGACCAGGTAGGGAACAAGAAGAATAAGGAAAGACCTTAAAGCACAATTCGCCTCCAAGATATAGCCCAAGATCAAAGTGACTAGCATCTTCTGAATGACTCTGATGTGCAGCAATCAGAAACCAGGTAAGACTGACCTTGTCTGGTCACCAGGGAAAGCCTATCTGCCTCATCAGAATTGGTGAGCAGAGCATTATGTGCCTAGCATGTGTATTCTGTCTGGTAATTGTTAATAAATAAAGGTTAAGGCTATTACCATTTAAGGCTCTTTCACTGGAAAATGGTCCTGCAAACCCACTGTAGAATATGCCCAGAAACCTATGGACTCAGAAAATGGAGGTGCCTTTCACCTGGAGCCCCCCTGACTGGGAAAGGATGGGGTGCCCTGAAGTGTGTGGGCAACAGGATCATCTAGATCCAAATGTTAGGACCATCTAGAGTTGGTGATTCTGGTGTCAGGGGCAGGTATGAGCTCACACACTATATATAGGCCCTGAGCCCCTTTGCCATGTGTCTCTGTTTCCAATCTAGGGCTGCAGGCTGCACAAGTCACTTCCCCATTCAGTGACCCTATCAGCAGGTGCAGCTCAGCTCCAGCAGCCACAAGCAGAAGGGTGACAGACTGCAGAGCGCTGAGAGATTTTAAAGCACCACCCTCTTTCTGAAGTTCTATTTCTCTAGGGTGTGGGGAGTTTAAAGATGGGGTGAGGCCCCTCTCAATCCAGGTTCCAATACTTCACTCAGCCACAGGTTCTGTGCAGCTTGCATAAATCCCATTGTCTGCTGCCAGATTTCACTATCAGTACAGACCTGTCCTGAGTCTCAAGGAAATATCACAGGAGACAAGAAAATGAACAGAACAAGAAAGAACAAATGGAAATGACCTTCTGGCTTTAAACAACCAGTTGCTGTTTGTGTGCAGGGAGGAACCATACCATTTACTAATCTGAAACGAGTGCAAATGTTATTGGATTATAAATTTTATTAAGAAAAGTATAAGTGCATACACATTTACCAAAGACATAGTATGGATATAAAAAGTGTTTATTTTCAAAATACTAGACAAAAGGAATTGTTTCAAAAAGCACAATTTATATTATATAATACCTCCAAAGCTGCCTGTCAGAAAAACTTTCACATTATCTGGGAATTGTCTTTTTTTTTGTTGTTTTTGGGTTTTTTCCTTAATATCAATACACAATACAACATTCACCACATTCTTACAACACTGAGTTCTCAATGATCAGAGGCTGGAGATGTATGCTATTCTTCCATGGTGACGTAGATCCCTTCTTCTCTGGGGTCAATGAAACTTTGGATTTGCAAACAAGGGTACTATGTGATTGGATGATGGTAAAGGTAAAGCTTGTATTTCGGAAATGAGCACTGACAAAGGCTTTTATGCTGTAATTGACATAGATCAGTACAAGGTTTCAGAGAAGAGGGAATCTTCAAGATCCCAATAAAGGCAAAATAGCAATAAGAAATTATATAGGAATTGCATATTCAATCAAGTGTGTACATTCAATTCAGACTACTGCCTCCATTGGAAAAGAACAACAGTCACCCTTACTCAAACACCACACTAGTTAATAACACACTGAAAATTCACTCTTCCTGCTTTCTTGAACAGGACTCAAGTAAGACATCAACATCTAAAGCTACTACAGTTGTGGAGCTCACATAAACATGAGTACTGACACAGTGATAAATACCATGTTCTCTTTCTTTTCTGTTTTTCAAACCTAGGATTCTGTGGCTGTCACTGAACTTTGGGCTACACTCACCTGGATATTCAGCAGCAGACAATGGAAGTTACACAAGCTATACAGAGTAGCTTGTGTAACTCCCATCGACTTCATAACTCCTCTTCTACATAACATCTTCATTGTGCTGCACCAACAGGAAATGCATTCCCATCAATGCAGTGCTACACCACTTAATCAGGTATTTTTAATGCATCGACTTCCAGATCAATTAAACAGGTCTCCACTGACCATTCAATTGATCTGGAAAGATCGATCTGACAGTGGTAAATATGCTGCCATTCATGAAGATATGCCCTTAAAAAATAGCCACTCATAAACATTTCACATTTATGGAAAATGCTCTTTTGGCAACATTTCAGTGTTATTTTTTCCTTCCCCTTCCCATGTGGCCATGGCTTCACTCCTGTATGTCCCCTGCTTCCTTCCCCTCAATTTGTCTTTGGTCAACAGCCAAATGCAGAAAACAAAACTGACCATGGATCCATCTCCAGGAAACCAGATTTACAAAACCAAAGCAGCACAACTTGCTAAGACCAAAGGGACACGGGAAGTGGAGCATAAATCAAGTGATAGTGCAAGAAGCTTTACACTGTACAGGGAATAAGTTCTCTAGTGTAAATTGCCTGTCTGTCATTTCTGTTTCCTGATTAATACTTGTGGTAACACTAGAGGGCAAACCACAGAACCAAGAGATGCCCTAGTGAGTCACCTGCACAAAGCACATAAAGTAGGCCTTTGTCTGACACAGCACCTACTTCCCTACCCCTCCGAGTGATGAATGCCCTTCAGTTAGTGAGACTGGTGTTGCTGCACCTGCGTGGCTGGCTGCTTTTGTCTCCACCAGTGGTGATAAAAGCCACAGGTTTACAGTGCTTTGGTCTGTCTACACTAGAGTTTGCATGACGGCAGGGATGAAGGCTGAAGCAGGAAGATGGTGTGGGGGACAGCCAGATGCAGGGCTGTCTGCATTGACACCTGCCCAAAAGTGGCTGTTACCCCGGAGGTCAGTCCCCACATTGAGACCTGAAATTGTGTTCTGCCTCCCATGACTGTCCCTTTTAAAGAGCTGTGAATGCTGCTGAATCAGAGAGAGATTTCAATCTAAACAGGACCAGAGGGAGCAGGATCTGAGCCAGTACTTCATTCAGACAGTGTCTGGAAGGAGTCACCATCAAGTCTTGGGGGGAAGGAGGACTACAATTCTGCATAACAATAGAAACATTAGAACAGAAATTCTTAGGCACTTTCCCCAGGGCTAAAATTTGGGGGTAACTTCTGCCTGTGAGACAGGCATGTAATCTCCTGCCAAGTCACTAGCAACTGCAAATGCCTATAGCAGGAAGGACTCTGGTCCCTATGTGATAAAATATGCAATATGGAAGATGCTCTAGTCTAGTTTTCTGGGCCACATAAGCTCTTTTTGCCTTTACACAAAAGACAGGGGCTCTGATCTTGCTCTGACTGAAATCAGTTGTAAAACTCCAACTGACATCAGTGGTGTGAGACCCCTTCTCCCTAAATGCATAGACAAGATGCACAAAACATAAAACTTCCAACTTAGTAGACAAAAGTGTGGGCCCAATGGTACATACTGTTTTCAGGCAGAGCTGCTATCTGGTTTCTACTTCAGAGCTGATGGACAGAAGCGCATCATGCACTAGCACACTCATTTTGGCTGAAGGAGAATACTTAAATTTGCCACATTGACCAAAGTGGAAAATAAGGCATCTCAGAGACAGATAGAATGGTCCTTTGGCCTGTAAATTATTTGCAACAGAGGAGAGTGTTTAATATAACAGCCCTTGCATGTCCAGAATACAAGCTAGGAAGAGATTCATTCTGGAGAAACCCAAATACACAATGTTGGGCTTCTTTCTTTTTTCTTTACAACACACAAATCGATATTTTGCTGCTCATGGTTTGAACAAGACATGCTTTCTCCATTTCTCAGTGCACAATGTAACCAAGAAATTGCAGTGTCCCTGAGACACTTTTCCTCTACACATCTTTATAGGTGGTTACAGAGGTGAGAATCCAGTGGAAAATATAACAGGAGTGTAAGATTGCGAGAGGTGGCATGTCTCTCCTGAGTGAAACCTTGTTGCAAACAGAGCTCCAGATGCTAGGTCATTTTGCGGACAAACAGAGGCATCTCCACCTTGGAACGTTTGCCCACACATGCATTTGCAAAATCATGTTCAGCTGTACAGATCTGGGTCTCTAACAGTGTTGTTCTCCTGCACTGTGTACTGTCTAATGTAGAGTGCAGACAAGATCTGGCTATGGGAATGGGAAAACCCCTTGATATTTACGCAAAGTCATCAGGAGCAAAGGAACATAGGAATACCACCATCTAATTGCACCTCATAGCTCATGTTCTGCTAGGTAAAAGCTCTTGAATGCTGGCATGAACCTAACAGAGACTGCTAAATAATACAGGCAAGGAAAACAACATTATAATGTCGGGTTAGTCAAAATTCTTCCCTGCCACAGTGCTCGATAATTAACAAAACTGCATCAAAAGATTTCTTTTAAAAAACCCCAAACACATCACTCCATAAAATAGTACTGTGAAAGCAAGCCAATTTGTGCAAAAGAAAGCCTTTTGAAATGAAGCGTTGCCTTTGTGCTGTATGATAACAGTGAAATGCATTCATTCCCTAATACTGGTTATCTGCTCTCTGGGTCCTACAGTAAGAAATCCTGTAGACGGCTTACAATGCTGGCCTCTTACATCTTGGGCCTCCTGTTGGTGAAGAACAAAGTGAAATACCATTAAGGTTTCTTGCAGTGGAAAAGAGCTCAGTCATCAGGCCTAGTCGTATATGTGTTGCCATTAAACTGCATGTCAAGAAAAAAGTAAAGGCAGATCTGTGTGGTGCCTGCAGAAGGAATCATTGGACCCTTGAAGGTTAAGGCCAGCATTGATGGTTATTTTGCAAGTGATGCTGTCATAGTTAGTAAGGTGTCAAGAGTGAAGGGAGGAGAAGGGCTGGCTAGAAAACTCAGTCTGAACCTGGAAGCCAGAGCAAGGAACACCATTGTGCACAGAGAGGCAGCAAAAAAAAAAAAAAAAAGAATGGGGAGAGCGGGGACAGTATGGGGTTAAAACATGATCCCAATGGAACGCATAGCAATAGGGCCTGCTCCACCCAGATAGAGCTGCAAAGGGGAAGCAGCGGAGTCCAAGGAGCAAAGAGAGTACAACCAAGTCACGCTGCTCTTGTGCTCAACGTTCACCAACGTTCCCACAGCTCTGAGCTGACGGGAAGAATCTAGCTCCGAAGGGGGGGAGGGCCAAGCTCTGTTTTCACTTATGTTCATCTCATGGATGTCAGAGTAGGGGGAGCAGGCAGATTACTGCCTTTCCCAGGAGTAAGCTGAGAGTGACCACTTGCTTGGGGTTTTTTGCTCAAGCAAGGTTGGTCCTTTACAGCCTGGTCCTACTCCAAGGCCAGGAGCTCACCGAGCTCTTTCTGTGGCACATCAGAGTGGACAAGCTTTACAAATGGTTGTGTTTATTACAAGGCTATTAAAAAGGCTTGAGACCCAACCCTAGCCTAGCTTGCCATGCAAAAGCATATTCCATCTCTTAGGGCCCCTCTCTGAGCAGGTTAGGCTGTGACCCAGCAGTATGCATAGTGTGATGAGACCCAAGGACAGCAACAGCTACTCTGGCCTCTCCGCAATGGAGCTAACCTCCTGGTCTAATCTGACAGTTCCACAAAACCATGTGGCTTTCCTTAATACACAGAACTGACAGCTGAGGTAACAATCTGTGCCGTGTACTTACATTCTGTTTTTGTCATTTAAATACTAGTGACAAAGCCACAGGTGTCACTTGTTACTTAACTATGTCACTTCACTCAGAGTAAGTTCAAGACAGGGAGCCAGCAGCAGTTGAATCCTTACGCTGCCTCTGATTCTGGCTTGCTATCAGGCTCAGTGTGCCTCGGTTTCTCCACCTGTGAAATGGGATGATACTCCTTTTCTCTGCCTAGTGACCTCACATGTTTCTCCCAAGAATGAAGCAGCTAACATGCACAAGATGGTTTGGAAATATAAAGCACTCGTGAATCACTATTATATTTTCTGCCTTGAGGTAGGTATTTTAAGGGGAACAAAACATGCTATCAGACCCTAAAAGATTTAAATAACAAAGCTGAAATGAGGGATTTCAGGTCTTTGCATATAGTACTAATTAGCAAGACCAGACTGTGAGTAGCCACTAGGCTCACACAGCGGTGCTCTTGTTTCACCAGCAAAGGGCCAATGTTTTCATGATAGGCCATTACATTACGCAATGGTGGGTCTCTCTTTAACAAGCGTGAAACCCCCACAGCCTCCTGCTGCCAAATGCCGTCAATAAGCAAGTGCTAATACGCAGCAGGCACGGGCCATTAGCATACACAGCCAAGAGGGGAAGGGGGAGGAGGGAAGAGTCATACCAGCCAGGCCTAGTGATTGTCAGGTTGAGTTCTTTAAGCGAACACATTGCTTTAATCCGTGTAAATACAACAAGGTCATCTGAAGATGCTCTGAGGTTCCCTGAAGGCCCGACAATGCTCTTTCTTCATTGTACAGGGCACACAGGGAAACGAAGTAATTTGCTCAAACCACAGAGAAAGTCTGTGATGGAGCGGAGAATTGAACCTGCATCTCTCCTAGCACTGGGCCATCCCTGCTGTCCAGAAACAGGCACCATAGAATAGAAGTGGGTGGGCTTGTATCTGCTGCTATTTATTTTCATAAGGGTCATAAAGTGATCTAAATAAAAAGAAATGGGGCAGATACAAAAGGAATCAATACAAATTTATATCAAGACCTCTTTATGCTACCACAGCACAGCATCAAGTTGCTTTGAAGTGGGTACAAATAAACGTAACACCAATTTAAAGGCACTCAGCATCACAGTGGTGCAAAGAGGCCTTAGTATAAACAAAGGCTGGGCCCAATGTGTCCTGGCAATAAGCTGGTCCCTCATTCTAAATAATCACTGTCAGAATTTTTCTTGCGCATCTTCCATACAAGGATCTCAAATCAATTTACACTGCTAACTTAGGACCTGGCTATCGACACACCATTTTTGGCAGCACATAGGGGCCACGTAGCTGCACTCTGCAGTCAGAAGCAGAGCACATCCACCCTGAGGCATGTAAGCTGCATATGTCAGAGCAAAGCTGGGACCAGGGACCAGTCAATGAAGAAAGGCTGACCCTTTCCTGCTGGCTGCTTCCCAACGGGAGGCTTTTTTTGCAGCAGAGAGAGGCTCCTGCAGCTGGGAGGCAGCAGCCTAAGACACTGCTAAAACAGCGGTGGGGATAAACCAGCTTGGGTGAGAAGAGATGTATACAGGATAAGTACTCAGTGTGGACCCACACCCTAGAGTTTCTGTATCTACCCATCTATCTACACTGCTGCTTAAATCCATTCTAGGGACTATGCCAGTACACACACTAGCCACCACTGAAAGAAGCACCAGGCAATCACTCATCTAACTTGCCATCCACTCAAATCAATGGGAGCTGCTGGCTATGCAGAAGGATCTGTGGGCATGCAGCACATCTGAGGATCCTGCCCATCAGTTGCTTGGCCATGATCACACTGAAAGACTGCGGTAAAGGGCCAGTGTAAACACAGGAAGGGCTGAAGAGAACATCAGGAGGTGCAGACCATAGCCTGAGTCATTATTCATAAATGAGGAAAAGCTGCCTGCCACTAATTGATGTACAAATGTTAAAAATAACATTGCAACCTTCTGTTGCAGTCAGCCACTGAAGAGCCAGAAGTTTCCTTATTTCCCCCACAAGACTCAAGGGGATATCATTTTATTATTTGACTTTACTCTCTCTTCCTGTGCCTATCAAAATGGATGAGAGTTATGACAGCTATCATGGTTACACTGTGGTCTTTCAAGCCACCCAGGACACCTGGGTTCCCAATTCCTAATGATGTTAATATATTCTGTTGATGTCACATAACTGTGTATCTTACATGAAGATGCAGTGAACATGAAGCAGTAATGAAGGATAAGTAGAATTAGTGAGCAAAATGCTTTTCTACTGAAAACCATCCTTGACATTTCACTATCACATCAAACCCATTTCAAATCAGACTACTGTATTCTTTCATCCCCCAGAACTGCAGGATCATAGCATGGAAGATACCTAAGCACCAGCGTAGAATAAGCTTGACGCTTAAAGTTTCCTTAGTTTGCACAAGCAATTTACAAGAGCCCCTTCTAGAAAACGGATTAATTTTCACCCATAAAAATAAACTCCCACATACAATTGGGGTTTGGTATCATGAAACAATTAACTATTTTTATTCCTAGTGCATAGAAGGTAAAGCCACATTTAATACAATTTCAATACAAGTGAAAAAATATAATATATGGCTGATTGAAATTGAAATTGATAAGCTACATTAACATTTATAGATCAAGAATTATTTATTTTACAAGCTGTTAGTAGTTTATAGAGATATCAGTCCTTAAACTACCAATGTTCGTATGGCTCCAATTCAGATATATGACTTGCTTAATGAACTATAGATATATTCTGAAATACGTGGCATTGAAAAAGGCAAAGCTGTGCACTAAAATCTATTGAAAACATGCCCCATGGAAGTGTTACAGAGAGCCTGGATTAGCTAAGGATGATCTGGGTGCATGGAAATTTCCCGGGTGCCAGTAATTTCTGGTTGGAACAGGAAGATCATGGCATGATTTTAAGCTTAGCTGACACAAACATACGCTTTAACTGAATTCTCATCTGTTATTCTGGTGTAAATCTGGAGTAAATCTACTGTATTCGATAGAGCATCTTCAGGGTTACAAAAGAGTAAATTAGATCAGAATCTGGCCTGAGATCCTTTAGCCTCAGTGGAGCTGCCTAGGTCTCTACTGATATGAGAGCAGAAGGTGACCCAGTGGCGTTTATC
This sequence comes from Podocnemis expansa, assembly GCA_007922195.1. Lineage (NCBI taxonomy): Eukaryota > Metazoa > Chordata > Testudines > Podocnemididae > Podocnemis > Podocnemis expansa. Next base: position 46,968,481 of record ML681981.1, on the reverse strand, counting down.
TGTAGATTCAACAAGGCACAACGCCATGTGACAACAGGTGCTACCTGTATCTGAAAGGCTGCATTCAGCTCTTAGCATCACCCGTACCCAAGTCCAGCACCGTCCCAGTGCAGCCCACCTCCACTCACGCAGACTGAAGCTGGCCCAAGGAGAAGAAGCTGGAGCTCCAGGAAGAGAGGAAGGCATAAAGGTGGGAATAAAGCCAGAGCAGGGCTCAAATCACAAGTGACTTGCATTGCAGTTTCCATTCACCCCACTCTCTGGAGCCTCACCCTGGTCCTGGAGGGGTTTGACTGTCTCAGGGGGACAGATACCCTCATTCCTGACTATTGTGAACCCCTCCCACATGGTCAGGAAGAATTTTTATCCCCAGTTCCTGATGATGCTTCATAAAAATCAGAGGCTGGAGTCTCTAGAAGACACCTACCTATCCCCCCCCGGTGCCCAAACTAGGCATTTTGGCACTAGGGGCGCACCCGGGGCAAGTAGCACAAAATGTGCCCACAAATTGAGCAGTGAAACGGAGCTGCTCGACTGAAATCACCCTCTAAAACACAACAACTGGGGCAAAGCCCCAGCTGCCCCATCCTAGTTACAGCCCTGTATCTCCCACCCCTCCTGGTCTTTCTCCTCTGCAAATGACTGGATTCCAGCCTCGCCATGCAGGGTGAAGAAACTGGCAGCAGGAGAAGATTCAGCACAGTTGAATGAGGAGCAGAAAAGCGTGAAGGTCTCTGCGTGCACGGGGGGCAGCGCTGCTCTGAAGGCTGCTGCAGGCTGAGTCCTTGGTGATCCCTGCCCAAGCAGAGGAAGGCTCTCTCCCCTCATCCCTTGATTCATTTCACATGGGAGACTACAAAGACCCTGCTTGCTCAGAAATGACTGATCTGCTCTGTTCTGGGCTCACTCACAGCAGCAGCCAATTGACCTTGAGGCTAATGAGCCAGGCTGACCTATGCAGGACCCTCAGCAGGAGAGCCACATTGAAATGCCAGGAGGAAAAACAGGCCTGCTAATTCCCCAGGTGTGGCTGAATCTTGTCTGGCAGCAACGGGGGAACTTTGTTTTTAGCAATGCACATTCATTGCCTTGGCAAATCTTAATGGCAACAGCGTGATTTCTGGCTGCCGATATGCCACTAGCCATTAATGGCCAGTGAACACCCAATCCAAAAAAGAGAAGGCACTCAGGAAGTTCTTTACTAACCCAGACATGGAAGTAACTGTGGATTGGGTGTGGGGAAAAGGAATAAAGGAAGCATTTTCCCTGGGAGAAATGCTCTGTTAAAAAGAGGATAATTTAGGGAACCCCATTTCTGACCTGCTAGGATATCCCTTACCCCAAATACTGACAAATCGCTTAGTAGAATGCATAAAAAATACTGCAAGCCACTGCTTTGATATGCACTGGGTGAGCTCAGACCCCATCTTCGCAGCAATGTCTGATTTTACTGAGCACTTTGTCCATGTGGTTAAAGCCAGCCCTGAATGTCCTACCCTTTAAACTCTCAGGGTGTGTTATCCATAAGTCCATTTGTTTCTGGCCTTACTTGTTTAAAGCTTTCTCCAGGTATTCCTGAATCCACTTTAACTTGGGATCAATGCACACTTGCTTATTGTTGTTCTTCAGCCTTGCGCTGTCAAAAGAAAGAAAAGAATTGTCGTGTGAACACAACGGAGGACTGCACAGAAGGCCTCACAGGCCAAGTTCCCTGATGGAAATGGAGCTCAATTTGCTTACACCAGAGGGCAAATTCTAGTCTCAGTTTCACAACAGTGAATTCAGCCCCTCATCTGAATCTGATTTGCTGACAGCTGTTGGCTTGCTTGGGCATGAAATTTCCAACCCCACACTGCAGAGAAGGATCACTTCTAGATGCTTTTCGGAACTAAACTGTGTCTGATGAGCCTGGTGGAAACAAGGTACGTGGCGCTTTATCAGGAGCATTTAAAGCTCTGTAAAGCCAGGCTTTGATCCTTCAGGATGCTAAGTACCTGTTTCAAGTCCTGAGGCCCCTCAGCCCCAACTGAGCACAACAGCTGAAGACACCTGGTGTTTGCAGGACTTGCTCAGCATCTTGCAGGATCAGGCCATTAAGCACCACACAATGCAACAACACATTGTAGAGTCGTTAATGCTAATTGCCATGCATTGAGGTAGACAGGCCAGATTCTCCTCATAAAGGACTCAAGGCAAGACACTGAGCCCCTTGGCCTCATCAAACAAAGCACTTTAATTACATGCTTAACTTTAAGCAAAAAAAATCAAGGAGTCATGTGGCACTTTAAGACTAACAGATTTATTTTTCACATGAGCTTTCGTGGGAGAAAATCCCACTTCGTCAGATGCTTCGAAGATGGGTGAACTGCATCTGACGAAATGGGATTTTCTCCCAAGAAAGCTCATGCGAAAAATAAATCTGTTAGTCTTAAAGTGCCACACAACTCCTTGGTTTAACACGGCTATCCCTTTGGAAATTAAATTTAAGCACCTGAGTTTAGCTCAGCTCCTTTATCAGTTTAAGTAGAGCACATGCTACAAGCTCTTTCGGATTGTGGCCACAAGGCTCCACACCAGCAAGATGGAGCCTAAGAGCGAATAAAAAGTAAGCCAACAACAGAAGCAGGAATAAAAAATGGCGACAGTTTTGAAGTCATGTGAATACTCATGTACTGATCATCCTGCAGATCCTAACGCTTCCAGTGCTCCTGGTTCTGATCTCACTTATGCCAATGTGAATCTGGAGTCTCTGCACCCAACCAGAGTGAGATTACACTAGTGAAACGTAAAATTGGAGTCAGACCACTTGTCACCACACGGAAACTGCAGAACTGACCTTAGACAGGAGAGTAGCAAACAGAGAGCACCAAATAACCACTCTCCATGCACAGTGTATTTAAAGATAAAAGACCAGCTCCTGTATAACTTGGCCCAGGAAAAACAGCCCTTGCCTTCAAAGTGAATTTGGCTTGGATTTAAAAAAAAAAAAAAAAATCACAAGATCATGCCATAAATCCACAATACGGGGTTCCAATTAGATGCTCCAGTCCTAAAAAATGATGGATTCCAAAGCAAACAGCATTGATTTACTATTTAAATTGCTCACATCCACTATCCAGAACACAGCATACCACATACCAAGTGAATTCAATGACCAGGTGAAATCGGGTGTTTTTTGACACTATTATTGAGAAGTTGGGTCCAAGGTACAGAGGTCCCTAAAGTTCTGAGGTGTTTGAATTTCTGGTTTTGCTTCACGTATGCTTCTTTTATGCCAAATCTTAAACAATGGCGGGGACGCAGGGGGGAGGATACAGTCATCTGTTTAAGTTCCAAAGGGGCAGCCATGTTAGTCCAGTAAACCGAAAAAAGCAAGGAGCCTTGTGCTTGTGGCACATAAAGACTAACAGATTTATTTATTTATAAATCTGTTAGTCTAAGTGCCACAAAACTCCGTGGGTTTTTTTGTTTGTTTGTTTGGGGTTTTTTTTTTTTTTTTTGGTCATGTTTGTAGATGCTAAAATACATTGCAAACGATAAACATATTCAGACCACATAGGGGGCAGGAAAACACGTTTTTTCAATTTCAATATGTCATGGTCTTTTCCATCTCTAATTACTGTGTTCTCATGTTAATCAAGAGAAAAATGCATATCATATCAAATCTCAAATTTCTGTCATTATGTTGAAACTACTTCAGATAATCCCAAATCCCACAAAAGCCTTCCCAGTGGAGTTCCATCTAGGTAGCAATCACAGCTGATACCCAGTCAATGAAACATGCAACCCACCGCATTTTTGCCATTTTCATGAACAGCAAATTATTTCTCAGTTTGGATGGAATACACATTGTCCACCACAAAAATGAAAAGCAGGCTTTGTGCAGAAAACTGTGTGAGATTTCCTCAAGTTGGATTTTCATTAATGTATTTTTTCACTTGAATAAACATTTGGGCACATTTGATAACTGTCCTTAAATATGTGGATTTTTGAGAAATTTCACAGGGTTTTTGCATGCAAAAAAGGGAGAGATCTCATGGTGCAGTTTAAAGGGCCATACATGGTTCTAGATCCACAGCAGAGCTACTGATAACAGTAGGAACTGAGAACAGAGGATCGGACCAAGCAAAGAAGATCTAATAATGATGGTATATAGAGAGTCCCCATGAGTAGCCCTTTGAAGCTACTCAGCACTTGGACTGCTGGGCAAAAGAAACATCAACAACACATTCTTTAAGTTTCAAGGCTTTTTACTTTAAACGTGTCTTTGGAAATTTGGAGACTTTCATCAAAACTCCCAAATCCAAAAAGAACAATTCTTATGAACCACCCCCACCCCCCCGACAATTTTTCCCCCTGACAAGTCAGAAAGCCTTTTCCCACCAAGGAAACATTGCCTGAGGCTGCCCTATTTGCACTACCTGGGACCTTGCAGAAGGATCTGGGCAGCATGCAAATTCCAACCCAGTCTGTGGCAGTGCCACCTTTTACAAATGAAGGTGAAACCTTTCAACTCCCTGCCTTGACCAGTTTAACATTTGAGGCCGAGTACATCCTAAAAGATGCCTGGAGACTTACACGATCTGCACCGAGCAGTTAGGGGTGTTCAGGATTTTGAGGTGCTTGATGTTGGCTTTCGCCACACTGCTCTCGTAGAGCCGGCAGGGGCATCGGTAGGTCAGGCTGATGGGTTTCTCTGTGGATGCAGCAGGAAAGAGGACACAAGTTACTCATTCCTCCTTGACAGTGGTGCCTACAGGCAGTCAGTGGCACCTGTTGCTCCTCTTAGTAGATGGAGAGAACCATGGAACAGGTGGGGGGTAGCAGCAGTGTGTAAACAGCTCTCTGCCCAAACCCTCTGCAGTTCCCATGGGGGCCTTCTAATCCGGCTGCCTGTGATTTTAGAGGACAAAGAAAGGAGTGAGAAACTGGACCGTCAGAAGTGGAGAAGAGATTAGAATAAGGAGCCACTCAATTGCCCGGTGTGGCTGCTGGTAATTAGACAAGATAAAGGCTGGAAGAGTGGGGTCCTTGTCCGCTCTGTTATTCTTGCCAAATGATTTTGACCTGAGGCCAAATTAGAAGGCAGGCAGCAGAAAAGCAAGGAATTCCAAGGATCGCATCAAAACAAGCAGCTCTGCCCAGGTGCAAGCTCCTGGCTGGGAACTGATCTTAAGGAGAGCTTCAGGGTCCCACAGCACAGCCTGAACTCATGTGGCCGAGGGCTAGCTGGCTGGCTCTCGGGGGGACTGCCCTGAGTAAACACTCCACAGTGGGAGACAGTCATCCTGGCTCACTCCAAGGTCCAATCTTGGCCTCTGTCCCCACACTGAGCCCCCAGGGAGGCTTGGAGAGACTGAATTATCCATCCTCCAGTGTGCACACAGTCAAAATCATGAGGTTTTCCTGAAACCACTCTCGGACAGAACTGAGAGCTGCATCTCTGGAGCCTGCAGAAGTTGCCATGGGACTTTCATAAGATTTCAGACAACTTCCTATTCAGTCTCATTGTGAAGGCCATTTTCCTCTAAAGGGAAGGGCATGCACCACACAGTTTGGTGTGGGTCTTGGTTCAGATCCAAATTCTCCAGAATCTGATAGAGTTTTGGATCCAGTGTGGCCTAGAACCCAAACAAGCTAGGGTACAGAAGGGGGCTTTGACTCCTGTGCCAGCTGCCTGCTCATGAAACAGCCATGCAGGAAGGTCAAAAAAGAGGCAGCTTGTAAAAGTGCACCTGATCTGCAAATACTAGACACTGACTGATGTTTGTCTTCATTCACCCTCACATACACCCTGGGGCACAACACTGGGATGCCACAATTTCTTTCAGAGAAGGAAATTACAGGAAAAGCCATACCACAGGTGACCTTTAGAAAAGATTCAGAGCCAGATTCTGACCCACACTGCACAGCATGTGCAACTGAAGGGAATAAAGTCAGTAACTCCACTGACCAGCAGGATCCTCCCACTTTACTCTGGCAGTCCCTGAATCTGGTGTGCAACAAGTGCAGAGGACTCTGCTGGTCAGCAAGCCCCACAACGTGAATCTGGGTGTTCTCCTGGACTAGCCCGAAATATCTACTGACTAGTGACTGCATGACCCAGGAAGCACATATACAACAAAGGGAGGCTGTAAAACATGCCACTGACAGCCTTACACCTGCTCTTTTTGCAAAGCAGCATTTCATGGCAAGTGTAACAATGGGTGTCAACAGCCAGACGCTAGCCACGGGTGAGCTGGGGTCCATGGAGTTTTGCTGTTGCCCTCAGCAGTGCCCCCACAAGTTCCCTGTTTGTCCATTTCCAGAAGTATGTATTTAATTTTAGCACAGAGAGGAACCCCCCAAACAGTGGGTGCCCCCTCCAAAATACTGGGGGACGAGGCCTCCATGCAGGAATATCGGCTGCATCTCTATGCCTCCTGTGTTGGGCCACCGCGCACGGCAAAGTGCACCGGGCAGTGGACCTCTCTCGGCATCAGCCCTGGAAAGCACGGGTGCCTCTGCCTGCAGCTGTTCTGAGAGGGGTCTGGCCTGAGGCAATGACTCCTCCGAGCTTCCCCGCCCCAGTTCAGACCAGCACACAGCAGAGCTATGTCTCCACCGCAGGAGGAGTGCCCCTGCCAGGCAATCACTAAGACAGGCAGAATTTTACCAGGATAGCTGGACTACTTCAGAAATCTCAGTGAAAACCAGCACCAAGCACTGACACACAGGGTACCTTTCCACCTGGAGCTGGAGCAGTATCTCCCTGATCCCGTCTAGCTGGCATGATGGAGGTGGAGCAGCACAAAACACCAACTCAGGATAGCTAGCCCTAGGCTACTCTGTTCTTAACCCACTAGTGGGATTGGTGCTGGTGCAGGTATATGTCCGACCGGGGCTGGAATTTACACCTCTCAGCTGCACTCCTTGGTATCTTCCTGTAAAATCCTCAGTGGTGGCCAGGCGATTGCAGGGTGATACCCCAGAGCTGACTGCACATAGCGTATGCTGCAATAAAACAGCTGCCTCTCCACTGGATTCTTTCACAGTCAGAAAGCTAAGGGCTTGTCTACCTGAGACAGTTGTACCAGTTACACACGTAGAGTTACACCCATCTAGCTGTCCATGTGGGTATTCGTATTCCACACAGCGGTGGCTTAAAACCCCTTCCGAAGTGGCCTAAAATACGCCCAAAACATCTCTTATGCTGGAACGAGAGAGCCACTCAGGTTTCCAGCGATTTCAGTTCCAACCTGGGCTTCTCTCTTCCCCACACAGACACCCCCTGCCACATTACGTATCCTGCCCTAAAAACACAAACCTCTGCATAGCGTGACAGCATAGGCTGATCCCAGAGTCTGCTCAGGCGATCAGTGAGGGGGAGTTTTGCCTGGAGAAGGATGGCAGGGAGTTAGCCATATTTTACCAGGCTCCCTGAGAACAATGACCTATCTGCTTTACCCACCCTTCCACTGCCAATCAAAAACCAGCCGAGAAAGCCCACCCTGGCAGCACAGGAGTATCTGACTTCCCCGTCTGTGGGCAGACAGTTCCAGTCAGGAAGATGGACCCCATGCCTGCAGGAGACCCACTGTTTGGAAAGGCAGTGCCCCTCCTGCCCCCGCCACCACCGAACTGCACGGTGGATGGCGAACTGAGTGCAGAGAAAGGGATCCCCCTCCACTCCCACTGAAAGGAGCAGTCTCTTTATTGGGAATTCCTACCCCCGGCACTCTCAAGTGCCTGCCTGGGCTCCTGCGGGTCCCAGACTTGGGAGATCATCCCTGTGTGGAGGAAGACAACCTTTGGGGTAGGAGTTAGAATTCACAAATAAAGCCTGTTGAATGTTGCTTCACCCAGCAGTCTCAGACCTGGATTAAATTGCCCCTTTTTTAACAAAGTGAGATGGGGGGTGGGGGGTGCTTGCTCCAAGCTCAGTGTTTCTGTAGGCCAGCTGGACCACCTGGAGGCGATGTCATAGGAATAGTGAGCAGAGTTCAGATGGTCAGGACTGTGCTGCCTCTGGCCCATTTTACCACAGCTGCAGCTAGGGTCAGCCTAGGAGTGAAAGTCAAGAGATGAAACTCTGGGATTACGGAAATCTGCAAGGATAGAGGGGCGAGCAAGCACACATGCAAGCAAATCCAGGGTCTTCTGGGACCCAGTCTTGCTCGATTCTCTCTGCAACACTGCTACGGGCGCTAGGATCAGGCTCAATGCCAATATCTCCTGCAGAAAACTAACCCAGTGAAATCTCCCAGCCCCTTCTGGATTTTCTTTCTGGTTCTGAGGAACTACTCAGTGGGTGTATTGCTGCAGACACACAGGGGACAACCGTCATGCAATTTACAAAGAGCCTTTTCGCTGGAGTACACGTAGCCCACCTAGATCTGAAGGGTCTTCCCGGACAACAGGCCATGTACAGAGAAGAAGAAACTGGGATCAGGCATATCTATCTACATACAGAGGGATCCCAGGGTCTCTCAAAGGCTAATGCCAAGTGAGCAAAAATTTCCATCAGCCCCCAGCTGGGGTAGGCTTACCAGATGTCAGGAAAAAGGAGGACATGCCCTCCTTTTTACTTCACGTCCTCTGTTCAGCAGGTCTTTTAAAAATACATTATTTTTGTCTGGCTTTTTACTTACAGGGGTTAAAGCATGCTGGAAGGCCCCAGAACACCCTAGTTTTAGGGGGGAGCATTCCAGGGCCCCCTAATATCACACTAATACATTTTCTCCAATGTCCTTTTTTGTACTTCCCTGTCCTCCCTTCCATGCTTTGGTATCTGGTAACGCTCAGCTGGAGGGACTTGGATTGACTTTTTACCCATCGAAATCTGAGACCTGATCGTCTTTATAGATTCATCCCTCAGGGGGGAAAAAAAAATCGCATGCCCAAAATGTTGATCAGCCAATCAGTCTCCAAATGCAAGAAAATACCCGTTCAGCCGGGGCCGGGCGGGAGAAGCTTGCAAAGGAGCAGATTTAAAACTAAAGCCTGTTCCCGACAGCTCATGCACCTCCACCCGCCACGACCGTCGCTCCCTGACGCCAGCGCTGTGGGTCCCGGGGGGCTCCGCGCTGCTCCAGCTTCCCAGCCAGAGACCAGCCGGCGGGGGCCGCAGCCGTCGCGATCACCCAGCCCGAGGGCGGGTTCCCGTGCGAGGCGCGGGGCAGGCGGAGAGGAGGGAGCCCCCGGGCTGGCCCGACGGGAGCGGATGCCGATCGGCCCCACACGCCGCCGGGGGCCGGCCGGCTGCAGCGCCGGGGGAGCGGGGACCCCGGGCTCCGGTCGGGGCCGCACTCACCCTCCGAGGGGCCGACGAGCAGCAGCAGCAGCAGCAGCGGCAGCGCCAGGGCTTTGCGGTCCATGGCGGCGGGCGGAGAGCGGGACTCGACTGCGCGGCCGGCGGCGGCTCCCTCCCTCTATAGCGGGCCGGGGCCGGGGCTGGGGCCGGGGCGGCGCCGGCTGATTTATGGCCCCGGCCCCTTGGCAGCCGCCCGGGAGGGGAGGGAGGGGCAGAGAGCAGCCCCCGTGGCCGGGCGGAGCCTGCCGGGGAACAGGGCGGGCGGGATTCGGATTAAAGCGGGAGCCGCTAAACCCGGTGGGAGGCTGGGGAGCCGGAGCCGGCCGGTTCCGTGGAAACCAGAGCCGCGTGTCGCGCTGCCCCGCGTTCACACCGGCCCGCCGCGGGGAGCTGCGCCTCACGCCCGTGGAAACGGCCCGTCCGGCCTTGGTCTCGCAGATGCCGTCGGTGGGGAGCTGGGGCCGCTCCCAGCTGACAGAGCCGAATGGCCCCGGGCAGGGGGCCCGGCCGGGGCCATGGCAGCCCCAGACCAAGAGGGGTTTGCGGGAGTCACTGGGGCCGGCCGGGGGAGGCCAGGGGAAGCGCCGGGCTGGCAGGTGCAAAGCGAGCCGACGTGTCAAGAGCAGGCGCCGGCCGCTAGCACCAGAGTTAACTCGGTTCTGGGGCCACGGCTCCTTCTCCTTCCTCGCCCGCAGATCGGGACCCAGCTCCGATCCGCTCCCCGCCGCTGCAGTGGACAAGGACGGCTGCAAAGCCCTGCCCTCAAAGGAAAGGGGCCCCTGGGTCTGGAGACCCCATGCCCTGGGATCCAGCCATCCACCCGCCCCTATTCACTAGGCTCACTGTATTTTCTAAAGGGCCCATGAGATTTTGGACCCCAATTCCCCATGAAAGTCAACAGCATCTGGACTCCTGCACCGATTAAGCCCTTTGGAAATTACTGTTAATTTGCAGCCTGTGACATCATATGGCAGTAGTGGCTAACACCTCTGCTTAACATGCAGACGGTCCTGGGTTCAATTCCCAGGGGGTTGGATGTGATGATCTCATGAGGTCCCTTCCAGCCCTATGATTTGATTTGAATTTCTACAGGGCTTTTTTTTTTAAGGTAGTCTATTTTTCCTATACTAGTCACACAGAAAACAGTGAAACAACATAGCAAAGATTTCACTCCCTACAGGCATTTGAGTTAATCCAAAGCTGCACAGTATTCTATCAGAAGAGTGAACAGGAAAAGAAAAGTGTTGAACCATAGAAAAGATGCTATTCAATCTCTGTTTCTTAGGGCCAGCATGCACACAACCTTGTCCAGAAAGAGCTTTAAATTGGTTTTAATTCACAGTTTTTGTTATTTCTCTGTGAGGACGCTCTTGTCTCTGAATCAGCTTGCTATTTCAATTTTGAATAATTGACATATGCAAAAGTAAAATGGGACACAGAACCCTTTGGCTTAGGAATTCTGTTCTGTCTTTGTACAGCACCCAGGTCAGTAGGGTGCCGGACCATGACTAGGGCTTCTTGCCACCATATCATTAGGGTCAGAATTAAGAGTGTCCAGACACAGATTTGTACCAAAGCGATCAAGGTGTAAATACTAGTGATGCCATTTTTGTTCATTACACAGCATGTGGGGATGTTCAAATTCTGGTCATCGTCATCAAAAGAGAATGCAATAAATGGGGAACACTTCAAGAAAAAGAAATCATCCAAACAGCAGTGACCAGAAGTGCAAATGAGAATTTGGAAAACAAGAAGGAAAGAGTTCAGGTGAAGTTGTATGGTTCCCTCTAATTACTCATACACTGTGTGCGCAAACAATTTCTTTGTGTGTGCAAAAATATTTTTTGTGAGCACCAATATTAGCAGTATTGAATTTTTTTGTGCACACTTTATTTTGTAGTGTGTGCAGGCTTCACGACCTGTGTGCATGCGCACACGCGCACAGCTTAGAGGGAACCGTGCTCTACTCTACACCTCTCACCCTAAAGCAAAGTTAGCTCTTTCTCTCTTTGTCCAGGCCTATAGCCCTTTGTAGTCAGGCAAAGCAGGCACCACTTTCTAGTGACACCCACCGCTTAGCTGCCTGCTTCAGTATAATCACAGTGGCTCCCTCATGTGAACAATTGGCTGAGGTGCAGCCTTCTGGTGTGCTAACTATGAGCCCATGGAGATAGATGGGTTGTTGTGTTAGCTAACTGTGTCTTAACTGGGCACTGCTCTTGGACCCCATCTGAAAGCTGCCCGGAGCAGATCTGGTTTCCATCAGAGAAGGCAGTGCCACCCAGAGGCTGCAGGGAATTATATTAGTTTCACTGCAATTTCATTTAAGAGAAAAAACACAGGGGGGAAAGAACCCTGACCTCAGACAGTCCCATTTCAAACATGTTCAGAATGAAACATTTGGAGTTGGTCTTTTAAAGCAACTTTCATTTGGGATTGTTTGTTTTGTGTGATCACGGAACAGCAAAGTCAAAATCAGAATAAAATGCTTCATCACCATTTTGTCACAAAATACATTTTGATCAATCCCAACTTTTTTTTTTTTAATTTTCTTCTTTCCTGGGGACTTTTGAAACTGCTGTTGTACCTTTTAGTTCACAGCACAGCCAGATTTCAACCTCTTATTTTGAAACCTTCTGTAGTATGGAACGTCTACCCACTGCCCAGCCTAAAACAAACTGCAGTTATAAGAAGGTAGCTAGAAGACTTTTGAGAAGATTTAGTAGAGAGAAAAGGGGGATTCCGTAAACACCATAAAGATGTAATCTACAGAAAAACATGTTTTTTTATCTACTGTGTTGAACTAACTACCTTGCAAGTGCTTCCTTTTAATAACACAAGGACAGAAAAGTCAGCAAGGAGACTATCTACTAACTGAACAAAATTTTGCAAAATTGTAAATGTTTTTATAGTAGCTAAAGAGAAAAAAAAAAGATTCTATCCAGCTAACAAACCTATATTAAACATAAGTTAAGGTTGAGATTTAAAAGTATCAAAGGGGTGTTTAATTGTCTGCCAGCCCTAACATTACAAACCCAGGAAATTCCGAGTTAAAGTTAATCTTTAAAATATATATATATAGCTGATTGTAGGTGTTACATTTCTTTAAAAGATCTTATTTTTCATTAATTTCAGTTCCCAAGTAATTCATTCTGTACTCAAAGAGTAACCATGGTAATTTTGGGGATGATACACTGTATTTTTCAAATGAAACCAAATGTTTCTGTTGTAGTTTCTAACAAAATTTAAGGCAGCTTACTTATTATAGTGAAGAAGAGACATCATTGTATTCCGATCAAAACAAGCAAGGAGTCCTGTGGCACTTTTAAAGACTGACAAATTTATTTATTGCGTGAGGTTTAGTGAAACACAAAATACAGCTGTTTGAAGTGGAATGCAATATATTCTGATTAGTAATTCTGATAAATACTGTGATGTGCATCAGAGTACTATTTAGATAACATTAATTTTTACAAAAATTAGATTTGACATGAAAAATTTCTGTTGTATAGAACTTTAGATGACAAGACTGCCATTATCTAAACCTCAAATGCTTTGTTATTTAAGTTTTTACAAAACACTCCATAGATTTTGCCTAAATGAAGCAAAATCAGAAACCTGCATGTGTCTATCAACTCTGTGAGTTAAGAATTTTTTAAAAGTTCTTTTCTCAGATTAAGAAAATGTTATCCCTCATGTCACATTATTTTCATTAATACAATTGTATTTCCTAATATTTCATGGTTTTAGTAACCAGATACCAATGTCAGGGCTGTTTTCTGAGCTGTTAAAACTGATAGATAAAAACTATGTTAAACTGCAGTTAAGATTCACATTTGATATCAGTAATTTAGCAGAAAATACACTGGAGGAAAACTCTGAAGTATCTCCAACTAAGTGTTATGATCCCAAGAAACTCAGAGTTCAGGTAAATTAAATTTAAGAAATCCACAGACACCATGAGATGGAAATGCACAGTTATGGCATCCAACAAGCCCAATCTCTGATGCATGACAACACCAAGAAATAACAAGACCGTTCTGGTTAAAGCATGTGTGTGTCTGTGCCAGGTTAAAGTGGATATTCTTGCCCCGCAAATGATGTCAGTACAATACAGAGTAAAAATTGTTTGTATGTCTCAGCTATGTTTTTGCATCCTTTTTGATGCCACAGTGGGACAGAAATGAAAAACTAATCTCTCTCAGCAATCATGTTAATCTAAACAGGGACCACACACTAAAATCGTATAAACATAATCATGTAAATAGTGCATGGCATCATGCAAACAGGGCGAAGTCTGGGACGTTTGGTGCGTTATCTATACCTTCCTGTATCTTAGCAAGTTTAGATTCCTTTGAAGTTTAAACTTGACTCTGAATATTTTTGCTCTAAAGTTTCTTTGGCTATAATTGCAACATCCCTGTAATATATTTTATCCTTAGCTTACTGTTGTACTGAATGTATTTTTCCTAGGAATTGTGAGTTCATTGCTTTTGCGATGGGTAGATTATAACTTACATAGCATCCAAGTATGGCATTTGAAGGCTAAAAAGATAGATCGTTCCTGCCCCAGAGGACACACTGACAAAGGGGAAAGCAACCCAATTATTGGTCTGAATTCTCCTTTCCCCCTTTCTTTATGCAAATTTTAATTTAAAAACTCAAAACCAACCCCCACTCCTTATTAGCATTTGTAGTTTCCTGCCTAACAGACTTTCTAAAAGATAGCAAGCCCAATATTCATTAGGACATATTTGCCGTTAAAGCAACGCACCCTTACAAAAGCACGTTGTTTGATTTGCCTGCTTGATGGTGCGTGAAACAACTGGATTTCAGATGCTGTTCCAAGAAGTCTGTTCCATTGCAGCAAAATAGACTCCTGTTTTCATGTACGCGTGGAGATTCCTTACAGGGCAGGGCAAGAGATCAAACAGAGGTCAAGTGCGTAACTGTTTGGAGATGGTTAATTGGAACAACAGGGAATGATAGTAGTGGCTTTCCAGTACAATCTTTTAAGACTGAATCTTGCTTCCATGGGAGGTTTACGAGGGAATTGAGGGGCCACAGGACTGATCTTTTAGGGCTGATTTTTCTCTTCCAGATTCTCAGCTGCAGCTGAACTAACCTTTCCCAAAGAAACCCCAAACTAAGTAGAATTTGCCTGCTTTCAAGTTTTGTTCCAGAGCTAGTGCATGGCTCATGTTTGAGGAAAGCTTTCTGCATACCCCAGCCAAGTCTGCACAATCTACTTATTCCCCCTAGAAAGCCAATGTCCAGGAAGGATTTATAGCTGAGAGTCCAGACCGTGGAAAAGTTTGGCTTTGGTTCTCTGTGGGTTTCACTTTGGGGGTTTCTGGGCTGTTGAGTTTTCAGCCTTTCTTCAGTGGGCCAAAAATAGGAAAAAGGGCTGATTATCCCCCATGCAAAGAGAAACCAGCCAAGTGTGCATATGCTGGTTTTCCCTCCACAGGTCCTTTCCCTTGTTCATTGCACAGGACAGAGAAATGCAGATCCTCAACCTCACTCCCCAGCCATCCTCCAGCTATAAAATCAGCAGATCAGCAAGTGAAGGTGTAATATGCTGGCCTCTAGTGACTAGAGACCAGATCTGCTTCAACTTATGTTTTTAAAAACAAAAATATATTCCCTGTTGTTTGCAGTGCTGTTGAAGCTGTGTGCGTCCCAGGATGTGAGCGAGAGGAGGTGGGTGAGGCAATGTTTTGTACTGGACCAAATTCTGTTGACATCAGGGACAAATTACACTGGCTATCTTCTCCAGATTGGAGTAAGAGCTCTGTAAAGTTTGAGCTTCTTCTTACCACCAACAGAAGTTGGTCCAGAAAAGGGTATTAATTCATCTACTTTCCCACCCACAAAACAGCTGTAATTCTGGAGAGGCCACCAGACTGTCCTACAGTGGTTTTAAAAGGTTTCATGTTTTTGTTTTTCAGAAGCTTTCAGGTTTTTGTTTTATTTATGAAAATTGAAATGTTTTAGAAATAGTATCAAAATTTTGACATAAGTACTTATTTCTTAAATTAGTCTCTGGAAAAAGTCCTGCCATGTAACTAAGATGAGCAGTCAAAATTGTTAGTGGGGAAAAAAAAAAAAACTAAACTAAAACAAATGAACAAAAACCAAAAATGCCAGAAGGGTAAGAATTGAAAATGGAAAACAAAAATAATCAACCAGAGAAGACAAACTGAAAATATGTTTGTCCAAAAAAAGGGAAAAAAAGCCTTTCATGCAAAATTCTCTTAAAAATAAATTACCAAATGTCAATGAAAATATTTGACCATTTCATAGATTCCAAGGCCAGAAGAAGGGACCTTTGTGGTCAGTTGGTCTGACTTCCAGTATAACATTGGCCAGAGAACTTCCCTACAACCATTTCTAGAGCAGATCTTTTAGAAAAACGTCACTGTTCTACATTTGCTCCTTATTTCCAGTCTGAATGTGCAAAATTTCTGTTTTGTCAGAATGAAATGTAGATTGACCTGGAGTGATTTTTTTTTTTTTTGTAGTTTTGATTCACTGAAGATTTCATAGAATCATAGAACCATAGGGTTGGAAGGGACCTCATGAGGTCATCTAGTCCAACCCCCTGCCAAAAAAAGCAGGACCACTCCCACTAAATTATTCCAGCTAGAGTTTTATCCAGCCGGGCCTTAAACATCTCCAAAGACGGCAATTCCACCACCTCCCTAGGTAGCCCATTCCAATGCTTTACTACCCTCCTAGTAAGAAAGTTTTTCCTAATATCCAGCCTCAACCTCCCCAGCTGCAACTTGATACCATTGCTCCTTGTTCTATCCTCTGTTACTACTGAGAACAGCCAAGCTCCATCCTCCTTGGAGCATCCCTTCAGGTAGTTGAAGGTTGCTATCAAATCCCCCCTCAGTCTTCTCTTCTGCAGGCTAAATAAGCCTAGTTCCTTCAGTCTTTCTTCATAGAGCTTGTGCTCCAGCCCCTTGATCATTTTTGTTGCCCTCCACTGGACTCTTTCTAATTTGTCGACGTCCTTTTTGTAGTGGGGAGCCCAAAAGTGGACACAGTATTCCAGATGCCGCCTCACCAGTGCAGAATAGAGGGGAATGATCACATCCCTCAATCTGCTGGCAATGTTTCTTCTGATGCAGCCCAGTATGCCATTGGCCTTTTTGATAGCAAGAGCACATTGCTGACTCATATCCAGCTTCCCATCCAGCGGGACCCCCAGGTCCTTTTCCATGGTGCTGTTACTTAGCTGATCGCTCCCCAGCCTTTAGCAGTACATGGGGTTTTTTCATCCCAAGTGCAGGACTTTGCGCTTGTCCTTGTTGAACCTTATGAGATTTCTATTGGCCCACTGCTCCAATTTGTCAAGGTCTTCCTGAATCTTCTCCCTGCCTTCCAGCGTGTCTAGCGTTTCCCCCAGCTTGGTGTCATCCATAAACTTACTGAGTGTGCAATGTATCCCATCGTCCAGATCATTAATGAAAATATTAAACAGAACTGGCCCCAGGACCGACCCCTGGGCACACCACTCTTTACTTGTTGCCAACTAGACATGGAGCCATTGATTCCTGCACGCTGAAACTGTTGATCTAGCCCGTTCTCTATCCACCTTACAGTCCACACATCCAACCCATACTTCCTTAACTTGCTGACGAGAATGCTGTGGGAAAGCATATCAAACGCCTTGCTAAAGTCGAGGTATATCACATCAACAGCTCTTCCTGCATCCACAAATCCAGTCATCTCATCATAGAAGGCGATGAGGTTGGTAAGGCACAATTTACCCTTGGTGAATCCATGCTGCCTGTCCCTGATCACTCTATTTACCTTCAGATTCAGTCCAACCTGTTGCCACCATTCCTTTCCTGTTCCCTCAACTTTCACAGAAAGTTTTGGTTTGTTGTCAATTCTGAATGCGCACAGTATGAACTGGAGAACATGAGGAAGGCCAGGCTTACGGGAAGAGAAGAGGTTTTTCTTTTCCTCCCACCCACCGTAGGGCAATCACAGTAAGCGGTCACATCTTGAGGAAGAGCACTGAAAGGGAACTATGCCCCCTTTTTTCTCCCAGAGGTTGCTCCTATGTTCACATGAGCTAAATCTAAGTACAGGGCTAAGAACTATGCCAGTGGAAAGGAATTAGCACATGTGTAGTGTTCTGACGCTTTGGCCTTGTCTACACTACCACTTTTGTCAGCAAAAGTTACATGGCTCAAGGGTGTGGGGCTAAAAGCACACCCTGACTGACACAAGTGGCAGTATGCACCCAGCGCTGTCAGTGAGAAAGGTGATTTTATGATGTCAGTGGAAGAGCTCTCCCCTGTAGGCATAGAGCAGCTGCACAAGCGAGCTGACAGGTGTGCAGACGCCCTGGTACAACCAGACCATTGAAAGCTCCCTAGTTGCCTGACTGCCACAATCATTAACAAATCAGCTTGACCATATTTACTTGATTTTTTTCATCATTTGCTACAATGCCTTTGCTCCAGGCTGCAAGCAACTGTATGAATCTCAGACTGACGCAGGATCGAGGCAAGGGTTTGTTTAGTGGGGTGGCAATCTTTCATATTCTGGAAACAGTCTGACATTCATCAGCTGAAGTTGCCAGATGGTGGAAATGTTTCCTTTGCAATAAACAATCATTAACATCCCTTAAGACACACGGTCAGTCGGACATTAGTTCTTTGTGTGTCTCATGACATCAAGTTCATTGGGTGTGGAGTAGTAAACACCATTGCCTGCCACCCATTTATGCATGAAAGTAATCTTTGCTCACACTGGTACCCCGGTGCACTTGTTCTTGTATCTAATAATGACTATTTGTATGTGTTAGAGTTTTTTCTGAAAAATCTTTGCATGGCCCAGGAGGGAAATTCTGCTTAGAGATAAGACCATGAAGTACACAGATGGGACTTGAAGAAAATACATTGTTCCAAAAGGCACGAAAGCAGATGACCAATGACCCATTTGGGATAGATTAGTGAGTATCTCTGTCAATGTCAATGGAGCTCTGCTGATTACAATATTGAGGGTCTTTCCCTTATGCTGTAGTTCCTTTTCCTAGTTTCTGCAAAACTTGCACTTAAGAATGAATCTGGGCAAGATTGTCCAGTAGAGAGCTACAGATAGTTACAGATTCAATAGTTATAGGTTCAAATACTAATAAAATTAGAGTAGCATCAG
The DNA here is from genome assembly GCA_007922195.1 of Podocnemis expansa. Taxonomy (NCBI): domain Eukaryota; kingdom Metazoa; phylum Chordata; order Testudines; family Podocnemididae; genus Podocnemis; species Podocnemis expansa. The sequence continues at coordinate 46,950,009 of ML681981.1, read as the reverse complement.
GTGCCAATATACAGCATCTTTGACCTCTATGGAGCCTAAACTTCTTTTAAAAACTTAAACCAACACTAAAGAGCTGCTCAGTCACAGAATGTGGTGATGCAGAAGAATGGGGAGGTCATGCAGGCCATTTTTTTTGGAATGTAGGTTAGTTCCTCTTGGTCCAGTCTAGTGTTAAATGTCTTGGGAAATTTAGTTTCTCCCTCTTCAGAGCAATTCTATGCCATGGGCCAATAGATCTCATTATAAGGACAACCATCTTGTCACTCAAATCCCACTCCCCCAAACACACTTTTAATTTGATCCATAACTTGTATCTGTACCTCCATATGCTACCCTAAAAATTCCTTTCCCTTGACTTTTATGTTTCTCCTTCAGAACTACTAAGCCAAATTATTGATGTTGAGATCGTTCTTTTCCCTCTTAGGTTAGCCCCCCCATCCAGGTCTCAGTAATTGTCATTGTGTTCCTGTTGTATTTCAGGGCACACACACAGACAGCAGATTTCTAGCATTCGTAATGTGGTTATCTGACCACCCTGTTTTAGTTTGTGGGGCTGTGACCCACAGCCAGGGAGCGTGGGGGGAGGGAGGTGGCCAGCTGCCAGTGGGGGGGAGGTAGGGCTGCAGCCCCTCATGCCCCTGCCTTTATCTGGCCCTGGATATCAGCGACACAAGGTGGGCAAGGTAATATCTTTTACCGAACCAACTTTCTGAGAGACAAGCTTTCAAGCTACACAGAGCATTTCTTCAGGTCTGGAAAAGGCATGCGGCGTCACAGCTAAATACAAGTAAAACATAGTTTAGCACAGCCGTTGTCAACCAGGGGTGCACATACTTCTGGGGGTACATCAACTTACCTATATATTTGCCTAGTTTTACCACAGCTGCATAGAAAGCCCTAGATTATGCAGTCAAAGTTAAAATTTCATAGACACAGACAGGGACGTGTTTATACTCCTCTTTATGCCACACACTGCAATGCAAGTACAATATTTACATTGCAATTGATTTATTTTACAATTATATGATAAAAGGAGAAAGCAAATGATTTCTAAGCAGCAGTGTGCGGTGACATTTTTGTACTTTTATGTCTGATTTTGTAAGCAAGTCATTTTTAAGCGAGGTGAAACTGGGAAGTATTCAAGACAAATCAAGCTTCTGAACGAGTTACAGTAGTCTGGAAAGGTTGAGAACCACTGATTTTGCACATATTCTAGCTGTGTAACTGGTGTTCAGCTGTGACACTCTAAGTACCTTTCCCAAACATAAGAGCTCTGTATAGCTTGAAGGCTTGTCTTTCACCAACAGAAGTTGGTCCAGTAAAAGAGATTACCTCACCCCTCAGGTTTTTCTCTTTTTGCTTTTTAAATTGGCAAAGCACACATTACCAGTGAAGGGCTATCACGGCAAATTTCATGTTAAGAAGTTTAGCCATTTTTAAATGATCTAAAACGAAATATGACCACACAACTTTTGGGGGTCTTTTGTTTTTTTGGTGGGAAAAGTGTGCCTCCCACCTCCCCCCCCCCCCCCATGTAAAATTCCAAAATTGACATTTTGTTCAAAGCTTGCTAGGGGGGAAAAAAAATCATCTCTGAGCTGCCAACAAGCGTGGAAAATGCATTCCCAAAGATTAAAGATTTAGAAACTTAGGGACATCTGAAAAGTGGGAGTTAGAATGGAATCTGCTTTGCCAGCTTAATTTGAAGAGCTTTGGTCAACTGTAAGTTGCTTCACTTATAAAATCTGCAGTTACATTATGACATGCCTTTTCTACTACAAACCCCAGACATGGCTTGTTTTGTAGAACTCCAAGATCTAAACATCATGTGTATTTGAAGAATATTTGCTGGAGGAGGAAGGGTGTTAAAGTTCTGCAAGTTTACATTTATTTGGCATGTTCCTAGAAAAGTTACTTAACTCAGAGTGTTCGGAGTCAAAAAACTGCTCAACTGCTCCAGCTAGAAACTTTAAACTAATCTTGTTTCTTGATATAAACATTGTTATGTTTAAAGACCATCAAGCCAGCGGTAGTGAATTAGTCAAGTAGGTGTTTAAATCTGGCCTAGTTCCCAGCCGTGTCCCATTCACAAAAGGGGACGCAATTTTCCATTGTATATGACTATCAATGCTAATATCTTGGCTGATTTACAAGTACTGTGGACTGCACGTGCTTTCCTAAAGTTTAAAAGAGTGTTGGGTACATTCCACATTTGGGGCCGGGTCCCTGGCCTGCTCCAGCCTCTTCATGCAGCTCCCAAAGCACAGGGTGAAAGTGTCTTAGATTCCTGCGCAGGGAATGTTCTAGTTCAGGAGAATGTCTTACGGCATAGAAAGACAACAAGGAGTTGTGTGGCACTTTAAGACTAACAGCTCATATGCCTCCTTGCTGAGGCCACCAGCATAGGATGTATGTCAAGGGCAGGAAGGAGATGTGGTGGGTACCTAGAATCATAGAATATAAGGGCTGGAAGGGATCTTATAAGGTCATCTAGTCCAGCCCCCTGCTAAAAGCAGGACTACTCCCACTAAATCATGCCAGCTAGGGCTTTGTCAAACATGCTGTGCTCTGGCTGTTCCAGGTGGGTGGATGGACATTTGGGGAATGTAAGGTGTCAACGTACAAGACAGCAAGGCCCATGCATTTGGGACCCCTTTCTTCCCAACAAAAGTTGCATGAAGCAGAAAATTAATCCTTGAAGCTTCCTCTGTTACTGTGTTGTCCCCCTGGAAAAGAAATATCTCCCGTGGAGTGATTTTTTCGCTAATGTGAAAAGCACCATTTCCCACCCTTCGGAGGTCCCAAATGGCAGACAGGTCAGACTTCAGCAAAAGAAAAGTGGAAATTGAGCAAGGAAAATTTCAGCACCAACAGTGAGCAGCTTGAAAAGCTAGGGGCTTCTCAAAATGCTAAATGTCCTAGGCTATGTCTACACACGCATGGTTATTTCAAAATAAGGATTTCGAAATGAGTTATTTCTAAATAAAATCCTTATTTCGAAATAAGTTAATTCGAATTAACAAAATGTTAATTCGAATTAAGGGAAAGCCTGCAATCTGAATAGCTGTTATTTCAGAAGGGATATTTCAAAATAAAGCCGTTTGGATCTGCTGTTTCGAAACAGTTGTTTCGAAACAACAGTGTTGTTTCGAAACAACAGGTCTAAAAAGCGTTATTTCGAAATATCCCTTCCGAAATAACGGCCATTTCGAAAACATCGAGGTTTTACTTTTTTGGAACGATGATTCTTATTTCAAAAGGACGGGATCCATCCTTTCAAAATAAGAAAACGTCATGTAGACCTAATTTCTTTTATTTCGAAATAACAAGTGTTATTTCAAAATAAAAGTGCCATGTAGACATACCCCCTAGTGTTATAATGAAACTGATTTGCAACTTTAGTTATAACAGGTGCCTGCTGAAATAGCCTCAAGAAAAACTAAAGAAAAAAAAACAATCTTTGCTAAGCCAGAGTTAAGGATAAGTGCATTTTAGTCACTTCAGGGTACAGACCTTTACATGAGGGTTGTAGCTGTTAAAGGGGCAAGCATCAGAAATGTAAATTGAACCTTAAAAGTCAGTAGAAAGGCCAACATGAGAGTCTGAGGTTTGCAGGACTGGGCCCAGATACCGTGAGGGGTTGAATCAGATTTCAACCAGATTCCTTCCTCCTGTGCTTGTACCAGAGTATGTGTTAGCCAGCCGTTCCCACTTCTCTGAGCAAGAAGGACATGCTGTGTTTCACCAGAAAGTCCCATTCATGCTCTGTTTTGTTCCACGCTGGACACGTTCCCAGGGCAGCCATGCAGCAATCACTGCATGCTCGGGTGTTGTCAGTGATGAGCTTGCATGGGTCCATTTTGCACAAGGGAGGCTGGTATCTGATGGGCTCATAAAAGCCAGGGGAAGGTCACTGTCAGTGTGATTTACAGTCTTGTCTGTACCCCAGGGATGTTGCTCTCTTGTCCCTCTCTCAGCTGTGCTGTGCTCGCTGTCCAACAGGTGACCATGAGTGGAAGTGGGGAAACAAAAGCCTTTCAGATCTCCCTTGGAAAGTAGTCTAATATGTGCATGTTATGGCCAGGTGGGCTGCCTGCAGGTGGGAGGCAGGGAATAGAATGATGATTTTAAAGGGTCATAAAAATCCCTTGGGTCCAGTTGTCACTTGCAAACAAAGCAGGTGGTGGATGCTTTTCCCCGCATGCTAATGAGCATAAGTGAGGGCAGGATCAGACACATTCAGACTAGCACAAAAAAAAAAAAAAATCAGATGGGCAGTTCTTCCCCAGGGTGGCTCCAGAGGCCACAGTAGTGTAGCATGAGCCAGCAGAGGTTGATATAACATGGTGGCAAAAGTGTCAGATCCTGTTTAATGCGTGGGCAACTGATTACATTGCGATAATATGATACATCATTCCTGCATCATTGAGTTAATTCTTGGACAGTTCTTCCTAGATACTTACCTGGTTAGTACCATCATATAACCTTCCCTCTGCCCCTCATGCAAATGCACCCTCTTTGATGACTTGATCATGTACAGTTCTCTCCACAGGCCCCTGTCTCATTCAGCACACAAGATGGATGGCACGCAACTATACTGCAGCTGCTCAGTGTTTCTTTTTATATCCCCCTCATCCATTGCATAGAACCACGGGTCAGGACCCAGTACTGGGTCGCAAGCCCTCACATACCCCCTCTGCCACTGCGGAAAGACTGTAATGCATTGCTGAAAGATGGAGTTGTTGAGTTGTGGACATCAATGATTTTTTTCCAAGTGAGTCCCGAGGAAAAAGGTTTGAAACCTACTGGTGTAGACCTTGCCTCATTCTCCACACACCATCCACATGCTGCACAAAATATGTAACTACTCATTTCCAGATAGGTGTGTCTATGGGCCCTGTGTCCACTGTAGTGGAGCTCCTTATGAATACACGTGCATTTATTTTCCTCAACCCTGTCTCCCAGGGGTGTGTTATCCCCACTCTACAGATGGGCAACTGAGGCACAGACACACTGAGGACACTGTTTGCAAAGCTGTCCACTAATTTTGGCTGCCTGACTCAAGAGATCCATGGCCTGATTTTTCAGAAGAGCTGAGCACCTCTGGCTCCCACTGACTTCAGTCCCAAGTGGGATTACTTAGCCCTTCTGAAATAGACTTTCTGTGTAACACTTAGTGAGTCACTTAAGCCAACATTTTCTTGAAAGTCCAGGAGCCTATGTCAAAAACAGAGCCAGATCTCAGTTTCATGGCATTGGACCCCACTGACTTTGCCATTAGACCTGTAACTTTCAGCCTGTGAACTGAGGCCCCCTGGAGGTCTCTTTCAAAAGCCAACATAAAAGTGACACAGTTACAGTATTTGTAATGTCATAGGAAATAATACATGTCCAAACAGGCTCCCACTACTACTTTTTATGTTCCAGTAGCTAGTTCTTAATCTGGTTAACACGTTCTCTGAAGCTGTACTGTACAGTGACAATATTTAATCAAGCTGCCAAGCACCTTAATTATTTGTTCAAGGTAAAAATAATTGTAAAATAATTGTTTCTCATTTTCTGTTTTCTGGGTCCACCCTCCACCCCCCAATTTGGAAGACAAACTGAAAAAAAAAAAGTCTTTCTGAACAAGAAAAAAACTAATTAAATTTGATTAGAACCAAAATTGAATGTGTATTTCTTGCCAAAATGAAAAACAAAAATAAAATTCTGGTCAAATGAAACATTTTCTCCCCACCCCCTTTAAGGTTATTTTGGAGGTGTTTTTTATTGATTCTTTTTAAAAGTTAGCTAAATGCCATTTCCAAATGAAAAGTCAAAACAAAATGTTTCAGATGTGTCCTCATAAGATATGAACATCCTACTTCTTTCCAACTATAGACAATTTTATTGAATACTCTCATATCACTATATCACCTAGTAATGAATCTGTATCATTGCTAGGATTTTTTTTTTTTGCCCTAATATAGTTTATAAACTTTAGTGTCCTTAGCAGCCCCGCCAACCATGGATTTTTCCCATATATCTTTAGCTTTCCTTATCATTTTTCTGTACTTCATAATGTCTAACTTAACTTGATTGCTATTTATTTCTCATTGCTGTATACTATCTTTTTAAAAATTTCTAGATAGCAGTACTGCAGTGTCTGTACTGCCTAGGATGCACTGGTGTCTCAGAAGGAAATGCTGGGAAGTGATCAGAATCCTAAAGTACTGAGTAATTCTAGCTATTAGGAATTAAGGCTAGCAGCTCCTTGGTGGCCTGGGACTGCTGTTCCTAGCAGGGTCAGTGTCAAAAGTATTATTTCACTGGCTAAAGGCCCAGTGAAAACAGGGCTTCTTTCCAAAACCTCCCAGCCAGAGGGGCTCTATGCAGCCTTGACTCCAGATGCTGTAAAATAAGAGAAATGGGAGTTTTCCGGGCATGTACACTCCTCAGGCTACGAGGCAAGCAAGGGAACACCAGGCTCACAGGGGGAAGCTGTGGAGCAGTGACACAAGATCCTGCTGGGGAGCAGGGACACAGAGTAGAGGAGAGCACTCAGAGGCCAGTCTTAGGGCCTGATCCTGCAAGCTGCTGAGATCCTTGACCTCTACTGTCTGCCATGGGTTTTGAGTGTCTGCAGGATCTAACAGGAGATGTTCAGCACCTCACAGGATTAGGCCCTGTCCTGACCTTACCTCCCTCCCTCTTTCTTCCTCCTGCTTTGCCCATTCCCTCCTCAGTGTCTATCCCCAGTCCCACCCCCATTCACGCAATCTCCCTTCTCCTTCATCTATTCTGATATCTCCATTCTTCCCTTCACTCTTTTTTTATGGCCTCTCCCTGCCCACCTTTGCTTCTCTCCTTCTGTTCAACCCGTGTCTCCTTTTCTGCTCCTTGACCCTGTCCTCTGCCTCACTCCCCCTTCCCCGTCTCAAAGTCTGTCATCCACCATCCCACACCCACAGTGGGGAGAAGAGGAACAATGACCCGAACTCGGCTGCCGGCATCTGACAACAGAACGGGCGCTACCCAGCATGGAAGGCACAGATAAGAGAAGTTGCTGGCCTTGGACAAGAACAGTCTGACCCCAGCAGGACTGTATCAACTACATTCCATTTGGCTTTGTACAACAACCCTGGGTCCGTACAGCATGGGCCCCAGTGATGTCTTTAGTAAGACCAAGAGACTACCAGAGTATCACTTTATTCACAGCTTGATGTTCTCAGCTTGTCCACAGGACTCTCTTAGTCCCCATGATAAAACGGACTTAATTTATAATGCAAAGCTTTTCAAACACTCCTATGCCTGTACAGTATTAAAGCCATGCAGATCAACACATCAGGAACCACAAAAATTAAGGCACCTTGTAATTTGGTAACATTGGCCACACTGCAACACTGGAATTGACATTTTCTTACCAAATGGGCAGATTTACAGACTGTTGACGAGCTTAGATGTCCAGCATAAAACATAAAGGATGCACAATACGGGCAAGCTGACATTATTGTAAAAATCATCACTTCTGAGTGTTATAAAAGAAAAGAAGGGAGAAGGGGAAATAGCTTGTACCTCAAGATGTCAATTGTAAGTATGTGCTTAACTTCAAGCAGAGTCAAAGCTTAGTTGTTCAGAATGTCTAAAGTTAGGCATATGCTTCTGAGTCAAGGTAGTGGTGGTAACATGTGAGCCAGAAAAAATGTAGCTGGCTTTTTAGACTCCAAAGAGATTTTACAGAGTTAGTGGTTAGAGCTTTGTGCCTGTAAAACACTCACACAACATGAAAAGTTGACAAATGTAAAGAAATACACACTGGAAAACATAACCCCAACTATACATATAAAACAAGGGGAGTGGAGGGGATGGTCTGAATTAGCTCTTACCACTCAAGAAAGATCTTGGAGTCACAGTAGATAGTTATCTGAAAACATCCGTTCATGATGGAGCGGAATCAGAAATCCAACAGAATGTTAGGATTCACTGGGAGAGGAATGCATAATGAAAATATATTGTCACTTTATAAATCCATAGTATGCCCACATCCTGAATACTGCACGCAGACCTGGTTGTCCCATTTCAAATATACATAGATATAGATAGATATAGATTTCAGCTTAGAAAAAAAAGAGACAACTAAGGGGTAGCTGGAGATATGATGGAGGTCTATAAAATCAGGACTAATGTGGAAAAAGAACTGTTGGTTACTCTTTCCCATAAAACAACAACTAAGGGTCACCAAACAAAGTTAATAGGCAGCAGGCTTAAAACAACAACAACAAAAAAGGAAGCATTTCTTCACATAACGTGCAGTCAACCTGTGGAACTCTTTGCCAGAAGATATTGTGCAGGCCAAGACTATAATGAGGTCCAAAAAAAGAAGTAGATAAGTTCATGGAGGATAGGTCCATCGACAGGGATTAGCCAGGATGGGCAGAGATGGAATTCTGTACTCTGAAATGTCCTTAACCTACGTTCACTAGAAGATTGGAATGGGGACATGGGATGATGATTACCTATTCTATTCATTCCCACTGAAGCACCTGGCATTCGCCTGTCAAAGACAGGATACTGGACTAGACAGGCCATTGGTCTGACCCAGTCTGGCTGTTCTTATCTAGTGCAGATGTCACAGAGGAGCAATAAGCTAAGACTTCATGATTCAATTGTTACAGCCAAGCTTCGTTGTCTAGCTCAGTCTGATCCCAATGAAACTTTGGAAGGTTATACTTCATGGAGGAGAACGGATTGAGCCCCCCCTCTTCGTTTTCTCAAAAGAGGGCTAACAAAGCAACAGTGTATCTGTTTCCATTGTGAAGGAATATTTTTGTTGTACTGGGAAGCTCAGAATTGGCAGTAAATGGCAGAATTCAGGGGAAATGATAGAATGCTCACCTTAAGGTTTTTTCCCCCCCAGCTCCATAAGTATCACCCATCCCTAATATCAAGAGGATTCCATTGTGTAAATTTCAATGAGAAATTTTATTGGTTCCTCCCACACCCCAACTCTGGTTTTCCACCAGGCTGGTAAAAAATTTCCATCAAAACTTTTAATTCAATGGAAAATGGGGGTTTTCACAAACCATACTTTTCTGTGGAAATTGTCTGCTTTCCTTGATTTTCTTTTAATTGAAAAAACAAAATTCAAACATTTGCAGCCAAAAGCAACAACAAAAATCCCAAACAAGGAAAAGACCCCAACCCATCACCTGGTTTACAGGTTTTCAACAGAGGCAAAGTATTCCCTCATCCTGTTTTTCAAACGGTTCATCAGCTTTTTTTTCCCCCAGCTTTTTTTCCAAAACTTCACATTTCAATGAATAAAAAATCAAATTTGGACCATTTTCAACCAAATAACATTACTAATAATTATTAATAAACACAAAGTCACAATAATATACCTACTGGCCCTGGTCAAGAATCTGTGCCCAGTCATATTTGGTGCTGCACATTTTATAGAAGAGAGACATGTGAAATATGAAGTTTGGGATTAAAGAAATCTGTTGACTCCCCCTTCTTTGTCTCATCCAATTTCTTTGGTAGTAGGTTGTTGTCTGACCAAGCAACCAATTGAGGGAATCAGACAAGAAATCAGAACCATGTCTGCCTTCAAAAATATAACAGTGCTCAACTGTGCATTTCTTCTCTGTTCTCACCCCTCATCTCCCTGCAAGGTAGGGAGGCAAATGATGTGGCTGAGAACAAAAGCCTGGGTGTATCTATGGCTGATTAAATCCCCAACCCTGGGGATAGCTCTGCCGATAGAAAGGGCTTTCTCCTACTGGAGAATCCAGTGGGGACCTGCCAGCCATGCTTATAAATCTGCTCCATATTAGAGTTTATTACATGGCCTGCAGGGCTATTTCCCACCACCTTTGTCTGTCTAATCAAGGAAACCGCCCTACCTCCATGGAGCCACTTTATGCAAGAGGGGCCTCACTCACCACTCTGTGCCCAGGACTGTGCAGAGACAGCTTCTTATGGCTTAAGCTGCCAAAGGAGGGGCAGGTCTGTTGCTAGGAGAAAGCCCCTGGCTCTCCAAAGAGCACCTTATGCAAGGCAACTATGTAGATGACCTGAGATGTATTGTTATGCACAACCCCCGCACTCTCACTCTGATCTCTGGGAGGTCTCTTAACCTGTCCTGTTAGGTACAGGAAACCTTGCATGAGAAGGGAAGGATTCTGCTCCCTCCCTGCCCTGACAGAAAGGGATAGAAATAGCCTCCAGTCAGGAGCAGGGTTTTTGCTTTGGCTGCTAAAGAGTTAAAGCAAGGTTGGTCACTTGGTTCCAGCATGGAGATGAAGCTTCTAGCTACCAGAACTTAGTCTGGGGGGATCCCAAAGATCTGCAGCTAACTATGGAAATCATATTCACACTCATAGGAGGCACAGACTTTTATATTTATAAGCTTCAGTTTGGAGGGGCATCATCAAGTTACGTAATCGGAGCATCAAAAAACCCAAGGATCTTGATGCAGAATTTAGGTCCAATACAGACTGCTTCAAGCTCACAAGTCCCTTTTCTTCAAAAACAAAAAACTTGCTTGTACGCTATGCTGTTGTTAGTTGTGTTATAGATTCTTCTGGTAGGAGCTGTGCTCATCAGTTAGAAGGTTTGCAATCTGTCTTTCTGTCTCTTAACTAGAGTTAGTTCTTGAGGCAGAGTTGTTTGCTGGGAATTGGGCATAGGTGGTGGGCTGAGATTCCTAAGGGATGGGATTTCCTACATGTTGTTTATGATCACCCCTGTTCCAGGACTGGTGTAAATTAAGCAATAATTAGGACTATTTCTAGACTCCTCATTGATTTCTTCTCCCCTGGGAAGCTGAAGTGCAATGCTCTAAATATCTTCTCCCAGTTGACAGAAGGGCAACTCTGGTGTAAATAACACCACTAGTCATATCACACCACTAGTATGGGAAGAGAGGTAGCAAAAGCATCCAAAGGAAATGTACTTAGGGTGTAAAATAGCTCAGACAGAAGGAATCATGTGGCAATAATTGCAACACCTTCTGACAGGAGCCGCTGCAGAAAAGGAGTTAATTAGGGGCTCTCATTTCAATAATTTCAAGCCTCTTGCCTTTGCATTAGCTGGTGACGAATTTTGCAAGGCCAAGCCATGCTTTCCTAGGCGACTGCAGCTGTTTATTTTGAAGTCTCATTCTGTGCTGCAGGGAATTTACAGACCAGCAATATTTCTACTTTAGAGCACTTCCTCCATTCACATTCCTTCGTCTGGTCAGTTACAGGGACAGGGTCTGCAGAGAGAGGTCAAGGGTCGCTAAAGCAATATCTAGAGGCTTGGAATTGAAACATGTTTTCTCACGCAAAAATAAATAACAGAGAAATATCTCCAGTGAGAACGGGAAACAAAGGCTGGGCTATCAGTGGAGACCTACCAGAGAGCTACAGGGGGTGTCCAGTCAAAGCACTTAACAGCACTTACTGACTGACACGTAAAAATATATATCCTGCCAACTCCCTAATTCATCCTCCTTGGCTTAAATATAGATGTTTTCATAGCTTCTAAAGCCAAAAGGGATAACTCTGATCATCTAGTCTGACCACTATAACACAGGCCAGAGAACTGCCCCCCAAATTATTTCTGTTTGAACTAGAGCAGGGCTTTTAGAAAACATCCAGTTTTGGTTTAAAAAATGCCAGGGACATCAATAGAGAGGAGCTGAAACCCCAGATAAAAAATCCCAAGATTGCAAATGGCCCTTCTCTGTGATTAACCTGTGTAGATTCGGAAGCAAAGCTATTCACCATTGAGAGACAGCACTAGGTGTACATGGTGCTTCTAGAGAAGCCTGCATGTGAACACAAAATGGGGCAGAATTGGGGTCTTTCTACCCTTTTAAGATACTGTACATAGAAAATGGGTCATAACGCTACAGGCTGGATAAACATCCCAGCAGTTAATACTCTTCCACCCAGCCCAATTTTCATAACTGGAATCTCTCTGTTTTGTGATTATCTGTGCACCTAAATGCATGCAGCAAAGCAGGAATGGGCTGAATTAATGGCCTACACGGAGGTTTGAAAGAGCTAGGTTCTGTGGAATCATAGGTATGAATTCTAGCAGAATGAGCATTCCCGTTTACTCCTTTCAGATAGATTTACATGAAGTCACCTGTCTATATGAAACTTGCGCCTTCAGACTGAGGTCTTCCCTGCTCATGGACATTAAAAATCCATCTAGGAGCTTTTCTAGGAGCAGGTGGTCTTTCCCAATAATCTTAGCCATATTTACCTTTCCCCACTATTACTACGTGAAGTGCTTTTGTGGTTTGTCATGCTACTGCCCTGCCCTCCACACCACATGTGGCTGCATTTCTGCTTCAGATGAAGTGGTGACTTCCACAGTGATTCTGTAAGGAGCTCCAAAAGGTGGAAAACTATCATTTGTTTGGGAGTATGGGCCTTCACACATGGCTTCTATCATGAACCAACCACAGTCACAGTAAGATGATGGCTGCTTGATTTAAGATGACAAGACATGGGATTATAAGAACTCAGGAGTTGGGCCAAATTCAGCACAGATGTGAGCAGCAAAGAAAGCCACAGAGGAGTGTCAGCTGGGCAGAAAGCCCTCATGAGCAGCAAAGCAGTGCAACTTGCACAGATTTAGCAGTCAGTGGCTCTAATCATCGGGTCCAGCCAAGGGCGTGAAGATTATTTTATGTCTCTCCAGCCCAGACACTGTATTTCGACACAAGAACTTTCACACATGCATCGTTAGCGTACAGTTCACCTTAGGTCCAGCAGTCCTAGGTTCAATGTCTGTTGCTGGCAAGTGACTTAAGAGCATACTTAAAAGACCCAACTCTATTCATCACAACCGCAGCAAGCTCATCAACTTTTGTATGGCCTAGCCACCACTAGAGGGGGAGAGAGCGCCACATGGAGTGGGCGTGGCTTATACTGGCACTCAAAGTTGGCCCTGTTAATCTGTGAATGCTGTGTGGGAGTGAAAATGATCGAGGGTGGGATGAACACTTTTGTAGAGAGGTACACTATAAATCACAATCTGCAAGGGGGAGATTTTCATAAACTCAGAGGAAAGTTAGGAGCTGAACTCCCATTGACTTTCATAACTCATCTGAGCCTTTGCAAAAATTAGCCCCTAACCAATCTGCACTGGAGTGTATCTGACTGCCTATCATTTGGGCCACAGTTGAGAATCATTTTCAAGTGTTTGGCAAAGTCACCCCAGCAGAACACGTGGAGAAAGCTTTTAAAATTTTAATTGCCATGGGATGTAGTCGAGACACAACAACATTTGTCCTGTATCACCCTTGGAGTCGGAGCAATCCAGTTCTCATTGAAGTCTAATGGGAGAATTTTCATAGATTTCAACAGGACCACGATCGAACTCATTTTCACATTCCCTTGGCATCTTTGCTAAGCGTAGTTTTACATTAGAAGCATTTGTTTTTACTCCAGATGTTCCAGTGACCTCTGGTCAGATTGTGTCGGCTTCCAACTCTCCCGTCTGTGATCTGCAATGTTGCAAGGAAAATGTTTGAGGGACAATTTGAACTCACAGCAGTTTTACACTGCGGTAGCTCCACCAATTTCTGATGGTGGTGCCCTTCCTGATTTACACAAGCATGAGAGCAGAATTAGAGACACCGGGAAAAATCCAGCTGTGGAACAATGGCATAAATGCAGAAGATCTCACTTGAACTCAATGCATTTAGCTCTGAATTTGCTGACCAGTGTGACTGGGAACAGAGCTGGGATGCGAATGTTTGGGGTGAACTGCTGTGATGCAGGAAGTCAGTGACCCTGACGCAGCCATCTGTTAGGGGAGGAAGGCAGCTGCCATGATGTACACGTGTAAAATGCTGCACATGTTACACACACTCCCAGCACCCCTGATCCCAGCTGCAGCAGTTTCTGGCTGGCTTACACTACCTCTGAGGCCTGAAGCGCTAGGGAGCACGGCATGTTGATTGCAGACTCATTCTCAATTTGCATTTATTCATGTAGTGCTTCGAGGGCAGCCTGTCACTGACCACTCGCTGGAGACACACAAGACCCTGATCCTGGCCCTGTTTAAGCACTGTCAAAGCCACTGGCTGAGGTTCTGTGCTGTTTCTGAAAGGGAGTGCTGCTCACAGAAATCTGCCCTGGGCCAGTGCAGCCCCAGGTGTTGCCAACATCTGAAGTCAAATCATCTTTTGCTCCAGCACGACCCCCACCACCAGGAACTGAGAGGACACCTGGGCAGGACAGCTATAATGTGCAATAACCACAGCAGGAGAACTCTCACAGCTGATTCAGGGGCTTCTATGGTCTGGCTGGGCACACGGGGACACAAGGAGAAAGAATCCATTCCACCAATTTGAAACCAGCCCCGTCAGCTCAGAATATGAGGTGAATAGCAATGGGTTCAACCCAAACTTTGGACATTGCAGGGTCTGACACAAACACAGGCAGTGCTGGGGGCTAGCCTGAGGCCTTTGGCTCACAAATTTAATCCTGCATGTGGTTGACTTGCAGAAGCCCAGTTAGAACTAGGAGAGAGAAGTGAGTGGGATTTTAATTTGGGGGGAGACCACAAAAAAGGAAAGACTGAAAAGATGGCTGAGAGAATTCAGGACAAAAGTGATGGTGTCAACTTTCTTTCTCCAGACAGGGACAGGAGGCTAGAAAGAAGAATGGCCACCTATCCCTTGTGGAAAATCCACTAAGGACTTGATACGGCAGAAACCTTTAGCCCATGAAGAGGGAATTAATGCAATCTGTAGTAGTCCTCACTATGAATGAACTGGGCCAATTTCTCAGCCCAACTGCCCTGGGTGAAGTTCACTGGGAGGAGTGTTTGGCCTGGTGTATTCCAGAGGGAGCAGGGCCCAAATATTGTGAGCAATTCCTCCCTAAAAGTCACAGGAACCTGTCTGCAATTCAGTGTTGAAATGTTTTGTGGGAGACTCTCATGTTTCAGGATCTCATAGAAACCAGAATCCTTTGAAGCTCTGCCACCTAGTTCCTCCATGTGCCTGGCTCCTGGACCAATCAGCCAGCAGTGGAAAGCACAAGGCGATGTCATGTGCTAAGAACAGAGATCAGGAGTGAAGTGCATTGGTCCTTCTGAGCAAACAGCTCATGCTTTGCCTGCCAGCTCTGTCCCTGGGCTCGGGTAGCCTGTTCTTTTCATGGGAACCAAAAATCTCATCTGCTATTGGGAGTGAAGAGTTTGGTGGGGAGCTTTTGCATCTCCTCTCAGCTTTTCCTTGACACCAGATGTGCTCCGTGGCTTGGAGTCTGAATTGGAGAGAGAGAAGTATGAATATGTGGATAAACAAAGTGCAGAGTAGAGTTCGAAAGTCCCTCTTGCCCTGGAAAGAGGGAAGGAAAAGAAAGCCTATTTATGGACATAGGAAACTCATACACCGTTGGAAGGCACAGGGATAGCATGCGTATTTACTTGTAGTGCATTTATTCAACCACACTGTGTCACTATGTGTTGTATGGTGCTCCAGGCATGGTGTGATTCTTGGTAAGCAAGGATGCCAAAGGTGGAACTGGAGCTCAGTGGAAATCAATCTGTTGCTGTAACCATTTGCTTCAATAGATTCTTCCTTTTTAAGATGAGTCTTTCTCACTATCATTCATGACTGTGAAAACTGCAACATAAGTAGACAGATAGCAACTCTCAGCCAAGGGAGAGCAAGGTGTCAGGTCTGAGAGCCATCATGAAAGTTCAAGCATGGAAAGACGACTTTGAGGATCTTCTTTTCATCCTACTTATGCCCCATCTCACTTGTGCTGTATGGCACAACAGAGGGGCAGAGAGACTGCCTAGCATGGCTGAGGCTGGAGCTATATTTCAGGGGGAAGAGGTACAATATGGCCAACTGGAGGGTGTGTCCAAAGTCTCTTCCCACCCACAAATTCACAAAGCCCTGTTGTGCTGAAATGCCTCAGAATATCTCCCACATCCAGCCTCTGTTCTGTACACCCAGTTTGGGGTACATCCTGCCATCTCCACAGCTGAACTCACATGGTGAGAAGGGGAGGATGGAGATGCAGAGAGGGGTTCTGGCTGGGGGACTCTGCCATTGCAAACCAGCACATGTGGGGGAAGAATCAGGGACAGAGCCAGATCTAAGCCAGCCACTCCCCCACTGACCTGGAGCAAGCAACAGCAAGCTGCAGATTCTGCAGCCCTGAGTTTGCAACAGTCACCACAAAGTGGCTTCACAAGTGGTCTGCAGCGCTCCAGGGAGCTCTTCAATCTGCTCCTTGAAGAAATCCCTGGCAGCACACAACCTGACTGCTCATACACTAGGCCTTGGGCGTATGCGACCCTCTGGGAACTGGCTTTTCTCCTCAGATTGCATGTAGCAAGCGCTCCAGGGAACTCTGAGAAGACAAGTGTTAGCAAGGTCAATGCACAGGCCTACAACAGGTGCTGGGAGGAGACTCACACAAAGAGAGCACCAGAAAGGCTAGAAGTTTCAAAACTTCCCTGGCGCTCTACAATACTAGGCTGCAAACCCCACAGAGACAGGTCTGCGGGAAGCATTAGCTCTGCCTGTCATTTAACCCAATGCAGCATGGCCAGCCCGCCCTTTAGTGTGGCAGGTGGGTTTAGATTGGCTTGGCATTGCCCAGTGCAGGACAGCTGGGGTGCTCATCACCCAGAGCTGCCTGGCTCTCACACTAACCAGGGAGTGCCCTATTGTCCAAATGAGTCTGATTAAGGGCCCACCCTGGGGGAATCTGTGGATGAATCCACTCCACTGGATGTTTATTTCCTTTGTCCTACTGTTTCATGCTTTGCCAGGCCAGAGGACCTCAGTGGGACCTGTCCCAACTTTTCAGCACCAGGAAATTACTTTGTGCCAGTCCCAGACTAATGATCAGACAAAGATATCGCCACTCCATCACCAAACCACCTTCTCCAAGCTGCACCAAGAAGACACTAACACCTACCCTCCCACTGGACCAGACCTTTAACTGGGGCAGGAGGCCCTGAATGGCCTTGTGCAGAGAAGGGATGGACGCATCCCTTTACACTAGAGAGGTCACCTGTGTTTGGAGTAAAACATCCAGGCCTATCTGCAGTTTGAATCCTCCCTCCCTGTGCCCACAGCAAACATGGCCACGTCAGCCTCTTGCATGAGCAGAAGGGCAGTGCAGGATAGGCAGCGTGGTAGATCTCAGTGGTGGAGGCAGTATTGGCTATGGCAAATGCTGTCACATTTAAGGGAGGGCCTCTTGGTGAGCTGCCATCTTGGCAGTGCCCCTTTAATGCACTTGCTTTCAATTATTGCAGTGTGCATCCTTGGCGGATCTGAAAGCAAGTGGGAATGGCTTCCCAGCATCAAATGCATCCATTCCAGCATCCCTTCCAATTGGGAAAATCTTTGTTCTGATGCTAGACCTTGTATGCCAGCCACATTTCTGTCAGCAGACTTGCATGCCCTGAAACAGAGGTGTACGGTGAGAAAGCTGATGGAGCCTTCATCAGTCAGTAGGCCTGGTGCTGTGTGAATGACGAACTTCCTCTGATAGCATGAGAGTCCAGAATGTCCCATGGGAAACTGTAGACCTGGTAACCCCAATGTGAGAGTGCCTCTTGTAACAGATGGGCTGTGATCGCATGGCATATTTCTCGACTCTCCCGCCAGACTGCAGAGCACTTGGACTCCATTCTGAATAGCTGTTCAGAGGTATCTTTCTTGGCTAGATGGGGAAACAAAGCTTTTCCAGGCAACCTTTCCCTCAGACAGAGCCGTCAGTTCTCAGCTCTTCACAAACCTCCTTGGGCCAAAATTCAAAGCTGACAGGCAAGTTGAAGTAAGCTAGGTGCCCTACATCTCCCTTCCCCCTGTATCTGCTACTTGATGGATACGAAAGGAAGCTGTGATGGTGTCATGACAGACTTAGCAGCAGTAATACAGTGGTGATGAGCTTAGAAAGGCAGATTGGGGGTAAGTGATGTGTTACTTGGTGCACGTGTATGTGCACGCTCTTTCCATGGAACTGCAGAGGTAGCTGGTGTGGTAGACTCAATGTGGTTGTGTGCTGGCTGCTGAAATATTGCTGCCTCCTTGTTCTTGAACCATCCATGGTATTGGCAGATAGCACAGCAGTTAGTTCAGTGGACTTTGATGTTGTATATAAAGGAAGACACCAGGCGTGGTTCAGGTTCATTGACTCCCTAGACACAACCTCAGCATGCTGGGTCTGCAGTCAGGGTGCACTCACATGAATGCCTAGTAGCAAGGAATGGATCAGTCAGCAATGGGATTTTCTACCACTGTTGTGGCCACAGAAAGAATGAAGGTAAAATACTACAACACAGACAGGCTAAACTGAACAACTAACATACAGGATTCGCACACCACCTTATGTACAACGTGACAGCTGGCTGTTATCTTCTCTTGTTCCTGATGGCTTAGACAGAACATCCCTGCTCATTATTTTATCAAACAGCCTTGCCTTGGGCTAGATTGGAGTGCATCTGTACTAGCTGGAATCTATTTACATAAACATGTAGTACCTAGAACACTAGCTATAGTTCATGGACTGGACACAGAACTTGTGAACATCTGCTTTTATAGAGGGCTGACCTGGGTTTACAGCCTCTGGTCCAGGCTTCAGATCATGCTCCCATCTCCCTCTCTGTCAATAATAAATGGGTGTGATGCAAAAGGGAGCCTACTTTGTCCCATCAAGCATTGGGCAGAAGGCTGGAGAAAAGGGTCACGTACACCAGTTTAGACAAACTCTACGCCTGGACTTAGGTCGGCTCCTTGCACCATTTCACACTTGATGCAGCAAGGCCAATATATTGTCTCATACTAGGACACAGTGTTCGCAATCTCCATGTTTTCAGTCTAGCCATATAGATTACATCAAAAGACTGTGCTCATGTTATTTGAAGCAGAAGACAGGAATGAACTCACCCATGGTGACTTCAGTCACCAGAGACCAACTAATGAGGACTGAAATATCCAGACAGCACTGCAGAGTTTATTTTTGTTCACAACAGTAAAGAATAAGGCAGCAGGATTTTTATTTTCATGTGTATTGTGTCAGACTTAAAAATCATAGACCAGGACCCCAATGTGGTAGGAGCTGAACAAATGGGACAAAGAGACAGTCCTTGCCCAAAACAGTTTATAATTTAAGTAATTAATACTGCTGAACATTAATCAAATACTACAGTTAGACTCCAGTTTGCATAGATTTGTGAATAATTATGTCTGTATCCGGGTCAGTGAAATAAGGTTAAACAAGTTTATGCTTCAAGACATCAACTGATAATTTGAGGGGGTCATGAAGGACCATTTCCCTCATGTGTGCTAGTTGACCAGGTGCAATTGGGGAATTTTTCCTTCCTCTGAAGCTGCAGGTTATTGGCTGCCTCCTGAGGTGAGTAAATGGATTTAGTGGACCTATATTTTTATTCAAGATGGCAAATCCTAAGACATGCAATGCAAGGCAGTTATAGGATGGTAAAAATACGGTTGCTGAAGATATTTCCCCCACCCTACTAATGATCAAGTGGATCAGCATTTATGATAAAGGAGTAAGCATAAGACAAAAAAGGAGCATCACATCTGAATACCATTGAAGAATGTGTGTGTAAGAGAGAATTTTGAATATGCTTACTCCAAATCTGTCCCTACTGTTTTAACCCAGGGGTAATTCCAAAATCAAGAAGTACCTCTTTTCTTACTTTCCATTTAGATGCAGCTGATCTTTGTGAGGCAGTGATTTCAAGATCAAGCACATGAAAAAAAAGGTTGCAAAGTTTCAGCACCACTGAACCCAGTTCCTCTATCTGATTCAGCTTCAGGCTTGATCCAGAAGCAGCTATCGCCACAAGCAAAACTTTCATTGACTGCAGTGGAGCCAGAATTTCACTCCAGAAATGTAGGTGTAGGATAAATATTTTCCAAAGCACCAGAGTGACATCAGAATCTCAGGCCAGATTTTTAAAGGTATTTAGGTGTTGCTCCACTCTGGATCCCAAGGCATAAGTGAGTCCCTCTTTCAAAAGGGATAGCCAAGGAAGTGGGATCTTCTCCCACGAAAGCTCATGCAAAAAATAAATCTGTTAGTCTTAAAGTGCCACACAGCTCCTTGTTGTTTTTTCCTCTTTCAAAAGTCTCTAATCATTTAGGCTCCTAAATCTTATTGAAAAGGATGCAGGAGCTTAAGAGAAGTTTACTCCTTATCTTTCCAAGAATCCCATAGGCTGTGTTCACACAGCACTCTTATTTTGAAACTACAGAGGTTGTTTCAAAATAAGAATTCTGCTGTTCACATGACGCACAGTTCTTTCGAAACAACGGGAAGCCGTTGTTTCGAAACAACTGTGTTGTTTCAAAACAAGTTAAACCCCATTTGGGGGCGAAACAACCTTGTTTCGAAACCCTTGTTTCGAAACAATGCATGTGAACATGTTGTTTCGGAACAAGGTGTTCTGAAACAACATTTCAAGGGCTGTCACCTCAGCACCCTGGCCAGGGAACCCTCAGCACCCTGGCCAGAGCGGGGCTGCAGGCACCGGCAGGGTTCAGCGCTGGGCTGCACTGAAGCCCACTGGTGCCTGCAGCCCCCTCCGGAAGTGAAATAGCATGTTCGCAGTGTGAACATGCTATTTCGTTTCCCGCCTTTTCCCTTATTTTGAAATAACTTTTTGTTAATTCTGACTAAGTTATTTCAAAATAAGGCATTATTTTGATACAAGTTTGTTTCGACACAACTTGTATTGATATAATCCCTGTGTGTGAACACAGCCATAGATGTCATGAGAACAGATGGCTTGATGATGTCACAAGACACTGAACACTATGCTTTAGAACACATGGATTTTTTTCCTGCTTGTTTGGGTAGCAATAATTTTGTTCAAACACCTGAGAAACACTTGGGGAAAATCAGGTCTCTGTTGAAGTTTCAGCACTCCTACCTCTTCAGCTGAGAGATGAGAACTGCAAATATGCATGGAATTAGTTTTCCATAGCACAACACTCCCTGTGGCAGACCAGCTAACATGAGGTCTTAAATCCATCTGCTCTTATGCAAAAAAAGTTAATAGCTTCTCTATTTCTAGCCCCCCCCCCCCCGATTCCATCCTCCTGGGTCCTATCTTGTTCATCGGGGGTGGGCTAGTAAAGCGTCCACTTGGCCAGCTTGTTGGCCAAGGTCACCCACTCACATCTGAGGCTCCAAAGAGTATGAGTCCCAGAGGTCTCTGTAGCGGGACCTGCTTCCTCCTCTACACAAACTGAATAAAAACATGACATCATTTTCTCTGACGAGCTGGGTCAGAGGCCACATGTGCTATACATGCCACAAGCACAGGCCACTGACTCCACACATACCAGTGAAAAGGAGTCATCACACATACAAATCATACAGAGAGACATGTGCATATGCGTGTGTGCCTATGTGCATTGAGGCATGCAAACAAATGACTATGTGTGCACTATATACAGAGGAGCAGATAAGGACTAGGTTAATCAGCCAACACCATCTACTGACCCTAAGTGTTCACTTGAAGCATGACTCCTGCTTTAATGCATCCCCAAATCAGCCCAAGAAATACCAGAACTCTCCCATACAAACCCTCTGAAATTCATCCATCCTTGCATGCAACAGAAAGAAGCTGTGCTCAGGGAATCCTGCATACCGTGCTTCCCTTCTGCCACAAATGACAGATCCAGTCCAAAATCCCCTCACACTGACTGAGAATTGGGGTGGTGGCTGCATTCAGACATCCTAGTTCCTTACGCACACAAGTCAGGAGGGGCCAAGGAGCATCAGGCTGTGCCAGCCCAAAGGGGCCATCCCAAAATAGATACCAGTGCTGACACTCCACACTGAGCTGGCTCTGCATTCTCATTAAGGAAGATCTAAGGTGCAAGTCCTATCGGCAGACTCTTATCTGGTAGGTTTGCTTGTTTGACTTTTAAATGCTATTTAAAATTCAGGCCAGAAGAAGCTAAATTCTCTGTGATAAATACAACCCCATAAGTCAAAACACAGGAAAATAGGAGGAGATCATTCTGGCTAAAGAACTGAGTATGAAAGAGGAACTGGCCCCGAGTCTAGACCATCCAAACAAACACCCACTCCACCCATCTTACCTCTTCCCAGAATCTCCTTCCAGGCATTCTCTCGCCCACAGTTCCTGTTAGCCCTACAATGCTGTCTGATGGGAGAAAAGGAAAGGGCTATGTAAAAAGAACAGAAGACAAGATAACCTAGAATCCCTGGTTCCTGGGACAAAGTGCACTCAGCAATAATCGGAAAGACCAAAAATGGAGGAAAGAGTAGCAGTGCTTCCTCACTTACAGCTCCTTTGCCCATCTTGCATCACTCCCCATTCTCTATGGAACTGCAGTTTGTGTATCCCTTTTCCAGGCTGAACGGTGTTCAACCGGATGAAAAAAGTATTCTTGGGTCTGACCCTTTTCTTGGGGTCACCAGGTCTGGTTATGCCAGTTTCAGTCAGTTCGGAGGACACCAAGCTGTATTCTGATATTTTCCAGGCCCAAACTGCCACACAGGACCTGGCTGTATTGCACTTGGGAGACTCTCAGCCTGATAGATTAAGTTCACACTGGCACAGTCTTATTATGAGCCATGGAGCTGCCCAAGATCAGGGAGGCACAATGGTGGCTTAGCGCCACCACTGACCCACTTTCCCCTC
Source organism: Podocnemis expansa (assembly GCA_007922195.1). Classification (NCBI taxonomy): domain Eukaryota; kingdom Metazoa; phylum Chordata; order Testudines; family Podocnemididae; genus Podocnemis; species Podocnemis expansa. The sequence goes on along the minus strand of ML681981.1, from coordinate 46,927,341 downwards.
ATGTGCTGCATCTAGTGGCACAATACAGAATCTCACCTCTGGGTGCATCATTGTTAGTGGAGACAAAACAACAGTGCAGCTAAGAGCTGGATTCTGCTCTCTCCTGCATACCCAGTCGGGGCAGGCCCAACCATATATGTAAACTAGACAGTTGCCTAGAGCAGTGTTTCCCAACCAGTGTGCCACGGCACAGAGGTGTGCCATCAGGTCTGAGCAGATGTGCCACAAAATTTTTGAAAAACCACTCAAAGAGCTCTGCATTGACTCATTGGCTCATGAATATTCATGAGTTAATTTGGAAACTATATGGTAGTGTGCCTCAAATTAACTAAAGGCAGCAAGGTGTGCCACAGCAGAGAAAATTGTGGGAACCACTGGCCTTGGGCACCAGGCTTTAAAGGGCACCAGAATAGATGGAAGTGGGCTTTTTTTCTATTTCAGAAATGTTTATATGTTATCTCTTATAAATGAAAGAATTGCCCCCTGATGGGGGCACCAAAATCGCAATTCAGCTAGGGTACCAAAAACCCTTGGACCAGCCCTCCACCCAGTGCTTCTTTTGAAGAGATGAGGAGTTGTATGGAATGCATCTGAGACCAGAATGTGTCCCTTAAATAGGTCAACAAATTTCTTCTCCAGCACGGGCCCATAGCTGAATGAAAATCCAGGGGCATGACAGAGTCGGCTTGTGAGGAAAGAGCCAACACGAATTCTCTGAGCTTGCAAACACATTAAGCGCATCAGTAATCTTGAAGCCCATTTAACCACAGGCAATACAAATTGCTCCCGTCCATTAGCACTGAAGCATCAGGGCCTCGCTATGCACTGCTTGACTTCGTGATTTTGGGGAGTTGCAGGAGATTCATGTTTGCAGCTGTTTGATGGTTACCTGCAACTACCAGAGGTGAGAGGAATGAGCCAGGGTGCTGGGGGGAAAGGGGGAGAGGAAAACTAAGTAGAAATAATGGGAGTAAATTAGCAAAATCAAAATCAGAGTGAGTACCAGGAGGAATTTGCTGACAGTGAAATAATCTCCCCATTTCTTGGGATGTTGAAAACTAGACTGCACAAATGACTAGCAAAATGTAGGATAAGCAGTAAGACAACATCAGCCCCAAGGGAAGAGCTCAGATAGCTTAATAAAGCTTTTCTAGTGATAATTTTTATGTGTCTGAGAAAATGAAACTCATCTGGAAATGTTCATTCAGATACATGCAGAGTGGAATTCAGTGACATTTTCCTACTACTGTACAGGCTAGTATACAGTTCATCCAAAAAACTTGGCAAGGTTTTCTGGAGGCCTGTCTGATCTTATTACATGAATAAAACATGGGAGTCTTCCTGCCAGTATTTCTTCAATAGGAGAATTTCCCAGGGCTCCTTCCTGGAAGCACTTGCCCTGATTATTGTTATTTGCTGTAATAAAGAAAAATTACTAAGACGTTAATTTGCATGAACGCACAATCAGCATTTCCCCAATGCAGGGTGTTCTAAAGCATGCTAGAAGCGGTTTACCACTGTTTTATGTCAGCCTGTCATTGATGGATTGACTGACTGTCCAACTGTGTCCGCCTGCCAAAGATCAATGGCTTCCTTAAGGAAAAGCACCCTAGGGGGAAGAGGAATGTGAGGACAAAATAGCTTCCTGATCTCCGTGTGGTTTATGTGTTTGCCTCTCTTTCTGTTTATCTCAAGGCAACATCAGGGTTCATTTCCATCCAAGATCGGATAAGGACATGCATGGCAGAAGGGCTTTCACAAAAGATGTTGTCTCAGGCTTGAAATGCCATGGATCGAGCTATCTGGGGTTTCCTCAAAACTTTCTTTTCTGAGTTACATGTGGAAAAATGCAAAAGGAAGGGATGTGGGCAGAGAAGTCCATATACAACCACGATCAGCAAACCTCCCACAATGTCAAGAACCATAAGTTTGGTCTGGCAGCTAACCTGAAATTTATTCAAGTTCTCTGCATCATTTGAGCCTGCATGACAGGACTGGAAGCATCACAGAAACAGGCATTTTTGTGGTATTTTGCCCATTCTTCCTAATCAGACCCATCTGGGGTGTGGTAGAATAGCTTATGAATTGGGTTCTAAAAGTGGATAAAGCTTTGAGGGGGTACCAATTTGTCCAATCTTGTATTTAATGCTGGCTGTGGTGCCAAGTGCTTTTTTCACCCAAATATTTGACATTGAACTCCCTAGAATGATGAACGAACCCTCTGAATGTTTGAAAAAGCATCAGATGATAAACTGCGCTTCTCTGCCAAAAGATCTAAAAGGGCCAGGCTTTCTTGGGTTATTTCGAACACTCTATGGTTCCATCCTCTGAGGAATACCCTCAGAGTGGCCTTTCTAGTGCTCTGTTGGCATCTCTTTACACTTCAGAGATGTATTCAGTTCAGGTTTGCTTCATGCTGGTTCTTGTCATTTCATTTAGAGTGGTATATTCCTAGGGCCCCATGATTCTGGGGCTGGAACAACAATCCCATGACCCAATTTTCCTTTCACCCTGGATTTACTCCAGTGTGAGCCTATTGCGTGTGATGGAGTTACTGCAGATGTACACGGGGATAAGTAAGAGCAGCATCTACAAACCAGAGAACAGGTAAGATATGAGGGACACTGCACCCTTCTCCCACAGCCCCTTTTGTGCCCCCCACACTCATCTCCAGTGAGACGGGTGGAGCGAGCAGCGTTTCTGAGGCGGAGTGTATGCTGTGGCTAATCCATGCCCCAAGATTCCCTGTGCCAGACACCACCAGGTGCGGGTGACTCTCCATTCCTTTGTTGTCTGTCTCTGCACATGCTGCAGTTTAAGATGGGGTTTCTGATCTGTTCTGGAGCTAGGCTTGGCAGGGAGCCAAGGCCCCTGGTTAGTGTCCCTGACTTTTGGTGTCAGGGCTGTGACGGAATGGCTGGAAAGATTAATGCCAGCTTGTTAGAGACACAGCAAGCCACTAATTCCTGGGGACTGCTCTTGAAGCTGGGGTGTGTCCCAAACCAGCTCCCAACAGAAGTGGCACAGGACAATCTCCCTCACCCTGCTAAATCCCTCAGAAACTTGGTTTAAAAAAGATCTTCTTAAGAGCATATTTTTGTGCTTGTGCCCACAGGCTTTGAGACTGGAGCTGTTTGTGTCTCCCAGTCTCTGAAAGATGTGTGGCTTGGACAGCCATGCTTAGAAGCTGTGGCTTTTCTGAAATGTAGCTCTTCCCCCCTGCTCCCTGCATGCTCAGGGGGCAGACAGAGCCTCTGTTAATCCAGCATGGTCATCTTTTCCTGGGTGCTTCAGCTGACTGACAGGCAGGAGCTCAAAGCTAGTAGAGATGCCTGCTGTTTGCACATAGACACTGCAGACAGGAAAAGCCCAGTAAATTATTTTTGGTTCTACACAATTTGAGCCAAGGGTCTTCTTCCAGTCCAGCTGAACTGACTGGCAGAAAGAGTGGCCTCATAATAGAACCAGTTTTAATCAGGCAGGTGAACATCTGCTAGAACAATTGCTGGAGCTCTCAACCCCACCTGTTCCTCTTTAATCCCAAATATACTTCCTCAGACTGGAAAAAATGGCCACACTAAACATGGAACCCAGAGGTTAAGGGACATCCAGAGCAAAGGGTTTCATCCCACACCATCTTGGTTAACAGATATTAATGGACCTATCTGCCACGAACTTCTCATTCTTTTTTGAATCCAGTTATGCTTTTGCCCGCCACCTCATCACCTAGCAACAAGTTGACAGATTGATGTTACTTCATGCAGCACATAACCTTAAAATTAATATGCAGCAGCTTAAAATAAACATATCACATGACCCTCTGGGTCTTACATAACAGGGTAAATAATACTTCCTTGTTCATTCTCTTCACACCATACATGATTTTATAGACCTCCATCATATCCCCCTTCAGTCATCTTCTTTCCAAGCTGAATGGTCCCACACTTTTTACTGTCTCCTTACATAGAAGCTGTTCCAAACCCCTAATCATTTTGGTGTCCTTCTCTGTACCTTTTCCAATTCTCATGTATCTTCTTTGAGATGGGGAGACCAGAACTACATCAATAATAAAAGGGTGGGTGTACCCTGGATATACATAGTGGCTTTATGACATTTTCTGTTTTATAATCCATCCCTTCCCTAGTATTTCCTAACATTCTGTTAGCATTTTGACTGTCACTACCCATTGAGCAGATGTTTAAGGAGAACTATCACCCATGACTCCACAATCTCCCTTTTGAGTGGTAATAGCTAATTTAGAGGTCATCATTTTGTATGTGCAGTTAGGATTATGTTTTGCAATGTGCCTTACTTTGCATTTATTAACATTGAATGTCATCTGCCATCTAATTGCTCGATCACCCAAGTTTTGTGAGATCTCCTTGTAATGCCTTTTGAGTTTGTTTTTGTCTTAACTGTCTTTAGTAATTTTATATAATCTGTAAACTTTGCCTCCTCACCCCACCCCTTCCAGAGCATTAACAAATACGTTGAACAGTACAGGGCCCACTACAGATCCCTAGGGACATGACTATTTACTACTTACTTCATTAGGAAAATGGGCCATTTGTAAGCCTGCTGTTTGGTTCCTGTATTTCAACCAGTTACTGACCCAGGAGAGGACCTTCCTTCTTATTTCATGACTGCTTCCTTTGTTTAAGAGTCTTTTGGCAATGGGACACTGTCAAAGGCTTTCTAAATCCAAATACACTTCATCAACTAGATCACTGTATCCACATGCTTGTTGACACCTTCACAGAATTCTAGTAGATCAGTGTGACATAATTCTGCCTTACAAAAGCCATCTTTACTCTTTCCCAACATATTGGGTTGATCTAGGTATCTGAAAATTCTGTTCTGTACTATAGCTTCAACAAATTTTTCTGGTACTGGAATTAAGCTTACTGGTTTACCGGCCTGTAATCACCTGGACCCTTTTAACAAATAGGCAGGATAAACCTCACCAGCATGACTTAACTCCTGGTATAGCTGCGTTCCATTGATAGCCTCATTCTATCAAGTTCCTGGGATTTCTACTAGATCAATACACTCAATAAGTATCAGGCACTCAAGTTCACTTCTCTTAGTATTTGGACTTGCTGGCAGCCAGGGGGGCCATGGGTGCGGGATCCAGCTAAGCCCACTGTCCTGGCTTGCTGGCAGCCAAGGGGGCGGTGGGTCCCGCAGCTGGCTGCCCCTGCTGCCCCCACTTGCTGGCAGCTGGCCAGGCGGGGTGCGGGAGCCAGCTGCCTTGTCAGCAGCCAGCAAGCTGGGGCAGTGGGCAAAGCTGGCTCCTGCATCCGCAGCCCCCTTGGCTGCCGGCAAGCTGGGGCAGCGGGCGAAGGCAGCTCCCTTACTCGCTGCCCCCCTGTGTTTCCCTGCACCTCCCCTCCCTCGCTGCCCAGGGTGCTGATCAGTTCCCTGGCCAGGGTGCTGAGGGGGATGGGACTACCTCCCAGGGTGCCATGCACCCTGGGACAAAGGTCAATTGTTATATCAATATGTTGCAATTAAATTAAGTTCTATAACCTAACTACTGTGGTGACATATGCCACCAACATGGAGATGCTAAGGCTAAATAAATAAGTAAATAAATTGCATCTAAACATCTCTGGATTTTGATCCAAATGTTACAGTATGGACCATCTCTGACTGGAATCAAACCCAAATGGCATCTGCAGGTGGGTTAGTAGAGGATCTTAAAATATTTTAGACTGGGATTTTTGAAGCTGCTGAGGGGGATGTAGAAGCACTACTCCCATTAACTACAGCATGTGCCTGGATACCCCAGAGGGCTTTGACAAATCTCAGCCTTGACTTCTAGCAATTTCAGGAAGTTTCCTTAACTTGACCCAAATTTGTCTTCTTTTTGTGCAAAGGAAGATTTGGAAAGAATGCTCTTTGTTTCGCTCTCACAGCGAGCTCTTCACAGAGTTCACTACCTATACGCCTGTCTCGTGGTCATTCTCTCCACTGCGTTCTCTCCCAGACACTCATTTCATGGCCCCTGGATGCTGTTTGTTTGCCATTTTGCTGAAAGAGACTGTACAGATCACTCGAGAGAAGACAGTAAATCATAACTATATGACAAGCTGCTTCTGACAGCCAGTCCCCTTGCCTGGCTCCTGGGGCCTTCTGGACTTGGTTTTATGTGTTTTTGTGGTCTGAAATGTTCTATAAATCTCCTTGAACCTTTCAGAGCCTCCCTTTCTATTTCTCTCACACAGCTCTGCAATTACCTGTTCGATCTGAAGAGCTTATTGCTCAAGACAGACGAACTTAACTGCAGTTATTGCATCCTTTAAATATACAGTTCACTTCTCATTTTTCTTAATAAAAATTTAATACACAAAATAAATATGAACCATTCCAGAGGATGCATACATTTTGTGTGCTCAAGTACTAACCTCCCACCTATATGCTTGCCTCTCCAAAAGCATCACCACTCTAAATTTCACGTCCAGTTATATAAAGTAAACTCAACCACAAATTAAAAGGCAAACATATTGAGCTATGAAAGTTCTTCACATTGACCATGTGGCTGGTCACTAAAAGTGAGGACTCCTGAGTTCTGATTTCAGCTCTGCTACTATAACTGCCTGTGCTTCAGTATCCCCACCTGTCATACAAGGACAATAGCAGGGCTAGTTGAATAGTCTTCCTCAAAACTTCTTTTTGAACGAAAATTAGGCTTTTGAGGAAGTGAAAATTTGTGGTTTTTTAAAAATCCCTTCAAACTGAAAACCCCAAAACTGAAAATTGTCATCTGACAAATGAAAGTTCTGGTTTTCAGCAGTTTTTGACCAAAAAATGTTCAATTTCCAGCAGTTTTGATTTTTTTAAACTAAAAAACAAAATTTTCCACAGGCAGAGGTTACGCTGAACCTTGCCAACCAGTGCCTGCTGCTTTGTATCTCATGCAGCTGTGTGTGCCTGTTCACAGCCTGTTTTCAAGGGGGTGCCCAGCCAGACATGTGCCTTCAGGGCTTGCTTTTCTAGAGAGCTCAACTGATGGTGACCTTCCTCCTTGGGCCATATGGTGAACTACTAACAGCTTTAGTATAGTTTTAATTTTCAGCAATGAGTACACAGAGCTACCAGCACAAGATGGCTATAGTACTCATCTTATCCCCGCCAACATCTTTCTAATTAGGCCTCTGCTCTGCAACACCCTGCCGAACAAGGGCTGCCTCATTTCCCCCATTTGGCAGGTGGGGAATCTGAAGCAGAGAGAGCTTACATGACTCACCAAGGTAACACAATGAGACAGTGGCAGAGAGAAAAATGGAAACCAACCCAATTTACCATGTTAACCTTTAAAAGACATCGTCTGCCATGCTGAGGTGTCCACATAGCTCAGTATGCAGTACTATGTTGGTAGTGCTTTTCCCTTTTTAAGGTTTGTCAATAGGAGCAGGAAAGACAGCTGGTACGACTATGCAGATCAAGGCCTGGTGATGTGACTCTAGGCTGGGAGCAGAAAGAAGGCATGGTTAGTAGATACAGGCAATAGGAAAGATAGTTCTGTGGTTAAAACAAGACACCCATGCTCAATCCTGAATTCTGCCACAGCCTCCCTGTGCGACTGAGTGTCAGTTCCTCATAGTAGTATTTGCATTTGTCTTGTCTATTTAGACAGCTCCTGGGCAGGGAACAGCTCTTATCAAGTGTTTGGGCAGTGACTGACTAAGGGGTTTTGTACTTGTCTGAGGCTGCCCAGCGTGACAGAGGACAGTGAATAATTCAGAAACAAAACACTTGGTTTAATGCTCATTAAGTTTGCTCTCATCAATAAATCACTTTAAAGAAAACCAAGAAAATACAGATTTAAGGAGTAAAAGTCAAGTGCGGTTTCTAATAAAAACATAAACCCCTGCGGTTCCTACATCCCTCCCCCACATTTAAGCAAAACAGCACCATACAAATACTTGTTGGAGAGATGATTACCCTAGGGCGGGCCCTAGACAAAATGGTGCCCCAGGCAAGGAATGCCTTCAGCTCTCCCCATTTGTTAAACATTTGAATGTCTTGGCTTTTATTGCATTTGTAGCCCATTTCATGACTGATGCATGATTTATTCATGTCATGCAAGACAATAAATCTGTCTGCTAGGATCTGTGAGGCTATATTTATTCATGCCATATATAAGCAAATAAAGAAGATTCATTTCCTCTAAGGGTATAGAAACATTTTAATTTTAAGAGTAACTGAAATGAACTAACATCAAGAAATTGAACTGGGTGGACCAGTATTAATGTAGGTAACACCCTTAGCATATTAACCCTAGCCCTTTAGTGCAAAAGGTCGCTTTCTCACTATTGCCCTTGAAGCACCATTGAAGCACATTCTGTTTTCCTTTTGTTGCTACGGACAACCACCAAACCTGGCATCCCAGGCAATCACCTGCCCTGAACTCCAACTGTGCATTCCCCACACAGATGAGTTAGTAGCTAAAGTTGGGTTTTGATTCCATGTGGTATGTTTACAAAACAAAAGAAACAAACAAACAAAAATCAGGATCCCAATCTACATTCTGGCCTGTTTTTAGACAGCATAACTATTCCTCCAGACAAAGTCACTTCTGTGCAACAAATCCATAGACAAGACGATCCTCTCCAAAGCTATGATCTCTGTATACTTCAGAATTTATTACTCTCAAAAGATTTTGAGCAGATGAACAAATCATTACTCTGTGAAACTGAAAACTCTGGCGCAATCTTAACTACGATCTTCTGACCACTCCACTGTAAGAACACGGACCTAAGAGCCTGGTTATTGTGACTCAGTGAGTCCTATGCAATCTTATATTAACCTCAACTCAGCCTACAGATCTAGGGAACTTTATAGAGTCCTATGTGGGCCTCACTTATTCCGAAAACAGGGTGTTGATTGTGCATATCCCTATGGCCAACCCAGTCATTTAAGGAGATCCAGTCTGCTGATAAGATTGTGTCCAGGTGAATTTGTACTGACCTTTCTCTTTGAGAAGTTCTAAGCTCCTACTTTACATCAGAGATGGACCTTAGAGCCAGATGTGAACTTCCCATAGTTCATGGAGGCTTTCAGGTTGGTTGGGTGCTCTTGAGAGGAGACAGGTACTGCTCCAAAAGCTTGCATTGCACAGGAGGGCTACCCAGGATGTGTGAGGCATTTGTCAGTGCGGAAAGGCTGTGATTTGCTTGTTCCTGGTCACAACAAGAGCAGCAAAATCCACTTTAAGCACTTCGGAGCAGCACTGTTGTCTACTAAAACAGCCTTTTGGCTCTATTGACCCCATCAGTCTCGAGCAGGAAGGGAGGGGCCTGAGCTTTTCCTACATTGTGACCCTGGGGGATGACCTGTAGCTATGCCGGCTCCATGAAGCTGAAGTGTGGCCAGCCTGACTCCATAGCCATAAACAACACCCCCTTTAATAACAACAGGCTAGGAAGGCTGTGGACGATTGTGGATTGCATTCTTGGGAACAGAACAGAACTCAACTCCCTCCCCCCCACTCCCTGCCCAAAAAACAGCTGCTGCTGAAATTCCAGAACAAGGGGCTTGGGGACAGTAAAGAGATAATGGTGCTGATGATGCCCCAGAGTCATGACCGCCTGTCAAAGGAGAACAATGCTTCCTTGGAAGTCCAGCATTCCAAGCCAGTGCTATTAATTGCTCAAGATGGAGTTTTGCCAAATTGCCTGAGGAGATTCTCCTCCACCAGCAGCTTTCCTTCAGTGCCACTATTTGTCTCCAGTGGAGCTGTTCCTGATTTACAGATTGCATACAAGAGCAGATTCAGGCCCCCTGACTCAAGCTGCAATATCCAGCAATCCAGGGCCACTATAGCATTTATTCTGCACATTTGCTCTTTCAATAGGTAGGCCTTCAAACAGGACAGCTTTGGCTAGAGAAAATATTCTTGGACACAGCTCTGTCAGAGTCAGACCTGAAGGTCAGAAGGGCCCATCAGATTGCCTGTATCTCGAAAGTCTCTGGCACCACCCAGTCCCTGAAATCTAAACCCAACAACCAAAAGTAGACCCAAGTATTAGACTGTTACGTGCCACAGGTGACTGCTAGCCATGCTGATGGATAGTGGGTGGAGTTGGGTTCTTTTCTGCCTTCAGCACTTCACCCCCATAAGGGCCGGTGGCACAGGCAAAGGGAGGCCGGTAGGTAGTACAGCCTGGCCTGGGGGGAAAAATAAAGGCCTATGCCTCTCAAGTGCTCCCTCTCTGTGATCAACAGGAGCAGCGGGCTGCCTAAAGTCACCTTATCATGGGAAAAATGAAAGCACAGCCACCGATTTAAGGATTGGTTAGGCACCTTCAAGTAGGGGACATCAGAGGCCGGTGGTAAGCATCTGTCAAGGGGTGCAGACCAGATACATCCCTTGGCCTTAGACCGACAATATGTACCTTAGCTGGTGACGGGGATGCTAATGTGATGGAGGAAAAACTCAGCCTACTAGCGAGTACATGGAGGCAGAAACAAAGGGGGAGGGAGAAGGAGAAAAAAACCCTCATTGGTCCAGCCAAGGAAGCAAATCACAAGGGGTACGGAGAAAATAAACAACCACCTGGTAAATGTCGTTCCTCAGTGGGCAACCTAGAGTGGCAATTGGATGCCGAGAGCACCCCTTCAGAAACCCATAGGTTGATGTAGTCACCAACAGGTGAAGGGACAGGGAAAACCTGAGACTGAAAATGGTCGAACGAGCCACAGGGTAAGAGGTTGAACTACCACCTTAGGGCAAGAGCAGGAAAAAGACCTTTAAGGTCTAATTACAGAAGCAAAATGACCCCAGCTCTGCTTGATAGGGGTTGGGAGTAGGGATATGGGCACCGTGTTAGGGTGCACCCCCCTTCCCCCTCCCCACCGTCGCTAGAGGTGCAGCAACTAGGGGGAGGAAATGAATGAGGGTGACAGCTGACCAAGGCCATAAAATTCCCTTGGAGCATACGACATATTCCTCTCCAAGAAACATGTGGTAGGGAGTGAGCTAATATGAGTGGATCTCTGACTCTGGGTAGAAAGACCCTCGAAGAGAGTGGTAAAGTATGGCAGGAGACCGATTACTCCCTCCATTAAGTACCCCAGAGCGAAAAAGAGAGAGCACCTGAGGATGACCCCGACACTGAGAGTACATTAGAGAAGGTGTTATACCAAAAAGGGCACCCAGGAGAGCACCCCCTAATAAAAAGCAAAGACTAGTAGGATCTTATTCAGGGGGACAAGGCAATATGCCACATTTATTGTAAATAAGTAAGAACAGCAAAAGGCAGTCTCTCTCTCTCTCTCTCTCTCACACACACACACACACACACACACACACACACACACACACACACGAAGTTCTGCAACCTGGTATGATAATAATTACCAGTCCTTTCATGTGTTGCTTGAGTCAACCTAGTGGCCAACTAGGCTGGGCACAAGGAGGGAGCCAGGCCTCTGTCGGTTGTGATCCAATGCTCCAAGATGACAGTTGCAGAATGAGACCCCCAAAGTTTTCATGTTCTCACCCATCTTTTATACTTGCAGGCCTTCATGTAAGTCTATGGGATTTGCTGTGTCATATAGCCTCAGGGTTCCTGTGAGATCATTGGTCACCAGTCATTTCAGACTTGATTGTATTTTGTTCTTTTCTTTCTGGGGTGGCTCCTTCTGTTTGCTTTAATGGGATGTCTGCATTGTTCAGCCAGTTAGATGGTACTTATGGTTCATCAGGACAGGCTGGCAGTTGAGACTGGCCTCTTCACACACATGCCCTTCATTCACACACCTTGTTCACACATTTAAAAGAACATACACAGTATACGCCTAAACTAGGTTTCTTCAAGTATCCAAAATGGAATTCAGTGTTTAAGCAGGAGTTCCAAATTGACAATATGGAGTCTTGTTGGACATTGGTTATAAGGTCTATTACACAGGGTTACAGAATTATTTTACTTATGACACTGAAGGACAGATACACATTAAATATCATATACTTTAAAGGTAAATGTAATTCATTATCTGTCTGTGCCCCACAAAGGGAGATGTTACATACAAAGAAGGGGGAAAAACAGGACCAGGGCCTGTTGATCACCCCTGTCAGAACTGGACAGAACCAGGGAAAAGGAGATCTGGATTAGAATACAGGGGGTAAGGAAAAGCAGACCACTGACTATGGTATCACACAGCTGGGATAAAAGAAGTGCTGTCAATCAGCAGCTTTACTAGTGACCCTCGTGGAACTGGTGGGTGCAGAAAGTGACACCAGGCATAAGATCCAAGAGCCCTCTGAACTGCTTGGTGGGTTCAGAGTGAATTGGTAGGGGGCCCACCTTGTGGTCAGATGGGGATTCGTTCCAACCCTAGAAGGAGAAGGCCGCATAATGGACTACCCAGGTTGAATTGTTGCCAACTCGACAGACTCGCAAGTGTCCTTGATTCTACTCTCTCAGTGGTTGGGGCAGCGCTAGCTTGCATGTGTGTTCCTGCTCCCCCGGGCAGGGCCCTTATTGTAGGCCCTCGTTCCACTTCCTCTAATACACAGTGTTCTTATGGAGGTGAGGAGGATGGACCCAATGATCTTGGCACCTCTGGACTATCCCAAACCACACTGGTACTACGGTTCTGCAGGACTTATCCTGCACCTTGTGGTTTGGGGATTGTGTAGTTAGTCAAGCAAGGAAGGTTTTGGTCCAACAGGAGACATTAGGGTTTCCTTTTCTAGTGGAGGGAGATAAGGAAAAACCAAGCAGTTCCGCCAGGGTAAGGAGTCCTTAGAGCGTGTTAGCATGGAGGACTGGGGATGGCCTGACCAGGGAAGAGAAGGTATAACTGTGCCAAAGGGTTCTCAATTTAGGAGGCCTTTATGCAGGAGAGTAGAAAAGTGCACGTGCACCCAGGGAGTTACCAGCTAGGGTCAACATGAGCTATAGGGTCGGCAGTCAATGGTGAAGGGATCCCAAGGGCAGGCATAACCAAGTTGAAAAGGTCTTGCAAACCTGAGGTGAAAAACCCCAAACAACCTGGGGAAAGAGGGGAAAAGGCACGGAGGCCGCCCTGTCAGTAGGCCGATTAGTAGGGAAGATCTATTCTATTTTTTTTTTTTTTTTTGGAAAGGTGGGAGTCACCAGAGGCATGAACAATGTCAGTGCAAGGTGTCCAAGACTCATGAACTGCATACAGGAGGTAATCTTCCCAAGAGAGGAAGAAAATGCCAGCCTTCAAGGAAGTACAATGCAGGGAGCCTTTGGGCACCCCGCATAACCTTAGGAGGGAGTACCCTCTAAGGAAAAGAGGAAAATTTAAGGAGGAGAGTACTAGAGACCATCAGGAGATGGACCCTGGTTAGTCATTTGAGGCATGTGGAAGAGCAGGATGTGGTCCTACAACCCTTCACACATACAACTCATTGTGTCACCTAGTGACAGCGTGTTCTGCTATGGGGTAGGGGAAGGCAGGTGAAAGAAGGCCTCCTCCAACCGTGACCCAAGTGGCCCTTTATTTCAAGAGTAGCTTCTTCTGAGGTAAATAAGAGGGCTACTCAGGTGATAACCCTTATGGGTCTTCAAAGGTAAACAAGATATGGCACCAGCTGGAGGGAAGCAAGGGGGCATCCTTAGGAGATTCCGACAGAACCACGGGGTGATACTTGTGGGAGGAGGGTAGTACCCTGGCTTAGGATTTTGTCTCAGGGTCAGCCTCCCACTCAGGGCGGGTGTGCTTTTCTCCTGGTACTCGAAGTAGACCAGGTAATGTTCTCCCAAGACAGGGGGAATTGGGAACCCCGGTTTGATGTTAGGCCAATTGGCCCAGTGCCCACCAACTGAGGGAATGGGAGGTTCTGCAAAGTTCAAATTGTACTCGTGACCTTAAGAAAGGTGGAAGGTACTCAGTGGAGCAAACTAAAGGGGCATAGAGTAAGCATTGACTGCCCCTTATGGGCTAGGGTTGTGGCTAGTAGGCCAGGAAGGCAACACCTAAGTATTTTACGTCCCCTCGGGGGTCTTGGGCACTACGGAGCATGGCATCCGTTTTGGCCGGGAACAGAGGCCCACCTTCAAAGCGGAGGTCAAATATGACCTGCTGGAAGGAGGAAGGGCACCCTCGCCTCCCGGAGCCATGCTGCCTGCCACAGGGCTATGACTGAGGCCACGCTGTGGGTCGCTGTGTCCGCGGCATCCCAGGCAGATAACAACAGGTCCTGGGACGCTATTCTGCCCTCTTCAAGAAAGTCCACCCTATTCTCCTCTGGAAGTAAATGTCTAGCTTGTTCATGGACTCCCACACATCCATGACATATCTGGCTTCCAAGGCCTGATTATTGGCTACCAGCAGCTGCAAGGTAGAGGAGAAGTAAGCCTTCTGCCCCCAGGAGATCTAACTCCTTTGTATCCCTCAACACTGGGAGAGGGTCGTGAGAATCTTGCCCTGGGCCTACAGCTGCTTCTACTACCCCTTGAGACAGTGCCGGGTGGTAGGTGAGGAAGGGAAAGTCCCCTTCAGGGTCCTGGTATTTATGGCCTGCCATGTCTGATACAGGGGCAATGGACCCAGGGGTTTGCCAACGCAACATGGCAAGGGCCCATACACTAGGATGTAGAGGAACTGTTATGGGCTCAGGTGAAGTGAACGCCGGGCCGAACAAAGTGTCACTAGGCCCCATGGGAGAATGAGCCTCCAATCTCCCAAGAGTGCAGACACAGCGAAGGAGGTTGAAATGTGCCGTGAGGTCCCCAGTGTAGGAACGGGGCATGGGGTTCAGGGGTCTGTCCGGTGCTAGAGGACTTGGGGTGGGGCTGGGTGGAACGGTACCACGGGGATCTGTTGGGGTCTCCTGGGGAGACCATTTATAGGGTCGGTACCTATAAGGGGTCAGTACTGAGGGCTGTGGACAGGGCTGTTTACTCCTCCTTCCGACACGTTCCTCAGGGCTCAGGGATCGAGAAGCCTCATGGGGGCTGTGTTTATGGTGCCAGAGAAGGCAGGGTAACATGGCGCCGAGGGGAGGACTCAGTGGTACCAGGGCCTTCTTATATAACTGGCTCCAGTGCCAGGGAACTCGGCACCGAGAGTGGTGACAGAGTTCGGTACCGCTTTTGAGGTGACCAGGCTCCCAAAGCGAAGGCCGGTTTACCCCTTTTCTTGAGGGGTGCCAGGGTGGGAGGCATGGCAGGAGGAGAAGTGCCTTCGCTGCCTCAAAGGGCTCCGGAGTGTTAGGCACCGGCACCGGCACCAGCACCAGCACCAGCACCAGCTCCTGCTGGTCCAAAGGTGACCCCCAGTAGGGGGACATAGGGCTGCACCAGTGCTTCAGTACCAACACCCCTACCGAGCTCATCTTCTTTTGCTCTCGAGGAGAGTGGCACCAGGATGGCTCTGGTGCCAAGCCAGCATGCAGTGCCAAGGGAAGCCCCGAAGCTTCGGGAGTAGGCTGCCGCACTAGCTCCAAGGCCAATGCACGGCACCTTTGCTCTCTGTCCTTAACGGTCCATGGTTTGAAGAACCGACAGATAGAGCAGTTGGTGACCCGACGGGCTTTGCCCAGGCACCAGAGGCACTTCTCATGGGGGTCATCCCATGGGAAGGCCTTGCCGCAGGCAGCACAAGGTTTAAATCCTGGCATGGCAGGTGGCGAGTAGGAGCGATGTTTCTGCTCTGAAGCTGTGCGCTTGATGAGAGTAGCGCTTTTCAGTTGAATGACATCCACGAAGAGGTTCTCCCAGTCGAGTGAGTGGCTCATAAAAGACACAAAGACAGGCTGCTGGAGTGATCGCAAAGAGTGGGCTGTTCCAATAACAACGCTGAGGGTGGAAAATGGAACTGAGAAGGGACAGGGCAGCGGCCACATATATAGCTGCGGGGTGACTAGTGGCGGTGGCCACCAGCCCTGTTTTGACAGCTAGGGCAAAAAGTTTCCAACTAATCATGCACTGTGGCACAGACACACCAGTTACTGAATGTATCCGAGCAGCGCTTGAAGAAGAACAGCTGTGCTACTCTCAGAGGGCTGGAGCACCTATGTTATCTCAATGACAGAAGAGATCTCTCCCAACACAATAAAACCACCTAACTGAGTGGCGAGATTTATGTGGGCTGGAGAGCATCTCCTGCCCATGGAGCACTGTCCACACAAGCACTTATGTCACTCAGGATGGGGGTGTGTGTGTGTTTTATTCACAAGTCTGTGCAACAAAAGTTTTGCTAGCATAAGTGCTCTAGTGCAGTGTTTCCCAACCAGTGTGCCACAGCACACAGGTGTGCCATCAGGTCTAAGTGGGTGTGCCACAGAATTTTTTGGAATACAACTCAAAGAGTTCTGGATTGGCTCATGAATATTCATGAGTTCATTTGGAAACTATATGGTGGTGTACCTCAAATAAATTAAAGGTAGCAAAGTGTGCCACAGCAGAGAAAATGTTGGGAACCACTGCTCTGATAGACAGGCCTGAGTCTTGCTGGGGTAAGTGTGACGGCCTAAGGGTAGTAGGCCTCATCACAGGTTCCATCATTGTCCCGTTCCCCACCCAGTGCCCAGAGTGAGCCAGAGCAGCTGCATTGCTAGGGGCTGCCTGAGGTTAAGGGGTAGTGGGATGATTAGAAACTTCACTGCTTGATCCAACTCACTCACCCACCACCCCCACACACGGGTCAGGTTAGCGGCTGTGCACACGCACATGGAGAGGTGAGAAGGTCAGATTCTTCTTTGATCCATCTCCTATGCAATGTCTGAGCAGCAAAAATGAGCCAGAATCCAGCCAGATGTGGCCCCTTGAAACTGGCAGTGGGGGAAGGGGACATGGAGGAAGTTCTCAGCCAGTGCAGAGACATTGGAATTGGCTTGTGCACCAGCCAGTCCCTCACCTCTGGGCACAGGAGGCTGTTGGGGCCCCAGAATGAAGAAGTAATCTGCCAGAGTTAGGTCAGCAGCATTATCCCCCTTTCACAGAGAGGGAAACAGAGGCATGAAGCAGTGACAATCCCCCAGAGAGCTGGCAGGAAAACCCAGATATCTAGACCAATTGTTCCCAACCTCTTTTCTGCCATGGCACACCTTGACACCTTTAATTATTTTGAGGCACACCACCATATAGTCTCCAAATGAACTCATGCATATTCATGAGCCAATCCAGAAGTCTTCAAGTAGTTTATAAAAAAATTCTGTGGCACACCTGCTCAGGCCCAACAGCACACCTGTGTACCACAGCACACTGGTTGGGAAACACTGATCTAGACTTCCCTATTTGTACACCTGACAGCACTGCCTCTAGCGACTGTACATTTCTTTGTTCTTACATGCCACCAGGGGCAGAAACTACAAATTTCCCATAGGAAAGAAAGCTGAAAAATACATTTAATTAATTAAGCCGGGCAAGTGAAACAGCCCCAGCACTGCCACTAGGGAGGTGAGAGCTGAGACTAGACTGCAAGGCCAGGATGAGTTCAAAGGAATTGGGTGGATGAAGAAGGAATGTGAGGGATGAAAGAAGGAGACTTGACTCTGACCCTAGCTACTGGGATGGTAAAACTTGGCCGCTAATCCTGCCCTGGAACAATGGGTGTTTCCATGCTGTGAGGACATTTCCTTTCTCCCATGAGCTGCACTGCTAAGTGAGCCCTGCATTTTGCAGAAGCACTCAGCTGGAGACAGGTTCAAAGGCCTGCCTGCATTCCAAGTGAGGAACCGCGTCTCCATCTCCCAGCATCCACGTGTCACTACAGCCTCAGGCATGTGTCACTGAGCATGAATTGATAGATTCCAAAACAAACCTGCCACACAACCTCCAACATTGCTGTTAACTAGCCAGTTGCTGACAGGAGGCTAAAATATTAATATTGAAGATATTCACGGATAAAACCAAAGAGACTCCATGGCCTGCATTCTTGTATGCCACCTGCATATGGCACAATACAGTGAAAACATGCCACAGACCACAGACTTCCGCAGAGATCTCATGCAACTGGATATTTAACACTTTAAACTTTTACAGCTCTGTGTCAAGAGAGTTATGCTGGGTTTCCATCAGCAGAACCATAATCAGAATTTGGTGCCTTGCCTCAGTCCCTACAGGAAGAGACACATTGCTTGCATGTCATCAGACTTAAAAAAAAAAAAAGAAAAGAAAAGGAATATCTGGATTCCCTCTCCTTCACCAATAGATATGGTGACAACCATATCATTCAACATTCATCTCTACTCAAAAATGTAGAGTCATCCAATCATAGAGCAGAATCTGTGGCAAGTGACCAATCAAATGCCATAAAGAGCCAAAAGGAGTGACCTCAGGATCACACATCTGAACGTCATGAGGGGTCTGAATTGCAGAGGTCCCAGTGGTCAGCATGCTCACTTGGCTGAGGCACCCCAGTTCCATTCCAGCTCTGCCCTAGTCTTCCTTGAGCGTGACCTTGAGTGCATCACTTAGCTGTTCTCAGCTCCAAATCTGTATCCTGGGGAGAACAGCTCTGCCCTCCCTCCCAGGATTTAGTGAGGTGGTCAGATAATACAATTCCAGGGGACAACTAAGTGCTAGGACACAGTCATTCCCTGGAAGTGTTTATGGAACAAACTGATTGACAGGTTCACAAGGGAATCACAAACACACACCTCCCTGGCTAAAAACCAACATTCTTCCTATTTATGGTTCAACAAATGTTTTCCAGACAGCTCTGTTAAAGCCTTCCTCTTCTGTCTCAACACCTCTTCTTCCTCCCCCACCAACTCTTAGACTTGATCTACGTAACAGATTAGACCCCAGCCCAGTCAAATGCTTGTGAAATTTACACAGTTCAACTGGTGCAGCTTTACATTTGGACACTCTGGGTGCTATAGCTTGCACATGTGACCAAAGGACACCCACACAGGGGTTTGCACTGATTTCAATGCATGGGTGTAGAAATCAATTTAAGTTACAACTAGTGCAACTTGTGTGTACAGGGATGGGTCTTTCTCTCCTAACTGCCTCTCTTCCCCTCTTTGATTCTTGCCTCCCTGTCTCTACTTCTCTTGGCTAGACTAGGACATGGAAGGTTTTAGCCAATATGTATTAACAGCCTTCTGTAGACAAGGCAATGAATGAATGCACTTTTAACACAGGCAGGGCTGTCACAGTGACCAGATAGCGCGTGTGAAAAAAACCCAAGACTTTTTTTTAAATAGGCGCCAGGGAAATGGGAAAGGTGGTGTGCATACAAGGCAAAGCCCCTAATATGAGGACAATCTGTAACTGGTCCTGTTAAACTGCCTTGTCTACATTGCATTTCCAACACATGACCACTAGTGGATTAAAAAGAACCTCACAAAAGCAGAACCCTTCACCATAGCCTATCTGCTGCCTGAGGCCTCTCTGTTGATATGCTGGGCTGGCAGGTTCCTGCTAGCTAACGTTAAAAAGGAATTTAATTGCCTTTAAAACACCTCTTGACTGTTCAGGCTGCCACACAGCCAGGGGCTGCTCAGATTGTGGATGGGGGCAGTCAACAGTGTACCTCATAGAAAAGGCAAAGTATTGCAAAGGTCTGGGTTGCAGGAGGTTCTGTTCATGCTTCACACATGACACCTGGGAGTGTGCGCATGCACACGCACACTCACATACTGTGTGTTCTTACCCCGTGTTAACAAAAATGTGGCTACTAAGATAAAAGCCTACTGAATTCAAGGCCAAGTCTAATTTCCACGTGTTACCTGGTGGACATAAGGGCTACGGGTGAGTTGAGCATTCACCTCAGCTAGCTAACATGTCAAAATGACTACTGCTTTGTCTGCACCAGGATCTTGCCCACATCAGCTACCTTTTCAACTAGGGGAAACAGATACAACCTTACACTCATGGCAGGAACTAAAGACTGAAGCCACTGTCTTCCCCTGAACATTTGCAAACCTAGCAAAGCCTGTTCTGACCTGGGGTGCCGGAGTCAATGTGTGATTGCCACATTACAATCAGACCACTGCTGAGCAATTTAATGAGGGATAATGAATATGTGACTAGGCAACTGGTTGTGTGGATCTGAGATATCAAGTGATACAATGGTCATAGAATTTATGGATTGAAGGGGCTAATAGATCATCTGATCTGAGCTCCTGTATAACACAAGATGCTAAATTTCACTCAGTTACCCCTGTATCAAGCCCAGTAACTTAGCAGTTTATCTTCCAGAAGGACATCCCCTCTTTATGTAAAGATACCAAAAGATAGAGAACCCATCATATACTTTGGTAGTTTGTTTCAGCGGTTAATCATCAGCACTTTTGAAAACTGGTGGCTAATTTCTAAGTGGAATTAATCTAGTTTTATTGTATATTTCATGGGGTTAGTAGGTGTGATTTGCCCATAACTGATTTTAAAGATGTTTTGTATATCTGATTTTATATTAGTTGAGTTTACAGTCATATTTTATAGATTCCAAAGCCAGAAGGGATCAGCTAGTCCAATGGTTTTCAAACTTTTTTCTCGGGACAGGACCCAGTTGAAAAAAATCATTTACATCTTTCAGTAATGCATTCCAGTCTTTTGGTGGAGGCAGCAGGGGGTGCCATGCCCCAGTGTCTGAGCCTGTCCAATCCAGGACTGGGTCCTGACCCTAAGTTTGAAAACCACTGAGCTAGTCTGACCTCTTGCACAACACAGGCCAAAGAACTTCCCCACAATAATTCCTAGAGAAGATTTTGTAGAAGAAATATCCCATCTTGATTTAAAAATCAGTGAGGGAGAATCTTATGTTTCATCTGTTACAATGAATACCATGGTGGTACAGTTGGGTTGATCCAGGTTATTTAAGAGAGGAGGTGGGTGAGATATCTTTTATTAGACCAATTTCTGTTGGTGAGACAAACTCTCAAAACCTGAGAAAGAACTCTGTAAGCACAAAAGCTTCCCTCTCCCCAACAGAAGCTAATCCAATAAAAAACATCACCTCTCCCACCTAGTCTTTCTAGTGTCCTAACTATGGACATTTAAGATAATTTTTTCTGAATTGTTAGTGACTCAGAAACAACAAATGTCATTTATGACAGAGTGCTGCTTCCTTTCCCTTTTTGCCCACTTGATCCTTCTTAAATAAACATTGATTTTAACATTCTGATTATCCAAGTGATCCCACCAGGTTTCAGTAACACCAGTTAGATCAAATTTATTCTAATAAATGAGCAATACCAATTCCTCAGGTTACCCAGGCTTCTAGCACTGATATATAGGCAATTCAAGCATGTTGTCTTTTCATGTACTTTGGTTCCTTGATTAGTTGTGTTCTTAACGTCTCACTTTTGTGTGGAGTGCCCATATCTTTCCCCTTTTTGCCTTGCCTTTTCACTATCAGTTTAATTCCCTCCTACCTACTCTAGCCAGCCTGTCCCAGAGGAGATGGTTCCCACTTGTGCTTGTTGAATATTTTTGAGGCTTTGTACGACACAGTCTCGGTTTGGCAGGACATGGAAAAGAGCTTTAAAATATTTTTAGTAACATTTTTCCTACTGGTAAATATTTCTTATAACTCCTCCAAGGAAGTCAGAAAACAAGATCTCTTCACTCTTGTGGGTTTAGATGAGTTTACATGTTACTTTAGTACTCTAGAGCAGCGGTTCTCAATCATTGTGTTGTGACACATTACCGTGTTGCCACACAGTGGTCAGTGTGTGATGGAGAGCTGGAGAGATGGCTGGGTTTGGTCTGGGGTCAGTGGGCTGGTGTGTCTCATAGGGTCACGACATGCCACTAAGTGTGCCGTGACCCACAAAAGCTTGAGAAAACCTCCTCAAGTGAGTTGCAGTAACATAGTGTCCAGAGGCTCAGACCAGAGGTTAAAGTAAGGGGGAATGCACCAGAACGCAGTCCCAGCCCCCTCTATTTTTAGGCTAGCAGTGTTCCAGGGCCCCTAAAAATAGAGGAATGCGCTGGAACACTGAATTCTGGGGCCACACTAAAAATAGCACAAGCAGCCAGAATGCAGCATTCTGGTGATTCCACCTTAAACCCTGTTCTACCTTAAGCCCAGCCAGCAGAGAGCTGCAGCAGGCCAGGAGTTTGTGAGTCTCCCCCCCTGCACAGTTGAGCAGCTTGTGGCTGGAAGCAGCTTCCAGCTGGTCAGGCAGCCTGCAAACAGCCAAGGCAAGAGCTTTTTGGGCGGCTGCTGGGGGTTTTGTGTGTGTCTGTGTCTATGTGTGTGTCTGGGGGTGGCTGTGGCTGTGTGTGTGTCTTTCTGTCTGTCTGGGGGTGGCTCTGTGTATGTGTATGTGTGTGGGGGTATTGGGGCAGGGGGTGGGTTCTGGGGACGGGTATTGGGGAACCTACCTGTGCTGGAGGGGGGCCTACCCATGAGAGAGGGCGGCCCACCTCTGTGGGAGGGTTCCAGGGTTCACCAAATTATACTTTAACCCCTGGCTCAGACCAAGCTTCAGGAGTCACCAGACAAGATCAGACTCAAGTTCCATCTCTCACCTCATGTCCTGTCAGTCCCCAGCACCAGTTGCTTCAACCCTGCAGTAACAGATATGGAGTAATCTGCTCCCCACAACAGGCCTCATCTTGGTCTTGAATAGTCAGGACTCGTCTATACACAAAAAGTTCTCTTATGCCATCACTACCCTGATACAATGAGAGCTGTATAACACCCGGCGTGTGAACAGACCTATACCAGGGCAGCTATTCACAAAATCATAGAATCACAGAAACTGGAAAGGACCATGACAGGTCAGCAAGTCCAGTTCTCTGCATTCATGGCAGGACCAAATACCCCATTAAACCATCTCTGACAGGTGTTTGTCTAACCTGCTCTTAAAAACTTCCAATGTAGGAGACTCCAACCTGCTAAGGCAACTTATTCCAGTGTTTAATCATCCTGACAGTTAGGAATTTTTTCTTAATGTCTAGGCTGAACCTCCCTTGCTGTAATTTCTGCTCATTGTTTCTTGCCCTATCATCTGTGATTAAGGAGCATAATTTTTCTCCTTTTTCTTCATAACAACTTATTAGGTATTTGAAAACTGCTATCATATCTCCTCTCAGTCTCCTTTTTTTCTAGACTAAACAAACTTAGCTCTTTCAATCTTCCTTCACAGGTCAAATGTTCTAGACCTCTAATCATTTTTGTTGCTCTTCTCTGGACTTTTTCCTGTTTCTCCACTTCCTTTTTGAAATGAGGCACCCAAAACTGGACACAGTACTCTAACTGAGGCCTAATCAATGCAAAGTAGAGTGGAAGAATAATTTCTCATGTCTTACTCACAATACTCCTGTTAATACACCCCAGAATGGCAATTGCTTTGCTGACTCATATTTAGCTTGTGATCCACTATGACACCCAGATCCCTTTCTGCAGCACTCCTTCCTAGACAGTGATTGCCCATTTTGTATGCGTACAATGGGTTGTTCAAGTCTAAATGGATTACTTGGCACTTATCTTTATTGAATTTCATTCTATTTATCTCCAACCATTTCACCGGTTTGTCTAAGTCATTTTGAATTGTGATCCTATCCTTCAAAGCACTCCCAACCCTCCCACCTTGGTATCATCTGCAAATGTTATGGGTATGTCTATACTTGCAAATTACAGTAGTTCGAATTAAGGAGGCTTAATTCAAACTAACTTAGTCCCTGTCTACACTAGGCTTTCATTAGTTCGAACTAAGGAATTCCTTAATTCAAACTAATGAAAGCTTAGTTTGAACTACTCAGACCTGCTGGTTAATTTGAACTAAGCCCTTAGTTTGATCATTAGTTCGAACTAAGGACAATGTAGACAAGGCTTAACCCTTAATTCGAACTTAATAAGGGCAGTTAGTTCAAATGAACAAAGTGGACTAATTCAAACTAACAGTAGTTCAAATTAGTCCGCACTGTTAATTTGAACTAATAAGTTCAAGTTTAGTTCAAACTAAACTCAAACTTATTAGTTCAAATTAAAAAAAAATTCAAACTAACTTTTCCTAGTGCAGACATAGCTGTATATAAGTTTGCTCTATATGCCATCATCTAAGCCATTGATAAAATTTTTGAAAAAACCAGACCCAGGACAGATCCCTGCGGTACCCCACTCGTTATGTCCTTCCTGCATGAATGTGAACCATTGATAATTCCCCTTCTGCGAGCGGTTATCCAACAAGTTTTTCACCCATCTTATAGTGGCTCCATCCCCAGTTTATTAATAGAAATGTGATGTGAGACCATATCAAATGCCTTACTAAATTCTAGATATACCACATCTACCATTTCCCTGCTATCCAGAAGGCTCATTAACAAATCACAGAAAGCTATCAAGTTGTTTGACATGATTCGTTTTCAGCAAATCCATGCTGACTAGCCCTAAGCACCTTAGTCTTTTCTAGTTGTTTGCAAATTGAGTTCTTGATTATCTGTTCCATTATTTTTCCCAGTACAGAGGTTAAACTGACTGGTCTATAGTTCCCTGGATTGCTCTTTTTTCCTTTTTTGTAGATAGGCAATTCCTTTATGAGAAGAGGAACAAACTACATTGATAGAAACACCTTTATGCTGATGTAACTGCTTCCAGACTAGGGCTTTTAATGGTTCAATTATTTTGTAACAAAGATCACATCACACCTTTAACCAAACAGAAACACTGATCAAACTTCCCAGTGTAGAGTGGGGCAGAGATAGGCCAAAACCCTGAAGCAAATATTCCTTCCAGAACTCTCATTAACAGCAAGTATAAATCTGGTTAGAATCATGGTCATGCTGGATAAATGAATTATCAGTTCCATGAAACTGTACCCCTGAACCTGTAAAAGAGAGGAAGTTTATCCTCTGATTAAAGAAAGATCCTAGGCAATGTAAGAAGAAGAGATATGAGGCCCTATATGAAAGCATTCCTGTACGGTAAAAGCCATTTTGTGCCAAGTGGATGCAGAAAAGAAGCCTTTCATAAAGTTTAATAAATAAATAAATTCTGCTTTATTTGTTTTGGAGGATCCTTTGATGTCAACACAACATTTCTCAGAAAGCTTTGCCATCAGGCTACAGAGTGTAAAAGGGAAACAGACGTGTTTGTTTATAAACGGACAGCTGCAATCCACTCTCTGCTCGTGATGGGCCCTAGCCAATTTCAAAGTGCTACGGTGGCAAAGAATCCAGAGGCCAGCTCGCCCTGATGCCTGGAACACTGTGCTGGAATTGGTGAGTGCCACAAGGCCTGGCTGGGAAGCAAGAAGGAGCCAGATCCACACTAAAGACTTAGCTGTGTCAGTCTCGGGTGTGAAGAACCAGCAGAGCGGAGCTGACAAATCCTTAGTGTAGATTCAGTTTTACCAGTTGTAAGACATTATTACACCCTTCCCAATGGAGGAGACCCATTGGTACCAGACTGGCTCTGCTTGTACCCTGTGAGTGTAAAGTCCCTTGATCTAGACTGAACAATCTACAACAAAAGGATGAAAGACTTACTGTTGTTCTGTTCCCTTCCCTGGGAAGATGAGTCATGTAAGAGGACCTCCCCTGTCAGCTGGGTGCACATAGCAGGAGGGGAATAAAAACCACAAGCAAAAAGGGACTAAAGATCTCTGTATTGCTGGGACCCTGGAAGGGCAAGAAGTGTCCTAGACATAATCTTGAGATCCCTGGTGCTTTGCCTGGTTTTACCCTAAAGGACACATGGGACTTCCTTATTATATAGAAGACTTTTAAAACCTAAGCCTAGATCTCATTCTTATGTGTACTCACTTCCTTTAATTTTGCAATTAACAGCCTGGTTTCTGTGTCCTATTTCATAAATCTTCATGCAGTTTATTATAGGACTGAATATGAGCAGGGTCCTTGGTGTGGGATCTAAGGTGCATTTCACACAAGGTAGGTGACTGCTGTTTTGGGACTAGGAGATTGCTGAACAGTGCTGTATTTCCTGGTCTTAAGGGCTACCTATCACAGAGATAGGCTCACCAGGAGACAAAAGGGATGGGAATATCCAAGGGGATTGCCTACAACTCCATTTAAGGCAGTTACTGTGCCCGAGGAGTTTGCATTCAGTCAAGTTCCTGGTGAAATCTACATTTTGAACTCACCTCCAGTTTGAGGTTTCTGCCCTCGTTTTTACAGCTTGGCCTGTGGTTGGTTCTCACGCTCTATCTTGCACCACCATTGAGAGAATCACATCAGTGCAGCTTGCTTTGCTTTGGAGTGGGGGAGGACTCAGAACAGCCACAAGAATGAGGAATGGATGGGAAAACATGTCTGCAGTGACTGAACCCCCTGAGTCTTTTTCCCTTAACAAGAAGGTTAACAGGTCACTTGAATAGAGTCTAAGTACCCACATGGGGAACAAATGTCTGATAATGGACTCTTCAATCTAGCAGAGAAAGTTATAACAACATGCAACATCTTGAACCTGGAGCTAAACAAATTTAGACTGAAAATAACTACTCTCGCTGTTAAATTTGCACCTTAACTTTTAGTACAATTTACCAAAGTTTGAAGCAAATTCTATCACAGCTGAACTAGAGCTGGGGTTCAGTCCCTTTAGATACTGCAATTCTGATGGTCATTGCAGGGGAAAGAGAGAAAGGAGACGTGAAGGGCATGTCCAAGTACTTTGGGGTGGCACGGGTTCTGCTTTTGGTGTTCTATGAATTCTAGAGTAGAAACAGCTTGAGAGCAAGGCCTGTTTAAGCAGTAGTCAGATGGACAGTCCTGAAGGGTGCAAGAATATTCACAACTGAAGCCAAAAGACAGCATCATTTGATTGTTTTCCTCTCTCCCTTATGAATGTGTCAATTTGCCCATTTCACCAAAAGATACAAAACTGCTATGTGTTTCATGAATGAGTCACTTTGAGGGAAAAGGGACAATTCTGAGCAAAAGATAGCCTTGAAACACAAAACCCACAATGATATTCCAAGTGTTCATGTTGTCAGTGCAAAAATGGCCATTTGGTTCAGTCTCAAAGAAAAAATGGAATAGTCACTCAATTTGAATCAGGAAAAAAAGTTCTGAAACTTGAGTGTCTCCTTAACTGCAGGTCAGCTACTGCCTGTGGTAGCCTCCACTCCATGACCAACATCATTCAGGATCATGTGCACGGGTTTGGAGCTTTCTCATGAAACTACCAACAGGAGGTCAGTTTTGTGCTGCAGTCACCTCTAGGACCTGGGCGAAACTAGCTTCACACAGGCCACTGCACAGCCTTCAAAGGGCACTGCCAGTCCATCATTCACTGATGGGAGCTGGATTCAGAGTAGCTAGAAATAAACAATGCTAAACCCATTGCTAATTCCCTGAATCATACAGCTCTTCTGTTTGCTGGTTTTCAGTGATAGCAGCATCTCATCATTAGATGGTGCTTCTTCAGTGAGGAACAATATGTGCTTAATTTCCCATTTAGCCAAAAGAAGGTCATTTCCCATTGCCTATAGCAGATTGCTAGGAGCCCTTCTATAACCACTCTGCTTGTAGGTAGCACCTTTCACTCTAGACTCTTCCATAATAATCAGTTCTCACAGTACCCACAGCAGGTAACTATTAGCCCCAGTTCACAGACGGGAAGACTGAGGCCACAGAGGGCAGCGGTACACAGGGGATCCTGGAAGTTCTGGTGCTTAGGACCAAACCAGGCCTTCCACCAGGGAAGTGAGGAGGCCTGGGGCAGTAAAAGCTAAAGCCATGAGCAGCTACTTCCTCAGCACTACTGCTCACTGCCCCAGTGCAGGGATCATTGGTGTCTAGGACTCATGCTGATTCCCTACATTGGGGCAATATTTGCCCTTCCCAGACTCAGTGTGACACTCTCAGGAAAAGGAGACCAAGTTAACCCTGCAGCCAGCTCCTTCTGTGCAGAGGAAAACCAAGTGATCAGCTGAAGATTTCAAACTGTTTAGCTTAGGTGATGTTGAAATGGGGGCGAAACGCATCCCCCCCTAGAGGTAACTGGATAATATAGATTCCAGCCACTGAGCAAATGAATGAACACGGTCACACTGTAGATGGCTAAATATTCTGCAATTAAGCCTTTCCTAGACATGGTTGGTTTGGAGACATGCTCAGGATTTCAAGCTTGTGTCAGGAAAGCTATCCGCTGTCACTAAGGCAACTTTCTGCCTTATATGTTTGGGTTTTTTAAATTTTTTTCCCCACCACCTCCAACTTTTAAATTAAAATGCAATTGCCTATCCTATCACTCACCTCACAGAGGATTGAAAGATTACAGGCCATAATAAAACCTTTGTTATCATATTTCTCCCAGCCAACATGCAGAAAAGTTAATCTGAGGTACACTACATGTTGTAAGGACCATTCTTGCATTGTTGTGGTTCAGATGGTCACATTAGAGAAGAGTAGCGAGTGCTACATGTGGGGCCTGATCCTCATGTTACTCTGGATTTTGCACCAGAGTAGCTCCCCTGAGGCACTCCTGATTTTTAGTAGGGTGAATGAGATCATGATCAATATCTTTGGACTCAAATCTACTCTCATTTACACCATTGTATATTCAGAAATATCTTAGTAAGCACCTTGGACCTATTCCAGATTTATATGCTGTAACTGAAGCAAAAATTGCCCACCCTCCCTTTTTTAATTTAAATACATCATTCTTGAAGGATGGATCAAATGAGGGTTGGGACAAACACACCACCACTACCTCAGCAACTGCATACATGCAGTAAGCAAAGAGCAGCAGTGATGGATAAGTGCCCAGCAGAGACTTTTTCTAGTGGAATGGAGCCCCCAGTGGCTAGTCCTACACTAAAGGGCTCAGTTAAGTTGACTTAATAAGGTCAACTTAAAGCTGATGTTAAGTAGACCTTATTAAGTCAACTTCATCAGGTCACGCTGCATTAAGGCGACTTTATAAAGTCAACTTAAGCCAGGGGACACATTTAAGGTTGACTTGATAAAGTTGACTTTAAATGGCTGCCCTGGCTTAAGTCAACTTTATAAAGTCATCTTAAATGGCCCCACTGCATTAAGTTGACTTTATTAAGTCAGCTTTAAGGGCAAGAGTTATTAAGTCAACTTAAGCAAGTGCTTAAGTCGACTTGAAGAACTCCAAATGTGGCCAGGCATTCCTTAAGTTGACTTAAGTCCCTATTGTAGATATGCCCAGTGAGATGAGTACCAGAACATGGAGACTGAACCACAGAAGCCAGGACTTGAAAAATATGGCACTTCTGGTCACCTCTCTAAACAAGCCCCTGGCTCTGTGAAGGTTTGTTTGGGCTTGTAACCAGATCAGTGGCAGGGAAGTCATAAAAGGAGTTTGTATCTGCCTGCAATGATAGGAGGGAGGGGAAGAGATTAGATAAACAGAAGATCAATTACAGCGTGGGCTGCTTGCAGTCACAAACCTTTTCTGGCAGGAGCTGTTACACCCACTCCCAACCAATTAGCCGCGCTGACAAGCTGGGAGCGGTCACTGGTGGTGGGTGATTTGTCAGAGACCTCAAGGCTGTCAGGGAAAGATGAGGGCAGGCTTGTCCTGAGCCCCTTTATGGCCAGTTGTTTACTTTTTAAGCTTTAATTTACTCCTGCTCCTGTGTTTTGAGTCGCTTCTCTGCTAAAAGAGCAGCTCTGAGGGTTGTATTCCTGGGATGACGAGCCAAAGCAAAAGGGTTTAGCACAAGGGATTTCTCCCATTTCCTACCTGGGACTGAGGCAAACAGCTTGGCTTTGCCTTTTCACCAAGAAAGGATATTAACAACCTCTCTAATCTGTACAGACACAGGCCACTGTCACCTGAGGAGCTGGCAGTCGCTTCCAGACACACAGAGGACATGTGAAGGAAGAAGTTTGATTTCACATGGGAGTAAATGCCTACATGTAGTGCTGGGCAGCATAAAATCAGCCCTTCGGATTTGAGGAACTGATTTTTAGAGGTACTGAGCACCTTTGATTCTCAGATATTTCTAAAAATCAGACCCTTAAGTTCTGTGGTTCCATTAGATGGATGGGTAAGCTGAGGCACAGAGCAGTTCCATCCCAAAGGATGTGGCTAAAATTACAGAGGAAACTATTTGTGAAGTTGGTAATAGAACCCAGAAGTTCTACCTCTAACCACCAGACAAGGTTCCCTTCCAATAATGTGATTCTATTTAGCTACTTGAACTTCAGAGGAAAAATCTGGATGAGTAATTGAAGGAAATTGAGTTGTACCTTCTGATAAGTAGAGGTGGTCTCCATCTCTGATGAATAATATTTGGGACCAATTTGGACACTTGGTTTGTTAGAAAGCTGCTTATGATCTGATCCAGATTCCTTTTCATGTATTTGTAATTCATAAGGATTCCCCCAATATTCTGCCGATACTCTAGGCCTGAAAATCCTTATTCCAAACTATTTGCTGTAGCCCTTCCTTTTTTGCCATTTGTGTCATGGCACTGGTTCCTTAAGTCACATGGCATAGTGCCTGTCCCGTTACGGGAGGGTTTGAAATGTTTCAAAGACAAATAAATGGTGGATAACAGTGTAACTCTTCTGCCCAACATTATTAGCCACACATACCTAGCTTCAAGGAATACCTAACTGAGGCCATATAATGTAACTAAAATGCATGGCTCAAGCTCCCACCTAAAACTTTGCTCCCTCAAGTTTTAGGAATTAAAATTTTCAACATCTGATCTTCTTTAATGCCAATTATCTTCTCTTCTTTCATACACATGCAGAGTCTAAGTAAAACTTCCCCCCATGTGAAGTTCATCAGCAAGTTATAAATTAAATGGCCACCAGGCTAGCAGCCAGTCTTTCTGAGAAGTCTATCTCATTGGTAACCCGCCCCTTCCACTTAGTATTTATTGACTAATATGGTCC
Source organism: Podocnemis expansa (assembly GCA_007922195.1). Taxonomy (NCBI): domain Eukaryota; kingdom Metazoa; phylum Chordata; order Testudines; family Podocnemididae; genus Podocnemis; species Podocnemis expansa. The sequence goes on along the minus strand of ML681981.1, from coordinate 46,896,622 downwards.
TCCTCTCATAATTGGTATAGGAGTGCTTCCTCAGTAAGGAAATTGCTCTATACTTTTCTTCTTGCTGCTGCATCTTAAGCTCCCAGCTTCCCATAAAGGACTATTCTCATTTCCATCTAGCATACTTAAGCTCACCACTGCATGCCAAAACCCATCCTTAAAAAGTACAAAGAAATCAAATTCTATTTTTTTGGTCAAGACAAATCTTAATTAAAAAAAAAAAAAAGGTCCATTGGGGCCTAGTCTCAGTACACCACTGTCCAGATTAGGGTGGTCCATTTCCCCACTGGTCCACATCCAAGTGTTTTCACACCTCTCTCCCCATTCAAGTATCTGCCATTACCCCACAAACAGATCACAGTTTGCATGTTCAGAACACAAGGGAACTCCAGATGATTCCGTTTCAGCTGTATTACACAACTCCTGAGGCATATGCCGATCAGGTGCAGACACCTTGAGTTTTCCTCATTTTCCAAAGGGATAGCCGTGTTAGTCTAGTCCAGCAAAAAAACAAGGAGTCGTGTGGCACTTTAAGACTAACAGATTCCTGTAGAGGAGGAAATCATAATACAATATGTAGATTAATGTGCTTCAGTTGCCACACTTCCCTCAGTTCTCCACTTCACCTTGAGAGGGAGCCCAAGAGCTTTTGTTTCTATGCCTGTAGGGCCTGAGGCTCTCATCAGGAGAGGACTAGCTCCCAGTACTGGCATTCCAGGTGAATGTCCATTCCTAGCCTGAAAACCCACAGGACTTGGCAGGTTTGCAGAGGTATAGCCAAGGAAAATGACACAACAGCTTTGGGTTCCTGTATTATCTGAGGATCTCAAAGCACTTCGCACACTTGGATGAATCTTAATGCAGCCAGACCACCGCCCAGTAAGGAAAGGAAAAGTACTAAGCCGGTTCTGCTGGTAGGTTAAAATGGATATATAGAAGCTGAAAGGATTTATTCTAGGTCACACAGCAAGTCAGTGATGCAGCCAGGTATGGTATCCCAGCATCCTAACTTCCAGTCCCCTGCCCACCACTAGATTTCACCAGTCTGTCTAAAGCTTTGTGTTGCCAGCTCAAGGTGTGGGAACTGGACCTGCCAACTCTTTAGACCCCACTATGTCAGAAGAACTGCATTACTGGGTAGAGAAAGACACCAGAACCTCAGTGTTCAGCATCCTGTCGGTGGACCCTATCTGAAACAGAGCTTCAATATAACCTGCTACAGAGCTAGGCAGTGTTTTTCCTCTAACAGCAGTATGTGACCATCCCTGGAGTATTTCAGGCTGTTACTGTAGAGTCAGAGCTGAAGACCAAGGGAAGCTCCAGATCACCTAATCTGCTCTCCTGTACATCCCAAGACACAAATGCCAGCAAGCACTCCCTCGCTAAACCTAGTAACTGAAATGACACAGCATTGCTTTCCTAACAGTTCTGAGATAAATTTCCTCTTAGAAAGGAGTCTAGGCACTAGTGACTGTCTGAAGGATATTTGATCTAGGAGGCATTAGGAGAGAATAGAAGCCTGAAAGCTAAATGTCTTGAGGCTAAAGCTCTCCAGCTGTAGCTTAGACACTTTCTACAGCAATGTAAAGTAATTGAGGTAGTTAATCCACCTCTCTTTAAGGAAGGAGGTAAGTCAATGGAAGAACCCTTCTGTAATTTCACTCTTCTTCAAAGCATCTGACAAAGTGGGATTTTCTCCCACGAAAGCTCATGCAATAAATAAATTTGTTAGTTGTTAAGTGCCACAGAACTCCTTGTTTGTTTTACTGAACTAAACTAACACAACTACCCCATTGGATCTGTTGACGTAGTCTGTATATTCTGGACATTAGATTGACCTAACTATGGTACTGTGGGCTTGAATTCTTTTTCAGCTCCACAGTATAAACTCATAGGTCAGAAGGGACTAATATCCAGTCTGACCTCCTGCACAATGCAAGCCACAAAACTTCACTCACTGATTCCCACAACCCCTAACATATGACTTAGTTATTAAAATCCTCACATCATGATTTAAAGACTTTAAGATACAGAGAATCCACCAGTAAGTGAGACATTCCCCATACCACAGAGGAAGGCAATCCCTCCCCCCAGAGCAGTACCCAATCAGCCCGGGGGGGGGGGGCGGAATTACTTCCTGACCCCAAATATCAAATATAGCAATCAGTTAAATTCTGAGCATGTTGGCAAGTCTCACCAGCCAGTCACCCAAGAAAGAATCCTCTGTAATAACTTGGAACCCAGCCCATCTACCCTTTCTCCTAAGACCACTGGCATATCTGCCATCAGTAGTCAAAGATCAGTCAACTGCCAGACTAGGCCATCCCATCATACCATCCCCTCCACACATTTAATCAAGCTCAGTTTTGAAGTCAGTTATGTTTTTGCCCCCCTAGCTCCCCTTGGAAGGCTATTCCAAAACTTTACTCATACCCTATTCATAGCTATGTTGAACTCAGTTATAGGCGTGGAACAGATGTAAGAAGCAAAACTACAGATCGTATTCTGACACCCAAGCTTTTCTCCAGTTCAAGAGACAGCTGAAAGTGTCAGATCTGGTCTAGGAGGGAACTGTCAAGGAATGGTTGGGAGTTTCATGAACTCTGAGCTCTTCAGCAAAGCTCTTAGCTGGTCAGAGGGCCTCTTGGCCATCCCAGTAACATGCTCATGTGTCTCATAGATTTGTAGCCCTCAAGTCCAATCATGCCAGCTGTCACATTCGACACTTTCCACTAGATGCTCTAACAGATATTCACAAATGGTTTCCTGTAACCCCAGTTAGCAAACAACTGCCAAAAGAAATCCAAAGTCAGTGTAGTGCAGAAATATCTATTTTCTTTTTGCATCATGCCAGACCTCATCCAAAGCTTATTAACATCAACAGAAAAACTCTGTCCCATTGTGGATCAGGCCCACGGTGAGTCAGAACAAATGGTTCTTTTGCTCTTTGGTGCAAAAGGTTCTCATCACCCAGGGTGTAATTACAGTGTAGTCAATGTGTCTCTGAGACTGGGATGCACAGCTCAACATGTTAGTAGCTCCATGCCCCCTCTCAGGTTCACAACTGTTAAGTAATAAGACAGTTCTCCGTAGCCTGGGCAAGAGAGATCTTCTCAAGGAGTCTGTTAGGTGAAGCCAGATGATGGGGGTAGAGTGGATCACAGTTTTCTAGATGACCAATTGGCAACCCCAACAAATAGACACACAGTAGGGAACTGGATGGCTAGGGCTATTAGTCACAGCTTTTAAGGCCTGTTGTCTCTGGTTTGAAACTAGGCCAGGCCATCCGTGCCTAACTGTCATTTACTGGAAATTAGTTCATAGGCCTTTCTCCATCCTCTGGCAGAGCCAGATGTGAACCTGGATTCAAAAGCCCCTGAAACTTGGGGAAAGTTTGGATCTGAGCATCGCAGACAAGGCCCATCACTTGTTGCTGGAACCAGGGCCATCCCTCAGCTAGGGTGGCTGGGGCAGCCACCCAGGGCCCCGCTGTGCTGCTCTCCCCCACCCCCTGTGCTGGCGACCAGATGAGCCAGCCAAAAGGGCAGCCAGGTTCAACACTGCCGGTCTGGCCAGCCCCCCTTCCCACCATGCGTGCTGCTCTCAGCTCTGTGCCAGAGCACGGGGTGGGAGTGGGTGGCAGTGTGGGACCCATATCACTGCCCCCCGCCCCCTCCCCGCTGCTGCAGCACAGAGCCGAGAGCAGCGAATGTGGCGTGGAGAGGGGTGGCCAGACCAGCAGCGATGAACCGGGCCACCCTTTTGGCTGACTCGCCCGTTCCCTAGCATGGGATGGCCAGTGCGGGGCCTGCCCCTCCCCTGGACCAGCCAGCCCCACCCCCCCCGAGTGCCAGGGGTGTGAGCGAGGGCACTGCAGAGGGCAATTTACCCAGGGCCCCACACCCCCCCAGGGACGGCCCTGGCTGGAACATTAATATAATTTCCCCTTTTTGACCGGAGCAGTTAGCCAAAATTCAGGGTCACAATGGGTGCTTTTGTTAGGTAAAGAAATTGATGATGGAGTCAGGTATTTCTTTGCATATTCCTTGTTAATTATCAGTATTGCTTCAAAGCAATGTTCCCTCTAAGGCCTGAAGGCAGCTGAACAACATATATTGCTTTCTGAGCAGGCTCCCCAACCCCTGTGTGGGCCCAATCCTGCCCCTCCCCCGCTCTCCCAGTCACCCTCTAGTTGGCCTGATCTGGCCCCCCTACAGCCAGCCTGACCCTGGCTTTCCTCCAACCCTCTGCCCCTTTCATGGCCAACTGCCCCTGACCTGTCCCCAATCACCCCTCTCCCACCCCCTCACCTGGCCGCCAGAGCAGCGGAGCCTGGCCCCCAGCCGCTCCTCCAGCCAAAGGAGCTCTCATCGAGCATGCACAGAGACTCTGCACATGCTCAGTGAGAGCTTACTCTGAGCAGGAGTTTTAAAAACCCCTAGCTCAGAGCCGCTCTCCACTGGCTGGAAGACTTTGTCATCCTGCTGGGCAGGGAGTGCAGCTGCCGGCCATGTGCGGCTGGCAGCATTCCTTGTGCCAGGCAGCGGCGGGGGCTGCATGGCCATGCAACTGCACAGCTTAGAGGGAACATGGCTTCAAAGCCCTGATCCACTAAACACAAGCAGGAAGCAAACAACAGGAGCCAGTGTCTTTGCTCATAGTCCCTCACCTAGTCCCTTTTCTTTGCTCAAAAACTCTTAGCTCTTTCTCAGGGTCACACTACCATTGCTGCTTTGGCTATGGCTGTCTTTGGCTTTCTTTTGCTTCTCCTGGGTTTTCTCACTGCTTCTGTCACACAGATGCATACACATAACTACATTCAAAAACCTTACCCTCTGTGTTTGCTCTATCAGTCCTCACTGAAATCCCTCTGGGCCACACAGGTCAGCTTCTTACACCCACTAGCTTCAGCAAGGGTTAATCCGCCCCATCAGACTCCACATCTCAAGATGTATGAATTGGCCTCTCTGCTAAGGGCCAAGGGATCAAGGCTGAATGGGTATGAAAATCAAACTGCCTGTGACCGCCCCAGAACAGGAGTGAAAAGCAGGCCCAGCGGCAGTCAGTGTGGCACGTGTCTATAGGGCTTATGTCACTTCCATAGAGAGGGCTGTCAATTCAAAACCTCTAAGAAACAACCTTGAGAATTAATTTAAGTCACAAGACTCCCAAATTTTACAGCTTCCAGAAAGTGAATATCCTTCAGCTGTTATTACATAAACTCATCACTATGAGGGACAATGAAAGCTAGCGGTCTGGCAGCTAAGCTTCAACAACAAGACACAAATGTATGGGAACAGTTTCTTAGCTCAAAGTGGGTTACTTGGTGTAAAAGCTGTGTGCAAAATGAAGCCATTTTGTCCCAGTGCCTATCTACCACGTGCTGTAACATAATCTACTAGGAGAAATACACTTCAGTGCTACAGAATGCTTCATTTCATCCTTGCACAAACAAGTGCCTTGACTTCACAATGTAGCTCTACTTTCCATTTTTTAAAAAAACCCTTTCATATTATAGTTTCATTTCTTGCAAACATAGCTCCGTAAAACCATCTGTGCTCATTTGATGCACATTTCAAAGGGACAATTATTAAAAATCAGGTACTCCCTGCTCCGCTCAGTGAAGTAGGTGTGTCTTTCTATACTCCTCTTAAAGATGGGGCCAAACATGCAGATGGCAGAGTCCTTTGCAGAATGCCAGGCATCCCCTTTCTTCCTCCAGCAAAAGAGTTTCTGTTGCACATGAGTTCTCTTTTGCTGAGAAAGGACAGCCTTTGTGTTTGCAGCCTAGCCAGCACTCTCTGGAAAGCACATTGACTCATCTTAGACCCCTGCCAGATGCAGCTGGTATGTGGTTGAGTTATCCAGTGCTGCTAGGCCCTTAGAACAACAATCACACTCTTTTTACTGTCTCCATCAAAGAAGTCTGTGTCACATGGGAGCCATATCGTCAGTTTGTGAAAGCTGCCTTTGTGTTTGCAACTTTGCTAAGCGTTCAAGAGGAAGTGGATCAGCTCAGCCCAAGTTCAGAGAGGGGAAACACAGCACAGGGTTATGGTGCGCACTGCCCCCCACTACATTGAAAATCAGGTCAAACTTATTTCCCAGCTTAGGGGACGCTTTAATTTTAATACTGCACACAAGTCTTTGTAGGGAACAGAACCTACCAACAGGGCTTCCTGGATTTGAACCAAAGGTCTTTACCACTATAGAGCAGAAGCCTACCACTGTGTCTCCAGGCCAAACACTTCATGCTTTTTCTTTCTTGTTATAAGGATTTGGCCTTGTCATGAGGCACCTACCATTTCAAAAGTTGCACAGCACCATAAATTCTGCACAGAAACATCTGGGGGATAGCAAGTGCCCAGAAACAAAAATCAGGCCTAACATGCTGTAAGTTCTTGTTGGCTGCTATCCATTGGGTCTTTGATCCAAAAACAATCTCTTAACTCATAAAAACTAAGCACACCTTTCTGTCAGGATCAATGGAAGGAGCAATTAAACTGTTTCATGTAGTGAGAGACCTAGAAGCAGTAGAAGCTACTGCCCAAGGCAACTGGCCACAGGGTGAGGCCTTGACTTTTTCTATGCAGCAGTCTACCACAAGCAGCAGCCACTGCAGGGGAGAAAGATGGAAGCTTGTGGTCTTGAGTCTTTTGAAATACAGCTCTATACCTAATGGGTATGATGATGGAAGAAGAGGCTTCTTATCTTGGAATGACATTTTTCAACACGTGGAACAATTATTGAATTAACTTGGTGAAACCAGGGAGATGGGCAAAAATGCAACAGCTAAGGTAAGCAGTTCAGTTAAATGCTAGTATTGTGCAAAAAGTGGCCACACAAAGAAGGATTGTTATAAATATAAGGCGGTCAGAGATGGCAATTTCACAGGAAAGACTAGTTTAAACAGGACACTGGTAAATATTGGGTTAAACCCAACTTAAATCCAAAAACCAGGAGAAAAAAAAATTGACTACACACTGAAAATTACTGAAAAATATTTAGCTATTTGATGATAGTTGTGCACTATATACAGTATTAGAAACTGAAATGAGTCATGGTAAGCAAAACATCCTTGAGAAGATAGTGAAACACAATGTACATACATTGATATACATATCTGGGTTACCCCTACTGCAAGTTTATATTTTTATTTGTACAACCATAAACTAATCTTCAAATCTACTTCCTGATGTAACCAGAATTTGAAGATACAACTAAAATGAAGTGTAATGTGTTGTGCCTTAATCAAACAGTTTTCAGAATACAAAATGCCTTGAATCAGGACTGGCTAGCTTTTCTCATAGCAGCAAAAATCTTGATTTTACCTGGTAAAAAAAAACCCGTTGGTAAATACCATGCCACTGCTGAAGGCAAGCTTGGACATCAGAAGAATGTAAGGAAAGTACCTTCTTCAGTCTAGCAAATGGGAGCACCCCAAGATGAAGGGGCAAACTTCGAGGTTCAAGGATCACCACACAGTATTTTGTTTAGCACTGAGCAATTAAAACAGTAATGAGAATCTGAATATGTAATAGGATCTGTGAAATGTGGACGCTGGCTCAGACATTACAGCAATTAGACCAGACATACTAAAAAAGCTACATAATAAGAGTGCCAAAAATGAACCACCTAACTAGTCTCATATGGAGACAGAACTTGGGAATACACACCTATCTGAAAGGGGGAAATATGGATTTGAAAACTGGACTTATGGACTTGAGCAAGGAATCTGCATAGCCACGGTATTAGCTTATTTACTGACTGGTATGCATTTCATTATGGATAATGATTGTAGTCAATGCCCGGAAAGGTGTCTTACAAATTTAGCCTGTGGAAATTCCCTTTAAAATGTAGCTCAAGTGAAACAAATGATTTCATATGCAGGATTTTGGTTTGCAGTAAGCAAACTGTCCTGTCTCCAGGGGCAGAAACCCCCATATAAGCTAGATTCTTTTGTAACCTTTCAGCCAGGCAAGGATCAGGTTTGGCTAGGGTTACCAGATGTCAGGCAAAAGAAGGACATGTCCTCCTTTTTACCTTCATGTCCTCCGTCCTCTAGGCATTTTAAAAATACATGATTTTGGTCTGGATTTTTACTTACAGGGATTAAAATATGCTGGAATGCCTGGAATACCCTATTTTTAGGGGGCAGTGTTCCAGGGCCCCCTAAAAACAGAAGAATATGACATTAATACTACATTTTCTCCATGTATCCTCCAATGTCCTCCTTTTCATTCTTCCCTGTCCTCCTTTTTATGCTTTGGTATCTGGTAACCCTAGGTTTGGCTGAGTCTGCTTTGAGATCCAGGACCTCCAGGGGAAATACAGCTACATCTCTTGAGGATCTGAAGCAATGGATTCCTATTCATTTGCTGAAAGAAAAGGGAACCACAGCTGCAAAATGCAAACTAGTAAATTGCTGCTGGAAAACAAAAAATACGGGGTGGGGGGTGGCAGGGACACGACCCATGAAGGGGATCTCCCAGTGATTCTACTGGTGCTCCCATTGGTGGACTCAGTGGGGTAGGGTGAGAGAATTTACTAGCCCGAGATACAGACTCTGACTCTATCATCCAGCTTGGGTTTGTAGTTTTCAGGCTTTTCATGACCTTCTTAACTTGCCATGAAATTCATTCTCATAGTGAAAAGAAAAGAAAAGAAAAGAAACAAGGAGCCCTATAGCACCTCATTAAACAGAGAGGCTAATCCAGAGCTCCTTGAAGTCAGTGGGGTTAAAGTAAGGTGGAATGCCCTGGAACGCTGTTCTGGGACCCACTATTTTTAGTGGCTCATTGTTCTGGGGGCCCTAAAAATAGAACATGGAGCTGGAACCCTGTATTCCTGGGCCCACCATTTAAAAATAGCAGGCCCTGGAACTCAGCATTCTGGTTCCATTTTCTATTTTTAGGGCCCAAACGCTGGGCCCCTAAAAATAGCAGGCCCCAGAGCAGCGTTCCACCACGTTCCAGCAAGCAGGGGCAGGAGCCAGGGGGCTCAAACCCTGCCCCAAACCCTTCCCCTTCCACTCCCCACCCCAACCTGGGGCCTGCAGCCTCGTCCCCAGCCGCACTGCCGCCCCAACCTGGGGCCTACCGCCCCCACCTCCCCACTGCCGGTAAGTGCAGGGGCAGCCCAGCTTGTGCTGCGGGTGGGTTTTGGGGGTGGGAGGGGGTGCTGGCATGTAAGGGGGCAGGAGCTAGGGTGCGGGGGGGGCCCACCAACATGGGAGCATTCCAGGGCCACCAAAATTATACTTTTACCCATGCTTCCACCCAGTGTAGACTCCAAGTGCTCTGTTTTTGCACAACACCCATGTACAAACACAGAGGAATACCTTTACATGAGGAATAGCATGGTCTGAGAGACCCTGGTTAGCAATCTGATAGAGGACACATGCTACACTAACACAATACAGCCTAAGACTGATCAGTAGGGATGCACTAAATGGCCACTCTCCACTGATCAGTTCCAGGATGAATGGGGCTTTACAGGCCACTAAAGAAAGGTATCAGGAAGTATGACAGACCCTTTGGTCAGTTCTTGGGCCTCACCCACAGTTCTGCTTAAGGAAAAGGAAAAAAAGCAGCAGCATATTCTGTGTGGAGTACAGAAAAACAAATCAACTTATTCTGAAGTAATAAAAGGTTTAGGAGCTCAAGCAATTTTTTTTGTTTTCTTGACTTACAAGGCAAGGCCAGACGCGCCAAGAGCTATGTGGCAAGTTCCAGCACAAATTAAGCACTGCTCTGGAAATTTCTTATCAACTACCATGAAGCGATGGTGTCCTGGATGCTGTAGCAGGTTCTGTCTGGTTTTCCATGTTGGATCGTAAAACTGTGTATGAGAAAGTGGATCTAAATGATACAGACCAGACTATTTTTACATCAGGACAACAAGTGAAGGAGCCTTTAAAATACAAACAGAATTCAACTGAATGCCAGAGCAGGCTACCCTTCTGGAACTTGCGAATGACCTTGTGGCTGCTTTCCTCCCAGGGCATGTACTTATCACGCATTCTTCCTACAGTCCTTTCTAGTCATCCTGTGATGGAAAGCTAGTATCTAGGAACATGCTCAGTCTGCATTTTACACAAAGACAAACTAGATGGTGAAATGGAAACAATTGAGAAAGTCACAATGGATGGTGGAAACATTATGAGCAGGGCAGAAGGAATCCGTTTCCCTTTTGCGTTCTATACTACACCATACCGGCCCATCATCTCTGATCGTTCATCTGTGTAATGATTTAAGACAGAGCAAGAAGGGGCTGATCGCAGAATGTTTCACATTTGCCAAGGCTGCCTACCAGATTCCTACTGAAAATCACTTCTCATCCCAAACAGCAGGGTGCCTGGCACTGAATCTCAACTCCAGGAGTTGCAGAAGGTTCATGTTTCCTTGCTGGGTTTCAAGAGAGAAAGGATTTCTGCGTTGGTGCTGACAGACCTTTGGGAAATTGCAAATGGAGGGATGGACCCCATGCAGAAACACTTTGACTCTGCTGACATGGAGGTGGGACCCCTCACATTACCCCCCCCCCCACCTCTGCCTACAAAGAAAGGGGCAGTGGGGAGAATGGAGAGATTCTTTCTTCTTTGAGAGACTAGGATCAGCTCACCTCCCCTGAGCAAGTTAAGATACAGCTGATAGCTACTTTATTGCCCAGCTTCAGGGCATTCATTCAAGGAGCAGCTAATACCCCAGGACACCACAAAGAACAATCATAGTGGCTAGAGCACATCACCAAGCAGGGCTTTCCAGCTCTAAGACACTGTTACCTAGCAGAGGCAGAGAACTCAGAGGATAATTAGCAGGGAAAACATTTATCTTATGGAGAGTGGATTGGACATCACCTTGCAGCAGGAGCACCAGGAAGGAAGTTTTCTTTAGGGAATAATGTGGTCTTTTTCCCCAAGGGAAGATGGCTGTCTGAGCTCTCTAGTTATTTTAATTCTCCATGTGTTAAGATTACAAACTTGAGCCCCCTTCTGATACGGATCTTTTCATTAGTGTCCTTAGTGAAGTTAGACAAAACCATGACAAGTGAGTGTCAACCCAATAACTGTCTTTGTTTGGATCAGTGCTCACCTGCTCCAAAGGATTTTTACTTGGAAAGCTCATATGTAGCCAGGCAGATGGGACTTCACTTCCCTCTCACAGCTGCTCAGAACAGCCATTGCAGGAGTGGGAAGAGTCTGTATGAAAGTCAGTATGCAAAACCTCTGCCTTCCAACTCAAAACTCCAAGGTTCAATCCTCAACCTTTAGCACTGGAACAAGCACTTCATTATTCCACTGAATTCACTGGGAGATACATTGATTCTAAGGGCAAAACTGACCATTGTGATGAAATAGCCTTACCTTCTCTACAGTTATGTATACACTTACACTTCAGATTAAAGTAATGATATTATTTCAATTTAAAGTAGTGCACGTTTACACTAGCTTTCCTTATTCTGAAATGAGGAGCTCCCTATTTCAAAATAAGGAACAGTCATTTTGAAATAACAAAACATTGCTTTATATCAAAATGACAGTTAAATAGAAATTATTATTTTGAAATAACATAGTGTAGCTGTGTTATTTCACTTTACCTCTTATTTTGATTTAACACTTTTTGCCCTTCTCCCTCCCAGGGTGCCTTCCTCTTTCTCTATATTGGGTGGAGTCATGGTCCTTCTTGGGGGCCATCTTGCCTCACTTCCCATGGTGCCCCTCTCCTAAATTGAACTAACAAGCCCATGTCCTCCCATGGACATGCTGATTCCATCTGCATTTGTAGTGGGGACATGCTAAATCAATTTAACTTCAATTGATTTAATGATTTTTATTTTGATTCAATTAGATCGATTTAAGTTAAATCAATTTAACAATCTAAGTGTAGACATGGCCTACAACACTAGCCAGAGATCTCCCTTCCAACTGAGCCCTGTTTGAGCTATAGCAGATCTCAGTTTCTCTCTCTCAGAAAAGTAAAATCCAATCTTGATTTAAGAATTGTCCATGACAGAGAATTCAACATGATTCTTGGTTAATTACCTCACTGTTAAATATTAACTTCTTCAATCTGGCCAATAGGTGGCAGATATGGAGAATAAGTTGGAGTCACTTTACTGGGCACATTAACAAAATCAAACAACATGATCCCCTATATTTGTGTGAGTCAAATATATTACTATAATTACATATTCTTTGGTCAAATTCTACTGGGTGAATGGACATTTTGCATGAGTCAGGCCTGTTGGACTTGGCCTCTTCCATATACAAAGCAGAAGGAAAATGCTGTATAGTGATATTCATCATCATACTCTTGATGGGGCTCCCTAATCAGACTCCAATGTCGCAGCTCCCAAGAGACACAGGTTTTATTCCCTCTGCAAATAGACCACTCAAAACATGGAGGGTGATGACAGAAAGGGAGTTGAAGGTGCCAATGCAGCTATGTGCTGGATTCCCCCCTGCTAAAAGCAGCAAAAGTGAAAGGAGGAATTACAAATTACAGAGTTCTGTCTTCACAGCCCTCAGAGACCAGGAGGGAATAGTATTGTATTTGCTGAGGTTCTTACTGCAGTACCTGCTGGCTGATACAACAAGGCACTCATGAAGTTAATTGCTTTGACTCTCCATTCCTTCACCAGTTTTGGAGGCAATGTGTTCTCTGGTATCCTTTTCTTAAATCAATTATCTCGAGTGTCCCATAATTCTCCTTGCTCTAGTGGTAGAACTCTCTTCATTCACTTCACTTAGAATCATAAGATAAGAGTTGGAAGGGACCTCAGGAGGTCACCTCATCCAACCCACTGCTCAAAGCAAGACCAGTCCCAACTAGATGAGGAGCAGCTGGCCAAAGCAGGATCCAGAAAAGCCTAAGGTGATGTTGGTATGAAGAAGACTGCTTTGAAGACCCTGCTTCTCAAATACATGTCTTATCTCAGCTTGTCAGTCTTCAGTCTTGATGTCCTATGGGACTCTGTGTTACTATATGGCAAAATAGCCACCTCAACAAAAAATGCCTATTGTCACCTATGACCAGTCAAATGTTAGTGCTGCCTCTGGTTGGACAGAGATCTAGTCATGGAGATCCATATGATTTCTGACATCAAGACTTGATTACTTTAGTTTAGTACATCTATGAATGATGACCCCCCCCCCAAAAAAAACCAGCTGGTACATATTGCACAACCCATCTACAAACATTGCACCTTAAAATTTTCACCTACTTTGAAAAAATGTTGCCTTCTTGAGAACTTTTCCCTACACTGAAAATAGTAGCAGAACTGGTCATCTGTCAAACAAGCAGAACATTTGGAAGCGGACCCACAATAACCACCAGCACAAATATCTGGGGGAACATTCTAACGCTCCACCCTCTGCACTGGCTCCATCTTATAAATAGCATCTCTTTCAAGGTGTCTGTCTTAATAGTCAAAGCTTTTCATGGGATGAGCTTCAGTTTCCTGAGAGAACAAGTTTCCCTCAGGACAATGTTCACTACATTCCACATGACGACAGGACTTGCTAGCAGAGGTGGTAAGAATTCCCATGAGCCTTACCACATTCATCTTCGAAGCATCTGAGGAAGTGGGATCTTCCCCCACGAAAGCTCATGCAAAAAATAAATCTGTTAGTCTTAAAGTGCCACACAACTCCTTGTTGTTTTTTTTACCACATTCAGAAATTCATTTCTTCAGACTAGCTTTTGCAAATTAAGCCCTACTTTCTCTCTCACATCTACACCTGAATTTGCTCCATTCTAAGCTCTGTCGCTGACTTGCTGTGTAACCCGGAGCAACTCCCTTATCCCAGTTTTAAAGATGTGAAATGAAGGCAGAGAGGATAACTGTATGGCACATTTCTACAATTGCTGATGATTAATCACCATAAATCAGGAGTCTCAAACATGTGGCCAGTGGGCTGCATGTGGCCCCTAAAGCTATTTCCTGTGGCCTGCAACAACACTATTGTTACCAATATTTGCAATATTGTTGTATGAAAAGGTTTCAGCAGTGCAGCCCTCGGGCTAATGTACTAGTCCTCATGCGACCTTCACGGTGATTTGAGTTTGAGACCCCTGCCATAAATCATGATGTGACACCTATGTATTTGTGGAATTTTTTTTTAAGCTGCTCATGACACTTACCAACAGAGAGAAATGAGTCAGGTCAAAGGTGCCTTTCTGAGTCTGGAGCAGAGAGAGGTGAAGGGGGAGTGGGAGGGAAAGCATTAGCTGTCAAACAGCAAGCAGTACATGAATTGTTGTGGCGCCAGTAAATAGCAGTTTCTACCAGTAGATGACATGTCCCCTACTGGCCTGAGTCACAGAGCACATGATGTTTTTGTGTCTCTCTCAGCTGCCCAGCTTTGCAGACCCAAAACTCTGTTTAGAATCAAAATACCCTGCTAGTCCATTCACTAGGCTGTTCCTGCTAAGCAGAATCATATTGGAGAAGAAACATGCAGCTGCCCACTTAGCAAACCCGTCTCTCCCTGCCCTGCAGCTACCAGCAAATAGCAGGAAGCCTAGTTCGAAGTCAAGGCAGCAGAGACTACTCAGCATTGTTTTAGTGGCAAACAAGACTCTAGTTAATCCTTGATGAATGCCACCACCCTCTACAGAAACAAAACATCAAGACGACCTGGCTGAACCTGTTTCTAATGAATCCCTGTTGATTTGTAGCATGCTGCCCATTGTAGCATGCTGCTGCCTTGCCTCATTGCTTGCTCATAAATATTTGAGATTTACAAATAGTGCCAAGGTCAAATGACTTCCAAGGGCACGTCCAAGGACATTTGTGCCATATGGTCTGAGCCGGATAAAGACGTGCTGTAGAACTGCCCACTGTAAATTCACGTGTGATGTGAAAATGGGGGTGAGCATGTATTTGGAGGGACCATGTACATCCGTGTGAATGCGTGAGGGGGTGCACATGAGAGAACAAGAGGGGGTGGGGCACATGTGCTCAGAAGTCACAGAGGATACCTGAAAGTGTGAGTACATGTGTCAGTCTGTGCTTGATGGAAGAGGTGGGCAGGCGCATGTGATATGCTTTGAGTGAGGAAATGTGCACGTGAGTATGAGTGGGTGCTTGTGTCTGTGCACAGGTAAAAAACATGTTTGTAATTGTCTTCCTGAGAAAGGTATATGCTGAATTATGTAGCATTATCAAGAGCCCTGCTAACTAACAGCTGTGCTCAGCTGCTGGATTTGAGAGGGGGCACCTTGTAAGACTGCTTGTTTGGCCACTTGCAGGCATCAGGTTACAGTGCATATTAAGACCTAGGTGTTTTGACAACCGATCTGACCCCACTCTAGCTTGCAGCACAAGAATTTGTCTATGACAAAGTGCTTTCGGAGCAGATTGGTCTCATATTTAACAGATGCCAGAACTATAAAAACTGTACCCCAGGGACATAAGAGTAAGGAGGGAAAAGGTACCTCAATCTCTAACTGCAGCCACTGTTAAAACGAAAAGATGTTGCCTATATCGAATGAATGTGACATTTCACAATGAATGACCCTGATAGCCAAGTAATCAAATACAACACAGTTCTGATCATTTTTGAGACATTTGCTATTATAGGCTGGGGAAAAGGTGGATCAGAGGAAGTAACATTTGCTGTGTTTTTTCCACCAGTTTTCCTGTGCAGAATTCAGCTATTAGTTCCATGAAGAACTGATGATAGTTTTGACAGCTAAAAGCCAAAGAGCAGCTGTAGTGTGATATTACCATCAGCAAAGGCTTTGTCTAATTGGTGATGGATCCAGAATGAGGAACACATGCAGTGTGCTTATTTATTTTGATTTCTACTTGCCTCATGCAACAAACAGATTGTTAAGAAACAGCCTAGCTAAGATACAAACAGCAACAGTCAATACACTGCCTTGCTCTAGGTAAGATACACCCATCCACAGATGTGAAATTTCCTGCCTTGCCTACTCCAAAAACAGAGCTCTGCACTGGACTACTTTTTAAAAAATTCTACTCCCACCTACTCCTTTGTGGTTTCTTGCATTTTTATCATGCTCCAACTCACAAAAACATTAGGTTCTGCAAATCCTGCAAGAGAAAGATTCCCCCATGCTACTAAAAAGAGATTGGTTTAATTTTATATTTTTATAGTTATAATTCAGACAAATATTACTACTAAAAAATAAAACAAATCTTGCTTAAACTATTCTTAAAAATGGTAAGTCCTGTTATAACAGGCACCCAAATCTGTTTCTATCCCTTGCTTTAAAGTTTTAATACTTAAATGTGTTTTCTGGCAAATTACCACAACCTGGTTTTGTGGGTTTTTTGCCTACCTAATCCCACCTGCAACAAAAGTTCTTTTTACCCACTCCCACTATTATAGCAACAAGTTCTGTAAAACCTATAGGATCCCAGTCCTACTAAATGACTTTGCTCCAAAACCTTCATTCCCCTAAAAAAATCCACAGATTCTCTTTCCCCCCTTCCTCCCTCCCCTGCAAGCCTCAACCCTACCAAAATAGGTGGGCTGAGCCATGCACCCCGGGTGGTCAACAAATCCAAGCTATTTCAGACCACAGTGAGGCATGAATTTCAGAACTGTGGGGCCAGTAGTGGAGAATGTGTTCCAGTGGCCCCATCTGTTGGATACAACAGGTGCGCTCACTCAAGCAGACTCACCAATTCTGGCTGCAACATGATCACCTGAAGGAGAGCTCTCACTTTGGCAGGTCCAATATGGAAAATAGTCCCAATAGAGTATCTAGTTGAATGGTGATGAGAAGATGGGAATGCCAATGGACAGTGTCAGTTTGGAAAGAGAGAAAGGATGGGCAGGGCAGGTCTGTGCTTCACTTTCTCACTGCTTCCCAATTTGACCAGTAAAAGAGTGGGTAAAAGGGATTTCTCCCCCTCCCCCAGGGTCACCAGTGCTTTCAAATTGTCCCACAAAAGAACTCACATTTACCAATGGGGAATGTCAAACTGGGATGTTTCTCACACAAGTTCCCTGACCAGCTCTCTCAGGGTAAGTAAAGGAACACCTCAACCTCCACCCAGGAACGATCAGGCAGCCAGCACAGGAACCCAATGTTTTAGTGTCCTGTACTTCCAGGGACACTCTGCCACATGCAGTGTGAGCCTCCAAGTTCCAGTGGGTTTCAGGTTGCAGCCACAGGTGGCCCACATTGCAATAATCTCATCTGGCAGTGCCTAATGCAACCAGACATGCAGTGTCACTAGGCCATGCTCATCCCGGGATGGAACCCTAAAGCATTCATTGTAACTCCTCCATATATTTGTCACAGAGCATCTACAGCAGGGGTTTCAAACACGTGGCCCGTGGACCACATGCGGCCCCTAAAGCTATTTCCTGTGGCCCCAACAACACTATTATTACCAATATTTGCAATATCATTGTATGAAAAGTTTTCAGTGGTACGGCCCTCAGGCTAATGCTCTAGTCGTCGTGTGGCCCTGTGCTAGTCCTCATATCGCCTCATATAGTGGTGATCTGAATCTGAGACCCGTGACCTACAGCCAGACTGGTGGAAAAGCTGTGTGTTGGTCCAGGTCTCCCTGCCGGATGCGGACATTTTCAGCCACCCCAGAGCACGACATATGTTGAGGCATCCACTGCAGTCTCAATTGCCAGACTGGATACCATCAGCAGCCACCCTAAGGTGCAGTAAGAGGCTGGCTAGAAACTTTGGAATGGTTTTCTTGTCACTGATCCAACCGTTCAGCCACCGGGGCTTGACTGGACACATCAACACCTTGGGACTCCACTGAATGGGTTCCAAACTGGCCACATGCAGCCAACCTCTACACACGTGTTCTGCACGGTAACTCGCCTTGGCCTCTGTCAGTCAATGGTGCAGGTTGTTGATGAGCATTAGCTAACCAGTTTTCATGGTGGCCTTAGGGACCCTCACTCTGAGGATGAACCTGCTGTTGGGTCATGCAGCAAGCACTGCAAACACCAGAGGATGACAGGAATTATAGACATGGGTAAGAATGCCGCCTCATCTCTCCAGCATAGGCCAGATGGTGCTTCTTAGACATGCCTTGTGTGCTTGTCTTCTCTGCTCCAGCCACAACATGGGCCTGTGACAGGATGCAACTCCTCGTGCCCCTCCCCGTCGTCAGACATTTATGCAAGAAACAGGGAGAATATGTTGAGATCTGCTTAGTCATGCCTGGTTTTGTTTAGCTTAGCTGGGCTGAACCCACCCAGATCTTCCAGATGTTGTGAATGACCACAAACCTTTCTGAAAATCCAGGAGGGAGAGCAATGTCCCACCTCCCATTTCCACCTCTCCTTTCTGGGAGGTCACTCAGGCTGTGGAGCCCTGCAGATCTCTTCCTCTCCCACTGATGCTGCCTGGGGCTCACTGTGCAGGTTTCATGCAGCTTTGGGGATTTATTTGGCCCGTGCAGCATTTAGAGCTCAGGGAGATGAGGCACCACGTTGACAAAATGGCATCCATACCGACGTAAAGGCACGGGAGACAAAGTTCCATTATGGAACATGCCACTGCCGTTCCATCACTAGACAACGGAAGACGTGCCACGGCTTTGTGACCACCCCAGGTCCAACCAGCAACTGGGCACCATGTTATACATTAACCATCTGTTCTAGCTGAAAACCAGCTGTGCAGCCCCCATATGTGCCTCCTCCTAGTGTTAGCCTGATTTTCACTGAAAAGCCCCAATCAAAGGAGGATGTAACTGAGCCATAAAACATTCAGCAGAGTGAAAGCTGCCATGGCTTGGAGGGAATGCTCACTGAAGCCGAATGGCTCGTGTGTTGTTCAGGGGGGCGTGCATTTGGAGGAAGGCACAACTGCATACAACAGCTGGTACCAGCTTTGCTGAACCTGTCTTTTCCCTCCCAGCTCACAGGGCTCAGCTGGCTTTCTGCAAGTCGGTGGCTGAGTCAGAGGCCCCAGGTTCCAGCATGTCTTCCTTGGCAGGAGCCACAAGCCTTGGTGCTGCTGTGCACTGCATGCTGGGTCAGGGCCCGCTTCTCCTCCATGTGAATGCAACCCTTGGCTGTTTGGAGGGCTTAAGAGATACAGCTCCCTCAGCTGGAGCAGTATGGAGACAGGGATCATGGAAGTGAAACTGCCTGCCTCTGAATTTCAACAAAAACTCAAAAAAAAATAAAAATAAAAATTAAATTTTAGCTAAAGAATGGGTGAAAATGCGGGTTGGGGGGGGGGGGGGGGGGTGTGTTTTTTGGTTCTTCTTTTCAACCAGTTCTAGTGATAATGAAGCATGGGAACTGATAAAAGTTAAGGACCAGAATTGTCAAAGGGATTTGGGCACCGAAAAGTGCCACTTGGGGCCTAGTAGTATTTTTCAAAATTCCTAAGCAGGTCAGGTGCCCAACTTCCCTTAACTTCCCGGGTAGTTAAAGCACTGTCACACAGCCCCTTAGCACCAGATGGCTCACACCTAGGGCTACCAGATACTAAAGCCTGGAAAGGAGAATAGGGAAGTACGAAAAGGAGGACATTGGAAGACACAAGGAGAAAATGTAGTATTAATGTAATATTCTTCTGTTTTTAGGGGGCCCTGGAACGCTTCCCCCTAAAAATAAGGTGTTCCAAGGAGTTCCAGCATACTTTAACCCCTATAAGTAAACAGCCAGACAAAATCATGTATTTTAAAATGTCTGCCAGACAGAGGACATGAAGGTAAAAAGGAGGACATGTCCTCCTTTTGCCTGACATCTGGTAACCCTACTCACACCTGCATCAGTGCAGGCCAAGCTGAAAATAAAATCCCGTTGGAGGAACTGACCTGCCTCAGTCATACTGAAGGGGCATGAGTCAGCAGACTCCATTTTGGGTCCTGAGACACCATTTCAGGGACCCAGGGTAGTCACATCTCACCTGTCCTCACCATCTCCAGGTCAGTCACATGGGCCCAGAAGCACCATATTAGGAAATGACCCTTCCCTGACCCAGGTGAGGTGACCAGCCATATAAGGTATATAGCCCCCGACCCTGAATTATGATTGGCTCTGTGTCTGCCTTACCCCTTTTCTGTAAACTGTACTATAAAACCCACTGTATTGTACCCCTCTGGGAGCTAGCTCCACGAGATCTCTGTAAGGTAATAAAGCATATATGCATTTGTGACCTCCTCTGTCTTTGTGTGTCTTGGGACCACTTGGACCGACTCGGGGACTACCAGAGCTTTGTGCTCTAACAATTGGGGGCTCGTCCGGGATTCCAAGGCGAGAGCTGCGAGAAGCCAAACACCCACAGCCGGCAAACAGTCCTGTTTTGGGACCACCGGGTCTTTTGCTTCTCCTGGCTGGTAGCTAAGGGTCCCAGCTGGAAAAACTGATTTCCCGAGCAGAGGACGTCACTGGGGAACAGGTAAGACAGGGTGAGCCTGACTGGCAAATAGCCCTTGAACCTGAAAAGGGGGATTTTTGTTGTTGGGGTTCTGAGCAAGAGGGGGTGAGCTGACGAGCGAGAGCCCCTGAGCCGAACCTGGGGGATTTTTATTGGGGTTCTGAGCAAGAGGGGGTGAGCTGACGAGCGAGAGCCCCTGAGCCGAACCTGGGGGGGGGGGGGTTTATTAAGGTTCCATGCAAGAGAGGGTGAGCTGACGAGCGAGAGCCCTTGAGCCCGAACCTGGGGGACTTTTAAGGTATCAGCAAGAGAGGGTGAGTCGACGGACAAGAGCCCTTGAGCCTGAACCTGGGGGGTGGGGAAGGTCGTTTTTGAACTTCGAGTAAGAGGGGGTGAGCTGACGGGCAAGAGCCCCTGAACTTGGAAGTCTGTATCACGATCTCATTATGGGTCAGAGGGAAACTAAGGTAATTCCAGACAGTCCGCTGGACTGGACTTTGAAACATTGGAAGGAATTGGGAGGAAAGGGACTGAACAAGAAAAAGGCTGCTAAGCTGTGTATTCTTAAGTGGCCAAGCTGTACTCGTAGAAATTCTGCTTTGCAATGGCCCCCTATGGGCACTTTTGATATGAACAAGGTGCTTTATCTTGGGGAAATATTGTCAAATTCGTTCCCAGGACATTTGAATTATTTTTATGTCTGGTATGAGGCTCTGTCTAAGCATTTGCCACCTGCTATCAGGGAGGACAATAGTAGTTTGTCTGTGGAGGGACAGTCCACCTCCAGTACATTGTTTCAGAAGCAAACAAAAGGTGTCTCTCATGATCTGGCTGTGGAGGGGGTTGTTGGTCCCGACCCTAACCCAGCTCCGGGAGGGGGATTCCTGATCTCTGGTACAGGAGCATCAGAAACAGCAGGAACTGGGTGTGTTACTCTTAGCAAAACCCAGAAGGCAACCCCACCTGCCAGTGAGAACTCTGTGAAGGGAGAATCTGCCTCAAATACATTGTCTCAGTCTCTCCTGGCTGAGGGAAAAAGCTTTCCAGCAGGAGCTCAGACTTCTGATGCCTATTGTGATCAAATTCCTGTAGTAGAAAGATGTGAAAGTAGCCTGAGGGAATCATCTCAGCAGGGATCCCTGTCTGTAGCCCCATCTACCAGTCTGTGTGTTGAGGAAGGTGAAAACAATTCTGATTGCCAAAATGTTTTACTCCTTAAACTGGACATGGATGCCATGAATTTGAGGGGCTGTGTTGTTTCAATCTCTCTGATAATTCCCAGGCTGTTAAAGCGAGCCTGAAGGACCTCCGCAGAGTGGAACAAGGTCTAACTGAGCACATCGAACAACACTGGTGGGACTGGCTCACTTCCTGGCTGCCGTCCGCCGCTTGGCTCCGCACCTTGCTCTTTTCTCTCCTTGGCATTGTATTTTTCCTGGTGGGTGGCTTATGCCTCCTCCAGTGCTGCTGTGGTCTCTTTCGGGAGATGGCCAGCACCTTGCGGAGGGGCACGAGCCCTCACCACTCTCACCACCGCAAACTTAGGTACCTCACCCATGCCAACGAACAACAGGGCACCCCCTTCCTCGAACTGACCTCCCTAGGTCACGGGACCTCCTATGTGGAGGCCCCGTGAAAGGGGGGATTGAAGGGGCATGAGTCAGCAGACTCCATTTTGGGTCCTGAGACACCATTTCAGGGACCCAGGGTAGTCACATCTCACCTGTCCTCACCATCTCCAGGTCAGTCACATGGGCCCAGAAGCACCATATTAGGAAATGACCCTTCCCTGACCCAGGTGAGGTGACCAGCCATATAAGGTATATAGCCCCCGACCCTGAATTATGATTGGCTCTGTGTCTGCCTTACCCCTTTTCTGTAAACTGTACTATAAAACCCACTGTATTGTACCCCTCTGGGAGCTAGCTCCACGAGATCTCTGTAAGGTAATAAAGCATATATGCATTTGTGACCTCCTCTGTCTTTGTGTGTCTTGGGACCACTTGGACCGACTCGGGGACTACCAGAGCTTTGTGCTCTAACAATACACTGAGCTGCAGGCAAGTAGCAACCAAACTGAGTCAAACCAAAAATAGCACGGAGGGAGCCCAGGAAGAGTTCAGACACACTCAAAAAGAAGATCTTTGTTGTTGCAAAAGATATGGCCCTGGCTTCCCTACCACTCGCTTTGCTACACTTCAAAAAGCTTGAGCTCTGGTCATTGCAACAACATGTTTAACCTGCCACCTCTCACCTGCATCATGATTCCATTTGCATGGCATCATCTCTCCCGTGATGCTGAGTTGGCGCTGCTGGAACCATAACTGCTGAGCGCACATTTTGCAGGTCAGTACAGATTGCAGACACTGCAGCATTTCCAAGCAAACAAACTTCACTTAGCGGCACTGAGTTTAATGCAGTTCTTGCACCAGCCCAGCTATCAAAGCTTTGGGATCACATATATATCTCCCCTCCCTACCTCCTACATTGCTTTGCCAGGTTTGGACATGATTGCAAATGAGCCTATTGTTTTACTTGCCATCTTGTGTTAAAAACCTATATGGAGAGTTCATCCACAGGTTGTTTCCTTTCCTTTTTCTTTTTGCAGAATTGAACCAGAGACGAGGGCAACTTATTGTTCATTTCACATTGAAGTTCAGTACTGTGAGCCAATTCAGGATTAGACATTTGAAATTCTGTTGCTTCCATACACCACCGGAACAGAGGATGATGATATGGCATGTCTATTTCCCAGGTCTCTTCATTTCTTTTGTCTTTTCTCATTCATATTCCAGACATACTATTGGCTTTGTAGGAGGTGCCTCTCTCTTCTCACCCCTCCTGTCTCAATGCTCTTCCAGGAGGTGAGCCTCTGGGACCATTCTGAACCATGGAATTCCATCATGGGGCTCTTTCCTCCTCCAAGATTCAGCCCAAGAGCCCCGGATGCTGCCAAATGTAGTGTGAGCAATTTTGCATTATGAATTGCAGAGGTCCTAGTCAGTAAATTCAAAACCATGATGACTCCATTGCTAAATGCACAGATTCAAAGATGCTGAGGCCCAAATGGACCAATATGATCATCTAATCTGACTTCCTTTGTATTACAGGCCAGAAAAATCCACCCAGTGATTCCTGACTCCAGCCCAGGACTCCTGGGGAGCTAGAGCAGATTGTTTCGGAACAGCCAAACCATCCTGACAGAAAACCTTCGAAGAATGGGGAATCTTTTCCCAACCTTGCTAAATTGCACCATCAGTCAATCTCTCATTCTTAAAAATTTGCACCTTATTTCTAATCTCAAGTTATCTATCTTTTTCTGCCTTTTCTAGATAAGAGCCCCTCTTATCAAATAGCTGCAGAAATAACTACTAACCATGTTCAAAGTCACATTTTAACATTCTCCTGGATGACCTAAATTAACTGAGCTTCGTGGCTTTCTCAGTGGAAGGCAGGTTCCCCAAACCTTCCATCATTTCATTTGGTACATCCTCATCAGCAAGGGCGTCGCTTGCTGGGGGAGGGACCTGGGACACGGGCCCAGGCCCCACCCCTGGCCCACAGGCCCTGCCCCAGCCTGCAGGCCCCACCCCCTGGCCAGGGACAGGGCCAGGCGCTGCCGCACCACGGCGTGCGGCTATGCCCCACATCCTCAGTGGGGGGTGGAGCCGCCGCAGCCACAGGAGGCCGGGCCCCGCATCCTCAGCCAGGGATGGGGCCGCCGCAGCTGCTGGCAGCCAGGCCCCGCATCCCTGGTGGGGGATGGGGCCGCCACAGCTGCCAGCAGCTGGGCCTCGGATCTCCAGCCCAATCGGGCCGGAGATCCAGGGCACTGGCACTGAGGTTCAGGGCATGTGCCCCGGAGTGCCCAGCGCCAGCGACACCCCTGCTCATGAGCCTCCAGATTTTCTGTACTACTACTCAGTTGGCAGGTACAAAGGGAAAGCTCAGAGTTTCTTCTCATTTTCCCTTGCTAATTCCTGAAGAGAGTGTGACTCAGACATCTTGTGATACCTGGACATTCATACCTGCAATCAAGCAATTCAGTGAAATATGTTCTTCGACAAACAGCTACTACCTGTGCATATGGCTCAGCATTGCTGTATCGTTTTAGAGTCCCATGTCATACATGGCCAATATGTTTTACATTTACTGCAATTTACATAGCTCCTTTGCTTGACTGTTTGCAATATTCCCAGTGATGCACAGTTCCCTGCATAAACATCAGAAAAGGGTCTTGTGCCTTCCCCATGATAAAGCTGTCATATGCTTTCCTTCTGCACACATTCTAATGTTCAGGATAGTGCATGGGAATGCTGATAATAAATTAGGACTCTGCTCTGCCAGACACTGCACAAACAGAAAAAAATGGCCCCGTCCCACAGGGCTGCCCATCTAAGTGGCTTTCTCTGTAGATCAGTGGTTCCCAACCTTTTTTCTGCTGTGGCACACCTTGATACCTTCAAATTTTGCGAGGCACACCACTATTAAAAACACATGAATATTCAAATTAGCTCAAAATAACATGAATATTTATGAACCATGGCACAGTGGTTTGGAAATGCTGCTGTGTGGGGTAGTAGGGACAACAGAGCAGGGATGGCGAGACAGGGGAGGTCAGGAGTTATTTGCAGTGGCAGGAGTGAGTGTGGGGAGCAGAGCAGGGCAGGGGCAGAGCTGGTACAACCCAGTAAGGCTGGTAAGCATTGCAGGGGGGGTGCCAGAAATGGTAGCACCATTCCTGGGCAGGGGTGGCAAAAGAGGACAAGGGCAGCCATGTGGAGAACAGCACAAGGGTGCCAAGAGAGGAGGGGGAAAGGAGAACAGGAGTGGCTTTGTGGGGGGACAGGGGGGAAGCTGGGCAGTGGGAAGGAAGGGCAGGAAAGCACGGCACAGCACCCACTTCCCCCTTTCTCCACAGTGGCTCCCTGCCACCCAGGGCAAATCCTCACCCCACTGCTGCTCCCTCCCACCCCACTGGGTCCCGTTCACCCCTCCCCCAGCCCCCTGCTGCCTGTGATGGACCTTCCCATCACTGCAGGGGCCAGAACTATCCCTCCAGCCCCAAGCTCACCCCCCCAGCTACACACCCCCCCAACCAAACAGCCACCCCACAACCTCAGCTACACACCATCTGCTACACATCCACCCCCACCCACCTCTTCTACACACATACCCCTGCCCCCCACAACCCCCAGCAGCTCCCCTCAAAGGCCTTACCTTGGCTGTTTGCAGGCTGGCTGACAGGCTGGGAGCTGTTTCCCTGCCACAAACTACTTTGTGGGGCCCCCTAAAGGGCTCACTATTGGCCCCTAATGCTACCTTCCCTGTGGCCCCAGTCGCCCCCTGCAACCCTAACCACCCCACACAACCCCCCAGGACTCCTTTTTTGTTTTGCTGAACTGAACTAACATGACTATCCCTCTGGAACTCGTAAATTATTTTTGGGTATGATATTTTTAAAGATCTTCCCATCATGAAGCTTGTAAGTTGATCATCTTTCACTTAACATAAATGAGCTAATGCTGAACTACCAAGTTAAAATGAACATTTAAAAAATTTTTTTAAAAGTATGAGCATTAACTAATAAATAAAAAGTGGTAACATTAATGATGGCTCAAAAATAACAAGAACCACATTTAAAATTTTGGCAGTCAAATCTTACAAATGTTTCATATAGGCTTGGGTTTATGTACACTAGACATTTAATACAAACAATTATAATAAATAAAAATAAGTAAAAAAGGTTCCTGATGTGTAGCTATAAATTTAAAACACCAAATTTCAGTGAAATTCTCTGAAGTACTCAAGTTTATAAGACTCTTGGCCCCTCAAAAATATTAAATAGTAAGTACAGAAGAAGCTAAAAAATTACTTGCAAAAAAAAGATACAGCACAGACATCACATACAGCTGTAATGATTGTCTAAGAGGGCAGCACTGTATTTATATGTAGCAGGCTATATGGACCTACCTGGTAAACTGATCGAAAGCTCATGCGAAAAATAAATCTGTTAAAGTGCCACATGACTCTTTTTTTTTTTTTGATCTAACCAAAGCCAAACTAAAAATGGTCACAAAGTCAAAGGAAAAGGCAAAAGAACAGGTAAAAAAGAAAAGGAAAAGGCAATATTTCACAAAATTTAAAAATGGCAGAATAAATGGCCACACTGAGGAATTAAAAGCTGAGCCCAAGGGAAAAGTTCCTACTATTGTGCTGTCTGTTGCTTGCTCCTGTTATTTTTAGCATATCAATGTGAAGGTGATGGGCAGGTAATGG